>JAWMAG010000001.1:8170000-8785000 GCA_037013455.1 Ceratitis rosa | reverse complement strand
ATGCATACACACACTTACATATATATATACATAGATATTATAACTAAAATCAGACATTCTGTAACGTTCTTATCAAGTGAATTACATATATTAATTTATTCTTAAGAAGATGTGTGGTGTTTTTGTGTATGTACGTTTAGGTGTACCGGTGGAGCTGCATATATCCATAGAGACTGCGCTGCCTCGAGCTTGGCGCATTTTATAAGTACATTTATAGTTGTCTATCCATCATATTTCTTATATAAAGACTGAATAGTCTTTTTTTCTATACAAACAGTTTAATATACATAGGTACATACATATGTAATTTTATATCGTAATTCAGCTATTGCGTCGAGTTTGTTAAAAAAAAAGTCAGAAAATAATAAAATAATAATATTTATTTAATTAAAATATTTAAAAATACAAAAATAATAAAACTAAAATATTCAATAATATTATGTAATTAATTTTTTTTTATTTTTTAAAAAATTTTAAATGTTTCAAATTTGACAATTAGACACAAAATTTATGAAAAAAAGTTTTATTTAATTAATTTTTTTTTAATTTTTAATTGTTAATATTTTAATAAAATTTTTAAAATTTTAAATTGTATTTAAAAAAATAATAATTATAAATTTATAATTTTTAAAATTTTTATTTGTTTCAAATTTGACAATTAGACACAAAATTTAAGAAAAAATGTTTGATTTAATTAAATTTTCTTATTTTTTAATTGTTAATATTTTAATATAAGTTTTAAAATTTTAAATTGTATTTAAAACAATAATTTTTAAATGAAAATTTTTAAAAATTTTAATTGCTTCAAATTTGATAATTAGACAGAAAGTTTTATGAAGCGCCTAAATATAGGCAATATTTTTAATGACAAATAAAATATAATAAACAGAGTTTATTATGAATTGTATGGCTATTAAATAAATGTCTGGATAGATGATATAGATACAGAGGAATGAAGAGAGAAGCAAAATGCATTGTGTAATCAAAGAACAAAGAGGATGCGTGTGATATGAAGAGCATAAGAAACTGGTCGACAGGCCTAAAAGCTCTACGAAAAGACGGGACGACTTATAGTAGGTTTCAAGGCCGGAGCTTACTCTTGTATAAACCAAAGAGATGATTTAGCAACTGATGCTCAGAGTATAACGAGTTTATGGAATGAACACTTCTCCAACCTGCTGAATGGCAGTGAAAATGGAACATGAGGAGATGGCCAGATTCCCCAATCGATAACGATGCATCAGATGTTTCATTACCTATGACGACTATGAAGAAGTTCAATTATCAAATGCTCGCGAGGGCCGATAGAGTGCTGGCTGAGCTATTCAAAGCGTGCTGACGTTTGGAAGTTGAGTACGCCTTGCAATTCACAAAAAAGAGAGCTGTGGGATCGCCATCTGCGCCAATTACCGAGGGATAAGACTTCTCATTATTGCACAAACTGTTTAAACATTATCGGCAACAGCGGATACCACAGACGATGGAACGATGAGTTATATGAGATATACGACATTGACCATGGTACAGCGAAACAAGTGGCAGTGGTACACTGATTGCGCATGTGGTCCGAATTAATTAGAACACTCCGGCTTTGAAAGTGTTCAATGCAGTACCCGCCGGTGGAATCAGGGTACGAGGAAGAAGATCACGTTGTCAGCCGACAGATTGGCAGAAAGAGCACAGGATTACTTGCAAGGCCTGCAAAATGAAGTGATTGAAGACGCGAATGAACTGTCTATTTCTTTGCTGACGGGCAATATCTCGTTAGGTCCTCGTTCTTTGCCAGACTCTATTCAACTTTGCAGCTCTTACTATTTACTCCAGCTCTGCCTGAATCCTCGGATCGGAGAGATCCTTCCTGGTCCTGATGAAACTTTTGATGTTGCTTAATATCAGTTGACAAAAACGTATAAAATTTTGTAGGAATACCAAATTCAAATATAGCGACGTAGAGGCAGTTTCTTTTTATGCTACCGAAGGCTGCTTTATTATCGTCCAAGGTGATGTGGGACGAACATTTTTTCATGGGTCTTTTCCAAGATATACCGCATGGTGAATATCTGGTCAATGGTGGACTTGCCTGGTCCAAAGCTACAGTGATAAGCTCTTGACAGTGGACTTTAGTATTTCACACAAGATGCTTGATGGGGACCTGATGTACGATATTGACGAGATTTAACCCACGGTTATTGGCGCTAGACTGTGGGGTGTCCCTTTTTTGAGATTGGGCAGAGTACACTTAGCTTCCAATCGTCGAGCATGTTTACATTCGACCAAATTCTGGAAAGTAGCTGATGCATGCACCTTATCAATTCTTCGCCGCCGTATTTGAATAGTTCAGTCGGTAATTCATCGGTTCCCGCCGCCCAATGGTTGTTTTTCTCTAATATTTGTGCACCTACAAATTCTTTTTCTTGCTTTTCGGGGCATCCGCAATTGACTTTAAGATGCTTTAGTTTTCAACCAAAATTTTTAAAAATATTTCCCAGTATTTTTATGTGTATACATTCATGCATTCGTGTATCTGTATGGGTGTGTATGTATGTGTGTGTGTGTTTGTGTTTAATTAATGCACTTTGAAATTAACTAGCACCACTTGAAAGTGAATAAAAATGAATTTGCCTTACTGGTGCCTACTAAAATAAGCGCAAGCCCGCGCCAGCGCCCGCCTAAGTAAATAAGTGCTACAAAATGTGCCTCGACGTTGTTGTTGTTCCTTTGTAAATACTTTAGTAACGAATAAAGTAGCTCATGGTGGTGCGCTTGTGCCTTTTGTGCCGCTCGTTTACATTTTTTTCTGTTTGTTTTCCGTTTTTTTTTTTGCTTTCTGCTTTTTGCAACTGTTCATTTCAACTCATGAATATGAATATGAAAATGAAAAGCTAAGTAAGTAAGTAAATGATGGTAGCAACAGCAACAACAACAACAACACCAGCTGGCGCTACATCTTACGGATGCTAAAGAACAAACCCGCTGAATGAGATTACGTGCGTTTGCTTATGCTGTACGTGCTTGTTGTTGTTGTTGTTGTTGTACGATTTTTGTGAAAATTTGCATTTGAAATTAAGTGACGCAATGCGGCAATAGCAGCAGACGCGGCAGCCCGGCAGCCACAGAGGCAACACTACTGACTGACAGCATGAGCCAACAACAACAACAACAGCAGCTTTGGTAACGGTGGTATGAGTTGTGGATTATATGCTTTTACTTTTGGATTTTCATTACGCATACTCATATATATTTTAATTTAATTTTTTTTTTTTCTTTTTACATACATACATATTTTTTATTTTATTTTTGTTTATTTTTTAATTTCTTTTCTACCGTTTTTTGTAATTTTTTTTTTTATTTGTTTTTTTTTTTGCCTTTTTTAATATTTTCTATTATTCTTTTTAAGATGTGTTTTGTTTTTTTTTTATTTTTTTTCTTTTAATTTTTTTTTTTGTTTTTTTTTTAATTTATTTCTGGTTTTTTTGTTATTTTTTTAATTTTCTTTTAATTGTTTTTCTGCCTTTTTTAATATTTTTTATTATTCTTTTAAAGATTTATTTTGTTTTTTTTTTTATTTTTTTTTCTTTAAATTTTTTGTTTGTTTTTTTTTGTTTAATTTTAGTTGTGTATTTTTTTTTAATTTCCTTTTTTTAATTTTTTGCGTTTTTTTCTTCTTCTTTTTGCGCCAGTGATTTTTTGCGTAATTTTTCCATTTGTTTATTATTTACGCTGGCAGATGAATTAGACTCGAGGGAAATTGGCGTTGGAAGTTCATAAAAATAAGAATTTTTCTTTCTTGTACGTGATTTTGTGTGTGTATGTGTGTGAGTGTGTGTGTGTGTGTGTGTGTGTGTTTATGTTTCATACTTTTCCCACTGGCTTTCGGCTTTTTTGTTTTGCTAAAGTTTTCACTCAAAATTTGTTTTTGTTATTGATGGTTATACAGCCATACCTACATATACATGCATAAACATATACATTATATATTCATACATACAAATACATATATACATATACATATTTATATACATTGTTTTTGCCACTAAAGTTTCTGATTATTAATGCAAACGTAGCAAAATATCGAGAGTACGATTAATTTTGAATTAAAAGCAAAAAACAATGCTGGCTAAGCCTCAGCAAAGTATGGTATATATGTATGTGTGTATGGCAAAAACTCAAAGTCAAACAGCTGCAGCGTGTTGAAAGCATTCAGCCAACCAACAACCAGTCACTCACTCATTCAGAAACACTGTCAGAGCAACCATCAGCAATGCATAATCCCTGGCATACCGCCTCCTCGCCATTGAACAAAAAATCCACGGCACACAGCCGCACCACACATACCGATAAACCACAAGCAATGCCTGCCTTCTAACCCCGCCACCAACATTATGCCCGGCAATATGATGAAGTTCGTTAAAAGTTGTTGAAAAACGAAATGTGCCTAATTATTTATTTATGCAAACTGTGTATTCCAATTTTCTGTTTTCTGAGGCAATTAAAAAATTTGAATTAAACATGATAACAGCTGTTAACAATGAACTGACATTTGTGTAGATACGAGAGTAGTTGAGTTGTCAATATATAATATATATATGTATATATATATATATTTAATTATTATTTATTTCAAAAGCAATATGATGATACAAATGGACTACTACTACTACCACATGTACATTCGGGCACTCATACATATCACCCTGAGCTGAGCAAAACACTAGAATCTGGCTACCATCTCATACCATCTTCATTTTTATCCGTCTGGTATTTTTTAAACACGGAAATATACTCTAAACTGTCAATTGTCCGTTTACGCATCAACTTCATACTAGTTAAATACCAGTTAAAATACTAGTTTGTTTACATGAGGAGCGTAAATCTTTGCATAACTTTAGGCGCTGGCTAATTGTTTCCTGTCCAGCGAAGTGATAGGGGTAAAGAGCCTATTATTTGCACTGGAATTCACCTTCTTAAGGTCCAGCGTGCTTGGTAAGACGCTCGAAAGCTTGCATGTTTACAACGCTTAGACGCTTAACCAACATTAAAAATTTTGAAGAGCCAAACGGCTCAATGAATAAATTCAAGTGTAGTTTTTAACATCCCATTTCATCATATTATCATCTTACGTTCCCTTAAACAGTTTCCCCCACCGAATTTTGTACAGCAATGAGAACCATTTCGCGCCATGATAACCGACTTTTTTTTGGCTGAAACCAAACTTAGTGATCTTGGCGGCATTTGGTTTTAACAAGTCGGCGCCACTTCCCAATGGATTTCTTGAGAGAACACTTCGGTGAGCAGATAATTTTGTGTGATATCACACCGTTAACCTTTTTCCTGTGGGGATATGTATAGTCTAAAGTCTATGCGGACAATTCCGCTTCAATGGATGGACCATCTGAGACGTAGCCGCGGCTAACATTTGAAAAAGATAGACTTTGAATGGAAAAATGCTTCAGGAAGCGAACTATTCGAAAAATTATATTATGTTTATAGGTCGATTTATTTGAATTTCGGTACATAGAAGGCCTTTTCCGAAAAAATCGAATAACAGTTATTTTTGCTAGAAAAATTTTTTACGGGAAGTAGCTCGTTTTTTTAAGTATATATTAGGTCAAGTAAAAAGTTCGTTCGGTCCATAGTACTAGTGTTACGTGTCGCATCATCTCATACTAAACGACGCTGAAAACGTGTTTATTCGCGCTAAAAGTTTTTCTTTGACAATTTTTCGATTGATTTACTCAGTACGTTGTGAGTGCTCGTCAAAGATGGACACCAGCAAAGAGAAATTTCGCTAAGTTTTACAACTTTTCTTCGATCAAAGCGAAAAAGCAGCCAAAGCGGCTGAAAAAATTAATTTAGTTTATGGGCCCGATACTGTAAACGAACGTGTAGCACAAAAGTGGTTTGCTAGGTTCCGTTCCGGTAATTTCGATGTCAAAGATGCACCATGCGTCGGGAGGCCTGACGTCGAAAATTGCGATAAAATCATGGAAACAGACCATCACGTGAGCACTTATTTAATTGCTGAGGAACTAAAGATAAGCCAGAAAACCGTTTAGAACCATTTGCTTAACCTTGGATTAAAAAAGAAGCTCGATGTGTGGGTGACATACGAACTAACGCAAAAGAACATGATGGACCGAATTTCCATCTGCGAACCGCTGCGGAATCGCAGCAAAATCGACCCATTTCTGAAGGTTTTTGTGACTGGCGATGAAAAGTGGATCACTTACGATAACGTCAAGCGAAATCGGTCGTGGTCGAAACGCGGTGAACCGGCGGAAACGGTGGCCAAGCCAGGATTGACGGCCAGGAAGGTTTTGCTGTGTATTTGGTGGGATTGGCAAGGAATCATTTACTACGAGCTGCTCCTCTATGGCCAAACGCTCAATTGGGCCCTCTACTGCCAACAACTGGACCGCTTGAAGGCAGCACTCATTCAGAAGAGGCCATCTCTGATCAACAGAGGCCGAATTATGTTCCATCAGGACAACGCCAGGCCACACACGTCTTTGGTGACGCGCCAGAAGCTCCAGGAGGCTGGATGATAGGTCCTAATGCACCCACGTTATATTGGGTTGCCCAAAAAGTAATTGCGAATTTTTTAAAAGAAAGTAAATGAATTTTTAATAAAACTTAGAATGAACTTTAATCAAATATATAATTGCCATTTTGTTCGATAACCTTTTGCCAACTTCCCAGCAAATTTAGTATTCCACGCTCATAGAACTTCTGGCCTTTATCTGCAAAAAACTGAACCAAGTGCGATTTTATACCCTCATCATTGCCGAAAGTTTTACCATTTAAGGAGTTTTGCAAAGATCGAAATATTGTAAATGGTAGTCTGATGGTGCAAGGTCAGGGCTTTATGGTGGATGCATCAAAAGTTCCCAGCCAATCTCACTCAGTTTTTGGCGAGTGACCAAAGATGTGTGTGGTCTGGCGTTGTCATGATGGAATACGACACCTTTACGATTGACCAATTCTGGTCGCTTCTCCTTGATGGCTGTATTCAATTTGTCCAATTGTTGACAGTAAACATCCGAATTAATCGTTTGGTTCCTTGGAAGCAGCTCAAAATATACCACACCCTTCCAATCCAACCAAACAAACAGCATAACCTTCTTTTGGTGGATATCAGCTTTTGAAGTGGTTTGAGCTGGTTCACCATGCTTGGACCATGATCGTTTTCGATTGACGTTATTGTAAACAATCCATTTTTCATCTCCAGTTATGATTCGTTTTAAAAACGGATCGAATTCATTGCGTTTAAGGTGCATATCACAAGCGTTGATTCGGTTTGTTAAATGAAATTCTTTCAATTCATGTGGTACCCAAATATCAAGTTTTTTTACGAGTCCAAGACTTTTTATGTGATAATGAACGGTTGACTTTGGTATATTTAATTTCTCTCCTATCTCACGCTCAGTTACATGACGATCCGATTCGATTAAAGCCTTGATATCGTCATCGTCAACTTCACTTGGCCGACCTGAACGTGGCTCAACTTTAAGTGAAAAATCTCCAGAACGGAATTTGCGAAACCAATTTTGACACTGTCTTTCTTTTAAGGCTTTATCACCATATACATCTCGTAACTTTTTAGCAACCTGCTCCGCGTTTTTTCCTTTACGGAAATAATAAAGTAAAATATGACGAAAATGCTCTTTTGTGGGCTCCATATTAAAATTGACGCCAAACAAACAAATGTAAACAAAATTTCGCGCACTTTCTTTCTAAAGCAAGCTAAAAGTGACAGCTAATAACTGACAAAAGAAAGAATGCAATTACAGAGTCACCGCCGTTCAAAAAAATTGTCAAAGCCGGCTATATGAAAAATCCGCAATTACTTTTTGGGCAACCCTATAGTACCGACCTGGCACCAAGTGATTATCATCTTTTCATGTCCATGGCGAACGCGCTTAATGGTGAGAAGTTGGCCTCAAGAGAGGCCTTTGAAAATTGGCTCTCCGAGTTTTTTGCCAATAGGGACGCAGTCTTCTACGAGAGGGGTATAATGAAGTTGGCATCTCGTTGGCAACAAGTTTACGAATAAAACGGCGCATACACGTATTTGACTTAAATCGGACAAATGTACGCAAAGTTATCACATTATGAAAAATCAATAAAAAAAACCGAATGAACTTTTTACTAGACCTAATATATTCATGGTTTGTTTTAGTTAAATTTTTAAATGATATCATTTAGGCATAAAATACTTTTGTTTCCATGAGGTGGATCAAATGCCTGGAACCAGATCCGATTTGTTCGACCTTTTCTCGAATACTTTCTTTACGGAAAAGGGATTACCGACAGATTGTAGTTTGGTTTAGGTTTAAGTGTAAATCGGGTCTAGAGATAAAAATAAGTAGTTAGATGAATAAAATTATAAAAACATTAATATTTTATTTTAGATGGTGCTTAATTATTACAAAAAAATCAAATTGGGGCAAAATATAGAAAGCCACAGCATCGTGTGGTTGGGTCTGTTATTTTTCTCTCTAAAAAATTGTTAAAATAACTTCAAGTTTAACAAATTTCGTTTATGGAGATTACTTAATTAGTGTTTTATTTAAAACAAATTGGCAAACTGGTATGAATTTGTATATTGTACATAATTGTAGTCTATGACAAACTAGTATATATTTACCATTTAAATACTAGTAAAATTCTAGTATATGATAAACTAGCGTGAGTCCTATTCACGATAAACTACAATAGTTTGTTTACATTTCTTCAATTATAAATACTTATTAAGATTTCTTTATATTTTTCTACCTTTTCCCTGCAGGGTAAAAATATAAAAACCCATTTATTATTGAATGACCATTGAGAGATATGAAATTTTGAATTATTTAACATAAAATTTGTTTGGTACATACATATGTATGCATAGTAAAAGTGTCTCTCCATCCACTCATCATAACAAAGGCAATTCCATGAAGGCTGCATTTAATTAAATTTCGTTGTAAATAACAATAAAGTTTTATATTGTATTTCAAATTATATGTACCTTCTATGCATTGTTAATAATTTGTGAATATGTATGCTTTGTATACTCGTATGTAATACAAAAAATGTGCTTACCAGTGCTTGAAGATTGCCGAATTTGCTTTTTCAACAAAGAATTTTTGGCTTCAATTATTTATAGAAAGAAAAATTTACAAAAAAAACCCTTAGAATTATAAAAATACATGTATTATGTATGTATATATTTATAATACATTAATTAAAAATAATACATTATGCAAAACAAAATATATAAATAACAAATCAATAAAAATAAAAATTTTTTTTATAATAATAATAAATAATAATAATTTTTAAAAATAGAAAAAATAAAAAAAATTATTCTTCGCTAAAAAAGGAAATTCGAAGTTTCCATATTATAAAAAAATAAAGCGTTGAAAATTAATATTAAACTATTTGGGGAGCGCCTAAATGTAGGCAACAGTTTATATTATTTTTCTAAACAAAAAAAAGTTATCTACATTTAAACTGCAAATGGCTTTATTCTAGATTGGATAAGAAAAATTATAGAAAAAATATTTACTTCATGTTATTCATACAACGTTGCCTACATTTAGGCTGTAGAGAAATTTTTACTAAGCCAAAAAAAAGTAACAACCTGTAGGAAACTATAAAAATTAGAATGCATTTTTCACTTTTTTATCTTTTTCATTTGCTCTATCTCTCACACACCCACCGCTCGCTATCTTTCAAGTACTCTCATTATTTGTTTTTGCTGTTTATATATAATTTTTAATACATTCCTACCAATTTCTCATGCTTCATATACCCCAAAGAGGGTGTGTGTACTTATACTGATTAATCTTCCACGCAACTCCTTTAGTAGCAACGGTGCTTCTATCATTTTGAGGAAAAAGAAAACATTTCTCTATTCTTAGTCACTCGGTAACTCTACACTGCACAGACAAACGCATTAGCTTGTTTGCTTATTTATTTGTATTGTAAACAAAATAAGCACGCACGCACTACACCAAAAAAACCAAAAAAAAAATAGACAATAAAAAAACGAAAAAACAAAAACATTGGAAAAAAAATAATGAAAAATATAAAGCATAACCAAGCACATGGATGGATTGCTGCTGGACGAACGGAAGGCGACGAACAAACGAGCACACAGCAATGCAAAGAAATTTGATTCATAAAATCCTTATGCGGTATGAACGTGACTGAACTTTTTAACGTTCAATTGGCTGAAGAATCTAAGCTCAATGGGGTTGGTTAAAAGTGACAGAAGCAGCAGCAGTAGCAACAGCAGAAGCAGGAGGAACAGTAGCACCAGCAGGGAATGCAGCAGTGTAGGTTCCGGCAGTTCCGGGGAGGGCTGTTCAACATTAAAAAGCCACTAGTGGAAACGGAAGCAAAATCGAGTGTAGCAATCGGTTGGAAATACTGCCAACAAATTGCTCAAATTCACTGCCAGCGCCGGCAAACAGAAATGGTCACATACTCTACATGCATGGCAGTGAGGTAGGGGAAGCGGAAAGAGAGGAGGAAGGAAAAATGAAATTGTACAGAATATTTTACCTTTATCGTTTCCAAAAATAAGAACATAAATGGTAATGGTTTGCTGGTAAGTTTGTATATTTGTATATATACATATGACGGGTGGGCCACCTGCCGTTTGCTTTTTAAAACTACGACTTTTTTGAAACCTTGGAATGAAAGCTTATAAAGTCCAAATGTTCCAAGCACTAAAGCCTCATGAAAATCCAATGCGGTTACGCTTTGTCCGAAGGGTTGAAGATTGCTTGGCTGGGGATGAACCTTTTTACCGAGACACTTGAATGAGTAAAACTGGCTTATTTGGCTCTCAGAGAACCCATACGTACTCGTATGCATGGCAAAGCTATTTTCTTTGTGCACCGGTGGCATTATTGAAATAAAGGTAGGAGCTGACGTTGACGTTATTACCGATCGTTACCCTGCTGCCAGACTATCAAACACCAGTGTGTTATCCAAATCCATCGTTCCCAACGAAATTAGCATGATTATACTAAGACATCTGGGTCCTGGTAGAACAGACTACCAATGCTCTCAATTTATTTTTGTTCATCCTAATAACACTTGAGTAGAGTGACCTCGGTGCTTCAACCGGGGAAACCAGCTTTTAACCTGAATTCAGTAGCGAAGACAATTGAGATCTTGCTGCTCCTGTCCTTCACGCACTATCAGAGCTCATCAACATACCTTTCGAAAAGTGCACAGCACCACAACCTCACTTAACGCCATAAACACTCAGACGGCCCACGGTCTTAACCAAAACCGGCCAAGTGAGCGAACCGTGTTTGTAGCTTTGGATCTGTGAAAAGCCTTCAACACCGTAACGGACACTGATGAATGCCAGGATTGAAGAGCCGGACTATGGTCCACCTGAGTAGTGGACAGTCTTCGGTAGAGTTTCGAGATCCGTAAGATTAAACAAGGGATTTCGCAGAGTGCTTCTGCTTAATTTTCAGATCTCGAAACTTCCTCCTCTAAAAGGGGGCATTTCATTGATGTCATATGCTGATAACTGCTCCATATTGCCATCTGGCCAGGAGCAGAAGGATAATCTTTGTTCGAAAGTAAACTGCTATCACCGAACCTTCCCGCTTATTCACTATATGGCAACTATAGCTATAACCTCTGCGTAACCCTCGGCTACTCTTTTCACCAACTGGACGAAATTACCGGCTCGAACTCGATGTCGAAAGTCGATGACATAAAAATTCCAACAATTAATAACCGTAAGTTACTCACTTAAAGCCTAACCACCCGCCAGCCATATAAGGAAGGAAGAACACGACTACATTGAGTCAATACAACATTTTAAACACAAGAACCGCTGTACAGGACGGCATACCGACAGGCTCGAACCACCATTCACCGAGAGTCGGGCAAAAACTTTAAGAACTCTATCGAAAAATCTTATTTTCTGGACCTCCCGTGCACTTAGTCTAGCCTCGCTTGCTCCTCAGCGGAATACAATAATATACGATACAATAATAACAATAACAACAACGTTACTGAGCCATGCTCAGAGATTATATCGTACTAAATATTGAAGAGTTGTCATGAACGATCTGTGGTTTCAACAGGATGGCGCTAAGTGGCACACAGCCACCATAACTATCGATCTTTCGTGACCGCCTCATAGCTGCGATTTGACTGCGTGGACTATCTTTTGTGGGCAGGATAAGTGCTAAGCCAACCATCCAGAGACTTTTCATGACTTGAAGCACAAAGATAAGATCATAGAAGGCCACACAAACGAAAATGTGTTGGACAATTGGATAAACAGACATCACAAAATGGGTTTCGGCAATACCAGCAGCTGCAGCCATGTGAATTAAATGGCTTTCCATCGTTAATAGGTATTTTAAGGCCTTTCAATGAGGGCAAAATTGTTAAAAAAAATGTAACCTTTTGAATAGACACATACACACACACGAGTACATGTAGTTAATAGGCAAATAAAATTTTAAATTATATTTTCTTTGTTTGCTACAATTCTGTGCGTAAATGAATTAAATAAAATTATATTACTTCTATGTAATCTTTCACATATTCACATAAACACACAGTCACAATTGCCGCCAGGTGTATGCTCATGCGTGCGTGTATACGTGTATGTGGCTGTGAGTGTGTGCTGGGTTAATACAAATAATACAACACATCATTACAGTTAAATCTTTTATGACTTTTCCTAAAAATTTCGTTGCCAATATAAAAAAAAGAAAAGAAAACAGTTATACAATCTCTATATATGCACATGCATACATACATGCATACATATTCTTATGAAATAAATTACTCTGTTGCCTTTGCATGTGAATTTGCCAGCAGAGGAGGAGAAAGATGCGTTGATAAATAAATAAATAAACTTACTTTTCATGACAATGCTTATAAAGTATGCAGTTGAATTAATGTATTTTACACACACATACACACATGTTCACATATGTACATAAAAACAATGTATGCTTTTGATGTTAGTTACATACACGTACCTATGTGCATACCTACATACATAAGAGTGCATGCCTACATTTCCAGCTGCTGACACTGCTGCCACACACAAAGCGGTGATGTGAAATAACTGTAAACCGAATAGTGCATATTTCATTTGCGGTTTTGGTGACACATTATAGTATCAACGTGTGTGCGTACATATATGTTTGTATACAATAAAATGGTTGGTAAATCGAAATTACAATACTTCCGATTTTAAAAGAATAATTAATAGGTATAGGGTTATACAGTTCGTGGTTGCAAAAGTTCAGCGTTGTATTTTTTGACATCTGTCAAACTTAACTGACAAACCAAACATGTTTTATTTTAGCTAAAAAATTCAAGCATTTATGAAAATGGCACGCTTAACCACCGCAAAATTGTTAAAACCCACAAAGAAAAAGAAAACATGGCCACGTTTTATGATTTGGGTGGAGTACTCAAGCGATTAGTTAAGGATCAAATTTTCAGAGTACATTTTGAAAGAATATTTTTTTTTTGTTCATCTCTGAATTTGTTCATTATTAAGGATATTTCATGCTAATTTTCGAGGAAAAGTTTTCTCTCTCTTTTTTTATTTTATTGTTTATTTTTAAGGATATCTCAGAATAATTTTTGGAATAAAATTTTGTTATTTTAATTTTTATGAATAGGTTAGAATAAAATGTTTAAAAGAACATTTTTATTTGTTTTTTTTTTTACTTATCTCAATTTTTTCATAATTAAGAACATTTTATGATATTTTTTAGAGGAAGTTTTGTTAAATTTATTTAATTTATTTTTTTCTTTTAAATTTTTAAGCATATCTAAGGATAAATTTTTTAAATTAATTTCATTTGATTTTATTTGAATATGAAAATTTTTAAAATTTTTTTTTAATCTAAGCATATTTAAGAATGATTTTTTAAATAATATATTCGTAGATAAATTTTTATTTAATGTTTTTGCTTTAGTTTTTTTTAATTTTAATGAATAGTGAGAACACAATTTTCTAAGAACTTTTTCAAAGAATATGTTTCTTTTAAATTTATCTCTTAATTTTCTTTTATTAATGATATTTCATGATGTTTTTATTAGTTGAAGTTTTATTTGATTTATTTATATTTTAAGATTTATCTTTGTTATTTTTTTACATTTTTTTTTAATTTTACTTTTAATTTGTAAGGATATCCATGGATTAAATTTTTAAATATTTTGTTAATTTTTTTTTTTTTTTTTTTAATTTTTGAGTACCATATATCTAAGGATTAATTTAATATAATATTAATATTATATTAATATTAATTTATTTTATTTGAAATTTTCTCCTTAAATTTTAGATTTTTTTTAAATAGACTCTGAATTTTCTCATTATTAAGATATTTCATATTTTTTTAGATTAAATATTGTTAGACTAATATATATTTTAAATTTTCTCTTGGTCATCTTTTTTTAATTTTTTTTTTTTAAATTTTCGTTTTATTTTATTTTTAATTTTTTTTAATCTCTAGGTATTTATTTATTTTTTAAGAATATTTTGTTATATTAATTTTATTTTATTTATATTTTAAATTTTCTCCTTAAATTTTAGATTTTTTTTTTTAAATAGACTCTGAGTTTTTTCATTATTAAGATATTTCATGATATTTTTTAGAGGAAATTTTGTTAGACTAATGTATATTTTAAATTTTCTCTTGGTTATTTTTATTAAATTTTCTTTTAATTTTATTTTTAATTTTTTTTTATATTAATTTAATATAATTATACTTACATATGAAACTTGCCCCTAATTACTTTTTTTAATTTGTGTGAATAGTTAAAGATAAAAAGACATTTTGGTAAAATTTTCACTAATTTTTTTTATGATTAAGGATATTTTATAATTATTTTTTGAGGGAAGATTTGTTAAATATTTCAAATTTTCTCCTTATTTTTTCAATTGCTTTTTTTAATTTGTAAAGAATATCCAAGAATGATTTTTTAAAGAACGTATTTGGAGATTTTTTTTTTTTAATTAACTCTGAATTTTCTGATTATTAAGATATTTTATGATTTTAGATTAATTTATAATTTAAAATTTCTTTTTATTATTTTGAATTTTTGGGGAGTAATTTTTTGGAAATTAAATTTTATTTTATTTTTTTAAATATGAAATTTTCTCATTAATTCCTTTTTTATTTATATGTATAGTTAAAAAATAAAATGAATTACCATATATAATATTTAAAATTTTCTCTGAAATTTTTCAGGATAATTTTTTATTGAAGTTTTGTTAAATTACTTTGTATTTTAAATTTTCTATTTATTAGTTTGTTTTATTTATTTTTTAAGTTTTAGGATAAAGGATTACTTTTTTGAAGAATATTTTCTGAAGTTAATGTAAATTAATATTATTATCTATCTATTATCTATGGGGAGATTTATCCTTAATTATTTTTTTTAATTACATTTTATAAATTTTATATTTTTTTAATTAATAAATACATTCATCATTTCATTTTCTTATGGAAACTTTTTTGTTACCTCAATTTATATTTAGAGATTAATTTTTTTTTAGATACATTTTTTTTATTTGATAGTTTCCTCTTAATTTTTATGAATATTTAAGGCTACAATTTTCAAAGGACATTTAATATTAAATTATTAAATATTTTTTTTAAATTAAATTTAAGGATACATTTTTCGAAGGATATTTAGTACATTTTCCATTAAACAAACCAATTTAAGTGCTATTAGTTGTAAATTGCCGCTGCAAGTCGTTGTGCATTTCTGTCACTTTCTGTATGCAACACTTGACACTTCCTCTAATAGATTTGTGTGGTCGCGTTGAGGCATTCGCGTGGTAACCGCAACTTCATTATGTATGTGTCAAGTGGTAATCGATTATATAATTTTACTTATAATAGTATAATATATTTTTCAAACTTTCTGCTGGCACTTACATACATACATACATATGTAGAAATGTACGTGCATATAATAAATATAAATAGGTACTTTTTGACTTGAGTACAGGAATAAAGTGGAATCGATGTATCTCTGTGAGGGGGTTGAGGTCTTTTTGACTTGGAGTGATAATTGAAACGAAAAGAATTATTTAAATTTATATAAATGTGGTCTTCCGAAGGTAAATTCATACTAACACTTGATCAATATTCGTAAGATAGTACAATATATTCAAAAGAATTTGTCATATTTCATGGCTAAAGCGGCTGTCAATATAACGTTAGCCCTCATTTATTTATTTTTTAATTTATTAATTTTTATTATTAAATTTTAGAAATTTTTCCAATTATAAACTTAATAAAAACGACAGAAAATATTTAAAATATCTTTGGTTGAAAGCTTTACTATTCAGCACCAAAAAAAAAAAAAACGAGAAAAAACAAAAAAAGAGATTAGAAAAAAATTTAATACTAATTCAAAATCTGATCACATATTTTCTTTAAAAGATTTTTGTAAAAAACATAAGCCCGTTCAATAAATAAAAATATTAATTAAAAAATAAATAAATAAGGGCTAACGTTATATTGATAGCCGCTTTAACCATGAAATATGATAAATTCTAAATTTACCCTAAAGAAAAATTACAATTTATCAGGTGTACAACTTTGCTTCCGCCGTTTCTTCCAAAATTAAAAGCTTTATTGCGAAAAAGTGCTTACAGATATATTATTCAAAGTATTGTCCTTCGCTAGCGACAACTTTCTCCCATCTTTCCGGCAACTTTCGGATCCCGGCTCGAAAATAGGAGTCCTCTTTTGACGCTATCCATGAAGCAATCCATTTTTCCAATTCTTCGAAGGATTGAAAATGCAGATCAACAGGCCGTGTGCCATCGAACGAAATAGGTGGAAGTCAGAAGGAGCGACATCTGGGGAATACGGCGGGTGGGGCAAGACTTCCCATTTCAGTGTTTCCAGGTACTTTTTGACCACTTTTGCGACGTGAGGCCGAGCATTGTCGTGTTGGAGGATGACTTTGTCATGCCGCTCTTGATATTGTGGCCGCTTTTCTTTCAGCGCGCGACTAAGGCGCATCAGTTGCGTTCGGTAGCGATCTCCTGTGATGGTTTCACACCGAGCTGATCCCACCAAATACAAATCATAACCTTGGCGCCGTGAATATTCGGTTTTGCCTTCGACGAAGAAGCATGCCCGGGCTTTCCCCATGGTTTTCTGCGTTTAGGATTATCGTATCGAACCCACTTTTCATCACCGGTTACGATTCGATGTAAAAACCCCTTACGATTTTGTCTTTTGCAGTATAAACATAGACGGCGCTCGATGTCCCTCGGTTTCAACTCGTACGGCACCCAGTTTCTTTCTTTCTGAATCATGCCCAGGGCCTTGAGACGTTTTGAAATGGCTTGCTGACTCACTCCCAACGATTCGGCAAGCTGTTCTTGGGTTTCGCACGAATCTTCATCAAGCAATGCTTCTAGCTGTTCATCTTTGAATGTTTTTTCTCTTCCACCACCATGTTTGTCTTCGACATCGAAATCACTATTTTTAAAACCTTGAAACCACTCCTGACACGTTCTTTCACTCAGAGCAGCATCACCGAAAGTTTTTGAGACCATTCGATGCGATTCAGCTGCATTTTTGGCACATAAACGAACATTTTCGAGCGTGAATAATACGAAAACAAGAACAACTGTCACTGAAACGGCGATGACAATTCGTTAGGCACTGTCCACGCTCACTTTAAAGGCATTATCATCTATGTATTTCAACCAGCCTCAGCCGGTACAGCCACCTATCGGAAAACGGCGGAAGCAAAGTTGTACACCTGACATGAAGCAACGCTTTTCAAACAATTCGTTGTTTAGTTTTATTTTATTTTTGTTGAATTTAAGTTTTTTTGGGTTTTCGTTTAAATGGAACTGTTTCAGGCCATATATTTTTTTTTTTGGAAATAGTGAAAAAATTACAACAATAGTTTTGGACGGTAGAAGTTATGGCTGCTATTTCGGAAACCACCACGTTTCCTCATCAGACTTCTTTTTCCAGACACCTTTTGTTTTTTATTTATTTCTTTTTATTTTATTTTATTTAGTTTTGTTTTATTTTGTTCAATTTAATTTTGTTTTATTTTATTTCATTTCATTTTATTTTATTTTATTTTAAGTTATTTTATTGTATTTTATTTTATTTTAATTTAGTTTATTTTATTTTCTTTTATTTTAGTTTAGTTTATTTTATTTTATTTTATCTTTATATAAAATTTTTCCCTTGTTTCTGAGTTATTTTTTATGTATGTTTATCCAAGGATCAAATTTTCAAAGAATTTTTTAATAGATGGATTTTTTAAATTTAAAATTTTCCCTATAGTTTAATATTGTTTTCGAGCATGACCTAAAATCTTGAGATATTTTATAAATTTTTAACATAAAAAATCATTTAATTGTGTTACTATTTTTCGGTTTTTTTAGAAAAAAAGTTTTTTCACAAAAAAAAATTATAAAAATACTCAAGCTGTTCATTCTCGTTTAGTGTCTTTAAGTATTTTGTATTTGTTCAGATCTTCTTTATATTATTTAAAAGAAAAATATTTGTAGCATATTTTTAAGCTAGCTTGCCAAAAAATCGTTTAAATGCTATTCACACAGCCACTCACAATTAGCTAATTAAGAGCATTTCAGCAATTGAAGTTGTAAAGGCAAAAGTTTTATAAATTTTTTCACAGGAGCACGCAAGGCGTTTGAGCTATATTCTGGATATATTCTTGGTAAAATTAAAAGAGCTACATTTAACGGTCTAAGATTATATTTTGTAAAATTTTGAAATGCCGAAAGTTGCAAAAAAATCTCCAAACTTATTTAGCTCTTTTTTAAAACACTACGGCTGTTAGATGAAAAAAATCTTTTAAATAGCAAATTATGATCTAAGGATAGAAAAGTTGAAAGAAATTACTATTTAATATTAGAGCAAAGACAATCAAAAATTTAGTTTGAAAATTTAAACAACGCAAGAAAAGACTTACGATTTTAGAGACACCGATGGGGGGAGTGTACTAAAATAGACATTTATTAAAGCCAAAAAAAAAATTTAACTTTTCCTTAACTTTTTTATATAAATTCCCTTACATCGCCCACCCACCTTGCACACACCCACACATATACATACATTTCATACATTGCATGTTACCATCGCCACCGCCAACACTGCGTCCATGCTAACTAATATAAATTGCCCTGCGCGACGTGGCCCTACTAAGCTGCGCCACTTACAATTTCTAACGTTTAACAAATTACATTACAAAAGTTAGCGCCAACTAAC
Organism: Ceratitis rosa; assembly: GCA_037013455.1. Taxonomy (NCBI): domain Eukaryota; kingdom Metazoa; phylum Arthropoda; class Insecta; order Diptera; family Tephritidae; genus Ceratitis; species Ceratitis rosa. The sequence goes on along the minus strand of JAWMAG010000001.1, from coordinate 8,765,723 downwards.
TTTTCCTACTGCAACGGTGGCAGAGATGGCAACAAACAACAGCAACAACAACAATAACAGTACACGCAATTGCTGCATTAATGCACAACGGTTGATGAGCAGTGCGGTGTATACATACATATGTATATATGTATGTATGTACATATGTACATATGTAAGTCTAATAACCACAGCCACAGTCACTCAGCTTCAAACTAGTTTACACGTAATTAAATTTTATAATCTGCTATGTGTGTATTGTACTTGTTGTTGGTTTAAGTTGTTGCTTTTTGGCTGCTATGCTAAGTTGGTTGTTTTTTTTTGTTTTTTTTTTTTTTGTTAAAATTATTTTACATATTACGTAGCTCTGGTAGGTATTTGTGTTGTTGTTGATTTTTAGCTTATAATGTATTAACATTGACGTTCTATTTTTTTTATTAATTTTTTACATTTTTTTACATTTATTTTTATTTTTTTTACATTTTTTTAATTTGCTAAAAGTTTATATTTATGTAAAAAAAAAAAACAAAAAAAATTGAAAATACGCGCGCACCGAAATTAATATTAAATGTTTTGAAATGTGTCCTAAAATGTCCTAGCAAATTTTAAATAGCGTGTAATTAGGCTATTAAGCAATTAACTACGTATTACTGCCCACAAATCCTGTGCAACAACAAATGTGCATGCATTGCAGTCAGCATTAAAAGATATTTATAGAAAATGTCATTTATATACATGCATGTACATAAAATTTATTCATTTTTTGTTTATCATATCTAAATGTGTCACCGCAATTAATTATAGCCATTTATTTGCCACAAACAATTTGTTGTTGCCATTTTCATTTATGCGGCCAACTTACCTCAATTTAGCATCCACAATTCGCTTAAAACTGCATCACAACACGGCTGGTTGCTTTCTCGTTGTTGTTGTTGTTTGTGTTGCACACTTAAATTTTTTTTTTTTGACGTTTACACAAATTTTAATTAATTTTACACTTATATATATTTATTTATTTTTAACACTGATAAACGTTTAGATTTTTTTTTTAGATTTATTTTATTTTATTATTTTTAGATTATATATATATTATATTTAAATTATTTTACACAAATAAACACTTTACAAGCGCACACTTTACATATTTATTTTTGCACTTTTATATAATTTATAATTTAATTAAGATGTTCGATTAATTCTGTATTAAATTTTCTTTGAAAATGCTGAATGGCGAAGTAAACACACTGACGCCTATTGGTATGCTACAATTTTTTTTTAATATTTTTTTTCTTTTAGTTTTTTATTTTTTTTTTTTTGTGTTAACACTAACGATGTTGCCTTGCCTATGCAACAAAATGCATATTTATGTACATATGTAGTTTTATATATGTAAAAACGCAAATTTAACGAGCATTCGCGTGTAAGAATGCATTGTTATAAATTTCTTGTTGTTTTTTGTTATTTTTTTTTGTTTATTTCTTTTTCCTTTGTTGCTTTCACTTCACTAAACTTGAGTTGGTGTGAATTTCGATTTTTGTTGACCTTGAATTGAGTGCTCGATTTGTATGCGGCGATTTCGTTTTCTACACGCAAACTTTTTGGTATGCTTGTGCTGGTCGGTATGTGCATGTATGCATGTATGTATGTAGGTATGTATTGGTTTTTCTTTTTTTATTTCACTACTTTTATGCCACACAAATACACTTACTTATACATATATGTATAAATTTCGCACTATTATATGGCATTCAAATACAGCAGCGCACTTTTCAATGCATTACGTGTTTAGTTTTCATATGTATGTGTGTGTGTTGAATTTTAAATTTATTTTTTATTATTTTTTTTTTAATTTCATTTTGGTTGTTTTATTTCTTTTTCATTTTTTGTTTGTCGTCAGTTGCGCTCTCTCAATTTTTATATGTAGGATTTTTTTAAAAATACTTTTAAACTATTTTTAGGCGCATAACCTTACCGTTAAGCTATTTCTAGACGCACTGTGCTTTTATGAAAAGCAATGAACTGTCACCTCATCCATGCTGTTTATCCATATTTAACTATTTACGTACATATATTGTACATTTGCTTATATTTCTGTATTTGTATGTTGTATGCTTACACGTACTCACACATACACACGCGTACGCGCGATACACGTCTTCAACACTTGTGGGTTGCTTTGGAAATTGTGTGGCCGGCAGCTGTGCGCAACATATCGTCACATCAGTTGATTTGCGTTTTAAAGGCGACAAGCGTGTGTAAATTTGTATGTAAATATGTTTGTAGATACGTCATAAGTGTTTTTTGAAAAGAGTACACGAGCAGCGCATACATATATACATTAAAGACCATCAACACCGTCGCGTGTCAACCGAATCGGAATCGATGCCAGCATCAGCATCAACACCAACACTAATACCAGCAGCAACAACAACAAGCTCACTCACTGGATACCAATACCAATGCTGCCGCCACCGCTACCACTACCACCACCATGTACGCCGCCAACCGCATTGCTCAAACACTAGCGTGCTCTACTCGTAACCAACTTATACATATATACATATATGTATGTACATATGTACATGTATGTTGGTATTTTTTCGCTATCTTTCGCCGCTCAAAATTCAAAAATCTGCACGCTCTGTACTTCTTTCTTGCCTCTATTGTTGCCACAAAAAAACAAAAAAAACTTCACTTCCAGCTCTCAGCGGCTACTGGCTGCTGCAAATGCTGTTGCTGCCACTTTTAGCTGTTTTGTTTTAGTTTATAATTTCGCTCACTTATTCTTTCTTTTACATGTGCTTTGCTTTGCTTTACACAGCGCTTTATGCTTTTGCTCTTCTTAATACTTGAACATATGTATTTTTTGGAGATTGGATGCTGCTCTGCTGCTGTTGCTGATACGTCTGCTCTTCTGCTCCGGCTACTGTTTGCTTGCTCTGTCGTTTTGATGTCGGTGTTTTGATTTGAACTTTTCCTAGCAATACTCTCTTTGTGTTCGTACTTTTCGCTTACTTTTTTTCTATTTTTTATTTTTTTTTTCTTTTTCTGTTAGAATTTTCTTCTTGTTGCACGCTGTGTAAGCACTTTTGAGAAACAAAAAAAAAATATTTTATCGTGTGCTTTGGAATTTACTGGTGTTGTATTAAAGTTTTACGAGCACTTTTGGAATTTTTTTTTATTAATTTATTTAAAAAATTTTAGTTAATATTTTATTTAATAATTTTGCAAATTTTCTACGCTACGCACTTCGGTTTAACTTGCAGTTGCTTATGTATGTTTGTAAGTGACGAATTTTCATATATGATTTAATTTAATGTTTTTGCTTTCGTTTTCACTATTTGCGCTCACTACATATGTACATTTCGAACATATATTTATTTTACACATTCCGGTTTGTAAAGTTAAAGTCTCGCCAAATGCACAAATATTTTAATAATTTTTTTTACGATTTTTCTGCTTATTTTTAAATAAAATTCACCTTTAGCATTAGATTAAAATTATTTATTTAGTTCCTTTACGTTGCATTTTTAACAACTTCCTTCTGCTTCTTATTTATTTACACAGCAATTAAGCACTATTTATTTACAGCTTATAACCTTTGATTTGAGCGCCTAACAGTAGGCTTTAAAAAATCTTCGCTATACATATTACATATGATTTAAATGAAGTATTATTAATTTAGCGTTTTAGAGCAATGAATTATCGTAGACGAAAAGCGGCTTCCATTAAACATTTACACACACACAAGCGCACATACAACCAGAACTTTGGATGCATGAAAATTGATTATTTAACACGTAGTCCCAGCCGACTTGCCATGCACATGTGTTGGCGACAGGTTCGTAGTGGAATACAGCATCTGCTTGTAATTAGGTTATGTTTTTTTATATAAAAAATTATATGTACATACATACATATATATGTATGTGTATTAAGTATTTTTGTTAATTAATTAATTCGTTAGACCCGAACTTAGTATTTACCGCTGTATTTGCTCGCGTTCTAATTCGTTTTCATATATGTACACATACATACAAACGCTAAGTTTTTTTTTTTATATTATATATGTATATATTCTTACTTACGCACTTCTGACACTAGCACTTTACGCCTTTTCGATGTTGCTCTACGTGTTTGTCTGTATGTAAATTCACTTGCTACATATGCATGTACATATACATTCTATTGTACGCCGTAAAGTATGCTACCTTTTTTATGCACATCCTTATGTATGTAAGTCAATATGTACATTTGTATGCATGTACATATATAAGGTAATTGCTTATTTGAACACTTTTTTTATCTACACAATAGCCTCATGAAACTAACCAAAGCACAGAGCGTTTACGGGTGCGTTTTCTTTTTAATTAGTACGTTAGCACTTTACACAACTTCGTTTAGTTTTTCACACTTCAGCTGAGATGCTGGCACTTTATTGTAATGGAGCAGCGCAGAACTTTAATCAGCTGTGTCTAAAGTACATAATTTTTGTTAAGAAAACTTTTAATTATTTTTCAATTCACTCTTCTTTTCATTTTTCATGCATATATGTTCTTATTTCTTTAGTTATTCCACATTTTTCTTCATTTTTTGTTTTTTTGTTATAGATTATCCGTGGTAATATAAATTTTAACGGCACTACACTGGAGATTTTCACGTTTTCTAGTTGCGTTCGCTAGACCACACAGACTCTGACTACTGACTTTAGCCAGCGCGAATTGTCGTCGTCATCGCGTTATTCTCTTTTTCTTTTTTTTTTTACTTGGCTGCTTGGAGACTCTAAATCAGGCAAGATTTTCGGTTATTAACGAAGGAATGTCCATATACATACATACATAGATGTATGTATATTTTTAGTTGTATAGTTTGTATTCTTTCATTTGAAATGTCATCCAATCATCATTCACCATTTGATTTGTTCGAACGTTCAAGTGACAATCAAAAAAAAAAAATATTCTTCGAGCCTAAAGCCATTCTCAGATAACCTAACTTAGCTTAGCGCTATCGGCAGCACACGCACGCACACACACACATGCATATGCACTTGGCGCAAGCAACTCACATTCCGCACAGCACATCCGGCGCAAAGCAAAGCACAACGCGAAATCATCTGTGTCCACACGCACAATACGTTCGTACTTGCCATTGAAGCGACTGGTGGTCCATGTTATTCTCGTAGCACAGCCTCTCCAATTTTGGGGAGAAGAAGAGCATTGTATGCGCGGAGATTTCATTTCCAATATGAATTCCAGTCACTTTTACGTATTATCCTTGCGCACATGCTGGTAAATGAGTAAAGGAAAAGGAATATGTAATGACAATTACTATTTTGACACTTCCTCTGATGCTGCTTAGTGCTGCAACGGATTTATACATTGTACTATTAGTCAAGGAGGTAAAGCTTCGATAAATGTTCTTACATCCCTAAAATTGTATCGTTTAATTTATAAGCACCAAATTATTGCACGAATGTGTGTATGTACATACATACAATCCTTGAAGCAGTTCGGCTAGAATATAAAATTTGCAGGAAACGGAAACGCCTAGCTATGCTTGCAGCGTCAGAATGTAAATCCGGTTAAGATTTAGTGGTGTGTAAATTTGTTGTTGAAAAGAATATTACTTCTTTCGTTCTTTAATTAAGTTATACGTTAAAAAAATCTCGTTTTTCACTTTTAAATACAGTTAACAAAAATGAATTGCAGGAAATAACTTCAAAAATTCTAATTTGACTATTGGCAATGTCAGTGAGTGCGACGTTACCACTTCGGTCCCATTGAAGAAATTCATCCAAATACTTAACGAAACTTTGCGAAGTCGATTATTTAATTTTTCCAGTAAAAATCAGATAACGTATTTGTAAGCCAATATGCCATTTTTAAAGTTTGGTATTTTTGTAAAGTTCTAAGCGAGCGATTAGTTAACATTTCAGCCGGAAGGCTACTAGGTGCTTAAGAATTCATAAAAAGTTTATCAAAGACGAAGCTTGCATTTGAGAATAGCCTAAGAGTATATGGTGTGAGAAGATACCAAAAAGATTTTCGCGAAGCCACAAACACTTTAATAACTTAATACTCTCTTATACTTTAAGGATTTTTCCATAAACCTTAATATAGCAAGGGTGCTAATATTTCCTATTTAACAACAGATGACTTTTTATTTTTTTGAAGAGAAAAACTTTTATTTCCTTAAAAATGTTTAGTGATGCGCCAGTTTACATCATTAATTGCATAAAAATGTATGTACATTTGTTGTTGTTGCGCAAGTGTTATCATTTTATTATGATTATTCAACAACAAACAATAATGTTGGCAACATCGCAATTGTTTTATCGAAAAATTCATTTTCATTCAGCAAATGTTCATCGGAAATTTTAACGAAACTTCTAAACGTCGAACGTCGGCAATTCGTAGCACTTTGCGAATAGAGTGAACGTTAGTTCGGCAGCCATCAACCAACCATCTTTTGTAAAATAAGTCGAGAGAATTGTAGTTGGGTGCAAAAGATTTTTTTTATCCCGGTGGAGAAATTACATAAAATTTAAAACAAGATGTCCATGATTTCTGCACGTCTGGCCTCGTCCGTGGCCCGTACACTGCCAAAGGCTGCAACACAGGTATGCACCGGTTAATAAGAAAAAAAAAGTTGTAAAATAAAATTTGAATTGGATACTTTCAAAGCAATTGGTATTCTTAAGTAATTAGAATTGCTCATCAATTTCGAAATGTGTTTATATATAATTGTGTCTCCAAAATTCATCATTTATTATTGGAATAAAATGTTTTAGTGTTCAGAGTGAAAAAGTTACGCAACGTGTTGGTAGTACCACCGATGTTCACGCGTATTTTATAAAGTGTGCAGGTTGGAATGAAGTATTACATAATATTGTTTTATTTGCGAAACATAAAATAGTTTTTAAAACATTCAGTATTACAAAAAGTTCTCAAAAGCACAATTAGAATACAAAATGTTCATAATTACATAATTTTGATTCCGGCGACCACCCCAATTGGACGAGTATCGCTCGTGTAGGTGAATGATGAACGATGAATCCAATTTCTACGAGCGATATCGATTTTCAGGTTATGTTAACATAATCAAATGATAGTGAAAAATTGTAATAAATGTTCAAATTGTAAGATTCAACAAAAAATTTAAAAAAATAATATATTTTTCTTTTATTTTTATTATAAAACGTAAACATTTTGTTAAACTGAAGCTTAGTGTGCTATAGCACGTTGCATGCATTCCATCACTCAAGGGAGCTTACATAAGAAATTCCATACGAATAGACCTTTTGTTAATTGTATATAAAGGAGTTGGTCGCAAGTGCACTCTGTGTCAAATCTTGATACAATGGCTTGACACAATTTCTAATTCTTGCCAGATAATTTACCCCAAATGGCAATTCTATATTCACTAATGTAGTTGACTATGACGTTAGCTGTATGCAATTGCCACAATAATGTGAATATAATTAATTGTGTTTCATGTAAATAGTTTAATATATTCTTTTTATTATAGGCCGCCTGCAAAGCAGCTTATCCAGCTGCTTCTCTGGCTGCACGTAAACTTCATGTCTCGGCCACTCAGCGTAGCGCCGAGATCTCTTCGATTTTGGAGGAACGCATTTTGGGTGTTGCTCCCAAAGCCGATTTGGAAGAAACCGGCCGTGTGTTGAGCATTGGTGATGGTATTGCTCGCGTATATGGCTTAAACAACATTCAAGCCGATGAGATGGTGGAATTTTCCTCCGGTCTGAAGGGTATGGCTTTGAATTTGGAACCCGATAACGTTGGTGTTGTCGTATTCGGTAACGACAAACTGATCAAGCAAGGTGATATTGTCAAGCGTACCGGTGCTATTGTCGATGTGCCAGTCGGTGATCAATTATTGGGACGTGTTGTTGACGCTTTGGGTAACGCCATTGACGGTAAAGGTGCTATTAACACCAAGGACCGTTTCCGTGTCGGTATTAAGGCTCCCGGTATCATTCCTCGTGTGTCTGTGCGCGAGCCTATGCAGACTGGTATCAAAGCCGTCGATTCGTTGGTGCCAATTGGCCGTGGTCAACGTGAGTTGATCATTGGTGACAGACAGACTGGGTAAGGAAACTTGTATTAATTTTTATGTGCATATTATGAAAAGACTTTTAATAGCGAATTACTGAAATTTAACATAATTTTTATTTATTCTACAGTAAAACCGCTTTGGCCATCGATACCATCATCAACCAGAAGCGTTTCAACGATGGACAGGATGAGAGCAAGAAATTGTACTGTATCTACGTTGCTATTGGTCAGAAGCGTTCCACTGTCGCCCAGATTGTGAAGCGTTTAACTGATTCTGGTGCCATGGGCTATTCCATCATTGTATCGGCTACCGCCTCTGATGCTGCTCCCCTGCAGTACTTGGCTCCATACTCTGGCTGTGCCATGGGTGAATACTTCCGTGACAAGGGCAAGCACGCCTTGATCATCTACGACGATTTGTCCAAACAGGCTGTTGCCTACCGTCAAATGTCTCTGTTGTTGCGTCGTCCCCCAGGTCGTGAGGCCTACCCTGGTGATGTGTTCTACTTGCACTCCCGTTTGTTGGAGCGTGCCGCCAAGATGTCGCCCGCTATGGGTGGTGGTTCCTTGACCGCCTTGCCCGTCATTGAGACACAGGCTGGTGATGTGTCCGCTTACATTCCAACCAATGTCATTTCCATCACTGACGGTCAAATCTTCTTGGAAACTGAATTGTTCTACAAGGGTATCCGCCCAGCTATTAACGTCGGTCTATCTGTATCCCGTGTCGGTTCAGCTGCCCAGACTAAGGCCATGAAACAGGTCGCTGGTTCCATGAAATTGGAATTGGCTCAATACCGTGAAGTCGCTGCTTTCGCCCAATTCGGTTCTGATTTGGATGCTGCCACTCAACAATTGTTGAACCGTGGTGTGCGTTTGACTGAATTGTTGAAACAAGGTCAATACGTGCCTATGTCTATTGAAGATCAGGTGAGTGAGACTTAAGTGCTAAATAAGAATATGAATGAATATATTCGTACTACTGCTAACTCTGTATCCCTAGGTCGCTGTCATCTACTGCGGTGTGCGCGGTCACTTGGACAAAATGGACCCCGCCAAGATCACCAAATTCGAGAAGGAATTCTTGCAACACATTAAGACCAACGAACAGGGTCTGCTCGATCAAATCGCGAAGGATGGTCAAATCTCTGAGGCCTCTGATGCCAAACTTAAGGATATTGTCTCAAAATTCTTGTCGACTTTCCAGGGTTAAGTGATCATTTGCTGTGCAAAGCCAAGCTGAATTAGTACAGTAACATTAAAAACAACAAAAAGTTACACTATTTCATAATTAGTTACGCGAAAAATATACCAACCGAGAAATGCAGGTCGCGTCTAACAATAAATTATACAAACACTATAAAAACCACATAAAGATAGATAAACAGATAATGCGAAGAAAAAAATCGAAATTAAATAATTATAAAAAATTGTAAAAAAAAACAAAGCTATTCATGTTTCCTTTCTAATTACATACATACATATATGCATTCATATACTTAATCAATGTTGCAGAAGGACTCAATTCTATTTCTAAAAAAAATGGTCTGTAGGGCTTTTTCGACAAAAAAAAAACACCATAAGTTGCTGCCAAATTCGATGACGTCATGTGCTGAATAAGTGCACATTTAATGCATTTAACGAGAGCGCTTAAAAAAATGTTGGTGTTTTACTTGCTGCACGAATTCGACACATGACTGCGTGAAAGCATATTTTTTCGATTTAAAAATTTATTTGAAGTATTTACATATAACAGTAAACATGCATACATTATACTAAAAAACTATTGTTAGGTAATACAGTCAAGTGTGTACAAAAGTTATTGTCATGCGAAGAAATATAATAAAGTAAGGTGAGATAAAATCGGAGCATATTTTAATTGTGAGGCACTTAGAGATATTGGCTCAAATCAAACATTTTTATGGGAATTTTAGGAGAATCTGATTCTATTTATATAGTCTCCGCTTAAAGCACGTCAAGCTGATGTAAACTATGTTTTTGCCATAAAAGTTTGCCAAAATGGTGAGTATTTTGAAATGGTTGTTTCTCTTCCACTGTTGGTGGTTTATTGGTACAAAAACATCCTCCAGCCGGTCAATTTCTCTCTTATTTTAGTTTTTCTTGAAATCGCAGGCAAAATTATAGCCAGTGCCCAGTGAAGTGCCTAGGACTTGATTTACTCTACATGTACATATGTATATGCACATGCGAATAATATCCTTTCTAAATTCGTCTGTATTGTACTTTTGCTATGGTCAATATTTTTGAAATTTTTTCCTGTTCACATGCCCAAAATAATCAAAATATTAACATAGCCAAATTATCGTCGAACTTCACAGCTATGGTTCCAACTCTTAATCGGCGAAACAGTTATCATGTAACAGAACAGACGACGCCCTAACTTATGCAAGATGAACTTTATTCATTTTGCCAATGTATTTTCGTTAAACATTTCTGGTTACACTGAAAATTATAACAATTCATGCAGTTGTTTACTTTCAGTAGCTTTTCGGAATTTTCTTAACCATTTTTCAATATTTCGCCTTTGTATTTTTGCGCAAGGTCATTTTTCCGCTTGCAATACTTGACAGCGCTGTTACTTACATCGTCATCATCAACAGCCGTTACATCTGCTATTGCACTGTAACAGGCTCTGTCTGTTAAAGGTATTGTTAACATTTGTTTTTCATGCCTTTACTGACGTTCTTGACATTCAAAGGCAACTTTCTTGTATTTGCTGTGCGCCTATTCGAAATCCGAGTTTGACGGTTTTATGAGCGTCATTATTTTTCGACACATTTACGACCGTCGGCGTCAACACACACACACACATACACATAGAGAGATGGAAATATATCCGCATGTGCCAAAAATGCAGACGATAAAAATGTTTATTTAATGTTGTGGATTGAGGGGTATACAAAAATTTTTGAACCATCATAGCAAACAAACATTTTTGTCACCGCCACTGGGTAATCAATGCGCATATTTCCTTCCTTCTATGCATGTTTTTGCCATGTCTGCTTGTCTGCTGACCAACAGGCGCATAGGAAAAGTAGAAAACTTACGCGGTCTTACACATACGCCAAACAAGAGCGGCTGAAAAAAATGTTGTCTACAGTGGCAGGGGCTCAGTTTGGGCAATTGGTTGCTGGCACTTACCAAATTTTCACATGACACATAAGAGCGCAGACATGCGTACGTGCAGTGATTGTTGAGACCAATTTGCCACCCCGTCATAGAAAATGTGTGGAAAAATGTTGAAATTTTTTGTCGCTTCTTTTACCAATGTACCATATATGTATATGTATGTACCACATATAGATACATGCATTTCTGTAGCATGTTGGTTTACCTTGTTTTGACGCTGAGCTACTGTTACCGAAATATGCGCGACATAACGACCTTTGTGCGGGTCGTTTGGCGGACAAAGTATATATACACGCATTGTTGATTGGCACAAGCAAAAAGAAATCCTACCAAAACATACTGAAGTCAAATTTTTCGTTTTTAGTACAAGTATTTTAATCATACAAAGAAATTACATTCACATACAAAGCAAATGTGTGCGGCATAGCGTGGAATAAACCACTACTGTACAGCAAGCAGTTCTTAAGTTATAACAAATACATTCGGTTTGAGGCATACAAACGTTGTAGAAATTAATTTTAGTTTAGTTTCATTTTTGTTATAATTATAAATCTACAGGTAAAGACAAAATTGATTAATCTAAGCAATTATTTTTGTTAAAAAAATACATTAGCATTAATTGCTACAGACTATAAGTGAAGCGTAAATAGCAATAACAGTTACAAAATATTTTCATCTATATATTTATAAAGTACATTCAGTCACTAATATACGTTGTTGCATAGTCGGCGCGGTACACAGTGGTTTTCCTCACATTATTAGGAAACGTTACGTTTTTGGAAACATCTAAACAATACAATAAACATGACATTATTTTTACTATTACAATTCTTAAACAATTATATTTAAGATGAAATATACGTTTATTCATACATACAAATGTAGTCGAAATGTTGTCCTTTTTTTTCTCCATTATTGCTGTCCACAATTTCTACCTTCTTTCACTGCTATAATGCATGGCATTACATCGAAGGCATATATTTTATCTATAATGATATTCGCCCGACGATCTAGATTAGCATATATTATACAACTAATTTCAATTGTCGCAAAATACTTAGAAATAAAAATATTATTTAAAATAGGTAATTTGTATGATAATAAAAATAAATCAATATTTAAAAAACAAAATAAAAACAATTAAACTAAACGATAAAAACATAAATTAGACACATGGCAGCTAATTTTGCTGCTACGGCTGACGCCATCTTCATAAACGCACTCCTCATTCAGCTTGCTCAATTATCGAATCAATTAGTTTATCATATAGCTCTGAACGCAATGCAATTTTGTATAACTTCGATGATTGATATTTATTATAGACCGCTTTCAGTTTGGCGTTTGGTGCATTTCGCACTACTTTAGCAATTTGCTTGGTAATTGGACGCAAATGTTCGGGGCTATAGCGCGAATACCATTGCATTGTAGGCGTCCAGTGTTGATTATTGAAGCCAGTTGGTTGCTTTGAGTTATCCTGGAGTAAATGCAATGCCAAGAAAAGTGACGAAGCGGCGATCTAAAGAAATTATGAATTTTTATTTATAAACCACAATTTCTTTTACACTCATTTTTACTTTACCTCAGATGGTTTGTATGAAGCTAAATCGTATTCGACTGATGTCAATTCGAGAAAATATTTTGCCATTGCATGATGAATATCTTCTACATTAGCCGCCTTCGAGAAACGCCGTAAAAAGTGTATGGGCAATGGACGCGACAAATTGCATTCGAGTATTTTAATGATTTTCAGTTCCATTTGAATAATTTGTTTGGCTGTATATGTATTATCAGTAATATAGACAAAATCAGCAATTGATGGTGGCACTAATTCTTCATATTTGGCTGCAATGAAGAGCGCTGTAACTCCCACTAGCTGCAAATGTGTGCGCTTTGTATCATTAACCTCTTGTAAATAACGATCAATAATCGCTACTGTCATCTGGAATGTTTCCGGTGTTAGATGAAATTGAAAGTGCACTTCATTGATCCAATCGATGAGTACTGCGCGCATTTTAGGATAAACTTCTTCTTGGTCATCCAAATGATTTTCACGTATTACTTGTTCATCCTCCAATTGGAATAGGTAATTATAAATGTCATTAACATATTCGGATACCAATAATAGTTTATCGGCATCGCCAGCATCAATGTCCTCAACATCATCGAATTGCTCTTCTTCAGATTTGCTTGATTGTGGGCTTAAACTTAGTATTTCAGCAAGGTTTTTATTGTCATTATCCGAATCGATTTCATCTTTTGCAACTGAGGATTTGATTTCTTGTTCGGGTTTTACACACTGCACTGCAGATCTCGCAGTTGAAGCCTTGTTGGCATCACGTGACAAGACCGCTTTTAACTTGCTCAAAGACTTGAGCGATAAATTACTATCTTCTCGCCGCAATGTAAAACTCTCACCAGATTTCTTTGACTTTTCATCATTTGTAGCCTTGGCTTTAGACACTATAGTTATACAAATGGAAAATTTTAAAGGTGGAGAGCCAATATATTAATATATGTATATTCAAATGAAAGTTTAAATAAAACAAATAATTTTTTTTTTACTTACATTTTGCTTGTTGTAATTTGTTTTCCACTACTTTTGTAGTAAGCGTCTTATGTTTGCTCAGCCCGGCTACAACATTTCTATGCGTAGCCGTTGAATCGGCTAAAACACCGGCTGTGCGTGTAGAATTCGAACGCGTAACAACCTTCTTTGGCTGCTCAGTCGCTGTATTGCTTTTAACAGAAGCAGCTACGGCACCTGGCGCCTTTTTCCAGTGAGTATCCACACGTGGTTTGGTATTCTGAATTACATTTTTCAATTTCGCATCAACGCTGAAGTAAAAGAATGGAAATTGAAACATTTTCAAAATGGAGAAATGTTTAAATTTGAATAAATACTGAGATGACATAAATAAAATGTTTACTTTTTATAATAGATAAACAATGTCAGTTTGAAAAATAATTTGGTGATTGAAAAATGGATGTATTTACGATCAAATAATTATGTTTGCAATTGTATTGTAGCACACTGTTATGAATACCAATTTATGTTCTTAATCGGTTCAAATGATCTTATTAGTTCCGAAAGAAAAATATTCATTTTTTGAATACTAGATTAGCAAGTTAAGAAGACAACCTTGCTCCTTTATAAGATATATTTTGTACTTACTCTTTTTGCGCTGCTTCTTTGGCATTTGCCAGACGGATAACAGCTTTATTCTGAAGATCGCCCAAAGCTGCACGTTTTGTATTTTCCGTGGCATGACTAACACCAAACTTTTTTACTTTGTTGAAGTTATTGGCATCATTCTATATAGAGAGAATAGAATAGTTAATATTTAATAGGAAATATAAATGTAAGTATGTACAATACATTGCAAGGTTTGCAACATATTGTGCATTCATGTGACGCGTCATTCAGAATACAAATTAAATTAATATCTGACTTATTAGTATAAATAAATGATGCATGTATTTGTGTATATGCATGTAGGCAACTTCACCAAGAAGTCATGCACTATTATCTGCCTCCATTTTGTTTCCCCCTCGACCCTATTTATTAGCTACAACGTGACAAGATCAGTTAGGAAGCAATAACAAAGGATACTGCATATTAAAATCATACACTCATTTTTTTCTGCTGTCTGAACAAGACTTCTGATTAACCAATTAGATTTCAAATTGTTATATTAATTTCAACTTACCTCATCAATACGAATTTTAGTAGCAGCTCCCACCATTTTTTCTTTAACTCTGGATTATTCTTATATATTTTAACACAATATTCTAGTTTTTCTCTTCCTTGCTCGTTGGCAAAATTCTATATTCACCAATTTCTGTTTATTATATGTCAATTGCACTTCTTTTCTTATAGAAAAAAGTCGCTAAACCCTTTTCTATATAGAATTATTATTATTCAACAATTTTTTCCGCGACAGTTTTCTCAAAATTTTCTAAGCATTAAAAAAAATTATGGCCAACACGAACCGTTGCAAATACTGTTTGAAGCGCACTTTTAAAAAGTCCCGCACTCTACACGAAAATGAACCTGCACGAAGAATGCTTCGTTAAGTTCATCATGAAATGAACATTTTACGAAAATTATACTATTGGTGGTGCCAACTGTAAATACATAATGACTACCTGGAATAATTTGGAAAAATAAAATGTTAAACAGCAACCTCAAAATTAAGTATAAGAAATAACGGGGATTGTGATTTAAATCCCAACTATATTATGTATGAGGAATCCCATTTAAGTTTTTTATATAAAATATATGTATGATCGTTGGAGCAAAATGAGTCGCATTCCTTACTATGATCAAAACACATACATATATTAATATATTGCATGTTCTTTGCTATGATTAGGAGTCCGATGGCTTGAAATTTTCATTCAAACATAGAAACTATTGAAGAAGATGATGTTAAATTGATAGCATCGCAGGTCAGTGGAGGTTATTGTTTAAGAGTTATCAAATATACACGCAAATTATTTGGCAAATCCCATGCAATAATTTTGTACTTCAGTTGTTTTTGTGAACAACCTAAATAACTTTAAAAAATCCATTTTTATATAAATCATGAACGTATATGGCAGCGCTGTAAAATTAACGAAAACTCATACTGTGTACGGCGACATCGAGTGGATATTTTTTTTGTGATTGCCAACTGAAGAAGTTTATTGGTATAATCAATTTAAAGCTCAAGCGGTAAGGAACGTTCTGCCAAAGAACGTATATAAATCATATACTATACTATACCACTAACCACATCAGCAAAAGATTCGAAATTGATTCAGTTCTCTTCCCTTTTTACAAATATATGTTCTCTTCTTCTCCCAGCAACATCGATATTCAATATCGGAATTCGAGCGATATTTGATGTCATTCCAAATATATCGATTATAATCATATGTCATATGTTGACAATAAACGAAAATATATAAATTTTTTTTTTTGGTGAATTCTTTGTTTTCTTCGGAATTTCCGGATTTTTTTTTATTCATAAAAACAAAGTAGCAAATTGAAAGTATCGAATTTGGTTTTGTATAGGAAATAAACAATATAATGCCGAAGTTGAAAAAATTGTTGCCTGGCATTTTCGGCAATGGTAAAGAATCACAAAAAGTTACAAATAAAAA
This sequence comes from Ceratitis rosa, assembly GCA_037013455.1. NCBI lineage: Eukaryota > Metazoa > Arthropoda > Insecta > Diptera > Tephritidae > Ceratitis > Ceratitis rosa. Next base: position 8,749,374 of record JAWMAG010000001.1, on the reverse strand, counting down.
AGAAAACGAGGTAACTTGTAATGCCAACGATAAAAACACGCAAGGCAGATTAGAAACAGATGCATTACCTGTGGATGATAATGAAGAAACTCCAACTACTAACCACAATACACCAACACCATCAACAGAACTTACTGAATCTGTGGTACGTGAACTGTCCGACCCAAACTATAATTCCGTCGAAGTTGGGACAAGCGGTAGGGCATTTGGCGGTGAATCTGGTCTGAATTCCAATACTGGTGCATTAGCGCTACAAACATATAATAATAATGCATTAACACCAACTTCACACGATGCACTCACACCTACTACACCGAGTGCTCTTACACCAACCACTATGAACACAATGAACGTACATAATGCCCAACAACAAATGGTAATGCAATTCTCCAATATAAAACAATTGCATTTTGGTTCAGTTTATAATTTTAATAGCAACATAAGTGGCGTTGCTACGAATGGCACTCGAAAAAGTGGCAAATCTGAAGACCCAAGCTTACCTAGTTGTTCTAATGGTGGAGAAACCACGAAAAGGCTATATCCACGTAAAACCACATCAATTGTGGCTATGATGCAATCACGTGAAGAGCCAAACCATCGTATATTAGAAACAATATCTACACATTTAGGAGAAGGTTGGAAACATGTAATGCGAGAGTTGGGTTTGTCAGAAGGACAAATCGAGCAAGCTGTGATCGATCATCAAATGCATGGTGGAATCAAAGAAGTATGTATGTTTATTATATGCACATATGTATTATATACATACATATTATAATTCATTATAAGTTTTCTGTGTATATGAAAAATATTACAATTATTTTTAAGTGTTTTGCTAATCTTTGTTTATAACTTTTTAGGTTATTTACCAATTATTACTCCAATGGATTCAGGATGCAGATGATAATATAGCAACACTTGGTCACATTACTACACTGCTTTGGGAATTGAATCATCGGGATTGTGTGCAACGTATGAAATTGGTATACAAATCGGAGGGAGAAAGAAGAAAACCTTCATCTTAAAAAGTGCAATATGAATCGAGAAAATTAGTGACATATGGTTGTATTGCTGGGTCAAACCCTCAATTAGAACTTATTAGTATGTACGGTTGTATGTATGTATGCATATGTGTACAGAAATATTTTTATAACCCTGATTATTTTTTATTTGACTAAATTTTAAAATAGTCATCAGCAGAAATTGTGAACTTACATATTTAAGTAGAGTGAAACCAAGTTCATATTGATATTGTTATACATTTTGTATTTAATTATTTAAAATTTGTGCGATTTTTTTTTTGTTGTTTAATAGAGATAAGAGATATTGTTTAGTATTTTTGTTTTTTCTATTTTTGTTATACAAATTTTTGGATGTTTTGAATTAATTACCATTTTTTCTTTTTGAATATCAGAAATTTATAAAAATAGGTATTAAAAATTTTAAAATTTATGTATATAAATTGTATATACATATAAGAGGGTCAATTGCATTTTATATCGAATATACAAGGGTTTTATTCTTATACATACTTATATGACGTATACATATTTACATATCTAATATATAAAATAATTTAAATTGCTAAGCTATATAACTTTTTATACAAATCCTTGTAAGTACATGTTTAATAGTATACAATACTATATAATTATATATTTTCCGAAAATATTTACATCCAAAATATGCAAAATTAATAACGAAAAGCTTTAATGTTAAAAGCAATGAAAATAAAATTGTTTTTATAACAACAAAAAGTAATCTTTGAATTCACCTTTATATATATGTATGTATGCATGTATTGTACCAGAATGTGCTTTTGCTTTCCGCAATAGTTGCAAAAAATTAATTAATTAATTTTTTTTTTTAATTTTGAAGAAATCTGGATATTCTGAAGCTCATAATTTTTAGAAAATCCGCTTTTACATGCTTTTTATTTTCTTTCTGTGGTATCTTTAGTCGAAATAAGTGACTGGCGCGCTATTGCTAACTTGGCTATAATCGTTTCAAAGGCGCTAGGCACCCTTTTTATTCGAAGGTCCTCTTGGAAACATGTAAATTCTAGCACGACTTACGAGGCACTACAGCCTATAAAGCTAAGCTGTTGCTAGGAGAAGGCTAAAACACCTAGGTACCATGCAGCCAAAATAGGTTAGCAATAGGATAGCATTGCGTACTGCCATTTGAGGAGGAGCTGGCGCGTTTAATAAAATTCTTGGGATAGAGTGTGTCATCCTTGCCATAGTGACGCACTAGATATGTGATGATAGCATGCGAATTCCAAATGTACTCGCCGTCATCCTCGAGCAATGGCACTGTATGTTGTGGATTTTTGCTTAAATACTCCGCAGTACGATGTTCGTCATCCTGCAGTTTTGCCAATTTGAATTCATATTCCAGACCCATATTTGTTTACCTCAGTGAATATGTCGAGTTTCGTTCCAAGTAAATCGCATTTGTGGCATTCGTTGCTTTTCTTATTTCATCAAAAGAAAAAAGCAGCTGAAGCTCACCGGTTGCTGGTAGAAACTTATGGTGAACATGCTCCAGTGATTAGAACATGTGAGACATGGTTTCGTCAATTTAAAAGTGGAGATTTCGAATTGACAGACAATGAACATCCTGGTCCAGCGAAAAAGTTCGAAGACGAGGAATTGCAGGCGTTGATCCAACCCAATCGCAACAAAAATTGTCAGAAACACTACATGTGACTCGAGGAGCAATTTGTCAACGTTTAAAAGCCATGGGAAAGATCCAGAAGTATGGCAGCTGAACGATAGACAAATGGAAAATCGAAAAACCGTTTGTGAAATGTTGCTTCAACGGTTCGAAAGGAAATCTTTTCTGCATCGAATTGTCACGGGGGACGAAAAATGGATTTATATTGAGAACCCGAAGCGAAAAAAATCATGGCTTTCCCCTGGTGAAGCTGGCCCATCGACTGCAAGGCCAAATCGCTTTGGCCGTAAGACAATGCTCTGTGTTTGGTGGGACCAGTGTGGTGTGGTGTACTACGAGTTGTTAAAACCTGGTGAAACGGTGAACACGGAACGCTACCGACAACAAATGATCAATTTGAATCATGCGTTGATCAAAAAACGGTCGGAATGGGCCCGAAGACATGCCAAAGTTATCTTGCAACATGACAATGCGCCATCTCATACCGCTAAACTGGTGAAAGACACATTAAAAACATTTAATTGGGAAATATTATCGCACCCGCCGATCTCTCTGCAGACCTCGCCTCGTCCGACTATCACCTTTTCGCATCGATGGGACACTCCCTTGCAGAGCAGTGCTTCGCTAATTTTGAAGAAGTCGAAAAATGGCTCGTCGAATGGTTTGCCTCGAAAGAGAAAAAGTTTTTTTGGAATGGTATCCATAATTTGCCTGAGAGATGGGCGAAATGTGTAGAAACCAATGGTCAATACTTTGAATAAAAAAATTTTGAGATTCCTCTGAAAATTAAGTGTTTTCTTTATCGAAAAAAAACCGGCAAATTTCAACTAACACACCTGGTATACCTATATACTCGTATACTATTTTGGACTTTGTTTATAATGTTGGGATTAGAGCGTCGTCACACGTTTAAAATGTGCAAACTCATACGTGTATGTATTGCACATACTAAGGGCATACATATTTACTTTTCGGCGGGTACTTAACGTAAATATATTTTATATTAGGTAAAGTAAAAAGTTCGTTCGGTTTTTTTTGTATGCAAATTGTTCCAAACGGTTTTCTGGCTTATCTTTAGTCTCTCAGCTATTAAATAAGTGCTCACGTGACGGTCTCAAATATAAATAATAAGTGCTCGTCTCCAGGCAGTTCTCTGGGAATATGGAAATGAGATTTGTTCAATCTGTACTTTTTAATCGATTTGATAACTATGATGATACTGTAATAGTAATTGCGCTGATAATTCAACAACAAACATCAAAATACCTATTGTATTTAATTTATCTTATCTCAAGTACCCTCGTAAGGTTTATTTTTATTTTAGCCAAAATCAGTCCAATGACTATTTACGGCTTGATCGTTATGTAAGCGATGATAAAAAGGTATTAATTTTAAACAAATTACATACATATATTTATATGTAATTGGCACTTTTGTAACCGCTGAAGCGATTTTCGGCCGAGCTCCTCTTCCAATTTGTGTTGTGCGGCTATTCTAAGCCGCCTCCGAACGGCTGATGGGTTCTTAACATGAGGAATTTTTATGAGGAACTTTTATTTCATGTCATAATTATACTCAGTGGGGTTGACATTCCCTTACCTTACATTTGGATGATTGCTTGGTTGGACCAGAACACAAACTCTGGCCTCTCGAATAGCAGCACGTATTGCTAACCACTCGGCTATAAGCGATGAGTGGCATCATAAAAGTAAAAGATTAAATAAGAAGTGGTAAGCTTATACATAAGTATGTGGGCCACAGCTCTTTAGAGTTTTATTGCGGAGCAATTTTGAATTTCATCACAAACACAATGACTTGCAATTTTATTGCGAAATACCACAGAATACGCTGCTAGCAAATTTGATATGATGTTCATCCACTGCGTTAAATGTCAAGACTCGGCGGTAGAGCCTCTCCCCCACCACGAATCCATCACCAATTTTAGTTTTACGAGGATATCAACCAATTTGGCAGCGACACTTTTCCATATAAGGGACAGGACATTCCAGGCGCCAACCCTTAAATCATAGTCCTTAATACGTTTGCAGAGGGTCATCATCAAGAGTGGGGTCTCTCATCCGAAGCGTTTTCTACATTTCATTGGAGCTAGTTTTTATGTGGCGGGTCCCAAGCCCAGCGCGAGAGGTTAACATTTTTATTACACTATATGGTATAATATATATATTATAAAATGAGGCGCATGCTTCAAGACCGACGATCGCTCGAAGACGCATCTCCAATCAATATGCGTTGTCATTTAGACACCGATTATTTCGGTGTGGCTACACCTCTCTTTTAGCCGCAACCTAAGACTTCTGAAGAGTTCGGTATACTCTTGATCGATTTTCCTGTTAAGGCGGTTGCCCATTTGGCTCTTTCAGTGATACCCACAATCTCTGATTGGAGAAGAGAGTGTAGTCACTGAGTTTTAAGCTGCCTTGGTTACTGTCGGAGTCACAGAGGAACCCTGTTGCTGTGCCTGCCTCACATTTAGACCCATCAGTAAGAATATCGATATCTTCACAGTTAGACCCATCACTAAGGGTATCGATATCTTCAAAACAAATGGACAATGGACCCGCCGTCCGTCAATTGTTCCCTACTAGGGAAGAAGTAGATGGCCTCTACCGGAAAGTTTCTCATCTCGATCACATTTTACGTTTAGCACGAGTTCTGATATAATTTTTTTCCATCAAATCCTATCTGGGTCGCATCTGGGTCTCGCAAATCCCCAGATTTATTGTTGAAAAGCCTTTCCATCTTCAACTTGTAAGTGTTTGCTGCGGCTTATGGTTCGGTGAGATCATTTGACCATACTTCTTCGAAAATGAGGCTGGAACAACATTTCCGGTGAATGGATTGCGTTATGGAAAAGAAATTAGTGATTTGTTATGACCGGAATTGGATGGTACTGATCCGGACAATGTTTACTATCAACAAGACGGCTCTACGTGCCACATAAGTAAAGAAACCATCGATATTTTGGGGGGAAAGTTTTCAAACCGTAAAGGAACCTTTTCTCGAAAACTCCTAACGCTGACTCATCAGATGTTGTTAACGTCTATGCTTCCACACCATATAGCAGGACGGGAATGAGGAGCGACTTGTAGAATTTAATCTTTGTTCGTCGAGAGAGGATTTTACTTTTCAATCGCCTACTTAGTCCAAATAAGCACCGGCTGGCAATAGTGAATCCGCGCTGGATTCCAAGGCTGACATTATTATTGGTAATGACTGTCAATAGTGACGTGGCAGCCATGTCGCGAAAGTGATGACTGTTTGTTTGACGACAGGAGATATTTTGTCCTGTCCTAGTGCCCTACCAGACCCATATCCTTCGCTTTCTTATCCAATCTGGAGAAAGCAGAATTCACGACGCGGTTGTTAAAGCCCGATAATGAAAATATCATCGGCGTACGCCAGAAGCTATACACTTTTATAGAAGATTGTACCTCCTCTATTCAGCTCTGCAGCTTTTTTAATTTTCTCCAGTAATAAATTAAAGACGTCACACGATAAGGAATAACCTTGTCTGAAACCTTGTTTAGTATCAAACGGCTCGGAGAGGTCCTTCCCGATCTTGACGGAGGTTCAATCAGTTTGTTGTTGACGATGGGCTTTGACACAATACGCTCCCACGGTAATTTGGGCAGACTGTCAGGACTCGAGCCCAGGAACTTTCCCAAGGCAGTTGGCACTGACAACCACTCAGTTATTGCATCGTCTGCATATTCTCATATAAGAAAAATAATTTATAGCTTTACCTAAGACCTAGGACTATTTTGTCGATAAATCAATGGAAATGGTTCATGGCCTGATTCTGCTGAATCGCAGCAGATTCTGCTCAGTTCTGATGGTGACTGGTAATATATTTAAAGTTGATCACTTACAGCAACGCCGAACGAAAACGATCGTGGTCGGCACAGCGGTCTCCAAGACAGGAAGATTTTGTTGTGTGTTTGGTGAAATTGGCAAAGAATCATCTATTATACTCGTAAGTTGCTCCCCTACTCTTAATTCGAACGTGTGTTGTCAGCGATTGGGCAGTCTAAGCGAAGCAAACGCCTAGAAACGCCCATCTGTGGCCAACAGGAGGGGAATGGTGTTTCATCAGGACAAGGTCGGACTACACACATCGATAATGACTCGCCGGAAGCTTCGAGAACTTGGTTTGGAGGTTGTTATGTATCTACTTTATAATCCATACCTCGCACCGATTACCATCTGTTCCTGACTATGACAATTGATTTGGTTGTTGAAGGATTAGCCTTAAGAGAAACCAGTGAAAATCGATTGTCCCAATTTTTGGCCAATAAGGACAAGGGTTTCTATGAAAGCGGCATAATGGCATTAACTTTGAAATGGCGAAAAGTTATCGAGTAAAACGGTGAATATTTCACAAAAATCGGATATTTCTAACTACGAGATGTGACAATTTGGTAATGAGACTGATTCCACAAAAACCGTATATTTCAAAATTATTCTACAACTCTGCCATCTCCTTCAAAGTAGTCCCCTTGGGCAGCTATACAACGATTTCAGCGTGTTTTCCATGCTTCGTAACATTTCTGGAACGCTTCGACTGGGGTGTCCGCTAGTACCCTTAGAGGCCAAATACTGGGACACACTGAGGGCGGTGTGGCACGGCGCGTTGCCGTGATGAAGGATCCAGTTACGAGCGATGCCTGAGCGCACCACGTTGACTCGTTTTCGCAATCTTTCGAGTACTTGGCGATAGTAGACTTGATTTACGGTTTGGCCGGTGGAAGAAATTTTTTGTGGACGATTCCACGGCTATCAAAAAAGGCTATAATCATCGTTTTCACCTTCGACTTGCTTATGCGAGCTTTACTTAAACTTAAACTCTTTTTGTGCCATCGAAACACCTGGGCACGACTAAGAGCATTATCACCATGCACTTTTACAATTTCGTTTTTCCATTTTCGTGACGAGCACCACGAACACACGTTTACTCAACCCGACACAGCAGACGAACTAAACAAGCTAGAGTGATGGCAAATAGGTATATCAATGGAGAGGAAAAGGATGCCGGGAGAAGGGAAGGGAATTTCAAGGTCGCAGGATTACCACAATCGCGGCAATATAATCAGTCTCATTACTTAATTGTCACACCTCGTATGGTAAATAAAGTATTCAATTTAATGCAAAAATAATGGATTACTTTTTACTTGGCGCAATATTTAAAAATATAAAATAATTAATTAAAAAAAAATATCTTCAGCTTAAAATTAGGATAAAAATAATTTAAATTATTCCGCCCTAGAAGCACAAAAAAATATATATCCTATGTTATCTATGTGTAATAATAGAAAGCGATAAGATAAATTGCAATATGCAGCCAAAAAAAAACTTTCAGATAAATAAATAAAAATAAAATAATAATAAAAAATAAAAAAAATAATAACGAATTCTATACAGTGTATTTCTGATATGAAATAAATGCTCCTCATAAAAAACTATCAGCCGTTCGGTGGCGGCTTAGTATAAACTGTAGGTCCCTCCGTTTGTTGGAAAAACATCAAGACGCAACACCACAAATCGGAGGAGGAACTCGGCCGAAAATCGCTTCAGCGGTTACAAGGCGCCAATTATCATATATACGAGTATATATATATACATACATACCTATGTATGCATATCTTCAGTCGAACATTTCTGTCGAAATATCCAAAGCCCACTGATCTGATGTGCGACGCAGAACCCTCTAGTTGAACCAGGGAAAGAGTAGACCCTCACTCCATGGAGAAGATCAGGTGGAAAAATTCTTAGCTTAACTTGGTTTTGACTATGCTACAATATAATCGCGTATTCGACAACACATGTTACACCGTTAAATTAAAAAGACACTTGAAAGTCAATAGTAAAATTTCCGATTAAAATAATAACAAACCGCGGTACGCTTTACATTATCTATGTATGTATGTATGTATGGCCTTTAACTAGAACTACAAAACTAAGAAAAAATATACCATATATTTTCATTTATTTTATTGCACTCAAAATCACTTGAAAATAAATTTCAGCTATCTCCAAACATTTTATTTCAACAATTTCATCACAATTCTCTAGACTCTCTTCAGTTCTCAGACAATTCTCTTAACTTTCTCCTTAAAAAAGTCGACAAGCATTTGAGCGCCATTACCATTCGATTGTCTGTAGTTAGGTATCTTACTCATGCGTTCCAACCAAGCTTTTAGTTTTGGGTACTTAGCTGCATCGATGGGCGCCAAACCGACTAGACTGGAAACCGTCGAGACAACACTGAAATCGGCTAGTGTTATAGATGGACCGCACAGGTAAGGCTGCTCAGCCAAAAAGGCTTCGAGAAAATCGTAAGCTTCATAGATGGCATTGATTTTCGCGCGCGGCACCTCACTTTCATTATCATAAAACACTGGCAAGGCTATGTTACGCAAACAACCTTGAAACAATACACCAGTGTCAAAATGTAGACGCTGATCCACTCTGGCGCGTTTAATAAAATCCTTAGGATAGAGTGTGTCATCCTTGCCATAGCGACGTACTAGATATGTGATGATAGCATGCGAATCCCAAATGTACTCGCCGTCATCCTCGAGCAGTGGCACTGTATGTTGTGGATTTTTGCTTAAATACTCCGCAGTACGATGTTCGCCATCCTGCAGTTTTATCAATTTGAATTCATATTCCAGACCCAGTGCGGCGAGGGTGAGTTTACAAGCGCGCACCGGTGGACTCAATTCAATACCATATAAAACTAGTTTGCCCATTTTGGTGTTTGATTGAAAGTATAAATTTTTGAAGTTTCGGATTTTGTACGTTGTCCGTGTGGCGCCGAACGTGCTGGGTGTTGCTGCTTAACTGAGACACAGAAGCGCCAATACTTTGGTTTTCATCGGACTTTGTTTATAATGTTGAGATCAGAGCGTCGTCACATGTTTAAAATGTGCAAACTCATGTGTATTGCACATACTAAGGGCATATATATTTACATTTGGCTGGGTACTTAACGTAAATGTACCTTATATATCATACATACGAGTGTATGTACATATGTACATATAGGTATATATTTGTACAATAGTGACTTAATAAATTTATTAACTCACGTCCAACTTTTACTGAGCTAATAAATTGGATTTTATGAGAGTCGGCACTAGTATTCGTTTCGTTCGATGGAATTGGAAATTGAATCCGACATACATATATATACATACATACAATATTGATTAAGATTACAAAAATATTATTTCAAATACTTCGTTAATTTACTCGTATGATAGAGGGAGGTAGTATGTATTAATAAATATATACGCCAATACAAACGTAATACCAGCTGTACAAACAACGGTGAAATAAATTCTTACGTTAATCAATTTTTTATTCATTTTAATCTGATTAATTGAAATTTCTATCAGCGGACTTCCAGAAAAAGTATAGAGAGCAGCAGATTAACATTTAAACCTTTTCGCCTGAACCGAGCATGGCGATCTATGGCCGAACAAACAACTTACGGACGAGCTTATTCTCGGAATTGTAAGCTAAACGCTTTTACAACAAAGGTAACCCCAAATGTTTTTAGTTATTAGACCAAATCGGTCCTAAGTGTTTTCCAACTCTCTCCCTCACATCACACCCTCACTTCACACCCTCCCTAAACATAATGGTTCTGAAAATGATCGAAATCGGACAATTGTAACATATTGTTAGCGAAAATCAACGAAAATGAAATATGACCTTCATAGAACTGATTTTTTCCGATATGAGGTTTTGAGTTAAAAATCCGTCAAAATAAACATTACGGAAAATCATCGAAATCAGAAAACCTTAGAAAACCCCTTCCAACCAATTATTCAGAAATGAGAATTAATATTTAATTCTAAAATGAAATATAATAAATTTGATAAGATCATGAAAGGAAAGACTTCAGCATGACTAAGAACAAATCTTCGTTTTGTGTTTATTTTTTTTCTTTTTTTTACTTTCTTTTATTTTTCTTAAATTTTTTTTCTTCTCATTTTACTTAAACCATTTTATTTTATTTTTTTTTGTGCTTATTTTTTTCCTTCTTTTACTTTTTTTTATTTTTCTTTAATTTTTTTTCTTCTCATTTTACTTAAATTATTTTATTTTATTTTGTTTACAACATTTTGTTTTATTTGATCTAATTTCATTGCGTTTTATTTCATATTATTTTATGTTATTTTAATTTTAGTTTGAATGAGTTTAATATTTTTGTTTCATTTTATTAATTCAATTTCTTTAATATTTAAATTTTGTTTAATTTTATGTTATTTTATTTTATCTTATTTAATTTTATACTATATTATTTCTATTTAAATTTTTAATATATTTAGTTTTTTGTTTTATTTATTTATTTTTTTACTTTTACTGTTTTATTTTATTTAATTAAATTTTTCTAATCTCATTTATATCATTTTATTTATTTTTATTTAATTTTATATTAATTATTTAAATTTTCAATTTATTATTTTTTTATTATTTTATTTGATTTCATTTTAATTTTATATTACTTCATTTTAATTTGTTAAAAATATATAACAAATAAAATATATAACAAATAAAATAAAATAACTAGCTTGATTAGATGATGCAGGAATATATGTATGTATGTATGTACATACGAGTATGTACTATTATATGTATTTAATTTTTTTTCAATTAAAACTATCTACGAGTATGTATGTATGAACATATGTATTCGTTAATTACTATGCAGCTACCTAAAGATGAAAGATTTCGTGCTTTCGTTAATAAATAAAATATAATACGTATATAATATTGTAATAAAACAGTATGTACATACATAGCATGCGAGTATATCACGTTAATAGAAAAAATTTCATTCGATTTGGTTGAAGCAGTTATCAAAATAAATTTCATTTCGTTTTTACCCGTAACGAAGTGCTATCGTTAATGTTAAATCGTTAACAGATAATGTTAAATGTTAAAATAGAAGCAGAGAATGTTTAGCAGAGAATGCAAATGGTTACATTGTAGCAAAGAAATTATTTCGGGAAGATTATTTTTCATGTTAACAAAACGAATTGACATTGTTTCGTTAGTTGAGGCTCTTCGTTATACATTTATATGTATATAGGTATGTAAATAAAAATATGTATGTACAATAAAAGCCCCTTCATAATTACTCAAATAATTTTCGGCAAAACCATTTTTCTGATTCGGCAAAAATTTACAGTTTTCAGCGGCCGTACAACGGATGATAGATTTTTGTGAAAAATTATGTACATACATATGTATGTACATGTGTATTATTGTCATGTTAGAAGCATATGAGGATTTTCTTTGGAAAAATCGTGTTAAAGATAAATTTTTTCATTAGATTTCTAAATAAATTGTTGGTCTGGTAAGGGTTCGGCCTGATGAAAGAACACCATCTTTGTGATAGCGGATTCAACCATCGCCGACTTTAGCTGCTAGTTTTCCAAACTGAAAGACATACATATGTATGTACTATATTTGTCGGCAAGCGTGTAATCCAGTCGTATAAAATATTAAAGATCGTTTCCTTCTTCTCATCATTCTGAGAACTCCTACAAGATATTCTGAAAGAAGTTCTCAGCCTTTCTGCGTGTCGTCTTATGAGGACTCCTATTGATTTTGAGTCTTTTGATTCTTTCCGATCTCATTTCGTACAAGTGTGCCTAGATTTACTGCAGGTCGTGGCATGGGTCCATCTAACCAGGAACTCAAATGAGAAACGCAATGTCGGACTGTTTCGAAGAGTTCGGACCAAAGGGGAAGAGGAGATTAGATGAGTTGGTTTTAAGGGGCATGCAAAGACGAGGTTAGTCGTCGTGCGTTTTCATACATAGGATATCCACTGAAAGAGAGTTCTTGAAGATATTGGGGGATTCTCGGGGAGTGGCGTTTAAGACCTGTCGGTACGCCGTCCTGTCCAGCGGATCTTGTCTATGGTGCTATTTGGAGTCGATATAGTCTAGTTCTCCCTTCCTGATGTGACTGAGTAGAGGGTATGCTTCAAGTGTATGTCTGTTGGGATATTCCCGACATGCATAGATGTTTCGCGTCGTTAAACTCAGGAGGTTTTCTATCACGGTACTTAGCGCGATATCCTGACAATCTTGTAACTACTTTATCTGTGCTTCGCTAGTCCTCGACCTTCAAATCGGTGTAGCGCAATTTATGATCGGCTGGCCAATTATATTGTATGTTGCGAGGAAGGTTTATTTGTCTTTATCCCAGGTGCTGTTGACAAACAATTTTAGGATTTTATTGCGGCTCTGTACCTTAGTGCCAATTGCAATCGTATGCGTAGTGAAAGAGTGCAGACTGACGAGAGTCACTCCCAGTAACTTTGGGAGTATCCTGACCAGACGCCTATATTTACCCACCCACTAGTGGAGAAGAGGGCTTCGAAATGTAAAAGTAAAACAGAAGCGGGCAGAGGATACTGCGGAAGCTCTTGTTTAATCTTACGGAGACTAGACATTTGGGCCTCGAACCTATACCGATTACTGTGGACTGCTCAGTTAGTTCACAGTCCGTCTCTTCAAGCCCGGCGGTAATGAGGAACCTCAATGTTGAATTGTAGTACTGAATTGTTGACGGTATCAAAAGCTTTTGGCAAATCCAGTACTACCAGGACAGTTCACAAGTTAGGCGTCAAATCTCACGACAGCCGGGTTTAACATACCACCCTTTGGGTGACCTAACGCCGTTTGGATCATCAGGTGATTCTAGCCTAGGGGAAGCGAGAGTAAATCATTTATTCTTATATCATATTTCTATGTTAGATTTTTTGTTCAGTCTTTTGTCCATTATTACTCCTGTAGGCAAACAGAGAATGAGAGGGAGGGCTCTAGCTTGAGACGCCCAGGAGTAACTGGTTTATGAAATACGACAGGAATATTCGACCTCCTGTCGATGCATAAGTACATGCATACATAATATAAATAATAAGTACTCGTCTCCAGGCAGTTCTCTGGGAATATGGAAATGAGATTTGTTCTATCTATACTTTTCAATCGATTTGTTAATGCATAATTTTTTAATGAAAATTTGCCAGGCAAACCAATATTGATAACTGTACTTAATAGTTATAAAAATAGTAATTGCGCTGATAATTCAACAACAAACATCAAAATACCTATTGTATTTAATTTATCTTATCTCAAGTACCCCCGTAAGGTTTTTTTTTATTTTAGCCAAAATCAGTCCAATGACTATTTACGGGTGGATCGTTATGTAAGCGATGATAAAAAGGTATTAATTTTAAACAAATTAGCGGCGAGTATACACACATACCATATATATATATATAATTGGCACTTTTGTAACCGCTGAAGCGATTTTCGGCCGAGCTCCTCTTTCAATTTGCCGCCTCCGAACGGCTGATGGGTTCTTTTGATGAGGAACTTTTATTTCATATCATATTTATACTCGAAGGGTTTGACATTGGCTAAATCAACTCATTCTGATCTGTTCTCTTTCCGGTACCTACTTACATACTTCGGACCAAAGTTAATATACCATTTCATGTACGTAAAAGTCTGGACTCGAAACCCAGAACTTCCCCAAGGCAGTATGTACGGATAACCACTTAGCTATTGCATCGTCTGTACATCTCTTATAAATAAAATAATTAGCTTTACCTACGACCTAGAGACTTTTCCACGATAAAGGTGAAAACACAAGTCGGGCAGCTAAAAATGTGAATAGTACTTATGATCCCGATACTGTAACAGTCAATTATGAAAAATTGGAGATGGTTTATGGTCTGACCGTCATGCGAATCTCTGCTGAATCGCAGCAAACTCTACCCATTTCTGAAGAGGATGGTGATCACTTACAGCAACGTCAAACGAAAAAGATCGTGGTTAGCACAGCGGTCTCCGAGACAGGAAGGTTTTGTTGTGTGTTTGGTGAAATTGGCAAAGAATCATCCATTATAAGTTGCTACCCTACTCTTAATTCGAACGTGTATTGTCAGCGATTTGGCAGTCTAAACGAAGCAATCGCCTAGAAGCGCCCATCTGTGGCCAACAAGAGGGGAATGGTGTTTCATCAGGACAAGACCGGACTACACACATCGATAATGACTCGCCGGAAGCTTCGAGAACTTGGTTTGGAGGTTCTTATGCAACCACCTCTCACCATGTGATTACCATCTGTTCCTGGCTATGGCAACTGATTTGTCTGTTGAAGAATTAGCCTGAAGAGAAACCTGTGAAAATCGATTGTCCCAATTTTTGGCCAATAAGAACAAGGGTTTCTATGAAAGCGGCATAATTTTGAAATGGCAAAAAGTTATCGAGCAAAACGGTGAATATTTCACATAAATCGGATAACTATGGTAAATAAAGCCTTTAATTTAATGCAAAAATAATGGATTACTTTTTACTTGTCGTAAAATTTAAAAATTGCAATATCTTCGTGTCAAAATTAGGACAAAAATAATTTAAATTATTCCGCCCTAGAAACACAAAACAAAAATTGACTCTATGTTATCTATGTGTAATAATAGAAAGTGATAAGATAAATTCATTTTGTACAAAAAAAAAAAAATATAACAATAATAATAATAAAAAAAAATTATATTTATATGCAATCAAAATCAAAAGCTCCTCATCAAAAACCGTCAGCCGTTCGGAGGCAGCTTAGTATACCTAAACTGTAGGAACCTCTATTTGTTTGAAAAACATCCAGACGCCAAACCACAAATTGGAGGAGGAACTCGGCCGAAAATCGCTTCAGCGGTTACAAAGCGCCAATTATATTGGATGAGTGCATAAGTTCGTGCCCGATTCCGCTGGATGCCGTACGAATCGTTTGAGAGTGGCGCTCGTGAAAGAAATATATACATATTATATATCGTTGGAAAGGTGACAGTCCGAACTGTAAATCAAGCATAAAATAACTTCATTTTGATTTGAGTTGCTTAGTGAAAAGACGCATGGAAGATGAACAACGAAAAAGATCATATGCGTCATATTATGTTATACGAATTCCGCAAAGGTAAAACAGTGGGCGCTGCAACTAAAGATATTCGCGAAGTTTATTGGCGAATACATAATTGATTAATAAAACCGCTTTCTTCAAAAAATTTCAATTTTAGTTTGAACTTGAAATCGGGCACGAACTTATGCACTCATCCATAGGCATACGTAATTTAATTTGTATATATGTACGTATGTATGTATGTATGTATATATAGCAATTTTCCTTCTAAAAAACAACACCACTCAAAATGAAAAAAAAATCGTATTTTGTTTT
The DNA here is from genome assembly GCA_037013455.1 of Ceratitis rosa. Classification (NCBI taxonomy): domain Eukaryota; kingdom Metazoa; phylum Arthropoda; class Insecta; order Diptera; family Tephritidae; genus Ceratitis; species Ceratitis rosa. The sequence continues at coordinate 8,733,417 of JAWMAG010000001.1, read as the reverse complement.
AACAAATAAAATTCATTTATTTATATATATATATATTTATTATATATATATATTGCTTAAACTAAACAAAAATGCAATTATTTATACAAATATTAAATTGTTATAAAATATTAAAAGTGCCTAATCATGTGCGTGCCGAGCAAAACATTGCGAGTCTCCTAAACTAACGCAGTGAGCGGATGTTATTATTAAACAACAAATACATACATATATGTATATATGTATATGTATGCAAGTATGCACATGTGAAAACTAAATGTTTAGCATTTGTAGCACTTTTATAATTATAACAACTTTTATTTCTTTTTTTTTTTAAACACATATTGTACGTACATATGTATGTAGCGTAGCAGCAACACACCCTAAGGTACAATTGTAAAATTCTTTGATTTCATTAAATCCTGAAATTGCTTTAGACCCTTGCCATTCGTTTTCTCATAGTAAGGCAATTGTTCCATACGCTTAATCCATGCAACTAAATTGGGATACTTAACCGGATCACTTGCCAAATAGACTTGTAATGAACTTATCGATGATATCAGTGCGAAATCAGCAATGGTCAGATGATCGGCTGCAGTGTAAGATTGCTCCTGTAGGAATTTATTTACAGCCTCATAAACTTCAGCAATATAATCGATTTTATATTGTGGCACATTGGTTTCATTCAAGAAGATAATCGGTTTTGTGGTACCTTTTAGTGTACGTTCAAAGACGACACCAGTCTCATAATATAACCGTTGATCAACAACCGAACGTTGGTAGAGATCTTTTGGATAGAGCGTATCGTCTTTACCATATTTGCTAGCCAAATAGGCGATTATAGCATGTGAATCCCAAATTGGTTTGCCATCATCAATCAATGCTGGTACCGTGCCGGTTGGATTGATTTTACGATATTCTTCTGATCCTTGTTCGCCACCGAATAAATCCACCTGTTTGTATTCGTAGGGTAAATCTAACGCATTCAAAGCGAGTAGAACAGCGCGCACCGGTGGGCTGGCATCAATACCGTACAATGTGATTTTACCCATTTTATTTTTTTTAACTTTCTTTTCTTCTCGCTAGCGGTTATAAAAAATTAGTCAACGAAGGTTTCCCGCGATCCTTTATGTCCACGCGTTCACAAGCTTTTGTATACTGACAAATTTTATTATGCCGGTTTTTATTTATATACTCGTATGCGGCGAGTGAAGAATTAACTGAGAGAGTGCGAAATTCTCTTGGCTTCCATACAAACATCCGTACTCGATATATCTAAGCAGTGTAAATACATATCTACATTGTTGACTTCGTATATACCCTCTAACAAATATGGTAAGGCCTTATCTTTTGGAAGTGAAGATCTCATGCAGATCGATTTTCAAAATGCAAAAATAAATAATAATAAAATAAATAATAATAAAAAAAAACAAATAACAAATAAACAAATAAAATTATTCGTGCACAAGGATGATGCTTTATAGATTGCAAGTGTCAATTTGCATACATTTTCAAAGAGAAAAGTCCAGCTCAGACAATAACTGAAGCCAGCTGACCATGTACTTCGATTCGGTGCCATTACACCAAGAAAACAAAAAAAAATATCTTTGAAAACAACAATGGCGAGACATTCACTGTCCATTCTGAGCTCTATGGTCGTATAATAATCGACTTTTTTGGTCTGCTATTGAAGAACACGACTTGGACAATATGTATGTAGTTTCAACAGATGCCACAACGAACGAACAAATATGGCTTTATTATATAATATTAGGTGAAGTAAAAGTTTCGTTCGGTTTTTATCTAAGAGATGGCGCTATTGTCCATTGTACTAGTGTTACGTGTCGCATCATGTCATACTATACGGCGCTGAAAACGTGTTTATTCGCGCTAAAAGTTTGACTTTGACAGTTTTTCGATTGATTGACTCCGAACGTTGTGAGCGCTCGTCAAAGATGGACACCAGCAAAGAGAAAAATTCGCTATATTTTACAATTTTTCTTCGATAAAGGCGAAAAAGCAGCCAAAGCGGCTAAAAAAATTAATTTAGTTTATGGGCCCGATACTGTAAATGAACGTGTAGCACAAAAGTGGTTTGCTAGGTTCAGTTCCGGTAATTTCGATGTCAAAGATGCACCACGCGTCGGGAGACATGTCGTCGAAAATTGCGATAAAATCATAGATCATGGAAATAGTGGAAACAGACCGTCACGTGAGCACTTATTTAATTGCTGAGGAACTAAAGATAAGCCAGAAAACCAGATGCTCGATGATTGGGAGTCACATGAACTAACGGAAAAAAATATGATGGACCCTATTTCCATCTGCGAATCGCTGCTGAATCACAACAAAACGATCCACTTCTGAAGCGTTCGGTGACTGGCGATGAAAAGTGGATCACTTACCACAACGTCAAGCGAAATCGGTCGTGATCGAAACGCGGCGAGCCGGCGGAAACGGTGGCCAAGCCAGGATTGACGGCCAGGAAGGTTTTGCTGTGCGTTTGGTGGGATTTACAAGGAATCATCTACTACGAGCTGCTCCCCTATGGCCAAACGCTCAATTCGGCCCTCTACTGCCAACAACTGGACCGCTTGAAGGCAGTACTCATCCAGAAGAGGCAATCTTTGATCAACAGAGGCCGAATTGTGTTCCATCAGGACAACGCCAGGCCACACACGTTTTTGGTGATGCGCCAGAAGCTCCAGGAGCTCGGATGGGAGGTCCTAATGCACCCACCTTATAGTCCGGACCTGACACAAAGTGATTACCATCTTTTCCTGTCCATGGCGAACGCGCTTAATGATGAGAAGTTGGCCTCAAGGGAGGCCTGTGAAAATTGGCTCTCCGAGTTTTTTGCCAATAGGGACGAAGCCTTCTACGAGAGGGATATAATTAACTTGGGAATAAGTTTACGAACAAAACGACGCATATTTCACTCCAATCGGACAAATGTACACAAAGTTATTATATTTTGAAAAATCAATAAAAAAAACCGAACGAACTTTTTACTAAATATTTCATATCAGGTGTGTGGAATATTTCAATAAACACCAGTTTAAGAGCATAGCGATTAAAATCTCTCTTCATGACTCAGCAAAAGTTAGTAAATAAAGCGGAATATACATACGAGTACATACATATGTATAGTATGAGTAAGGCAGACGATATCGGATAGTAGAGTTCAATTATTCATATGATTTATAAATAATATAGGGATTTGGAGAGCACACGTACATATGTATGTACTGATCTCCTACATGTTAACACAACATTTATTCAGAATTACATATGTATATAGCCAGAACCTGTAATCAACAGTCATACATATGTAAATACATAAAAGTGCTCTGAAATATGCGATACAGAATTCTCTACTAGGCTATTGTCAAGAAAGAATTGCAAAAATATGTACATACCTACATATTAAGTAATTGCAATAAAGTAAATAACTTGAAAGCAAATAATAGAAACAGAAGATAGCAGTTTGAAATATAAATATATATATAAATGTATGTTTAAATAAAATATTTTTATACATATACAATATATTAGGTCAAGTAAAAAGTTCGTTCGGTTTTTTTTATTGATTTTTTAAAACATGATAATTTTGTGTACATTTGTCCGATTTAAGTCAAATATGCGCCATTTTGTTCGTCGCCAACGAGATGCCAACTTCATTATACTCCTCTCATAGAAGGCTGCGTCCCTATTGGCAAAAAACTCGGAGAGCCAATTTTCACAGGCCTCTCTTGAGGCTAACTTCTCATCATTAAGCGCGTTCGCCATGGACAGGAAAAGATAGTAATCACTTGGTGCCAGGTCCGGACTATAAGGTGGGTGCATTAGGACCTCCCATTCGAGCTCCTGGAGCTTCTGGCGCGTCACCAAAGATGTGTGTGGCCTGGCGTTGTCCTGATGGAACACAATTCGGACTCTGTTGATCAAAGATGACCTCTTCTGGATGAGTGCGGCCTTCAAACGGTCCAGTTGTTGGCAGTAGAGAGCCGAATTAAGCGTTTGGCCATATGGGAGCAGCTCGTAGTAGATGATGCACGTAACCGCAGATATTCAAACAAGTTTCCGAGACTATTTACTGGAATGCCACAAAATATTAAGAGAGCACACATACATACATAACTTACTGAGAGAGATCGAAAACTTGTTATGCAAGCGACATACACCTACAAAGCATATAAACTCCTACATAGTCCCAGTAGTTCTTTAACTAGTTCCACTAACCACTGCATTACTGGTCATCATCTCTTTTCTCTTCCACCAGAAGCAAATTATGTAAATATATTTATTTGGTGTTCGGTCAGTTGGTAACTTTCAATTTGTTGTTTTTTTTTAATCTAAAATTACCAAATCCTTTGTAAGTACTTTATTAGTCTTTCTTTCAAATTTTAGAACGATTGGCTGAAAAGGAGACGAGAAAATGCAAGATTGCTGAGGATAGGTCAGTCGAAATTCCCCCACCAAAGCAAACAGAAATTTCCATATGGAACGATTGCACCGTCTTTAAGGACTATTTCTAAGTGGTTCTGAAGATTCTAGACCGGACATTTTTCCGTAGAGGACGAGCCCCGTGTTCTTTAACTGCAGACCAAAAAAAGTCGATCCTATACCTCTGGGCCACAAGACAGTAAGTTTGTTTTTTTTTTGGGTGTAATGTAATGGCCTCTCTTCAATGATTTGAGGATTCTCTCGGCGTTCACTACCTCTTGTTGAAGCACCCAATCGACTTATGTACGGCTTTGACTGGCTTATCTTCTCTAATTTTCTGAGCGATGAACTTGAATGTATGCTCTATCTAAATAAAAAAAAAATCTAAATCGGATGGGATTATACGTTGACATCAATGAATCACTTTCCTTTTTTTACACCTTTGGTTTAAAATTGTTCACAACTCTCTCTACATAAGACCAAATTCAATACAAAAAGAAATATCAAAATCGGAGCACTCTGTAAACGTTATGCTGTATTATACATATATTTAATAGCAGCTGACGAGCAAATCTGTAGCTTTTTAGTGCAACCGCGACCTTACACGGCCGATCTCGAGTTCAGGACAGTGTTGTTGTTGTTGTTGTAGTAGCGGTTCCTTAACCCCGTCTAGGACAGGCTTAATCAATCTAAGTCGCCGAGGTCATCTAAAGGGAGGTCCTATCCTGTTTCAACGGGATTGGACCAAAGGGGGAGGGGGGTTAGATGAGTCGGTTTAAGGGGTATGCGAAGAGGTGGTTAGTGTCGTGCGGAGACTCTCCACATACAGGGCATACGTTGGGTATGTTGGAGTCCTAGTCTGGATAAGTAGGAGTTTAACCTGCTACAATATCCAGACTTAAGTTGTGCCTGGGTCAAACGGGTCTCTCGAGGCAGCTCGAGCTCGTTGTCTGCAATAGGTCGTGGTTTAACTCCGAGCACGCCATTCACGGAAAAGGAGTCTTTGAAGGTGTTGACTGACTCCTGGTGAATGGCGTTTAGTGCTTGCCTGTACGCCGTCCTGTCCAGCGGTTGTTGCACGTGTTGCTGGATGGTGCTCTTCATATCAAGTTTTCCTTTTATCAAGTGCCTAGGTTCAGCTTCAATAAGGTGCCTATTGGGGTGCTCCTTACGGTAGCATCTCAATAGGAACTGCTTGTACAGCAAAGCATTATGCTCCTTAACTCGTAGCATAGATGCTTCGCTGTGCAAGTGATGCTCCGGCGACATTATGATGTTTCCTTTCGCGGTCCTAAGGGCGGTGTTTTGACAGGCCTGTAACTTCTTCAACTGCGTCTCGTTCGGCCCCGGCGCAGCATAGTTTACGACCGGCCGGCCAATTGCTTTGTAGGTTGCCAGCAAGGTTTCTTCGTCTTTACCCCAGGTGCTGCCGGCTAGCGCTTTGAGTATTTTGTTGCGGCACTTGAGTTTTGCGGGAATCGCGGTCGGATGCGGAGTGAAGGAGTACAGGCTATCGAATGTGACTCCCAATATTTTTGGGTGGCTTACAGTTGGAATTTTTTCGTCATCGACCTTCACATCTAATTCAAGCCTGTAGTCCTTCGTCCAGCTGGTGAAGAGGGTAGCCGAGGATTTAGTCGGTGGTATTTTTAACTGTCTTGCAGGGAAGAAGTGAGAAAGATCGGCAAGGTAGCAGTTCACTTTCGACCATACGGTATCAATATCCTGGCCAGACGCCAATATCGTGCAATCCTCGACATACGAGGTTAGGGAAACTCCTTTTGGTGGTGGAGGCAGCTTCGAAATATAAAAATTAAACAGTAGTGGGGAGAGGGCACCACCCTGCGGAGCCCCCTGTTTAATTTTCCTTAATTTCAATGTTTCACCTCGGAATATGACCGATGAGTGTCGACCACTCAGGTAACCCATGACTCACCTCTGCCACACCGGCGGTAATGAGGATTCCTCAATGTCCGTGAGCAGCACGGTAGCAGAACAATCCAGCGCTACCAAGACAGTTCTCGCGCAAGGTCGGTTTTGGTTTAGGCCATTGACTATCCGAGTGCTTATGGCGTTTAGTGCTGTTGTAGTACTGTGCACTTTCCGGAAGCCATACTGATGTGCTGCTGGACGCAGATGGTGGGTGCAAGTCGGGAGCAGCAAGGCCTCAAGTGTCTTCGCTACTGTGGAGAGGACCTTGGTGAGGAAGTCTGCTCCCGCTGGTCCAAGATGTTTTAGCATCAGCCTGCTTATTCCGTCAGGGTCGATGGATTTGGAGGCTTTCGCCTTCACGATGACTCCCTGAATCTCTTCCCTGGAGAAATCAAGCGCCACGCTGGTGTTTGGCACTTTGCGCATACGGCGGGTTACATATCGTCGAGTCCGACGAGGCGCGGTCACCGAATGAGATTTCTACTCGGTCATCGCGTCTCGTCGGGTTAGACAGCGACTTGGCTGTAGCCCAGAGTTTGGTTGCCCCTCCCACTTTTTCCGCTTGAGGTTGTTCACTACAGTACGAATCTCCGCGTTTAAATCCCTAATTAGGGGATTCCCGGGATCGGAGTTACGAAGGATGACGCGCCTAGATGCTAAAACCGCCGCTTCCGTCAGGAAATTGGGGCGGATTTCCGCAAATTGGACTGCCGGGATGAAGCGGGCGGCAGCGGTCACGACGATCCTGCGCACCAGAAGTCACGTCTGATGGAGTAGGGAGAGCACTGAAGGCGTTTTCGGTGAATTCCTTGAAGCCGGTCCAGTTAGCTTTTTTAATGTTAACAAATGTCCGGTGATCCGCGGAAACAAAGTCGGGAGGTCTGTCAATCGAGATGTGTATGGGCAAGTGCTCCGATGCTAGTGTCAGTATAGGTCGCCAGACTATACTGTTTATCAGACCAGCACTCGCAATTCTTATATCAGGCGAGCTTTGGTAATCCTGACTCCTGACCGGATATCTATGCCCTGACATTCTAGGGTAGTATCTCTGCGGTCGATGTAGCCGTCGGTGAGACGATATTGCACGGTGTTGTGTAGGACAAACGTTAAGCCCCCACCATGGTCTCGCTCGCGATCCTTGCGGATTACATTGTATCCGGGCCGGCTCAGAAGATTCGAGGGTGACAGCCCTTGGCCGGATAAAATCCGGGTCAACTCCGGTGCGTAGAACCGGCTGTCTTGAGAGTTGAGTTCAGGACAGTACGGACTGTTACTGCTTTTCGGCCATCAGTTTATTGGATTTTTCGAATATCCTTCAGGCGCACCCCTCGGTCAGTTGAACAGGAGGTGGGTAAAACATTGGTTTCGTCGACAAAAAAAATGAATAAAAATAAAAAATAAGCGAGGAATTGAGAACAGTCTTTTTCGTCAGTTAAAAAAAAAAAATCTTTTCTTACGAAAGAATAATAATTTAACCATGGTGAGGTGAAAATCTGCCGAAGGTAATCTAAAAAACCGTGAAATAATTTCTTTAGGTGCCTTAGCGAGCCTACTGTGCGGAAAATTTAAACTATCTGTTGAATTCAACATCAACACGAAATATTCTAAAACATTTTAACATATTTCCGAACAATAATAAAAATACACGGAAACTTATAAGCCGGTTATTTGAATTAGAAAATACTTAGTGCACTTTTAGGCGCACCGCACTTAATTTAGGAATATTTCTAAAAGTGCTGCAATTTATTACATTTTTTTTTAAATAATTTTTGCATTACTTTAAACAAATGGCAACCATGTCGAAAGCTCAAAAAAGCTCTCTCTTCGCTATTTACTACGCTTTCTCCAAACAGTGCAACTCTTTGTGAGAGGAAATTACTGCTGACGCAGGAAACCGGGATAAAAATCTACGCAAATAAATATAAATGCACGCACTAAAGGAGAAAACATATATTTAAAAAAAAAAATAAAAACATTAAACTTAACAGTATTGTTGAAATAAACGAACGAAATTTCTCTCACGCGAGTAGTTTTCCATTTTGAACCAAGCGTCTCACACGTTATGCGTAAGAATGTGGTGGTAGAAAGGATGCCAAAGTAACATGACACCAGTGATACGTGTACGCGGGATGTTAGGAAGTAGAATAAAAGTGAATAAATAAAGTTTTAATTTTTGAATATATGCAATATACAAAAATACTTTCAAATGGGAGCTGGAACTAACATTGAAAAGTAAGAGAGAAGAGAAGCTGATCAGCTAAATTTCAACAATAATAAATAACACTGACACATAAAGTATACCATTTGTCCAGCGTCGGCTTAGAATTTCCTTGCTGACCCACAACAATGAGCAACTACCAGAAAATGGTTAGTGAAAGGCTCAACAACATCACTATCACTTAAGGTATGTTAAAACAAGCAACAGAAGGCCGCTGAATGCCATTAACGTCAACAGAGAAAGTAAGTAATGGAAAAGTGTATTGTCCGCACACCACCCAACTGCCCAGCATCAGTTGAGTTTAACATCTCCATGAGAGTGGATACGAGTAATGTGCTTTCTTTCTCCGTTGGTGCTCTCTCACGCGAAGCAAGGCATTTAGTGCTTTTTGGGGCTTGGCAGCCTAAAAGCGGGACAAATTCGGCTCAAAGGTTGTACATATATGAGCAAATGATTTATGTACATTGCTTAGGATGAGCATGCAATTCATAACGACGCGTAAATATAAATTTAAATATTAATTAAAACTTAAATTATCACTTAAAGTGTATATAATTACGGGTAAAAAGGAATTAATAATAATTGAAATTAATTAAATCGCAAATTTGTTTAACAAAAGTGAGTGAAAATAAGAGTTTGGTTAATACAGAAATTAAATAGTATGAAGTATGTACATAACATGCATATACATACATATATAAGTATTTAAGGTGGGATTCCAAAGTGATTTTGTTATTTTTTTTTCTTTGTTTTTGGTAAACAACAGTGAATTTAAAAATTAATAACAATCTGTCCAACAGTTAAAAAGTTAAATATAAGTAATTAATTTTTATATATGTGTTGTGTGTGGGTGCGTGTGGTGTATGTAATTGTTTGTATTAACTTTTTACTAGGTTTGTGTGTATATGCCTATGATCTCATTAATGCAATATATGTCACTGTCTCCAAGACGGGCTGCCCTATATCCATAAGCATATAGTTATTTATATACATACATACATATTTATATGTGTGTATGTATATAATATTTATTTTTACATATTTACATATTCATACGCATATCGACAAATGCATATTATATATTTACATACATATGTACATATGTATGTATGTATGTATTAATAAATGTCTTGCCAATCTGATTTGCTGCTTCGTGTGCAATTTACAAAGTGTATTTGACCTAACTTTAGTGTTAACAAACAAACGCTTGTGTTTGCTTGATACTTGACATCCGTTGATTGTTAAGTTCAAGCATTTGTATATGTATGTAAAAAGAAAATATATACACGTACATATACACATAGTGCCGTGGCTGCGCGTGCTATCGATTTAGATGGCGCTTTGAGTGATGCATATGTATTTATGGATAATATTATATGTGAGAAGCTCATAAACTTAGTACTATAAACAATTTCAAGTGCTTAACATATCCTGTCAATGTACATGCATACACGAATGTACAAACGTCTATGTGCCGTAACTTATTATGTTTATTATAACCACGTAGTGTAGATAGTGATTTTTAATTATGGAAGATTTAGAAAATGACAACTGGGCCAAAAGTAACTAGTTTTTGACTAGTTGAAATATGTATGCAAAAATTTTTGTTGGTGGAAAAAACGTGTTTTTTTTATAAAAAATGGCAACTGGTCCAAAAGTAACTAGTTGAAATATGTATGAACAAACTTTTGTTTGGTGTACAAAACGTGTTTTTTTAAATAAAGCATGATAAAGTTGAAGTGAAATAAAAAACAAAAAATAACAATTTGAGCAAGTCTTCTCTGAAACTTCATATTAGAGCTCAAGATGTTCGAACGGCTCGAGCATTTGAGCAACGCACACGTTCATTGCACGAAAATTTTCGAGCTTGAGCTCGAGCAATATAAGCTTTTTCGAGTTTTTTGAATAAAAAAAATGTGACTTTTTTCCCAGAACTTTCTTTTATAATTTTAACTTTATTTAAACAAAGTGTAAAACTCATTGAAATACTGAAAAAAAAAATTTTACAAATAAAATTGAAATTTGAAAAATTGAGCAGTTGAGAAACGAACGTGTAAATATTCCGTGTTTGATTAAATGAAAATGCACGTGAATATTTTAATTTTAAATTTGAATTTAATCTTTCTTTATTGTTATTTCAAAAGAACAGTATATAATTTTATATTTTTCGAAAACCGTATAATATTTTAGTTTAAGGAAACCGTACAACCTTTTTTTTTATAATTTTTACAAAACCGTATAACTTTTTATAATTTTTTTTAAGAAACCGTATAAATAATATATATATTTTGATTTACCGAACACCGTACAATTTTATTGCGTATGCAAACGAACTTAACTTACTCGCTAATATTTTTCGTTATTTATACTATTTGTATATACATCCACTGGAAGGAGTAACGGAACTGAGTAGGGTTGCAGGTAAGTGCATTTGAGTAAAAGCAGGGAGGTTATTTTTCGGGTAAGTAATCATAAATTTAATTCTAAGTTATAATTATTTTCTTAATTCATTTTCTTTTCTTATTTTTTATTATAGATATAACTTATTAGTTACAGGATGATGAGGTCATCCTCATCCATGTCTTCAACATGCCGGCGGGCCTGCGGCGACGATGCTTCGACGAGGTTTTCGAGCTGCTTTAGCGTTTCTCTCGCTTTCTGCACCAACCCGCGTATTTTTCGTTTTACAGCCGGAGTATTGCGGGAAACAGCACTTTTTACAACAGGAGCATTGCGGGAAACAGCTCTTTGATTTCGCCGGGTTGGCGGTTGCTCTTTTCTTGTTTTCCTTGCAGGTGGATTGGTGCGCCGAGTGTCAGCCGGTTGAAAGGTTACCCTTTTCGTGGTGGGTTTACCCTCGGGAAGGTCGCGTATTGGCCGATGGAGCATTGTGTGATGAGCCAGGCCGCAGCGGCGACAACTGTCGGGGCTATCACAGCATCCCGTGGTATGCGAGGTCGCCAAGCAATTCAAACAGTAGCGATGGACCTTGGCCGATTCATACCGCTCTTCGGGAGTCATCGCTATGAAGGCTCGGCAAAAGCGCAGCGAATGGGTGCGGCAACAGAGGCGACACTTTCGGAAACCTTGAGATCTGTAAATATAGAGTTGCAGTATTTGTTAAGAAGCATGTGGGATCGTGTGGGAAACGAGATAAATAAATTGAAAACGTATAAGCTAAGCGGGTGGTAATACACAGAGTTTTGTGATATTGCGAGTAACGACTCCGTTTTGAGTTCGGATATCTACCACTCGGATATTTTGGTCGGGAGCGGGATGAAGTTGTATGACGCGTCCTAAACGCCATTCGTTGGGGGGCAGGAGGTCGTCTTTAATGACAACGAGATCTCCTTCAGTGAGATTGAGCTCTTGGCCTTTCCATTTATGCCGTTTGTGGAGCTCTTGGAGATATTCCGACTTCCAGCGTTTACTGAATTGGTGGTGGAGCACTTTCAATTTTTCCCATTTATTCATTAGAGTTAGCTCTTCCGAGTTCGGTTCCGGGATGGAGAGTAGGGGAGCTCCACGCAGAAAGTGGCCTGGGGTCAGAGCTTTTAAGTCGTCGGGATCTTGAGACATTGGGGAGAGCGGTCTGGAGTTAAGAACCGCTTCGATACGAATAAGGAGCGTAGTGAACTCCTCGAACGTAAATTTTTGGCTGCCGGCTACCTTCGTAAAGTGAGTTTTGAAACTTTTCACTGCAGCCTCCCAAAGTCCGCCCATGTGAGGGGCGTATGGCGGGATGAATTGCCATGTGAATCCGTGAATGGCGTATTTTTTTGCTATATCCTCTGAGGCTTCTGCAAGGAAGGAGGATAATTCACGTGAGAAACTACGTTGTGCTCCTACAAACGTCTTACCGTTGTCGGACATGACTTTATGTGGGATGCCTCTGCGTCCGACGAAACGTGCAAACGCGGCTTTGAAAGATTCGGTGGTCAAGTCGGAGCACACTTCGAGATGAATAGCCTTTGTGGAGAAGCATATGAAAACGCATACATAGGCTTTTGAGTGAGATGCACGACGGAGTATAGAAGTTTTCACAAGAAATGGACCTGCAAAGTCAATTCCTGTGGTGTGAAAGGGGAGCGAGTACGTTGAGCGTTCAGGAGGGAGCGCCGACATGATTTGGGATTTCATTTTTTGTTTGTAAATTGTACAAACTTTGCAGTTGAATATACACGTCTTGATCTTCTGCCTCATTCGTGGGATGTAATATTCCTGCTGGATCATTCGTGTCATAAGCTGTTTTTCAGCGTGCAAAAGGGTAGCGTGGAGAAATGCGAGGAGAAGAGTGCAAAATCTAGAGTTATCTGGGATGATAATTGGATGGCGCTCACTATAACTGAGAGCCGCATAGCTTAGTCGTCCATTCGCGCGTAGAATGCCAGACGAATCTATGAATGGGTTGAGGGAAAGCAGTGAGTCCTTTTTACCGACCGGGGATTTTGCTTCTAACGCTGTAATAGTTTTTGCAAAATATCTTCTTTGCGTACATAAAATGAGACGAGTTTTGGCTTGATTTATTTCCGCTTGTGTGAGGCTAGAAGTATTAGGAGGAGGCAGTTTCCGTGCCCTTTGTGAGAATCTTAATATGAAAGCCGTCACTCTAAGGGCTCTTGAGAAGGAGGAGAAACGGTCTAAGAAGTCCGTATTTTCTAAAGCATGGAGCACTTCTATGTGTCTCTGTTCGGGGGGGGAATGGTGAGTTGGTGAACTTTTCGGCCAAAGTGGGGATGGCCTAGTCAACCACTCGGGGCCTTTCCACCAGAGTGAACAGTTGACGAGCTCTTGGGGTTTGACTCCACGCGTACCTAGATCAGCTGGGTTGTCAGCGCTGGAGACATGTCGCCACGTAGCATTGTTTACGAGTTCGAGGATCTGAGATGTCCTGTTCGCTACGTATGTTTTCCACGTCCATGGGGGTTTTTCCAGCCATGCTAATACAATTGAGGAGTCTGTCCACAAATTTAGTTCATGAGATGGCAGATTTAGAGAGGATCGGATCTGCTTTACTAATTTTGCGAGTAAAACTGCGCCGCAAAGTTCCAGCCTAGGGAGAGAGACGGTTTGTAAGGGGGCTACTTTACTCTTGGCTGCGAGTAAGTGGGATGTAGCAGATTCACCTTGCTGGACTCGTAAGTATACGCAAGCGCAGAATGCCTTCTCGGAAGCATCGGAGAATCCGTGTAGCTGAATGGAACTGTTTGGGCTGAATTGCACCCATCGCGGTATCCTTATTTCTTCGATTGCGGTGAGATTTCTCCTGAATGTGTTCCATTTGTGGAGTGAGATCGGCTTCACGGTTTCGTCCCATTCTGTTCCTTCCATCCATAGTTGCTGAAGAAGAGTTTTCGCTGCTATCATTATGGGCGATAGCCATCCTGCCGGGTCGAAAAGTTTCGCGACAGATGAGAGGATCTGTCGTTTCGTGGCAGTGTCTGAGGATAAGGGGGGGTCAACTGAGTAGGAAAATGTATCAGTGAGAGCATTCCATTTTATTCCGAGGGTTTTTGTAGAACTTGCCTCTTGGAATTCGAGAAATTCTTCATCTAAAAGATCAGACGGGGGGATGTCTTTCAGCAGTGACTTGTGGTTTGCTGTGATCTTTTTTAACGGGAATCCGGCTGACTTGAGTACTTCGATAACTTGATGTATCGATTCGCCAGCTGAGTCGAGATTATGTCCGCCTGAGAGGATGTCATCCACGTATGTCTCTCCTTTTAATATTTCTGAGACATGGGGGTATGTCTCCTTTGAGTCCTCGGCTAATTGGTGGAGTGTCCTTATTGCCAAGTATGGAGCGCAGTTGACACCGAATGTCACCGTTTTTAGTTTAAAGTCTTCTATCGGACTATGGGGGGTTCTGCGGAATAGAACGCGTTGGAAGTCTTGGTCTTCCTTATGGACGTATATTTGGCGGTACATTTTTTCAATGTCGCCGTTAAATACATACTTATATAATCTCCATTTTAGAATAACGAGCATTAAGTCATTTTGGAGAACGGGGCCAGTATGTAATACGTCATTGAGTGAGAGACCGGAATGAGAGGTTTTTGAGGCATTGAAAACTACACGGACTTTAGTAGTTTTGCTTCCAGGTTTAATCACCGCGTGATGGGGTAGGTAAAATGAGAAATATTTACCGTCGCGTATGATTTCTCGTGAATGGGTTGGTTCCATGTGATCTAACGTAAGGTATTCTTCTAGGACTTCGGAATAGGTGTTCCGAAGCTCATCTTTCTTTTCGTTAGTTCGTTCCACGCTGAGATATTGCTGCTGTGCTGCGGGTCTGGAGTGCCCGAGTGCGATGGAGTCCGGGAAAGCTGACTTGAATGGCAGCTTTACTACATATCGGCCGTCTTCTCGTCGATGAGTGGTTTTTTTGTAGAGCGCTTCACAGTATTCATCATCGTCTGTGTATGTGGGGGCCGGTGGTACCTCTTCTTGTTCCCAGAATTTCTTGAGTAATTCTCCTAGTGATTCTGAAGGGGTTTCAATCACCTGAGTAGAGAATGAGGAGATTTCTTCAACAACTGGTCCACTTAATATCCACCCAAATATTGTGTTTTGGGCTATTAAGCTGCCGCCTACATTAATTTTGAGACCTGGGGTGAGTATTTTTGGAATTATATCACTACCAATGACCATGTCTATTCTAGCTGGGGTAAAGCAGTTGGGATCTGCTAATGGCAGTGAGAGGTATTCTGTTAAATCTACTTCTTTTATTTTGAAGGATGGGAGAGTGTGCGTCAATTGAGACAGTATTATCGCTTGGGCCGCGATTTTTATTGATTGATTCGCTGAGCATATCGTAATAGAGCATATTCTATTCGAGTTTTGGACTGTGTTACCGCCCATGCCAAGAATTTGGTAGTTGGCTTTTGTGGTGGGGAGACCAAGTAACTTTTGTATACGGGATGTTACAAAAGTTTTTTGAGAGCCTTGGTCAATGAGAGCTCTGATGTGAGTTACTTCTCCTTTGTGGAGAATGGGAATATTTGCTGTGGGAAGCAATGTCCTTTCTTTGTTACTCGAATAGTGAGATAGAGTTTTTGTTCTACCGCTTTCATTTGCCTTTGAGTTTTTGGATGCCTGCTTAGAGGTGCAGGGCTGTTCTTCCTCGACTGTCACTTGAGAGGTAGTGAAGTTTCTTTGAGGTTTTGGGGGGTAAGGCGTGGGGTTGCTCGCAGTATAATGGAGGAGGGAGTGGTGACGTCTTTGACAATACACGCACGTAAAGTTGCTTTTGCAATCTTTCTCCAAATGCGAGTACGCCAGGCAATTTTTGCAATAGTTGTTGTCTTTAATAAACTTGTTCCGGTCTGAGACGGACAGTTCTCGAAATTTGACGCACGTTGTCATCGAGTGGTTTGATTGGCATAGTTTACATGAAACTTGCCTTTTGTTTTGAGTATGGAACGCTTGGGTTTTGTTCCTATAATTAAAAGTTGGGGGAGGGACCGCTGGTGTCCGTTGGGGGTAGCTGGGTTGATTCATCTTCGGCTTATTGGGTCTGTAGGTGCTGAGTCGCTCCACGACCTCGTACCGAGCTGTCAGAAATTGGTCCATTTCTGACCATCGAGGTAACTCCTTCCTTGAGTTGAGTGATTGCTCCCAGAGAGCTAGTGTCTCGTCCGGCAGTTTTGACGAGCAGAGGTAGACAAGCATTGGGTCCCAGCTGTCTGTTGACACTCCATTTGCCTGTAGGGTAGAAAGACAATTATTTATTGTCGTCTGGATCTGTTGAATCCGTTCTCCATTCTCTGTGTGGGCGGGTTGGATGTTGAATAGCGTCTTGATTTGGCCATCCACTACTATTCTTCTGTTTTCGTAGCGTGCCTTGAGTGCATCCCATGCTAATGAGAAATTGTGACCACTGAGAGGGTAATTTTTAATGAGGAGTGCAGCTTTACCTCTTGTTTTCTGCCTCAAGTGGTAGAGTTTCTGCACTTCGGATAATTGGGGGTGGTTGATGTACACTGCTGTGAACATGTCCCTAAATGAGGGCCAATCTTCGTATCCTCCATAGAAGATTTCTGTGTCACACGCAGGTACCTTGAGAAAGCTGAGTGAGTCAGATTGTGTTGGGGGGGGCATCTTTGTGATGGGGGTAATTGACCGGGAGGAATCCATACTTTGTTGGATTTGGCCAAGTAACTCACTTATCCTGATTTTCGTGAGCATTGCGTTGTCATTTGTCGTCTCGTAGGCCTCTGCGCATGCTGAGCGTGTCTTTTCATCGTCAACGTTGCTCATCTGTAGGTTCTGGTTGGCTGCCTCCACCAGTTCCATGTGCCTTTCCAGATGGTCCTTGAAAATTTTGAGGGCTGCTTCGGAGTGCGTCTCTTCACTGGTGTCCCACCATTTCCCGCAGAATTTTTCCATCCTGGATAGCTCATATAGAAATTTTTTGTGTAGTTGGGAGAATTCCTCTTCTTCTGCCTGGGATTTCGAGCGAGTTCGGGGTCCTGTAAGGGGTTGGAGTGATTGGGGCTTCTCCATTTTATCCTCCATTGTGAGATATTTATTTAAATTAATTTTAATATAAAATATTTATTTATATTTATATATATATATATATTTAAGTATATATATATTATTTATAATTAATTTATTTAGGGGGTTAGCTTTTATGTATGTATTGTACTGTCTCAGCGCGTCTGAGCACAGCAATGTATAAATGTATACTGGGTTTTTGTTATACCCCGTTTGTATGCTGGGTGCTTTGATGAGCTTACACGAGTATGTACGTATGTATACTTATATACATACGTGCCTTTGTCCGTTTGCTATTGTAAATAGCGAAGAAGGGGAAATTGCCGGAATTGAAAAAAACACTTTATGTATATATGTGTATGTATACACATGTACCACAGTTGAGTAGCGGTGACTTGTTATGCGGTGGTGACTATGGGCAGTGTAATGTGCTTACACTGGTCCGGTTATGGGCCCGTGGGAATGGGTTTTCGGTCCAGTTGGGGTATATATACTGAGACTATGTATATACTCGGGAGGATATATGTGAGGGGCAACTGGTCCGAACTGGGCCTTTTTGAATGTGTTTTTGGACCAGTTGGCGTATATAAAAAGGGGAGTTTATATACGTAAGGGGATATATGGATATATAATAATAAGCGGTTTTTTGTTTTGAATATATATACTTTTTATGGGGAAAGCGCGAGTTTTACATATATAAATGGTAATATATTATATATGAGCGCTGTTATATTCGGTAAATGAAAATTAGAGGATTTTCATTTACCGACCTTTGGGACCCGCTATGTATTATTATATGTATTATGAGTTATATTTTATTGTTTAGCGGATTTTGAGATTTTGCGCAAACTAAATAAACTTTTTATTTTATTATTATTATTTTTTTTGAGATTTGGTGTATTATGTATGATGAAGAGATATCATACACCGTTTGGCAAAATCCGCTAAACTTAATTTAATAAATAATAGAGTGAGAAAGTTGGACTTACTGAGACATCGGGACAAACCAAACTTATCTGTTTCCTGGAGACGGGACGGGGGGGTGTTGTCTTCTTCTTGTTGTGGTACTGATTGTTGCGTGGACTGCTGCTGTATGTGTTACGTGTGCTCTTTGTTTTTTTTTTTATAATTTAAAATTTTATTTAATTTTTACACCTCTTTTTTAATTTGTGTTGTGAAAAAATTTTTTCATGCAAAAATGATATTTATTCTTATTTTGGTTTACTATTTTTTTGTTTTCAATCTATTTAATTTTAATTATTTTTTTTTTTTTTTATATTTTACAACTTCAGGATTCGATCACTGAATAAATATATTGATTATTTGATATAATCATAAAATACTTTTGAGTTTTATTATTTAGTTTAAGTTTATTTTTTCATTTTATTTTAACACTTTGTTTTATTTAACAAAATTTTCGTTTTAAAACTTTTATTTAACAATGTTCTATTTTATTGTCACACCAGAATTTATGTAGCGTTTGCAAGAGAATTTAGCAGGTAAGTTTATTTATATTAACGTTTATATAAATTTTTCTTATTATTTTGATATGCATATGTATGTATGTAAGCATATAATCACAACCGGCTTTTTAGCGATTTTTAGTTTGTTTATTTTTAATTTAATTTTTTAAATTTATTAAAAATTTTTTTTTTACTTTTTTACTTTTAACTTTTTTTTAATTTTTGTGCGTGGGCGTTTTGCCAGCGAGTTGCAATGAGAGCACTAGAGCGGGATGGTGCGAGAGCAATGCACTTATTTCGACGTTTGCTATGTGTGTTTGGGTGCACAGCTGGAGTGGTACTTGATGGATTTCACAAGATCAAAGCGCACACTTTATGAAGTTTTAATTTGGAAACTAAAAATGCACACCCACTTGGAACGAAAAGAGGCACACGTTCAAAAATAATTTATTACTTTAAAATACTTTGATATATTTTATTATAATTTACACTTTTTTGGCACTGTATTTATTTAATTATTCAAATATTTATAAGTGTTTATATATATACTATGCACATATAATATATATTTCAAAATAAAATGAGAATTTCGCAGTGACGGTATTTGTTTTCCGTTTAAGTTTTAATGTTGTTAAGTTTGTATTTTAATATGTTTGCTCAAAACGGGTTAATATATTGTGTTGTTATTTTTTATTATATGCTATCACAATTATTTCAACTTTATGAACTTGTGTTTTCTGCTTATAATTTTATTTATTTCTTAATTTTTATGTTATTTCGGTTCACTCCGTAATTAAGTTTCGGCACCATGTAAATATTCCGTGTTTGATTAAATGAAAATGCACGTGAATATTTTAATTTTAAATTTGAATTTAATCTTTCTTTATTGTTATTTCAAAAGAACAGTATATAATTTTATATTTTTCGAAAACCGTATAATATTTTAGTTTAAGGAAACCGTACAACCTTTTTTTTTATAATTTTTACAAAACCGTATAACTTTTTATAATTTTTTTTAAGAAACCGTATAAATAATATATATATTTTGATTTACCGAACACCGTACAATTTTATTGCGTATGCAAACGAACTTAACTTACTCGCTAATATTTTTCGTTATTTATACTATTTGTATATACATCCACTGGAAGGAGTAACGGAACTGAGTAGGGTTGCAGGTAAGTGCATTTGAGTAAAAGCAGGGAGGTTATTTTTCGGGTAAGTAATCATAAATTTAATTCTAAGTTATAATTATTTTCTTAATTCATTTTCTTTTCTTATTTTTTATTATAGATATAACTTATTAGTTACAGGATGATGAGGTCATCCTCATCCATGTCTTCAACAGAACGAGTATCGCACTGTTGACACTGGTCGATACCCGTGTATCTAGAACTCTACTTCCTATCAACATATCTTGAACTCTTCGATCTCCAGACCACAAATCAGCGAATAAGCTGCTTTTTGGTTCGTGGTTTTTGAATAGAAATCGCTAATGATTTGGAATTATGATGATTGCAGTACATTTATAGCAAGATGGTAGACTAATTTGAACGTCAGATCTCTCAATAGCCTTAGCTTTATCTACAGGCATTAAATCTTACGCTAAACCAATTAAAATTTTCTTAAAATTTTTAGACATTTTTTCATTCAGTACTGCATGAACTTAACTACCAGCTCCTATCAGTGCACTCAAAGAGATCAAATCATCACTAGAGGCAAACCTCTGGTCCGAAGCTGCCCTAGACCTCCCGTTGGATGAACTCAATGTCTTAGACTGATCTCTTCTCCTCCTAAGCGTGGTTAGACTAGCCGCTACGACAACAACAATAACAGCAACAACAACAACAATAACTAACCACATTGTAGAAACCCCTACGGATTGAGGGTCGAAGAATTTACCCCCGGTAAGGCATGCCTGCCATAAAAGGCGATTAAAATTCAATAGTTCCCGCGACATCGGGTCTTTATATCGGAACGATCCGAACTTTGGAGAATATTTTCGCAGTTACTACAACAACAATATCACATTTGAGAATTTAGTTTCAAAAAGTGAAAATTTCAAAACCTTTGTATTTTACCACTGGGAAGCTATGTAAACATATTTATATCTAACGATGAACTACTACATATGTAACAAATCTATGCAGCAGCTTTTACGTTTGTTTGTATATATACAGTTCTATAAAAATACATACATACATATATATATATGTATATACTCATAAGCCTATTTTATATCCAAAGTGCATGTTGTCACATAAAATAAGAAAAGTGTGCGTGGCTATGCATTAAGGAAAACAAAGACATTTTCTCAACAAGTCAACTTAAGTACTTGTGTTTTTGAAAAGTAATGTGAGCTGACATACACAGACGTACTTTTGTATGTATGTATGTATGCGTGTATGTGTGTATGTGTGTATATAAAACTTATGATAAGAGCTTATGTCGGCAAAGCCTTTTTAAATATTTCCACATCCCACCTCTGTACACAATAAGGGCGTAGGCGGTGTTATGGCGAGGATGAACAAAAGAGTAATTGAAAAAATAGTAGTTAGTGTAGCAAAATGAAAAAAAGAAAAAAAAGTGTTTTTGTAACTGTTGGCGTTCAATTGAAAAGGATGTAATTAAAATTTTGAATTTGTATAAGAAAAAAAGAGAGTATGGTTATTGAAGGGATTTTCTTATTTAATTTTCTACTTTTTTGTGTTAATAATTTGTTTTATTTTTATTTTTTTTATTTATCTTTATTTTTTTTATTTATTTTTATTTTATTTATTTATCTTTATTTTTTTATTTATTTTTATTTTTTTTTTTTATTTATTTTTTATTTTTTTTTATTTTTTTTTATTCTTTATTTTTATTTTTTTTATTTATTTTTTTCAATTACTACTTTTTTTCAGTGCCTTTCCCCCAAAAAATTCAATTAGTCACACAGGGGGGCATACTATTTTCATTTAAACTTTAATATTTTATGTGTAAAAACAGTATAAAATTTGTTTACATAATAATATAATTGTATTTGTGTATATTTATAAAAAAAAGAATACTAGTCGAAAAGCCAAGGGTACGAACTGACTGACTCACTGACTGTGACTGACTGACTTTTGACTATCGTTGGACCTTACCTTCAGTAACTAATTAAGCAAATCCTCACCATAAATTTGTATCATTGCAATATTACTCTCTAGTGGAAAGTCAAGCGCGTTTAAATCACATCCATTCAGGTAAACTGCGCCTAAATATGCTGTGTCCTTTGCTTCGCTACCTCGCCGATATAATACACCGATATCCTTCACTTGTACGATGCCATCGAATGCCACAACATAATAGCGTACACGCCAACCATTTGGTATATTTTCTGATAGCGCAAGTTCTTTTGGTATTTTTGGTGTATCCAATTTATTGCTGCTCAAGAGATGATTGTATTTCGATTTTAATGGTGAAACATAGCAGCGTCCCTTTTGGAAGTTTGATGTGTCATAATAATCACCCATGAATAGATAACAATCACGTGCATTATTTCTAGTACAAAAACGTAATATACAATCGAATTCGCCATCATTTGGTAGTAATTTATAAGCGTAAGCGAAAATTAAGCCGCCACTTTTTATCTTCAAATCGGTAACAAATATGCGGAAGCTATTATTGTATTGTAATATGCGCAGACATGAGCCACCATTAAAACCATCGCCATAGAAACGTTCAGCGAGTTGATAGAGCGGCACTGACGGTTGCAGTGCACAACGTGATAAATTAAAAAATTGTTCACCATCACCACCACCACTACCGCTGGTGCTAATCTTTGCGCGTCCATGCACATAGGTATTCTTTCCCGAGCCCAAACAAAAATCGGAATAAAATGGTAGAACATTGTATGGATGTGTTGCCAAATGCTCCCATAATGAACACCAAAATTTCTCATTACGTCGCAAAAATGCATCATTCACACTGTCATCGCCCAAGGGTTGTTTTATATTATAACCAAACATTTGTAATGTTTCATATGTCCAAGCTGGTGCGAAAAATCCAGTCGAAAAGCGTTGACTCACAATGCGTGCCAATGTTTGTTTACTCTGAAATTTGGCAACTTGACCGCGACCGAAAATGTCGATGCCAAAAAATGCACGCTGACATTGAGATTGTGAACGTTCGCAGATTTCCGTTGTCATTTCGAGACTTTTGTCATTCCAACTATAATTGATTAGCATACCATCGGCGGCACGAAAAAAACGCACATTCTTTGCATTTATCTCATTTTGCCATCTCAAATCGCCTGTATCTATGATGCTGTCATACCAAAATACCACACCATGTTCAACTTCTCTTTCGACGCCGGCACGTAAACGTTCTACGAGGTAGCTGAAATTGTATGTATGTACATATGTACGAGTATATGGGTTACAATTTTATTATGAAATAGAAAGTAGCATAACTATTTATTGCACTCACTAAAGATTTTCCATATTCTCCAATTTAACCTTACATTCAACATTAATCAGCCAGCCTTCGAAACAATAATGTTTACATAGCTTTATCATAGCGTCTACAATTTTATCTACCATTTCCACGGACTGCAACACTTCATCCAGTAATTTTGAATGTCCGCTTTCCGTTATAAATGTGCCTATTTAAATGTATAACATTTATATTTTATAATTGATTTTCGGTCAAGGTCAAGGATAAATAAAAATAAAAATTCATTATTAAAATAACAGAGCTATATGAGTTTGTTGTAACACGCCACTGCGTGTGAGGGGCTCAAGAATTTAACCGCGGTAAGGCATGCCTGTGGCGGCCGCGGTGGCCGAGTGGTTAGCATTGCATACTGCCATTCGGAAGGACCGGGTTCAAATCCTGGTGACGTACTAACATCCAAAAAGTTATAGAAAATTAATTTAAATAAAAAATTAAGCTAAATTTTCTCATTGCGGTCGCTCTTGCCAGGGTATGTCAAACCCCTCCGAGTGTACTTCTGACATGAAATCAAAAGCTACTTATAAAAAAACTATCAGCCGTTCGGAGGCGGTAGGTCCCTGCATTTGTTGGAAAAATTGAAGGAAGAGCTCGGCCGAAAATCGCTTCAGCGGTTACAAAACGCCAATTATATAAGACATGCTAGTCGTAAGAGGGCACCAAGTTTCGATAGTTCCCGCGACAGTCGGAACTTTATAGCGGATTTTCATCTGGCCAAAGATTGTCACTCGTGCAATCTTCCCCGAAAAACAATTCGGGTAATGTTTTTACGGTTACTACTACAACAACAATATGTACAATAGTAACAACTTTTGTTGATTCAAAAATTCATTTAAAGCAGATTTCAATACAAAACAGTAATCTAAATACTAAAACAAAATTATTCTTTTGACCTGCTATTTGCCCCCGCGGGACAGATGTTCTAAAAATAATTGTTCCCGCGTCAGTCAGTTCTTTATACCGGAACGACCCGGAATTTAACTGGACAAGAACTGAAACAACCGCCACAATATTTTTGCGATTACAACAACAACAACAATTTGTTTTTAACGTCCTCAAATCAAAAAAAAAAAAAAAACTCTTTACCCAATACTCGTACTCCATGTTTGTGCGCTGCATTTAACCAACCACACGGTGGTATTGTAATATAATTGTGACTAAAATAGCAAAAGTAATCGATACAGGCCCAATGATAGAAACGGTAGTCATCATACTTCTTAGACGAATGGTAGTGTCTAGAGAGAAAAAAGACAAAAAAAAAACATTTAAAGTACAAAAAAGTATAATTTTCAAAAATACAGCAATTTGCTTACCGATCTTCGAGGTAATTTCCCATCATATCATGACAAACTAGAACTTCACGTCTATTGTGATTTCCAATTGGTTCTCTATAATTGCTCATCAATTGGAATTGTCTTTGTAAATAAACGGGCGGACTGCGTGGCGTTAACGGTGCTACATATTTTTGCCATTTTATGTCTTTACTACGCAATTCAAAGGATAATAGCTGTTCGTTGGAATGTATCGCCTCTGCTTCCAGTTGATCTTCAAGTGTAGAAAGAGACATTTTTTTTCTATAAATCTATATGTATATATTGTATGTATATGAATCAAATTTCAATTAATGCACACAAGAAATAAACTTCCTAATGCCCTCAATGCTTTTCATCAAATGCAAATATTAAAAGACGATAAACGCCAATGATCCTAATATGCAAAGCATTGTTTATCGGTAGCTTTAGTTGCACATGTCTACATATATATGTATGTATGTGTGGATGTGTATGTGTGCATGTACTCGTATAGTATGCATTTAACTTGAGAAGTGCAACTAGAATTTTAAGATTTTGCTATGGTCGTTTGATTGATTTGTTATGCCTATACATACAATAGAAGTATTTATGTATATACATACATACATACATATGTACATATGCGGGTGCATACGATTTCACATTATAGCTGAATGAAAAGCTCAACCTTATCACTAAATTTAGTGTTACATTATATTTGTAGAAATCACACAATAAATATAAAAATACAAAAATGCAAAATTAAAATGATTCACATGCGCATTTCTAAGAGATTAAACGTGTGAAACTAATGAGACGATATTTAACTGATAAAGAGAAAGTAGATTTTCATAAATAATATTTATGTAGAATACGTAATCGTATTAGTGAACAGACACCACCTAGTAACCGGACTGAGCCAAGGATTTTTACAGGTACAGGTTTTATTCCTGCGTGGTAGGGGTGCAAGAAGAGTTCCATGTTCTTTATACCGGCCAGGACTATTACTCCCACAACCTTCTCCGAAAAATACTTTGCTTTGGACCCTTACGGATAATGAATTTCTCAAGAACATGAAAGGGGGGAACTGCCATGTCTACAGCCTAGGCGGACGACATCTCAGTTGTTGTTGTTGTTGTAGCGGCTGGTTAATCCCGCTTAGGGCAGGCTTTGTCAATCTAAGTCGCCGCGGTCATCTAACGGGAGGTCCAGGAAACTTGCTGTTTCGACGGGATTGGACCAAAGGGAGAGGGGGATTAGATGAGTCGGTTTAAGGGGTCATGTGAAGAGGTGGTTAGTGTCGTGCGGAGACTCTCCACATGCAGGGCATGTTGTTGTTGTTTTTGTTGTTGGAGCGGCTAGCTACAGGACATACGTTGGGTATGCTGGGGTCTGGATAGGTAGTAGTTTGACCTGCTACAATATCCAGATCTAAGTTGTGCAAGGGTCGACGACATCTCAGTCATTGTGGGCGGTAAGTGTTTGGCAACACACGGATCTCTGGCGAATCAGGCACTTAGAACCATTAACAACTGAGCTATTTCAACAGTACTCAAGATAAATACTGATACAACAGATAGGGTCCTATTCACAAGGAAATATAAAATTCCGGTTAGAATGAAGAAAAAGCTAGAAAAGATAACTTTACATCTGAAACATAGCACTAAGTATCTGAGAATTGTATCGGACAGCACGTTGTTGTGGAGACACAATGTAGAGGAGCGAGTGAAGAAGGCATCAGCGGCCCTTTATACATACATGTAAAAGAATGTTGGGCTGCACTTGGGATCTCTCCCTCGATATCTCCCACTGGCTCTTCGTTGCGGTTGTTACGACAATACTTTTCTACGGAGCTTTAATATGGTGGAAATCTATGGTTAAAATAACATATCTGTATAGGCTGGAAAGAGTGTTCCGAATTTCAATGATCAGTATCACTGGGGCATTCAAAACCACGTTACAATAAGCCAGTAAACTTGGTAGCAAAAAACGGAG
The DNA here is from genome assembly GCA_037013455.1 of Ceratitis rosa. NCBI lineage: Eukaryota > Metazoa > Arthropoda > Insecta > Diptera > Tephritidae > Ceratitis > Ceratitis rosa. The sequence continues at coordinate 8,707,117 of JAWMAG010000001.1, read as the reverse complement.
CATTCCTAACTGTAGCGAGGCTATATGCTTCCAGGCAGCTAAAAGTCAGGACTAACGGACACAGTGTTACCCCTGAGCGTACGAATAGACTACTTAATCCCGCGCCTGACTTTCTGAATAATAAATACCATAAAGCTCCTCATAAAAAACCATTAGCCGTTCGGAGGTGGCTTAGTATAAATTGTAGGTACCTCATTTTTTGGAAAACATCAAGACGCAAAGCCACAAATAGGAGGAGGAGCTCGGATGAAAATCGCTTCAGCGGTTACGAAGCGAAAGTTATATATATATATATACCATAAGTATGACTGGGAATAACAAGTGGAGGAAATATAAAAAAAATCCCCTTACTTAAGAAAAACGACTTATTTTACAACTGTGACTTTTACAAAAAACTAATTGATATTTATAAAAAGTGCCATTTTTATTTGATTTTGAATTAATGATCAAACGGGCATGAAATTGTAAAAAAAATTCGGTAACTAGCATATTTACCCTATATATTTTACGACTACACAATTTTGTTATTAATTCAACTTTTTTAAAGCCAGTTTCACTTATAATTATACATTAAATATTAAAAAAAAATATATATATATACATATATAAACGCTGCTAAAAATTTACTACTGGTGGAGCCTATTTTTTATTATAACAAAAAGTATTAGCAGTATTATTCAATCTAGTTGTTTTGTGATATTTAAAATTGCGCGCGAAACTTATACATATACATATATATGTACATATATAACGTTTAAGCTTAAACAAGTGTGTTGCTTGCGAATGTTTGTTCGTTCCGTATAATTTCTTAGTCGAACGAACAAATTTTCATTCGTCGAATTGTTTGTTATGTTCATACAAACAAACTCGCATGCTTATGCACATATGTATATGTATGTATGTACACATGTATTAAAACGCCGCTGCAACATGCACAAGCTAAGTAAATTACTAATAGCTATTAATTAGCAAACACACTTTCAATTAAAACCGAAATACCAAGCGCTTAATTGATTAAGCTATATTATATATTACATTTGCATGTGATATTTGCGGCAAAGATAACAAAAGAAACTCACTGCAGCATTCCTCGTTGCCATCGCACATTTTCACTTCACCTGCTTGCATTTAATCGTTTTCACTAGTTACTAACTTTCATTTACACACTAACAATAAATGCAGTTTCTATGCGAATTCTATATAACATAAAATAAACACAACTAATAAAATTAAAACTAGTTTAACTTTTCTAACAACACGATGAATTCTAAAATTCTAAAACTAATTGGAAGGAAAATAATCATCAGCTGATTGTCGACTGGAGATGTGAATGGTGTTGAATTGTCATTTTCCGCCAAAGGTATCGTTGAAAATCGATGAAAATGAGTGTTAGAGTTATCGTTGTTGCGATTTGTCTGAAACAAATTACCGTTAAGTTAAAACAGAGAATGTAGAATAATATACGTTCTTTGGTTAAAAAGTCAAATGTCTAAAAAAAAAGTATTTAAGAGAAAAATTCACTTTTAAAATTTTAATTTGATTTCACTTCATTCAAATGCTTACAGTTTGTTTAATTAGAAGTTGTATTGTATTGCGCAAGAAATGTTGAAATAAAAATGAGATTAGGCACATGCGCCAGGGCTTCCTCCAGTCCCGAAAACCTTTCTTTAGCGCGTACTTTGACGTAGCCTTCAGCTACTTCAGAGTTTCGCTTTTGGTGTCATCTACAGCTTTGAAACGATAGCCCTTTACTCTATTTTTTGAAATAAGAAAAGGCACACGAAGCCATGTCTTTGGAATACGTATTTTGGAGTATCGTTTTTGCCAAAAAATTCCACCCAAAAGCCACGAACTAATATGTCAATGTCTCCTCTGCGATGTTTGAGCCTTAGTTTCGACGTCATATCTGTCAGCCCATATTTTCTCACCTGTTATAATATGTTTCAGGTCGTTCTGCATAGTCTTCTTTGAAGTCTACTGAGCAACGTCCATTGTTCAAAATTCTATAATTTTGGAATAAATTTTTCTGTCGAACGTTTCATAACTAAAAAAACTTTTAAAAGGGACATGATACATGCGATATGGTTGTTGATTTGCTGGAGGGACCAGTATGTCCGTCATCGTCAATGTCATCACGGCCTACATATGTAACCGCTAGAGCGATTTTCGGCCGAGCTCCTCCTCCCATTTGTGGGTCTTGATATTTTTCCAACAAATGGAGGGACCTACAGTTTATACTAAGCCGCCTCCGAACGGCTGATGGTTTTTTATGAGAAGCTTTTGGTTTCATGCCAGAAATACACTCGGGGTTGACATTTTTTTATTTTAATTAACTTTGTATAACTGTTGGATGTTGGTCATACCAGAACTTGAACCCCGGCCTTCCGAGTGGAGGCTAATCCCTCGGCTACAGCGGCCGCCACACATTGGTATTGCAAAATCAAAGAAACCGGACTAGCATATCATATTCCCCCATACAGCTGATTCGTTTAGATAAGAAGTTTTGGTTAAAAAATCCGTCGAAAAAACATATAAGGGCATGAAATTCGGTATCCCACACGAATATACATATAAACGATGACACTGAAAATCAACTAAATCGGACGTCGATATCATATATCCCCCATACATGAAGGGTCATGAAGGGTATAAAGATTGAAGACAGTTCTTCTTTCTTGGGTTTTTTTTTGTCATTCGAAATGAAGAAATTTGTTTAAAATTAAGTGAGGTTTGTATTTTTTATTTCATTTCTTTTTTTATGGCGTTCTAACTCTACAAAGCAATCAACGTAATTTAATGATGCTCAAAGGGATACAAGTAGGATTGTTGGCACATTTACTTATTTATAGCTATTATAACTTCATACATACTTTAAATATATAATATATGTATGTAATTTTTTATTTTTAAATTCTCTTTTTTGTTTTTTTTTTTTTCAGCGCGAAAACTATGGTAATTACAACAAAAAAGGCCTAATTTAATCTACAATCTGCCGCTTTGCAATATTATACAAAAATATCTCTTTTAAACAGAGCATTTATAGTTCTAAAAAAACAAAGAAAAAAACACTACTACGTATATAAAAAAAATATCATATTATTTAGTATTCAGTAAAAATATAAAATCATTACTCAAAGCACATACGTGTACATATATAAAGATTCAACAAAATGCCAGCAGGTAGAGTAGCCGGTAAAGCTGGCTATTCCAATCATTACTACAATGGTAAGTGACTCGTACATATGTATATATATTTTTAAAATATGTTATATTAAATATAAATTTTTTAATTTTTGAAAAAATTCCTTTTTTCGCTAAAAAAAAACCCTGATTTCGCCTTAAGGACGCTCGTACGTTGGCATCAACGAGGAAATTATGTGGGTTAGCATAGGCATGGGCGTGACCATTGCTATACTCATAACGATTGCTTTATGCTATATTGCACGTGAAAAATGTCAAAAGCGTCAACGTGAATATTATGTAACCGCGTAGTTTATTTGTGATGCCTTCAACTCCACACACTTTCGCAACATTTATGTACATTCGTTGGCTTAAAATATCGTCAATTGCGTTATCACGATGAAAGTAAATCTATGTTCAAAACAAACAAAAAAAAATAAATAAATAAATAAAAATAAATGTAATGATAAATTCAAATTCAAATTCAACGATATACGCGGAAGGTGAAATGTTAAAGCACGGCAGCGCAGTGAAAAGGCGGATAAAAGCAATATTCCAACGAGTGAAGAAGAAATGCAACGCACAAGGAATACATACATACACTTCCGTAAAGTGGAAAAGGTATATACAGATGTATGCACATACGAAAATACATTGTTCGCGCACATACATACACATATAGGTAATCAAATTTGTTATGTATGTATATATGTACATGTGCGTAGTAGTATTTACTACATCGATGTCTTAATAATGTATTGTTGTGTATTAGAATTAAATATATATATATATATATATATGTATATTACCGATACATACATATGTACATACATATACCATACATATAGAGTAAATTAGGTCCTTTATTATACACAATTGACCACCCAAAAGTCCTCTACAAGCCTTTTTTTATGAAAATTACCTTACGTATAAAAAATTTAAGGTATATATTTTGCTCAATATACATATTATATGTATGTATGTACATACATGCATACACGCATACTTACATTATTTACTACATACATATATTGAAATACTTTACGAATTACCAAAAAAAAAAATAAAATAAAATAAAAACAAAAATAAAAACAAAAAAACAGCAAAAAGTATTTATGCACTTTTATTGTTGTTGAATTTTGCAAACGAATACGATATAACCGTTATATTGAATTTGTATTGTTAAAAATTATTACATTTATATTTGTACTCTACCATAAGCAATGGAAACAAGAAAAAAAACAACAACAAAAAAACTACTTAATAACATTACTGACCAAGTTATGTGATGTAAACTTTATGTATGTAAGTTGCATTCATGTATGTATGTATTTATTGAAAATTGTTTACTCGTAAGCTTTAAAAATACTAAAGTATTATTTAAATATACATAAAATATAATATAATTAGTAAATTTATTAAATAAACAAAAGTAAATGATTGTGTCTTTGTTTTATTTTAAATAATTTAATATCGCATTGTGAGTATCACAAATTGAGAAATCTATCTTGATCAAAGAATGTAGCCTGGTGACTTGCCTGGGTGTTGATCCTCGGGTGATTTCTTTCTTACACCAAATGCTCAGGGTCATTAGATTTGAGAGTGCGTGGGTGTCAACATTTAGATATATATCGCCTCTTCTATAGGTCTTGGTAGTGAACCAACAGCTGAGATACATGGAGGAGGAGAGGGCCTGCAAAGTCAGGGTTATAGTGAATGGCAAATTTCCACAAACTTTGTTTGGCATTATGCAGAACGGACTTAGGCGGATAGAAAAGTGAGCTTTTGATGCTGGACTAGGCATCAACCCACATAAAACTTAACTCGTTCTTTTCATCAGAAGGTATAAAATTCCCAAGCTTTCAAACACTCATCACAGTACTCAAAGGCTACCGCTGAGGCTCCGTCTCAGATGATCGAACCATTTAGTGAGCCTTATAAATTCAAACAGATTTCCAATATTCGCTGAGGCTATCTTAGCGAGACAGTCGAAGAAATGTTTCCCAAGGAACTTGTGTCGCACTGGACAGTGGCAGAAGCAGTGCTTGATGGTCTCCTCCTCTTCTTCATCCCTGCAGCTGCGGTAAAAATCGTTATGCTAATGGAGAACCGCTCTAGAAGGAAAGGATGTTTTGATTTTTTTCGCGTCCAGCTTCGGCCATAGTTGTTTGAGCATATCTTCAAAATGTTGTTCCCCACTTACTTGGTATACAGAAATCCTCACATTATTAACAATTTACCTATTGGAAAATCATCGAAAAGAAAAAGTTTCTAAATATACATTTCCTGCATTACCCCCTCGAATTTTTCCACCGAAAACTTGATCAGTACGAGTAATGAACAAGCAAAGCGGCTCAACCAAGATCTAGCCAGCATAGAAAGATGATACCAAGGAATTTGGGATGAAGGCGTGAGGAGCGACCACTGTTGGACTCTAATACGTGAAACAGATCCCAAGCATTACAAAGGTATACCCTCTTCGGGTTAGGGGTTCAAGAATTTACAAGCGGTAAGGCATGCCTTACCTTTTCGTCGATTTTAAAGCCGCCTTCGACAGCACGAATAGGAGCTGCCTTTATGCCGCTATGTCTGAATTTGGAATCCCCACAAAACTTATACGGCTAACTAAACTGACGTTAAGCAATACTAAAAGCTCCGTCAGGGTCGGGAAGGACCTCTCCGAGCCGTTCGATACCAAACGAGGTTTCAGACAGGGTGATTCCTTATCGTGTGACTTTTTTAATTTAATGCTGGAGAAAATAATACGAGCTGCAGAGCTAAATAGAGAAGATACAATCTTCTATAAGATTGTATAGCTGCTGGCGTACACCGATGATATTGACATTATTGGCCTCAACAACTGCGCCGTGAGTTCTGCTTTTTCCAGACTTGATAAAGAAGCGAAACGAATGGGTCTGGTAGTGAATGAGGGCAAGACGAAATATCTCCTGTCATCAAACAAACAGTCATCGCATACGCGACTCGGCTCATACGTCACTGTTGACAGTTATAACTTCGAGGTCGTAGATAATTTCGTCTATCTAGGAACCATCATTAATATCAACAACAATGTCAGCCTTGAAATCCAACGCAGAATCACTCTTGCTAACAGGTGCTACTTTGGGCTGAGTAGGCAATTGAAAATAAAGTCCTCTCTCGACGAACTTTAAACCAAGCTCTACAAGTCGCTCATTATACCTGATTAAAGATTGGGATTTATTTAACAATAGAAACAAGTTTGTACGTATGTGTGTTTGTATGTTTATTAACTATTTCTTATACTTCTCCAAAGCCGGCTTAAGAGCATCCTCAATTTCCTTCAAACCTTTAGCATTGGCCTGCTCGTAATAAGGCAACTTTTTTAACTTAGCTAACCAATCTGCCAGTTTTGGCCAATTTTCTGCCTTCGCTGATACGACTAAATCCATAACAGTCACGGTCGATAGAAAACTTAGATCAGCAATGGTTAAATGTTCACCGGCAACAAATTTATGCTGCAAGAGAAAAGCCTCTATAACATTATATACCTCCTTAACAGCTTTTATGGCTGCCTCTGCAGCATCCTGTGACAATGTACACAAAGCAAAGGGACGTATATGATTCTTTACTACACCGTGGAATATGCCACCATTCTCATAGTGTAACCGTTGATCGACGAGTGCGCGTTGATAGAGATCTTTTGGATAGAGTGTGTCGTCCTTGCCGTATTTGCTTGCCAAAAAAGCGATGATGGCATGTGAATCGGCTATGTGCTTTCCATCGATTTCCAATAATGGTATTGTATGCGTGGGATTCTTCTCTAAATAATCCTTAGCATATTGTTCGCCCTTTTGTGTGTCCACTGAGATCTGTTCGTATTCCAAATTCAAGGCTTTCAGTGTGAGTAGAACAGCACGTACCGGTGGACTCCTATCGAAACCATATACAATTATTTTAGTACTCATTTTGATAAATTTTCCTTCGAACTTTTTACTTGGCAATAGAAATGTTGAATTTTAACTGAAAACTTCTACGAAACTTAGTAAGTATCTCGTACTCTATATACTCGTATCTATGTATATATTTTTTGTTTGAGTGCCTTCTCTTGAAATCAGCTATCTTATCTAATAGCTTGTTGTATATACTAAGTAATTTACCGTTACTTATCAGATAAGTAACCGCTGAAGCAATTATCGGCCGACCGCCTCCTCTAAATTGTGGCATGCGTCTTGATATTTCTCTAACAAATGGAGAGATCTACAGTTTTTGTGTGGAACTTTGATTGTATTGTCCTCTCAAGTTGGACAAATAAACCCAAAGTCATTTTTCATAAGGATAGAGCCAAGTGTAGAAGTTGACGCAGTGGCTAGGAACGATTCTTTTACATATGATTAAAGGAGGTTACGACTTTTGGTCTTTTAGTCCAAGTGGCCTCTGGGTAGCCAACAAACATTCCTTTGGAGGCGAGCTAAGGTGAGAGCGTGAATTCCCCGTCCTGCTATATGGTGCAGTAGCGTAAACGTTGCCGACATTCGACGAGGCGGCCCTGGGAGTCTTCGAGAAAAAAGTATTGCACATTGGCTACGGAAAATACCACAGACGATGGAACGAAGAGTTGTACGAGTTATAAGTTGACATTAATATGTATAATGTAGTTCAGCAAATGAAGAGACAGCGGCTCTGCTGGCTAGATTATTATGTCGTCCGAAACGTGTTCCAACTTTGAAAGTTTACCATGCAGGGCCCGCTGGTGGAAGCAGAGGGGGAGGAAGACCTCCACTCAGTTGGAAAAATCAGGTGAAGAGCGACCTAGTTTCACTTGATATTTACAACTGGCGTTATTACCCATAGTACTAGTGTCGTATCATGTCATACTATACGGCGCTGAAAACGTGTTTATTCGCGCTAAAAGTTTGTCTTTGACAGTTTTTCGATTGATTGACTCAGTACGTTGTGAGCGCTTGTCAAAGATGGACACCAGCAAAGAGAAAATTCGCTATATTTTACAATTTTTCTTCGATCAAGGCGAAAAAGCTGCCAAATCGGCTGAAAAAATTAATTTAGTTTATGGGCCCGATACTGTAAACGAACGTGTAGCACAAAAGTGGTTTGCTAGGTTCCGTTCAGGTAATTTCGATGTCAAAGATGCACCACGCGTCGGGAGGCCTCTCGTCGAAAATTGCGATGAAATCATGGAAATAGTGGAAGCAGACCGTCACGTGAGCACTTATTTAATTGCTGAGGAACTAAAAATACGCCAGAAAACCGTTTGGAACAATTTGCATAACCTTGTATTCAAAAAGAAACTCAATGTTTGGTTGCCACACGAACTAACGCAAAAAAACATGATGGACCGAATTTCCATCTGCGAATCGCTGCTTAATCGCAACAAAATCGACACATTTCTGAAGCGTTTGGTGACTGGCGATGAAAAGTGGATCACTTACGACAACGTCAAGCGAAATCGGTCGTGGTCGTAACGCGGTGAGACAGCTGAAACGGTGGCCAAGCCAGGATTGACGGCCAGAAAGGTTTTGCTGTGTATTTGGTGTGATTGGCAAGGAATCATTTACTACGAGCTGTTCCCCTAATTTGGCCCTCTACTGCCAACAACTGGACCGGTTGAAGGCAGCACTCATCCAGAAGAGGCCATCTTTGATCAACAGAGGCCGAATTGTGTTCCATCAGAACAACGCCAGGCCACACACGTCTTTGGTGACGTGCCAGAAGATCCGGGAGGTTGGATGGGAGGTCCTAATGCACCTACCTAATAGTCCGGACCTGGCACCAAGTGACTACCATTTTTTCCTGTCCATGGCGAACGCGCTTAATGGTGAGAAGTTGGCCTCAAGAGATTCCTGTGAAAATTGGCTTTCCAAGCTTTTTGCCAATAGGGACGCAGCATTCTACGAAAGGTGTATAATGAAGTTTGGCATCTCGTTGGCAACAAGTTTACGAACAAAACGGCGCATATTTGACTTAAATCGGACAAATGTACACAAAGTTCTAATAATTTGAAAAATCAATAAAAAACCCGAACGAACATTTTACCCTAATATGAACTCCATTTGTTGGAAAAAACATCAAGACGTAAAACTACAAATTGGAGGAAGAGCTCGGCTGAAAATCGCTTCAGCTGTTACAAAGTGTCAATTATATATACATGTACATATTCTTGGATCATTTTATAATAGATTTAAGTAAAAAAAATGAATTTTTTGAAGCCTTTAAAGCAGACTACTGCCTTACGTTCATGGCCAACGCTATACATTAGTCATTTGAATGAACTTTGAGAACACAAACTCACATTTACGTAGTTTAGTTTAAAAAAACACTAGCTAGAGAGACAAGATAAACAGATAAAGCAAAAAAAAGAGTATAGCGGAATTACTTTTTTGGCGCTCTTTTCGGTGGAAACGCAAACAATTGGCTGATATAAATTAGATAAATATTTACCTTGTATATATGTACATATGTACGTACATTTCCACGAATATTGTCATAAATTTTTCGTGATTTATAAAAAAAAAATAAAAAATAAAAGCAGTGTTTGTTTACATAAATATTTACGCTCTACACTGTATTTTATTTATTTAAAGCTTGAAATTGAAGTTAAGTCTACAAAAAAAAATTATTTATTATTATTTTTTTTTTTTTTTTTTTGTAAATAAAAATTATTCCCTTATTTACATATATGTATGTATGTTATATTTTTTGCTTTTTATTTTTCCACATTTCTATATTTCTCCATTGCCGGCTTAAGAGCATCTGCGATTTCTTTCAATCCTTTGGCATTGACTTCTTCATAATATGGCAGTTTCTGTAATTCAGCAAACCAAGCATACAATTTCGGCCATTTTTCGGCATTAAATGGTATAAACAAATCCAACGTTGACACCGATGATAGAATACTAAAATCAGCGATAGTTAAGTTTGCACCGGCTATGTATTTATTTTGGTTTAGATATGCCTCGAGTATATTATATACATCGATTATGTCTGTTATTGCCGCTTTGGCCTCTTCTTGTGTATACTGATTCGTACTCATTGGGCGAAAATGTTTTCTTATGACGTTATTAAATATGCCGCCATTCTCATAATGCAGACGTTGATCGACAACCGCACGTTCATACAGATCTTTTGGATAGAGTGTGTCGTCTTTGCCGTATTTACTTGCCAAAAGAGCGATGATGGCATGTGAATCGGAAAAATGCTTGTCATCAATTTCGAGTAGTGGTATTGTATGTGAGGGATTCTTCGCCAGGAACTCCGCAGTTTTCTGTTCACCATTGTGTGGATTAACCGATACAAATTCATAGTCCAAATTTAATGCCTTCAATGTGAGTAAGACAGCACGTACCGGCGGGCTCTTATCCACACCGTAGATAGTGATTTTATTTGACATTATTTAATTTGGTTATTTGTCGATTGTCTCCCGCACACAAGCGAACTCTGGTCACCGCAAACGCTGAAATTCAACTAAAAGCTTGTTCCAAAATTTGCGCTTTTTATATATGTATTTTGTCTATAAGAAATTGCAAGTCATGATGTTAGTGCAAATATTTTATTATTTTTAGTTTTTTTTTTTTGTCTTTTTTTATATACCTTTCATGAACATGAAATGGTACGTGTAGATATATTGACTTTGGAAGGAGCAGAGATTTTCGGCCGAACTCTTTCTCCAATTTGTGGTATGTGACTTGATGTTACTCTGAGCCGCCTCCGAACGGCCGATATGTAGATATATCTACAAGGGTTGATAAGCATACACATACAAATTTTTATACTGTGACAAATGACTGTCGGGATCGGGCAGACCGAGCCACTATATCATGTAGCATGCATAACTTAAACTTAAAATTCATTAAATGACTTTGCATTATTACACTCTCTTATCAAATGATAAATTAACTATATTGATAAATTTAAGTAAAGGGTGTGTTTTTTTAGACATGCGATTTTCAATAAGAAATAAAATGCTTGTTATTTAACGTTGTTGCCACGAATTTAGCTTTATTAAAAAGATCAGGGTTTGTCATTATGCTTTAAAGATGATTTCTGTCTTGAATAAATTTCAGCCAAGAGGCCCAACTTTCGACCACTTTTTGCAGCATGTCAGCAATAAAGCTCCCATCCAAGGCGTCAATCGTATCGGGCTTGTTTGTGTGGATAAGCAACTACATATAACCCCACAAAGAATACTTCAGCACGATCTTGGAGGCCACGGCACAGGTCCACGACGCGAGATTATGTGCTCACCAAAAGTTTACTTCAATAAATTGTTTGTTACCTTGCTCTAAGTCATGTGGCACCACTTTGGTGGAACCAAAGATCAACAACCTTCAATTCAGGCAGCACAAAAAGTCATTAATCATGGCTCCATAGCATTCTCTCTGCCCGTAGATCACCCCAAACGGTTGCAGTTTTGAGCATATCTCAACGATGGCGAATGCGACAAGTTTTTTTATTTACGAACGCCCATTCAACCAAAAATAGGCGACCGCAATAGTGGTTAGTATTGAGTACTGCCATTCTGAAGACCAGGGTTCGAGTTGTGCTTCGAACAACATCCATGATTATAGAAAATTAATAGCAATTTCACCTCGGCAGGGAATGCCAAGCACTCCGAGTGTCTTTCTGGACATGAAAATCAAAGTTCGCCATAAAAATCCATCGGCCGTTCGGAGTCTGTCCATTTGTTGGAAAAGTAAACAGGACGCATACAGTAGCATTGGAGGAAGAGCTCGGCCGAAAATCGCTTCAACGGTTACAAACAAGAGAAAAAAATGTTCATCCCGTTTTGGTTTCATTCACCGAACGTGCAACGAGCTTGATGGCCGTTGGACTTGAATTCTTGCACAACTTGGTTTTTGTAAGTTCGCGAATCAAGCTCAGTCCGCATAATCTTTTATAAAGTAGATGAGCACAGTAGGGGTATGGACGCATACGGGTGGGTCTCCTTCGATGCTCTGCTCCACATTAGGGACAGCGTCTTCTGTGCGCACTGTACGGCGTTTTTGAGGAAGCGCATTATCTGCTAGACTAAACATGACGCAAAACCGATCATTGGTTGCTCGAGTAACCCACTTTGATGGGCGTTTACGTTGAACGAATATAGGAAACGAACCATTATTTTGGTAACAAACTTGTACGATTTGCAAACGGTGTTGCCAGAGTAAGTCAGTACATCGTGAAATGAAACTGAAACCAAACTGAGCATTAAGCAAGAGCAGCTGTCAAAGTGACCCACTCAAAAAAAGTTTTCCTCCTTGAAAACCATACGTTTATAAAAAGAACACCCTTTACCTAAGCGATTTCATAAAAAATAGCAAATTTGATTATTTATAATTATACATACATACATATGTGGGTGAACATGACGCATAATTATAATTTATATGAATATCAGGTTGTTCGCACAACAATTTTCTGTGGACCGAACTCACCTCTTTCATGGCCTTACGAAATTCTACTTTTATTTATTTTTTTTGCCAACTTAAAATATTTCCATAGTCAAAATAAAAGCGGCTCTTTGGAGACAGGGTTAATCTAAGACAAATCTATTACCAAGTTTACTCAATTTTCCTCACAAACCCACGTATATCAGCTCTCAAATTCCTTGTCATTAGTTCTCTTTTTCATGATCTCGCCAATTCTCGCCCACTAGCTTTGTGCCGTTAGTTAACTGACATTTGTTAAAAAGGTAAAAAGCTGAGGAAGAAAAGAAAAGTATATTTAATTACACGAATTCTAATAAATTAATTAATTAAATAGTTAGATATGTCGGGTATTGTTCTTTATGGTATCGACATTAGTCCACCGGTACGCGCATGTCTATTAACATTGAAAGCACTTGGTCTGCAATATGAATACAAGCATGTGGATATATTGAGCGGTGAGCAGCTAGCTGAAGATTTTACCAAAAACAATCCACAACACACGGTGCCCACGTTAAATGACAACGGCACTTGGCTGTGGGACTCGCATGCCATCTGTGCATATCTGGTGGATAAATATGCCAAGGATGATTCGCTGTATCCGCGTGATTTGGCACTACGTGCACGTGTCCATCAACGACTCTTCTTCGATGCCAGCATACTCTATATGCCGCTGCGTTTTATTACCATACCGATGTTTCGCTTTAATTGCTCCATTGTGCCGCGCGAGAAGACGCAGGGTGTTATCGAGGGATATGTTTTGATGGAGAAATTTTTGGCGAACAGTCCATATTTGGTGGGTGATCGTTTGACAATAGCAGACCTCTGTTGTGTGGCTACGGCATCTTCGCTCGCCGGCGTTGTTGAGTTGGAAGAGCAAAAATATCCGAAATTACACGCTTGGTTGGAACGTTTGAAGAAATTGCCATATTACGAGGAGGGTAATGGTGTGGGATGTAAGAAATATTTGGAAATACTGAAGAAGCGTCTTACTGCAATTGTTTCATGAATACACGCATGCATACATAGTACATATTTATGATATTTTATATCACAGTTACTTATTTAAAGTGTTAAAAATAAATAAATAAAGAAATAAATATTTTACCTCGCTAGAAGCAGAGCAGGGAGTCTTTTTTTCTAAGGCCTATCCTTCCGTCGACAATAATTTTTCGGCTTGCCAAAGTTAAGAAAGAAGTAAAGCTTGCATGTCTCAAAAAACCGGCAGCCAGGTTCTGCTCTCCCTGGTCCTTTCAAGAACGTGGAGATACTGCGGTACTGTCTCGAAAACTTTCCATCCATAATTATGTAAATATCGCCGTGTATCTAATACAGCTCATCATTCCACCGACTCATCAGCTGTTGCCATCGTCCATGTCTCCGCACCATATTGCGGGACGGAAACGATGAACGACTAGTAGAGTTTGGTCTTTCTTCGTCGAGAGAGAACTTTACTTTTCAATTGCCTATTCAGTACCAACAGGTAAGAATTACGCTCGATGAGGTTCTTTCCGATTCTGACGGCACTTTTAGTGTTGTTTAATGTCAGAGTTCACACAGCCGTGTAAGTTTTTGGGGGATACCAAATCCCTTTCCATTGCACTTACCAAAATCTTTACAAAACAAGAAAGAGGTGCAATAGTTCGGTTCTCATCCAATCTTTGGTTGACATGATTGCTCAGCGGAGTCGGTAATTTGTGTAACCATGACTCGGTTTCGCACCACGTTTACTCTAGTGGATAATGCTCATCATCAGAGACGCCGTACACAGCGCACCGAAGATGCTATTGCTGCTGTGGAGCAGAGTATCGAAGAAGACCCGAATGTGTCCATCTACCTTCGCAACAATTGGACCACTTTATTGAAGATTTTGCGGAAGAATCTTGGTTTACGGGCTTACAAAATCCAACTCGTGCAACGTTTGGTGAATGAACCCAAAAAGAGGTAGAAAGAGATCCCGATTTCACAAGAAAATTTTGTTCACAGATGAAACTGACTTTTAGTAGAATGGGTACGTTAAGAAACAAGATGGTCGTATTTGGCGTGATGACAATCCACAAGCCATTGCTGAGTCGTCGGTACATCCTCCAAAAGTTTATGTTTGGTGCGATCTATGGGCAGAGGCCATCATTGGTCCATATTTCTTCAAAAATGATGTTAAATTCAATGGGGAACACTATACAGTCATGATTAAAGACTTTTTCATACCTGAATTTTCGGATTTTGATACGTACGATCTTTTTGGTTCTAAGAAGACGGTGCTACGAGCCATATACTTATGTAGCTAATGAAACAATCAATCCATCAATCAATGAAAGAAACTTTTGGTAAGCGCTTTTTCTTGCTTCATTAGACGTGGCTGCAAAGATCATACGGTTTAACACTCCTGGGCTATAATTTGTAAGTTACCATAAGTCGCCTGTCTTCGCAAATACATAAGTCTGAGACGATTGATACTTTTGCAATAAATGGAGGGTTTTATACTTTACACTAAGCCACACGAAGCAAAGCTGCCTTCAGGACTCCGGGATTTACTAGAGCCCGGTAGATATGGAGTCATACTTTTACCAGCCACTCAGAATAAACGATCGTAATAATGTAAAATTAAAAGTAGTGTTAGTTAGCTACGTGGCTTAGCTCAAACCACCAAGGGCTACAGTTTGGCAGACTGTAGACGACCTATGAACTCAATAACTCAATGTGAGCTGTATGCACTCAATAAACTGTCCCTGCCCAAGAGCGGCAGCAGAGAAGGACTCCGTTGAAAAGACCCGAAGCGTCCTATCAAACTCCGGTGTCGAGGTCAAACGATACCGCCTCGAAATAATTATCCATGAGAGGGAGGTAACAGAGCGACGTGGGACACCCATCAGGATTGAAACCAGTAAGATCTGAATGCAGTATACTGGAACAATTATATGAATTAGATTGCTTTTGAGCTGGTGAGAGTGATATTCTGCCACCTTAGTAAGCAAGGGTGATACCTGGTTGAAATTGCTGGTCTCGTTAAAAATCTGGCAGGTCTTCAAGTACGTACATTGTCCTGATTAGCGCCTGCCTGGCTCTGAACTCAAACTCCCATAACGACTTGTGCCCTCCCTTTGACAGGGCGACTGTACAACAGCTTGAGGAAGAGACACAATGGAACAAAATGAATATTCCAAACAAAAAAACCAAATAGTGAAAAAATCACAAGAAGAGAACAGTGCTACAACTCACAGCAGTGAAAAATATTGTAGCAGCCGAGTCCACATCGACCTTCCGACCGTTGTCGTTGAATATCATTTACTGATATTAACCTGGTAAATCAACCATATTCATTATTTACCGTCAAATCTTGGAAAAGACCCTTGGAAAGGTTATCGCCACCCACTACCTCTGTCTTTACGCCACTATGTCTGAATTTGGGATCCCCGCAAAACTTATACGGCTATGTAAACTGACGTTAAGCAACACTAAAAGCTCCGTCAGGATCGGGAAGGACCTCTCCGAGCCGTTCGATACCAAACTAGGTTTGAGACAAGGTAACTCCTTATCGTGTGACTTCTTTAATTTGATGCTGGAGAAAATAACGCGAGCTGCAGAGCTAAATAGAGAAGATACAATCTTCTATAAGAGTGTACAGCTGCTGGCGTACACCGATTATATTGACATTATTGGCCTCAACAACCGCCCCGTGAGTTCTGCTTTCTTCAGACTTGATAAAGAAGCGAAGCGAATTGGCCTGGTAGTGAATGAGGGCAAGACGAAATATCCCCTGTCATTACATAAACAGTCATCGCATTTGGGACTCGGCTTCAACGTTACGATTGACAGTCATAATTTCGAGGTCGTAGGAAATTTTGTCTATCTAGGGGCCAGCATTAAAACCAATCTAGGGACCAGCCTTGAAATCCAATGCAGAATCACTCTAGCCAACTGGTGCTATTTTGGACTGAGTAGGGAATTGAAAAGGAAAGTCCTTTCTCAGCGAACGAAAACCTAATTCCACAAGTCGCTTAACGTTCGCGTCCTGCTATATGGTGTGGAAGCATGGACCGTGACGACCTCTGATGAGTCGGTGTTAGGAGTTTTCGAGGGAAAGGTTTTGCGTGAGATTTACGGTCCTTTACGAGTTGGGAACGCCTAATGCCGCAGCTGATGAAATGATGAGCTGTATGAGGTATACGGTGACATTGACATACTTCGGCAAATGAAGAATTAGCGGCTACGCTGGCTAGGTCATGTGGTCCGGATGGATAAGAATACTCCAGCTTGGAGAGTTTTCGATGCATTATCCGCCGATGGAAACAGAAGAAGGCGAAGACCACTACGCCGTTGCAAAACCTGGTAGGGAAGGATCTGGCTGTACTTGGCATCTCCAACTGGCTGGCAGACAAGGGTAATGCTCGAAAATACTATGAGAAGATACGGCTGACTTACAGAAGGTTTCAAGACCAAAGAGCGAAAAAAAGAAACGGCTATAATCGTGTAAGGGGTGTCTACGCCAGTAGAGTAAGTAAGTAAATTATGAATGGGAACAATTTTCCACGCTTAGACACAAAACAATTTGAGAGCCAATGAAATTAATCAGCTATGCACTGTTGTTAAGCCAAGTTAACGGTGTTTGTTGACAAATTTTTGCTTTGAAAAATTGTCTCATAATTGTCTATGGCGGCGTAATTATTTGTATTTCGTGAATGCGACTTGACAAATTTCGCACATTCTAGTCTACACGTAACTTTGTGCGCTTGGCTTAAACAATTTACATATTGTTTGTATATACCTAAATATAAACAAGAGCAGCGAACGCATAATAATTTAACTTAATTTCTACTATAAATACATATCCATACATATATATGCAAGTACAACTCACCCTCCGATGAGCGGCGAATGCGAGTGTGACGTCAAACCGAAAGCTTTACAACAATTAAACTCAATTAAGCCCTGCGCTGTGGTCACACAGGTGATCAATTGTTGAGGTAACTGTATAGTCTTTTAAATTTATAAATAAATTTACTTTTGCATGTAATCAGATATGTTTGTGTTGTTGTTGTTTTTTTTTGTTTGGTTTTTAGGATTTTTTTGCAATCTGTTAAAATAAATTAACAAACAATAACTGATTGTATAGCTAACAAGACACAAGTCTCTGACGTCATAATTAAGCACGAGCATCTTATCTACAGAATATACCGAAAATGGAGCTTTTATCGCAACTCAAACGATTATCTGGCAGCATCATTTGGGCATGTGTATTGTACATATATAAGTGCCCGTACGTGTTTATAACAGCAGTTGTTGCGCGACACGCACACAACGCGCTAAGGGAATTACGAGCACGAAACCACCGTCAACAAAGGAAGCAGACACGCCAAATTTTGTCAAAAGAAAGTAACACTAATTACAATACATTTGTGAAAGTGATTTAAAAATATCTCACCGATTTAAAAATGTCCACGAAATTAATCTTATACGGCACTAAGCACAGCGCGCCCGTACGCACGGTCTTACTCACATTGAGCGCACTCGATATCGAGTTTGAATTTCGCGAAGTAAATCTCGCAGCGAAAGAACAATTGCGCACGGAATTCACGAAAAAGAATCCACAACACACGGTACCCGCACTGGAGGATGGTGAACACATCATTGTGGACTCACATGCCATAGCCAGCTATTTGGTGCGTAAATATGGCAAAGATGATAGACTCTATCCGAAGGATTTCTACGCACGCGCCATTGTAGATCAACGCCTGTACTACGAGGCAACCACACTGTTTGCCACTTGTTTGAAACAAATCATAGGTCCACTCTTCCGAGACAATGTCACCGAGGTGACGAAGGAGAAATTCGAACAAATACGTCATGCTTACGATGTGCTCGAAGCATTTCTCGTCAAAACTCCTTACATGGCGGGTGAAAATTTGACAATTGCCGATTTCAGTATCGTTTCGACGGCGAGCACTCTAAATGTCACATTTGAGCCCATCGATAAGGAGAAATGGCCGCGCTTGGCCGATTGGTTGAAACGTATGGAGGCATTGCCTTACTACGCGGAAGCGACTGGTGACGCTTTGAAGGGCTGGGTTGAAATGGTGCAGAGTAAAATGCCAAAACAATATGAGAAATTGTGGAAGAAAGCATTTGTGGAGATCAAAAGTGGCGAGTTGAAGTGAAATGTGTGTGCTTTTGATTTTTTTTAGAAATTCTTACATATGTATGTACATATATATATATATGTGTATGTATGTATGTATGTATACGATGACGTAGCTTTCCTTTCGTTATTATAGTACATATAATATGTATGTTGGTACTGCTTGCTACTGTTTGATTTTTTAAATATTGAAAATTGTATATACATACATATGTATATACGTAAAAATTAAGTAAATATTTTTTGTACTGAGTTAATTAAATGGTTTTTTTTTTAAATATAAATTTATTGTGACATACTCGTAAATTATATCTTTTTTCATGTGTATGTATGTATGTATGTATGTATGCATGTTAACAAAGTTATTTGTTTTGTTAAAAGTAAACTCTGCAATACTCCAAAAATATAAGTGCTTTAATAAATAAATTTATTTTACAAAATATTAACGTGTCTTTTATCTGATAATTTATGAGCCAAAATGATAAATCTAAAGTAAGGCGGAGTTAACTGCTTATGAAATATAAATAAATACTCGACCGCTATACGGGGAAAAAAGCCTCATCTTGAGCCTACATACGTAGGCTGCTATATATAGGTATGTCTGGCCAAATAATAAAAACACGAATATTTATCAACGAAAATGGTTTTATTGTTTTTCAAAATATTCTCCATCAAGATTTATATACTTTTGCATGCGCTCAAACCAATTTTCGAAGCACTTTTTCCACTCCGATTGAGACACCTCCAAAACATGGTTTTTGAATGCTTCAACAGCATCTTCTGGCGACGAAAATCGTTGACCACGCATTATTTTCTTGATGTGTGGGAATAAAAAGAAGTCATTGGGTGCCAAGGCAGGGGCTGTACGGCGGATGACCCATCAACTCGACGTTTTGGCCGGTCAAAAAGGCGCTGGTTTAAGCCGATGTGTGGGAGCTCGCATTGTCATGGTGCACAATGATTCGTCTTGTCTTGTTCGTTTTTCGAATTTCTCCGAAGACTTCAGGCAAACAAATGGTGGTGTACCACTCAGAATTGACCGTCCTACGTTGCTCAAGCAGAACAGTCGCCACATGACCAGTTTGGCCGAAGAAAAAGGCGACCATTTGCTTGGAAGTGCTTCTTCCACGAAAAACTTTCGTTGGATTTGGTTCGTCTTGGAAGACCCACACGGTCGATTGCTGTTTTGTTTCGGGCTCATACGTATAGATCCATGATTCGTCACCTTTGACGATCTTATAAACGTCTTTTGAAGGCCCGCGATCGTATTTTTTCAGCATTTCTTTACACCAATCCACACGAGCCTTTTTTTGAGCGATTGTCAAATTGTGCGGGATCTCACGAGAACAAACCTTTTTTACGGCCAGGTGTTAATGCAATATCGAATGTATACTGGTGGGAGAAATGCATAGGCATACCTCTATCTGAAGGTAAGTTACATGACGGTCTTGCATTATCAGTTCTCGTACGGCATCGATGTTTTCTGGCACAACGACTGTTTTTGGACGACCTTCCCGGAATTCGTCTTTGAGCGAGCGTCGGCCACGATTGAATTCGTTGTACCAGTTTTTCATAGTGCTATAGGATGGTGCTTCATAGCCATACAAAGATTTTAGTTCATCGATGCACTCTTGTCGTGATAATCCACGTCAAAAGTTGTGAAAAATGATCGCACGAAAATGTTCACGAGTTAATTCCATTTTTTGGCCGAGATGCATTTTTTAATTCCCTGTAAATAAAACAATTCACGATTAAATGACAAAAAAAATGGGTGATGTTATGCTAAAAAATGTCAAACTTTCCAATGGAAATGTCAGATTGCACCTGGCAACACTTAGTGTTGCCTAGGCCAGACCTATATATAGCAGCCTACGTACAGCTATGGTCACGTATGGTAAATAGCACAGTCATCGGTTACATCTAACAAGTATCTTTTTATTTATTTTTAGTGGAAATTAAATACATTTGAAGTTAAATTTCATCAAAATTTACGCAAATTGAACTTAAATGGGTAGCGGTAAACACTGTACTCTTGAAAAAAGAAGCATTATTTTCACGTATGTACATCATGACTAACACAAGGAAAAGTGTTTCAGAAATTGCAGTTTAATTGAATTGTTCCCGTAAAATGGTACATACTGCCCTTAGACTGGTTCAAGAGAATGAAGATTATCTATCTCCAAACAAATCCACTGCGCAAGACAACAATTTTTGTAGACAGATCCGAAATATGAAAGAACAAGCTAGATCCTTTTAAATTGTCTAGACAAAAAATGTTGGAAATACCAGGGTTGAAGTTTGCCGGTTTTACTAGTAGATGCCGCTAGCAATATATGTATGAATTTCTATGATTTGGTATGTACACGTATGTAATTTTTTTCTATTGACATTAACCTACAAAAATACGCAAGTCACATTCCGCCAAAATAATAGCGTCATATTTGTTTACCTCAGTGAATATGTCGAGTTTCGTTCCAAGTAAATCGCATTTGCGGCATTCGTTGCTTTTCTTATTTCATCAAAAGAAAAAAGTAGCTGAAGCTGGTAGAAACTTATGGTGAACATGCTCCAGTGATTAGAACATGTGAGACATGGTTTCGTCAATTTAAAAGTGGAGATTTCGATTTGACAGACAATGAACATCCTGGTGCAGCGAAAAAGTTCGAAGACGAGGAATTGCATGTTGATCCAACCCAATCGCAACAAAAATTGGCAGAAACACTACATGTGACTCGAGGAGCAATTTGCCAACGTTTAAAAGCCATGGGAAAGATCCAGAAGTATGGAAAATGGGTGCCACACCAGCTGAACGGTAGACAAATGGAAAATCGAAAAACCGTTTGTGAAATGCTGCTTCAACGATTCGAAAGGAAATCTTTTCTGCATCGAATTGTCACGGGGGAGGAAAAATGGATTTATTTTGAGAACCCGAAGTGAAAAAAATCATGGCTTTCCCCTGGTGAAGCTGGCCCATCGACTGCAAGGCCAAATCACTTTGGCCGTAAGACAATGCTCTGTGTTTGGTGGGACCAGTGTGGTGTGGTGTACTACGAGTTTTTAAAACCTGGTGAAACGGTGAACACGGATCGCTACCGACAACAAATGATCAATTTGAATCATGCGTTGATCGAAAAACGGTCGGAATGAGCCCGAAGACATGGCAAAGTTATCTTGCAACATGACAACGCGCCGTCTCATACCGCTAAACTGGTGAAAGACACATTAAAAACACTTAATTGGGAAATATTATCGCACCCGCCGTACTCTCCAGACCTCGCCCCGTCCGACTATCACCTTTTCGCATCGATGGGACACTCCCTTGCAGAGCAGTGCTTCGCTAATTTTGAAGAAGTCGAAAAATGGCTCGTCGAATGGTTTGCCTCGAAAGAGAAAAAGTTTTTTTGGAATGGTATCCATAATTTGCCTGAGAGATGGGCGAAATGTGTAGAAATCAATGGTCAATACTTTGAATAAAAAAATTTTGAGATTCCACTGAAAATTAAAAAACCGGCAAATTTCAACTAACACTCCTGGTAAACGAAGAATTTGATTTGAATATATCAAGGAACAATGTCGGAAGGCGTTTAAATGAGGCCCAGCTCTTTGGACACATTACCACTCCTGTCAAAACGCCATATGAAAAAATGGTTGGAGTTTGCTAAGACGCATGAGGACGCTAATGAGTCCAGATGGGAGAACCACATTTCATCATCCAAGATATCAAAATTTAAATCCTAGGTACACCAAAAAGACCATAAAGGCGGTGATATTATGATTTGGGGTGCATTTTCCTGGCATGGGGTAAGTCCAACTGTGCGAATAAATGGAAAAATAGATAAATATCAATATCTAGACATTTTAAACAATGAAATGGTACCATTCGTATTCAACTCCATGCCACTAAATTTGACTTTTATGCAGGATAATGTTCCTAAGCATACCGCGAAGGTCACACAAGATTGGCTTAAGAAGGAAAATATTCGTAGTTTGGATTGGCCAGCGCAAAGCCCAGACCTAAATCCTATCGAAACTTTATGGAACGATGTAAAAACAAAAATATATGCAAAAAATTTCAAAAATTTCGAAGATTTGTGGGAGGGCGTCAAGGAGGAGTGATAATATAAAAATTCTAAATATTCAAAAAACTCAAAATAACTCCTCCGTTAGTTTATGTATATCTAATATATGAAATTCTCGTGTCACAGTGTTAGGACACGATACTCCTCCGAAACGGCTTGACTGACTTTACAGAAATTTTAGGTGCATATTCAGTAGATCTGAGAATAGCACAACAACTATTTTTCACACCGGGAAGAGGACCTGGGACTGATCTATTTATGAAATTTTTTTTTATTTTTGTTTTTAGTAGTACATAGGACCGATCTATTCGAAAAAATCGTTTCTATGGCTTGGATTAATATATAAACATTTTCGAAAGTGAACCAAGGGTCACCGAGCAGAGATTTGATTGGCTTGGTCCATTCCATAACCCGATAGCTGGCATCATTCGTTGACTTAAGCAGAAGCTTTGTTGAAAGGCACGCCCGCGCGTATACGGGATCCGTTTCCTTGCATTTACGTGCGTAAAAGCCGAGCAATTCTATAGCGTGCGCTAGGACAATTGTGATTTCAATGAATTATGCAGAATAGATATACCTATTAGGTCAAGTAAACAGTTCGTTCGGTTTTGTATTGATTTTTCAAAATATGATAACTTTGTGTACATTTGTCCGATTTAAGTAAAATATGAGCCGTTTTGTTCGTAAACTTGTTGCCAACGAGATGCCAACTTCATTATATCCCTCTCGTAAAAGGCTGCGTCCCTATTGGCAAAAAACTCGGATAGCCAATTTTCACAGGCCTCTCTTGAGGCCAACTTCTCACCATTAAGCGCGTTCGCCATGGACAGGAAAAGATGGTAATCACTTGGTGCATGGTCCGGACTAAAAGGTGGGTGCATTAGGACCTCCCATCCGAGCTCCTGGAGCTTCTGGCGCGTCACCAAAAACGTGTGTAGGCGCTGTCCTGATGGAAAGCAATTCGGCTTCTGTTGATCTAAGATGGCCTCCGTTTGGCCATAAGGGAGCAGCTCGTAGTAGATGATTCCTTGCCAAATCCCACCAAACACACAGCAAAATCTTCCTGGCCGTCAATCCTGGCTTGGCCACCGTTTCCGCCGGCTCACCGCGTTTCGACCACGATTTCGCTTGACGTTGTCGTAAGTGATCCACTTTTCATCGCCAGTCACCAAACGCTTCAGAAATGGGTCGAACCTAGCAAACCACTTTTGTGCTACACGTTCGGGCCCATAAACTAAATTAATCTTTTCAGCCGCTTTGGCTGCTTTTTCGCCTTGATCGAGGAAAAATTGTAAAATATAACGAATTTTCTCTTTGCTGGTGTCCATCTTTGACGAGCGCTCACAACGTACTGAGCCAATCAATCGAAAAACTGTCAAAGACAAACTTTTAGCGCGAATAAACACGTTTTCAGCGCCGTATAGTATGACACGATGCGACACGTAACACTAGTATTATGGACAATAACGCCATTCCTTAGATAAAAACCGAACGAACTTTTTACTTTACCAAATACCTAGGAAAGTTGCAGGCAGAGATGATCTGCCAACCCTCTTTGTTTTATAGAATATCTAAAGGCACTGAAACTGGAGAATTGTAGACCTTAGGTCTACTTTAGTTCTAGAATTTCAGCAGATGGCTTGAGGAAATCGTTTCGAGGATAATTGAATTATATTAGGATTTTTTTAAAGCTCATAAGAAGCGCCATTTCTCTACTAGCTAGATATACGAGTACATCATAAGAAAAAAATTGAATAAAACAACAACATGTTTGTTTGCGGCAGCTGTTATTTCGCTTTATTACATTTTTCATCTTCTAAAAAGTTCAAATTGGAAATATTATGTTACCATTTTTCCATCAAATTCTTTTTTTTTTTAACATCACTTTGACATTCTACTATTTCTATTGATATTTCATTTAAACATACTGGCCATGTATTTTTTGCGTTATTTTTTCACGAAGTTTTTATGCTAATTTGGCAAAATTACACAAAAAATGTCTGAGCCCTTATGCCGGCACATTTTAAGTAGTATTATTGAGAGATAGTAGATCATAAAGGGTAGTCTAGTGGCAGCTGTTTTGATTCAATTCAAATTCATGTAAATATTTTACTCCGTAATAGCACTTTTGAGTGCCAGATTTTTAGCCACGCTTACCCACTGTTCATCTACAACCACCATTTGGTCAACGATTTAAACTATTAAGTATTTTGTTTTGTTTTATTGAATTTTATGCTTTTTTTCCATTCAGTTTTAAATAAGAAATAAAGTCGAAGTATTCAGTTTATATATTGAAATAAATTTGCTAAAAATAATTACTGAACGTGAAAGATCGAGTTTGAGAAAATTATTTTAATTGGAATTATCTAAATGTGTAATTGTTTTTTATTTTTTGTTTTTTTTTTTTTTATTGCAGAATCGAGAGAAAAAAGTAAAACTGGAGTGCTACAATAAGTATATTAAATTTACGTTGAAAATTATCATTTATTTATTTATTTTTTTTGTTTGCAATCGTCCCCAGTTTATGAAGTCTGTTCTTACTTATGTCGCTTTAAAATTTTATTAATTTTTTTGTTCATGTTTTGTAAATTTTATTATTTTTATTTTTTTTTTTATATCTTTTTTCTTTTTTTGTTATAATTATTTTGAAAGTAGCGTGCATGTGATATATTTTGCCTTCCTGCAGCATTCTTTTTAAATTTTCATTTCTTTTTTTCAATTTTAATTTGGAATTGTGTGGATTATCAGAATGTGCTAAAGAACGATTCAACGCTTTACTCATTTCATATTCATATGCATTTCTTTCAGTGTTATATGTGTTTTATCTATCAGTTTAATAGGCTATTAATTAGGGTTTAAATATATTTTCTCTTTCTGCATGGATTTGCTAAATTCAGTCGTCATCATCCTCAGATTCGGCCTCTTGCAACCAAGTCAGCCAGTTGTTAACTTGGAATAGTGCAGTTCCTTTACCAGGATATTTGTCCGAAATTTCCTCCTTCCATAGAATAAAGGTTTCCTCTTCGATTACTTCTGCTTCATAGAGATATTTGAACCAGCGGCAGAGCATACCTAGAAAAAAAAAAAGACAACGAAAATTAGTATATAAATAAAAAATATTTAGAGAAATTAAAAAAATGTAGAGAAATAAATTAAGGGATATTAAAATTTAAATACAAAAAAAATTTATTAAATTTAAAAATTTATTAAATTTTTTTTTTACCAAAATGTATTAAAATTAATAAAGTATATGTATATAAAAGTACAAAAAAGAAATATAAAAATTAAAAGCTTTATATAAAAAATATAAGAGATAAGAAATTAATTGCAAATATTAAAAAAATAATATATAAAAATGAAAAAATGTGAAAAATAAAAATATTAATATTAACAAATGTATGTACGAGTAATATATAAAAATTAAATACAAAATATATAAGCAAAAAAAAATTAAAATATAAAATTAAAACAAAACTATAAAAATATTTAAAATAATATAGAAAAAAATATATAAAAATAAAAAATTGAAACAGAATTTAAAAATTTATAAAAATTAAAAAAAATAAATAAATAAATAAATAAAAAATAAAAAGAAAAATAAATACATAAAAAAAAGATTAAAAAAAATAATTAAAAAAAAAAAATAATGAAAAAAAAAAACGAATTAAAAAAAATAAATAAAGAAAAATAAAAACAAAACAAATAAATAAAAGTTAAGAAAATAAATAAATAAATACAAATTAAAAACAATAAAATTTAAAAAAAATATATATAAAAATTAAAAAAAAAAAAAATTAATTAAAATAAATAAAAATTAAAAAATAAATAAATAAATAAATAAAAATTAAAAAAAATAAAAATAAATAAAATTAAAAAAAAAAAAAAACAAAAATAAATAAAATTTAAAAAAAAAAATTAATAAAAATTAAAAAAAAAAAAATAAATAAAAATTAAAAAAAAAAAATAAATAAAAATTAAAAAAAAAAAAAAAAAATAAATAAAAATTAAAAAAAAAAAAAATAAATAAAAATTAAAAAACAAATAAAAGTAAAAAAAATTTAAAAGAAATAAATAAATAAAAATTAAAAAAGTAAATTAAATTAAAAAAAAAAATATACATACAGATTAAAAAAATATATATATAAAAATTAAAAGAAAAATAAAAAGATTTTGTATTACATAAAAATTTAACAAAATATATACATAAAAATTAAAAATATATATATATATAAAGATTAAAAAATATATATAGAAACTAAAGAAATATAAAACTTAAAAAAAGATTTTATATTACATAAAAATTAAAAAAAAATATATATATATATATTACATAAAAATTAAATATATATTTTAAATTTTTATGTAATATAAAATATGTATATAGAAATATTAAAAAAATATATTTAAAATTTAAAAAAGATTTTATATTACCTACAAATTTCAAAAAATATATACATACAATAGAAATGAATAAATATATACATAAAAAAATATATATAAGCTTCAAAATTACAAAAAAAAAATTACAAAAATTTATAAAAATTAGTGTATATAACTAATTTTATTACTAGGTAAAAAAATAAAATAAACTATTGTTCATACATGAAACATATTTTCTACGTGACTCACCTTTGGGGAAGTTTTCATTGTGGCAAAAAACTTGTAATGCATAGATTGCGATCAATTGTAATTCATTGCTACCGCCAAGGAATGTCTGCAAAATTTGGCAATATTTGAGTAGCAGCGATTCTTCCTTGTCAATAGTGGCACGATCTGGATGTTTCTTTGTATCGGTACCATCCGCTAAAGTGGTTTCCTTAAAGTAGAATTTAATTATTAATAAATTTATTCAATTCCGGGCATGTACTATATGTAGATATGCAACATTCGTTTTCATGTTTCAATACTCACTTGTGTTATGTATTTCACCAACACTGTCATAAGTGCATTGATGAAACCGGCATCTTTATAAAATTTAGCATCGACATTGCTTTTAATCCACTTATAGAATGCTGCGGGATTCGGATCAGTTGTCAATTGTTTGAGCATCTCTGCCTGCACTTTGAGCAGTGGATAGAGGAAGGCCAAATTGCGATCATCCAAAATTTCAGCTAAACGTGTCTTATTGCGATCCACTTCTGGCAGACTGTTCATTAAATCAATTTTACCGGCACGGAATTTCTCCGCTAATGCTTCTTTGCCAATGGATTTATGTAGTTGTTGTAGCACAAGCAGGAAAAGTGGATAATGTTGACCGTTATCTGTGTAACTGGCAATATCGCTCAATTTCAACAGACTTGCATCGCTAACCGCGCGGCTTAAAAGTCCAGCAACATGTGTGGCAATGCGTGGATTTAATGCTTCGCGCTCATTCATTTTGTTAATAACTTGTTTGAACACTTCTAGAATGATGTTGGGTTTGATGTTACATTGCTTGCGTACGCTTTGTAGGAACGTAACAACACGATCCAAATACCTGTCTTCAGCTTTTTCCAATACATCCATAATGATATTAATGCAAACATCTTTCATACATTTCTCAGGCACTTTTAAATCCAAGAAACCATCGACTAAATTGGCGATTTGTTTGCCATGGCCACTATCGTTAGCACCGGAGCTGGCCACACCGCTGTCATTATTTTCATCTTCGCTGCTATTTGGAATTTCAGTAATTGTTGTATCTTCGTCGTCTGATTCATAGAAGAATTTATCCTTAACATAAGCAGTGGTCTTCTTTAATATTTCCTCCTTGTTGAAAGCTTTATCCTTTTTCTGTTTGTTTGAACTTGCACCAGCTGCTTTCTCTACGGAACCTTGCTTCGTGATCAATTGTTGTGGATCTACGGGCGTTGCACTGCGTTTCTTCTCCACAGTATCACCGATACTTGGATAATCTGTGCTGTTATTTCCATCATTGGTTCTTGCCTTTTCTGCGCTCGTGACATTAACTGCACCGAAATTAGGAGAAGATGAAGTAGGTTTCAATCCTCTCTCTGCGCTTAAACCTAAATTAGACGACTGCGCACCCTTCTCGTTATCGTATTCAGCCGATGGAGTTGATGAGGGGCGAGCAGGATTAACTAAATGAGATGTTGGTGTACCCAGCAATGGATATTGTGTATTTGACAATTGATCTTTACTCTGACCCGCATTGCGGTTGGAGCTAGCATTGCCGAAACCAATGCCACCACTTGCTGGTGGTGTAGACATCGGTAGCATTGTTGGCAGTTTATTGTTTTGTGAGGCCGCTTTGAAGAGAAGCGAATTGGCTGCAGGACGCATTTGTAAATTTTCGACTGGATCTTGATTTGTCGATATTAAATTGCGTTTGAAGCGTGGTGCCAATTCTTTGCTATTTAGTAATGGGTTACCACCACCGCTGCCGTATTGCGATGAACCGGAGGATTCACCATCACGTCCCATATGACCATTACGGCCACCACCTCGTCCATCTTCACGATTTCCACCGGATCCACCATTTTGGTTGTGTTTATTGTAACGGTTATTATAGTTACCATCACGACCACCCTGATTACGGTCACGTCCATTATAGGGCCGATTCGGATTATTACTGTTAACGAACCTTAAAAGAAAGAAAGGGATATTTTATTGTGTTATGTATTATATAGAAAAAGTTTGATTTGTAGTGGCTATACTTACGGTGAAACAATTGGCGAAGCACCTGTTACACTCAAACTACTAAACATATCATTGAATCCTGGCTGAAGATTAATATGGAAGCGATTCATCCAATTATCACCATCGCGGTCATTATTGCGCATATCGCGATTCCTTTGTGCGAACGGTGTACGTATAATTGTATCATCATCGGTGCGGATCTGTTTGATAGGCACGGGTCCCTCAGTGGTCGCCACTTTACGGGGTATCCAGTTATTCTCACGCAGTTCAATTACGTCTTTCAACATGAAACGTATCCTTGGTGGATAGTCAGTCGATTTTGATCGGCGTTCCAAAGTATCGAAATATTGATTCATCAGCTCTTTGCCCTGTTCTGAATCCAAGACCTTCCCGCAAGTTTTGAGCAACTGAGCCAAGCACTCCATGTCCTCGCACATTTCTTGTTGCGAGGCAGAACGTTTCTTCTTTTTATCCAACAACTCCATAATGCACTGATGCAGTACATTCTTTGATAACATGTCCAATTTGTGGAGTTCGCCAATGAATTTGACATTACCCAACATACGCTGTTTGGCCAAGTGCCGACGCTCCTCTTCATCGGTGTCATTTTCACTAAGATTTATTTGTGACTCTGGTCGATGTACTTTATTGAATTGGTTATTGTTATCGCCGTCGGCGTTATCACGTTTTAGACGATTATTGAACTTATCACGACAAACAGCAATTAATAGACGTAAAAATGTACAAGAACTATTTGGATCCTTTTCGAAAGATGGCGCTTCTTGTGATAAACGTTTGCACAACTGTGCGTACATAGACGAATATTTCGGCTCATCTAAAGCTTTATCAAAAATTAGCAAAATCACACCATTCAATATCTGAATTGAGTTCAAATCAAGCTTCAATAATTCATCGCTAAGCTCTTGGAATTTCTCAGGAGTCAATTTATTTAGTATACCTCGAACCTGAATTTAAACGTATCAAAGATTTAATATAAAAATCATATAATATATATATAGTATACAATTAACTCACCCTTCTGAAGACTGCATCATTTTTCTCGCTCTGGGTAAGTCCATGTTGCGGACGCAAAGATGGTGGCACCCAACGTCCCGCAGCTGGTGGCGGTGGTGTCGGTGATGGCGAAGGACGCTGAGCGCTAATTGCAGCGCCAGCTGAATTAGGTGAAATGCCACGCGACGATGAAGAAGCTGAGTTTACGGAAGAAGGTGTAGATGAATGTGCGCCTGTTGCTGCTCCGGTGGCTGCTGTCGATACTGATACATTTCCTCCTCGTACAGGTGGAGTGCGGTTGTTATAGGCACGACCGCCTTCAGATGAACGTTCGTAACGATCCTCTATTGAAATTCCACCTTGACGTAGAGCAGATGGAATGTGACCGTTGCCGGTGCCCGGCTCAGAGGGCTTATAACGCCCGTTATTTCCGCGTTCTAGACTGTTTGTGTTACTATTTCCTTGATTGTAACGTGATCTTGGTGTATCGTCGTAGTCACGATAATTATTGCCGCTGCCGCTGCCGTATTCGTCGCGGTGATTCGACCGTGAGTTTACATTTCCATCATTGTATCCACTGCGTGGTCCGTATCCTGATTTATTTGAATGATTGTTGTTATAACCAGCGTTTGATGCGGCACCATACGATCGCTGTTGCCCATTTCCGTTCTCGTATCGAGAATTCTGTTGTTGACGATAGCTATTGCCTCCGCCACCACTTGAATTGCTTAAATTACGATTACCACTGTTGTAGCCGCCATCGTTGGGACCTTGGTTATTATAACGTCTATTATTGCTTCCGTCGGCGTTATATGAGCCGCGTCCGCTATTACCTTCGCTACCTATGATAGCGCGACCGATACCAGCACCACCAAGAGTGCCGTTACCGCCAGGTCCAATTGATGATTTGGGGCCCTGTCCCAAAGTGTCACTATTTTTGTTATAGTAACGCGACGACGACGAGTCACCCTGGTAAGTTCGTCGAGGCCGTGGGCTTACGTCAGAATCGTATTGACGAATTTTGGCGGAGTTCCTATTAAATGTTGTACCAATATATCCCGAAGCGTTACCTGTTCCAGCACGCCCTCCAACACCGATACCCGAACCAGCTGATCCGCTACCGTTGGAAATTAAACCGCGTTCTTCAGCGGATGTTGGTGAAACAACAATGTTATGACCAAGGTTACCGCTATTCTTATAACCGCCAATGTTATTCCCTTTCGGGCGATAACTACCACCACCACTATTAGTGTTTCCGTTTGTTGGACTTGAACCCTTATCGATTTTTACTAAATTTTTTAAATTGTTAAATGTATCCGTAGCAGTAGTGATGGGCAAAAGATTAGGGCTTGTATTTAGCAGTGTCTTCCCAATCGTTGGTGTGGACGGGGATTGGCCACCGCAGCTGACGCTGACGCCGCCGCCTCCTCCTCCTCGGTTACACGAATTGTCGTTAAAACGCTCAGTATCAGTTTTATGAGCCGTTATTGCGAGGTGTAAACCGCTGCCGCCGATGCTGGTGTCACCGGTACTACTGCCTCCCTCAATGGTGCTTGTTTTTGAGTTCCTGTCGTTCGCTATGGTGCCGGAATATGGTTCGTTGGTTTGATCCCAACGTTGCCTTGGGTCGTCGTAAGGCTGCGAAAAGTGATTACCAAGCGTTGAATGAGGAATGGTGGAAACTTTTTCGTTCACTTGGGGGCAAAGAATTCTATCCACTCTTTTGTTACAGCTACTGTGACGATTGTCGACGTTATTTGTCGTCGTCACGTATTGTTTGTTTATATTAGCGAAAAAGCTCTACCGCTTTTGATAAGAGAATATTTATGTTTTATTTTATATGGCTTAAAATTATTGATGTTTTTTGTTTAGAAAAACAATTCAACTTTCTAACACGCACTGGCTGTTTGATCCAACTGTGTGACTGGAGATTTAAACGATACACTCAACTCACACGCACACACTCACGGTTGCCGATAACGTAAAATTTCTAACGAATAGAAGACGCAAACAAGTTGTAGGTGATTTAACTAGTTTACACTATTTTCGTCGCAGATATGCGATTTCCACAATTTATATGAAACAATATTTAGATCTTTACAAGTGTATTAAAATTTAAACTTATCTTTTTATGGAAAAGATTGCAGTTTTTCTTCAAAGTCAATTGCCTTGTGTTTGAAAATATTCTGCAATGAAAATATAAGAAATATTTTTGGTTAGAAAATGTTTAAAAGAAAAAAAAGTGATAATAATGATGATGTAAAATACTTGCTGTTGCATACATGTATAATTTGTATAAAACTGAAATAATTATTTTATCAGTAATACCATACGTATTCCAAATAAGCAAAGAATATTAGACAAAAACAAATAAATAATTCAACACACTTTGCCGGAAGCAAACATTCCAAATAAAGAATGTATGTTTGTAAAATGTATTCGCAATATTGATGCCAATTTCATCTGTGCGATAGAATTTTAGAGCAGAATATTGACTCAATGAACTTATTGCCACGACAAACAGAGATAAACTGAAATACTACTCACGTCGTCTACTAAATTATGAGACCAGTTTAACGAATGACTACGAAATGTCTACACAATAGCAATATGCTCATTTAGGAAACGAGATTCATTCACTGTCTGCACACTTTACCCCTATACCTGCACAACACATAATGCACAGATGCGCTGCTTTCGTGGAATTATCCGTCTAGGTAGGTACCTACAAGAAATTTTACCGTCTAGACTCTACTGCTATTGAAGCAGCTGATTTTATTGCTAATACAATTTGGTTTTGTTGTTTTGCTATCTACTTTGCATGATTTTTACAACCACCATTTACTAAATTTTGTTTATCACATTGCAAGATATGTTGTCTTGTATCCATTTTCTTTGTTTCATTCGGTTCTCTTGGAACGGCGCACTGTTGCCAAATTTATGTATATTGAATTGCCACCAATGAGAAAAATTCCAGGTTCTTAGCTACATCTGTACACACAAATACACAAAGAATAATGTATTTGTGTTTATAGAGGATATATTTGATCACCTAATGAAAAAATTATCTAAAAACAACAATGCATAACTTGCATTTTAGAATATTTCAATTATATTAAGCCGTATAATATTTCATGAAACTTATATTTAGCAAGAAAGTGTCTGCTAGTTAATATTGCAATTTTGAAAAGATTGAATGTTAGCAAGATGAAGCAAGAAAATTTCGAAACAAAAAGTACAGTTCTTTAGATAATACACTAACCATTGAAGGTTTCTATACATTCAAATATACATATGTGATGATTTAGTGAAATGATGACATATTGTAATAAGGTGTCTTCCACATGCCCAGATCATTCAGAAAATGTGTTCGTTTAAATTCAAACTGAAAACAAGATTTTAACATTAAAACTGCGCCATCTTGCGTTGGATTCTGTGTTTAAATAATTCTACTAAAAACATGAATTCAGAGGCAAACGAACTTATAATAATAGAAGAGAAAAATATATATGAACAGAATATGACAACCATAGGAACAATGAACTAAAAAAATATTTTTTAGATAAATACTTATTAACTCCTCATATGAGTTTTTATGACGGCATACTGGAAGCATCTCAAACAATTTTGAAGGCATTCCAGTAATTTTTGTTTGAACTTTCTTTGTTCATAAAACGGCTACACAAAGAAATTTAACGTCAAAGATGATTTGTATGTAGACAATGGAACAGGAAAATAACCCCCCAAACCTCACAAGGGGTGGTATATTTCAAGATGTGCGCACATACACAAAAGAAACGAGTAGATGCAATACATGACGTACATGCGCGTTTTGAGGGTAATTTTTGCATATTTTTCTGCTATTTCACTTGCAATAACCTCAGATTTGAAGACACAATTGTATTCATAAATTTTACTTCAAGTTTGAATATAATTAAATACCTAACAGTAAATGTATATGCAAACAATATTGTAAATTAATAAATATATAAGTTCCCAATGAAGTTTGTGCTCTAAGAATGTATGCATGTATATTATTAATACATATAGAATTTGATGGCCACTACAAAGCTTTAAATTGATTTCGACCTCAATTCGGACTTGTATCGCCGTCGCCGTCTCATTTCATTTGAGCAAAGCAACGATTAATTTTCACTTTACACTTGCTACTTCTGTTGATCCAATACAGGCGTCGGCAGCACTGTTGGCGTCAGTAAAGCGTCGCTGCATTTATACATATTTGCTGTTGCTGTCTGCTTTCCCTCTTAAAAAAAAAAAATAAAAAATAAAAATTCATAAACTTTGGAATTATTGAGCTTTTTCTGTTTTAACGGAGATTTTAAGCTTAACTCCTTTCCGTGTTATAATTTACACAGATTTTTTGTTCTAACTCTCGGGGAAATAACGAAGTTTATTAAAGGTCAAATAATGAAATAACAACGCCTTAATTCAATGCCCTACCCAGCATCGATTATATGACCAAACATTTAGGTTGGTTAATGAAATGGCGCATCGTGGTGTATTAAACAAACAAGATGACAAAATCGGGCAAGATTTTGAAAGCGGAAAATCCAACAAATGTGGCTAAAATACTGCACATATGTACGTACATAACTATATGAGAAACATGTGGCTCAATGCACACATCACAATAGAAAAAGTTGAAAAAAATATATATATACTACATAAAAAAAAGTACGGATGTATGTACATTTACGGTGTATGTATACTACAAATGGAAGATGTGACGGGGCGCGCAACAAAGCGAACCACAACGACGACGTCGTCGCAGTCGCCATCTTGATTGCGACGACGTTCGTGTGATTCATTGGCATTGTTTGCGAGGCTAATGCACTGCTACAGCGACGTAAGCAGCGCTGTTTTAATGTCTCGAAAATTTTTCAGGATAGAAAAAATCATGCTTCAAACATTTTTACTTTAATTTCACCGTAAACGAATCTCTTCCTATTACCCAATTCTATGTATACAAATAAAAATCCGAGCTCCATTGTTCGCAGATCGCCAGATTTTAAACATATATAATAAATGTATGCAGTTCCCTCATAGACGAATAGAAAATCTCATCCGATTTTCTGCCATCGATTTTACATACTTTTCACTTTAAACTTTGCAAATTATTCACTAAACTTGGTATATACAAAATTTTCAGTTTTATTAACTAATATATACTAAATAGCATATATAATTACACTTACCGTTTCTTATAAAAATTTATTTTTCTGCAAACCGATGCACAAAAATTGAAACTCACTAGCCAAGGCAAAGGCAAAAACGAAGAAATAATCTTTTGTCACCGAACTTGATGGCGAAGCAAACGAAACGAACGAGTACGACAGTGTTGCTGTAGACAATGCAGAAATGCTACTATTATTCAATTCGTTAAGTTGCAATGAATGTTATTAAATGTGCTGAAATTTTAGTGGAATATTGAAAACCAAAACAAATGTCTATTGACAATATTTACAGCAAAAAATTTTGAAACCAAATATAATTTTATTTAGACAATAAGAACTTTTCCAAATAACCAAAGAAGTAAATGAAAATAATTTGTAGCGCTGAAATAGAGTGGGAGTTGCTAAAACAAAATTAACAAACGGTAATTTTGAAATCGACGTGAGGGGCCAAAAATATTAAGTAATTTCTTACATTTAATTACATCTACTAAAAATTTATTATATAATTACAACTGTTTTGTCATAAAGATTAGAAAAATGTAAATATAGTGGCAGAATATGCAACGCTGCTTTATTCGTTCATTTATTCTCAACGATTTTGTAAAAATGGAGGTGTTTGGAAAGTTTATCACAACAGGGTGGCAACGGCAACTGCTTTCCAAACTACCACGGCTTGTTCAGAGAAAGCTTAATAACAAGCATTAACTATGAAAAATACTTTTCATGTTGGCTATCACATTGTAACAACAGCAAGGCCAACGCTTAACTTTCTACGAATTCAGGAATTTGACACGCGCTATTAAATTCTTTAAAACCAATATTTTTTAGTTATATTTTACTTTTATTCTTATTTTTGATAGCTGTTTGTATGGTGAATAAGGTGGATTTGGTTCCTAATTAATAAAACAGTTAATTAATTAATTTTTTACATATATATTTTCATTCTTTAAAGTAAGACTTTAAAACCAATTGCTTTTACATAATCATAATACTGTTTTAAGCCAACACCGTTACCCTCAGCATAGTAGGGCAACCGCTCCAAACGTTTTACCCATTCAGCGATTTTTGGAAATTTCTTTTCATCAAGTTTCAAATATGCGAAAAGGGTGGTAATCGTTACGACCAGGGAAAAATCTGCAACGGTTAATTGATCACCAGCTACATATGGATGCTCCAGTAGGAAACGCTCCATACTTTCGTATACCGTAGAGATAGCATGGATTTTTGCAGATGCAATCGCGTTGTTACTACGAAATACCGATCTACTGATGGTGAGCAGAGTGCGCTCAAAGACCGCAGTGGCCTCAACTTTGGCACGTTGAATTAGATCTTTTGGATAGAGTGAGTCGTCGTCAGCGCTATATTTATCAACCAAATATGTATTAATCGCATGCGAGTCTGTGAGCACCTCACCATCGTCAGTTAAAGTTGGCACTGTGCCTTGTGGATTGATAGCAAGATATTCCGGCTTGCGATTTTCACCAACTAATAAATTTATAATTTTATATTCGAAATGCAAATTTAGCGCTTTCAATGTGAGTAAAACAGCCCGACATGGTGGGCTACCGTCTAAGCCATATAAAATTATTTTGCCCATTCTTTTAAAAGTTTACCTTTGAACTGAACTGGACGGAACTGAAATGAACTGAAGTACGATATACTTTACCAGACGCTGAATGAGCGGGTGTTTACAGCTCCTTGCTTTTGTATATGATTTTATTTTATTAATCGCTTAGTGAGTGTGAGGAAAAAATGAGGTTTAGATAAATTTTATTTGCTTCCGCGTGCGCATTGCAATCGATTGATAAGACAATTTCGAAATCAATTTTATATACATATTTATAAAAGATTTTCACTCTCTGCGAAAGTTACATAGTTGTTTTTTTTCAAGTAGTGGTTATCAGTTTGCTTATCATGATCTGCTTCACATGTAAATTGTTCATTGTGTTCATAAGTATTTTCAAAAAATTCGAGTATATAAATTTTTTATTAAAGATAAAGTAGTGATATTGCAAAGTATGCTTTAGATAACATGCTTGCATCTACATACATACACGTATGTATATACATACATATATAGTAGTTATTTGGCTTGTACAATAATTTTGTAACGCTGAAAACTTACTATGACATTTTTGAGAAAATTTTTTGTGGTACTGCCATTTATTGCTTCCAAAAGAATCACTAAATTAACACAACAAATTATCCATTCCATTAAATTCCTTACCTTGCAGTGTTTTAAGGTTTTCCATTTCCATTCAGTTTAATTTAAAATATCCACAAATATTATTGCATGTAACTCAAACAACTGCATTATGTGCGGAAGCGCTCCGAAACGTGTCATGGCTGATTTCCGTTTAATGACGTTTCCTTCGCTTACGATGTACGATAGTCGCTGTAATCGATATCGATACAAAATTTGTAGTAACTGTTTTTACGCGCAAAATTTCTGTTACAATTTTTAGTGCAACATTCCTTTGCCTTAAATTAAATGCAAGATAATAAAAGTGTTAAATGAATAATAATGTAAATTAATTGTGAAATTATTGAGTGCCATGGACTTATCAACGAATTAAGTATTTTTTGCACTAATTATACGGCTAATTGTGGTAAATCTATAACAATTTCCTAAAAGCTTTTGTTGCTGCTTAAGAACTACATATGTATGTTTTCATAATCAATAATTTATAACTACGAAGGGATTTTTTTATTGTTAAATGCTTTTTTTTTGAAATATGCAGATATTACTTTTTTTGTACGGTAGTTTAATAGAATAAAATAAAAACAACATCAGCTGTGCATACGTTGTGGGCTGCGTGTATTGTGCTTCGCGTTTGTGTTCTTATAGTTGCAAACGAATAATTTTACATACATACGAGTGTGTACCATATGCATGTATGTATAAACATCGATATGAAGTGTAAACTATATGTTAATTTGTATGTACAAACGTTAGATTAAGTACATAAGTGTGTAGAACAAATCGATAAAATCTAAAAAATACGTGAGTTTTTCTGCAAGTTAATTTATAAAAGTTTTATATATTTGTATGTATGTACATAGCTTTATACACTTAAGAATATTATTTGCTACTGTCGGTCACAGTTGCAAAGTGGTTGCAAAGTGGTTAATAGTGCGTGATATCGTTTAGAGTGTCGTGGGTGGGGAACACTAACCAGAAAAAAAGTTTTTCGAATAAAAGTTTACCATAAAAATCCGCTCGAGGGCGACTTAGAATAAACTGTATGTTCATCCATATGTTGAAGAACAACCAAACTCATACCACACAATTGCAGCAGCAGCTCAGCCGACAAACGCTATAGCGGTTATAAACACCAATTAAAACACAATTTTTTATTTGTTTGAAAATATAACTTTCAACTTTTAATTAACGTAGAACTTTAAAACCAACCGATTTCACAAAATCTTGATACTGTTTTAAGCCAACACCATTACCCTCAGCATAGTAGGGCAACTGCTCCAAACGTCTAACCCAATCAGCAATTTTCGGATATTTACTCTCCACAAGTTCGGCGTAGGTGAAGAGTGAGGTTATCGTTACGATAAGTGAAAAATCTGCAACTGTTAAATTTTCACCAGCTAAATATGGATGTTCCTGGAGAAAACTCTCTAAACGTTCGTAAACGCTGTAGACGGCATCAATTTTGGCAACTGGAAGAACATTGTGATTATTGAAGACAGATTTACTGATTGGTAGAAAGGTGCGATCAAAGACCACGCTAGCTTCGTAGAATAAAAATTGATTAACTTTGGCACGTTGAATTAGATCCTTCGGATAGAGTGAGTCGTCAGTGCCATATTTATCAACCAAATATGTGATAATCGCATGTGAGTCCGTGAGCACTGCACCATCGTCAGTGAGTGCTGGCACTGTGCCGTGTGGATTGATAGCAAGATATTCCGGTTTACGATTTTCACCAGTTAATAAATTTATAATTTTATATTCGAATGGCACATTTAGCGCTTTCAATGTGAGTAAAACAGCGCGACATGGTGCACTACCGCCTAAGGCATATAAAACTATTTTGCCCATTTTTATTTAATTTTTTTTTTTGAAATTATTGAAATAATGTACTGATGAACGAAATGCCCGCGTTAATGTTGGACTGACGACTAATTGATTTTTGCTACCGTGAACTTACTTATGTGAACTATTAGTACTGTTATGCATAAGTGAACACCGGTGGAGCGATAAGATTAACTTCGAACTTTAACTATTTTTTGATAAAGAGAGTATGTGAATAAATTGATTAATAATCATTAGATTTAATATAAAAATATTTGAAATGAAAACTATATTTCCACATACATACATACATACATATACTCTCTTTTCAATTGATATGTTAGCTCTCTTGTCAGTTAGATTGCTTATCATTACGCTTATCATATCAGACATTATACTTACGTAGTATGTATATGCATGTATGTATGTATGTATATAAGTGCAGTATGTTAAGATGTATCGATCGCCGAAATGTTTGACAACGACGATTGAATATAATCTAATCGCTCATAAATAATCACGTGCATTTTAGAAAAATATATGCACGTACATACTTACATATGAAGAAATCCTTTAATTACATTTTATTCAAAGAAATAATTGCCAACCGCAAATTTTTTTTTAAGTTTTTTTTTGTATTATTTGTTCTTATTAAATGCTTAAATTTATGTGAATCATGGAAAATGCTTTGACACAGAAGAAAAAAAATAAATATTCTTATCAAGCATTACTGGCATTTTTTGTTGCTGTTCGCGCACAAAACGTAAAGTTCATATTTTTTGATAATCTGATTAAACAAAATTGATTGTAGCGACAACAAAAAAAAAAAAACAAAAAAAAACCACAACGCTTAAAGAAATACTATAAATATTTATAACACCTAATACATATGTACATATGTATGGATGTACATACATACATATGTTAAAAAATACTATAAAAAATGCATAGTCATTTAGACACTTTGGGATGGCATTTCAAGCTCCCTACATACCAGGTGTGTTAGTTGAAGTTTGCCGGTTTTTTCGCTAAAGAAAACACTTAATTTTCAGAGGAATCTCAAAATTTTTTTATTCAAAATATTAACCATTGGTTTCTACACATTTCGCCCATCTCTCAGGCAAATTATGGATACCATTCCAAAAAAACTTTTTCTCTTTCGAGGCAAACCATTCGACGAGCCATTTTTCGACTTCTTCAAAATTAGCGAAGCACTGCTCTGCAAGGCAGTGTCCCATCGATGCGAAAAGATGATAGTCGGACGGGGCGAGGTCTGGACAGTACGGCGGGTGCGATAATATTTCCCAATTAAGTGTTTTTAATGTGTCTTTCACCAGTTTAGCGGTATGAGACGACGCGTGGTCATGTTGCAAGATAACTTTGC
Organism: Ceratitis rosa; assembly: GCA_037013455.1. NCBI lineage: Eukaryota > Metazoa > Arthropoda > Insecta > Diptera > Tephritidae > Ceratitis > Ceratitis rosa. Next base: position 8,666,047 of record JAWMAG010000001.1, on the reverse strand, counting down.
CATGTCTTCGGGCCCATTCCGACCTTTTTTCGATCAACGTATGATTCAAATTGATCATTTGTTGTCGGTAGTTATCCGTGTTCACCGTTTCACCAGGTTTTAACAACTCGTAGTACACCACACCACACTGGTCCCACCAAACACAGAGCATTGTCTTACGGCCAAAGCGATTTGGCCTTGCAGTCGATGGGCCAGCTTCACCAGGGGAAAGCCATGATTTTTTTCGCTTCGGGTTCTCAAAATAAATCCATTTTTCATCCCCCGTGACAATTCGCTGCAGAAAAGATTTCCTTTCGAATCGTTGAAGCAGCATTTCACTGGTGTGGCACCCATTTTCCATACTGATTGATCTTTCCCATGGCTTTTAAACGTTAGCAAATTGCTCCTCGAGTCACATGTAGTGTTTCTGCCAATTTTTGTTGCGATTGGGTTGGGTCAACATGCAATTCCTCGTCTTCGAACTTTTTCGCTGCACCAGGATGTTCATTGTCTGTCAAATCGAAATCTCCACTTTTAAATTGACGAAACCATGTCTCACATGTTCTAATCACTGGAGCATGTTCACCATAAGTTTCTACCAGCAACCGGTGAGCTTCCGCTGTTTTTTTCTTTTGATGAAATAAGAAAAGCAACGAATGCCGCAAATGCGATTTACTTGGAACGAAACTCGACATATTCACTGAGGTAAACAAATATGACGCTATTATTTTGGCGGAATGTGACTTGCGTATTTTTGTAGGTTAATGTCAATAGAAAAAAATAACACGAGTTTTGAAGAACTTGAGTGGATGATCAACATGAAAATGCTCGAAAATTCTAAGAAAAAATGGAGCGCCTTTCGAAAGGTTTCCAAGCCCGGAATTTTTTCCTGTAGGAAAGAGAAAGTACATCTGGAAACTGATGTTCAGAGTATTGTATATTGATGGAAAAGACGTTTCAATACCCGCCTGTAACGAAGTTCGTATAACGATTACATGCTTAAAAATAATAAAGCCGCAGGAACTGATAACCTAAAAGTCAGTTAAGCAAAAATGGTGGCGAAGAATTGACATGTTCCATGCATTGGCTTCTCTGCAGAATATGGTCGAACGAAAGCATGCACGACATATGGAACCTAAGTGTGCACTGCCCAAGCCATCAAAAGGGGGATCCCTCCGTCTGCGGCAATTATCATGTAAAAGGTCTTTTAAGGCGTCAAACATCTTTAGATCTGGTAAATACACCATTGACCATCATCAAGCGTCAAATATTGGAAAATACCTGTTGGAAAGAAGATTCACATCACATTCTCATCGATATTAAAGCTACCTCCGACAGCATGAGAAAGACCTGTTTCTGCTTCCCTGTGTCTGAATATTGTATGTCCGCAATGTTTATACGGTTGTGTAAACTAACACTGGGCAATACAAGAAGCTCTGTAGGGATCGTGAAGGAGACGGGATGACTCTCTATTGCGTGATATCTTCAACTTGATGCTGGAAAAAATAATAAGAGCTAAAATGCGAAATAGACGGGAGCCGATGAAAAGTAAAGTACTTTCGCGATAAACAAAAACTAAACTCTACATTCATCATTTCCCGTCTTGCTATCTAGGGCACAAGCGTGGATCATGTCGACATTTGATAAATCGGCTTTTAGGGTTTTTGAGAGAAAGGTTTTACGTATGGGCGGCAATTAATACTGCAGACTATGGAACACTGACATAGTTTAGTGAATAAAGAGACAGCTACTCTAGCTAGGTCATGTCGGCCGAATGGTTGAAATCATTTCGCCTGTGGAAACAGAGAAAAAGAAAGACATGCACTCCGTTGGAAGGGTTAGGTGGAGGGGATCCTGCTTTATTCAACAATTTCATCAGTCATTACCGTCCAGCCATTTGGTGCAAAGACACGGACGATGACAACATTCGTCGCGGCGTCGGCTTTAACAGTCCTCGTGAGACAGGTTTAGCAGCTAAACATTTGCACTCTTCTGTGTAAGGGCGACTCTCTCCCTGTGAATGGCGCCCTCGGAGTCAAAACACCACCCATAGTATATGAAGAGCGAGCGTTCCGCGTAATACTGGCGCAACTTAGATCCCGATATTGTAGCAGGTTAAACTCTTACCAATTCAGACTCCAGACCCCAACATACCTAACGTATGACCATATAACGAGTCCTCGCACGACACTAACCACCTCTTTACATGAACCCCTAAAACCGACACATCTAAACCCCCTCTCCCTTCGGTCTGAACCCGTCGAAACAGCTTGTTTCCTGTACCACCTGTTCGATGACCTCAATGACTTTAATTAACAAGCCTGTCCTTAAGCGGAGTTGGAAAAGCCGCTACAACAACAACAACAACATAGGACGACTTGATATACATAGAGCAACAAATATAGTACAAAGCACCCAGAGACGTTGGCTACGCTGAATTCTACAACTCGTTCATATGTATGAAAACACCGCAGCCTTGAAAGCTTTCGCTGCAATAAGATCTACGCTCTGTTGGAAGGATCAAGTGGAGAAGTAAGGACCTGACTTCACTTGGTCTCTCTAATTTTTTTGTGCCTACGCCAATTAAGAAGAACCAGATTGTTAATGCAGACTGCCAAAGTTCATGTTTGGTTGCGAGTTGGCAGACAGACAGACGGTCATGGTTAGATGAACTCAGTTCGTTTGGAAAAAAGTCCAAAAACACGTGTTTACATTCAACATTAATTTTCAATTGAGTTCAAACAAAGTTTTGCATTTCTCAAAACAGACACATTAAATCTATACATACTCGTACATACATACATATGTACATACTTTCGCCGGCAATATCAAGTGTTTAGAAATTTAATTAAATTTCATTGCCCAGCTATGTAGGTATACACATGTATGTATGTATGTACGTATCTAGTCAACCCAGCAGCACCCCTCACAATTCACACTCACTCCTCTATACAAAACCACACCGAGAACACCCGGTCGCCGTATTGTGGCGTTGCGCTGTTGATGAAGCGATGCCATGACGATTAGGTTTTATTAAAAAGCCAAATATGCACAATTATTATGCTATACGACCGAATCGACTGAGCGAGCGAGCGACCGACCACCACTTGACAGCCCATACCACCCTTGGCTAAGTACAATTGAAGCGCATACAATGTCCTTGTTCAAAGCTCAGTCCGAAGCACACTGCCACTTGCCGGGGGTGATGCTGCACAGGCACTCGACGGTCGGACAGACCGCTTTATTTGCTTTTTAATAAAACAGGTGCTCGCCGACTTTTGGCACGATGCGTACATACATACATATGTCTGTGTGTCCACCCCCGCCTTGCGCACTTTTCATATGTTGATTTGTAGTATATGTTAGAGTTTGCCTGTGTGTGTGTGTGACGCATTACAGCATCTTTTATCATTTAATTTCACATTTCATTCATTTCACATCTCTCTCCCCAAATCTAACAACTACGTACCGGGCAGAACCCGTTGCATGCGAAATTGTTTACGTTGACTGTTAACGACGACGACCAGCCGCACATATCAACAACACATTGGACGATGGAGGACGGTAGTAGATGAGAGGTGACCTCGCACAATACGCGCACAGATTGTCGCTCAGTCACGCTGTCGCTCAATCTTCAGTTGCTCTGGCTCTGGCTCTGGCTCTGTCTTCACTGTGTTTGCGTGTTTCGGTCGTGACTGTTTATTGTACAATTGTCATTTTTCATTTCTCCATTGCTTCTTTCTAAATCTCATATTGTTTGCAACAACAACAACAACAACAACAGACCCAACAACAATCGTAGTTATAGTTTGTCCAACAATTAGGATTCGAGAAAAAGTTTGCTACGCACTAAGAATGTTGGAAAAGCGCGTGTAATCGTAAACAGACTCGAGTACAGTGTAAAAAATTATTGGTTCGATAGGTCGTGAGCCGCTGTCAGATGTCTTCAAAAAAGTGGGAAACGCTTGATAGAACAATTATGAATGAAGTTAGGTCCGTGGAACGTCTATTAAAGGGTAAATTCTTTAGGGCCCCATGGACGAGTACCGTCATTCATGATGAATGAAGGTCGAGCCACAATTATAGTCATGGTAGCAAAACCTTTCAAGATGAGACTGTGTGGTGCTCTCACATCCTTAGCGGACAGAAAGCAGAAATAATCAAAAATTCCTTCTATGAATACCTGGAGCGCGCTAGCTGGAAGAAGAATAGTCCTAGCCGTGATAACCTCTGCACACGAAATTGGCATGTCTCTTTCTTCGGCAAAGTGCGCGATATGATCGACTTTCCCCTGTTGAGCCGATAGCAGATGATAGCGGGATGCTACAGATCTGGCCACATATCAAAGAGAAAAGAACTAGGGCTCCTTCTAAGTGCAATCTCAATAAGCATAGCAACCGACGTAATAAACGGGTACTCTATGATGGGTATCCAAGATAATAGGATGGATTTCTTCTCTAATGACTTTTGAAGCAACTGCAGAGACATAGACTAGAAGGAGTCGGTTACCTGATGACCTAAACAAGGTTACTAGCTGGATGAAGGAGTAGCGCCTCGCACTAGATGTGAGAGCCGATGGTGTAGAAGTTCCGACAGCCCAAAATTAGTGGGAACCACCTTCGCATTATGCCGTTCCGACTTGGAACCCAAAGGACTAGCGAGACGCTGATGAAGAAGTAACAAGTAAGTCGGAACACCTTCCTCAGGACTTTAATAGGAAACCTCCAAATTTCAGCAGATGATGATTTGTACAGCGAAACATCTGTGCTAGGAGCTAAGGAGCATAATGGGTGAGGCTGAATCTCCACCGAGGCACATCAAGAAGGGATTTAAACGTCAATCACCGAGAGTCCGTCACCACTTTTTGAACTTCCTACCAGTGAGTGGCATTTCCGAAATCCAATAACCACCTATTGTAGATGAAGAGCATAATTACACGTAAGATCTAGATATTTTAGTCGAATTATAGTAATTCCAATACTATACTTGACCCCAACCTATGCGCTGCATGCAATGAGACCCCGCAGTACATCAACCACCTCTTTACATGCCCCCTAAAACCTAATGATCGAAACAGCTCGTTTCCTGGACCTCCTGATTTCGTTGACTTAGACTAATCTCGCCTGTCCGGCCCCCAACACGACATATTTTTCTCGTAATTTTTACTTTGACTGTCTTACAGAACTTACTTCAGCAGGCGTCAACCACAAAATGCTTTGAACTTCTAGGGAGCTAAGAAGAATATCTTTTCATAGACCCACCGTTTGATTGGGGTTCCTTGTTGAAGCAACAGCAATAACTAACCAACTAACTGCCTAGAACGCACATATTACGATCACAATCCATCGTCCGAGATGACAAAATCCTGACCAGGAGCTCCAGGAAAAGAGCTGTTTCGACGGGTTCGGACCAGAGGTACTGGAGAGTTAGATGAGTTGGTTTTAGGAGGTACGCATAGAGGTGGTTAGTGCCGTACGGGAACTCGTTGCATGCAGGACATAAGTTATGTATGACAGGGTCCAGTCTAGATAAGTAGGAGTCTAACTTGCTACAATATCTAGACCTGAGGTGCGTCAGTATTTCGCGGCACTCTCGAGGCAGCTCTAGCTCTTCGTCTACTGTGAGTGGTGGTTTGACTCCGAGAACGCCATTCATATTGAGAGAGTTATTGAAAGTGTTAACTGATTTTGGTGAATGGAAGTGCTTGTCTGTAAGCCGTGTTGTTGTTGTTGTGGTTGTAGCGGTTTACTTACCCCACTTAAGGCCGGCTTTGTCAATCTAACTCGCCGAGGTCATCTAAAGGGAGGTCCAGGAAACGTGCTGTTTCGATGGGATTGGACCAAATGGAGAGGGGGTTAGATGAGTCGGTGTAAGGGGGCATGTGAAGAGGTGGTTAGTGTCGTGCGGAGACTCTCCACATGCAGGGAATACGTTGGGTATACTGAGGTCAAGTCTGGATAAGTAGGAGTTTAACCTGCTACAATATCCAGATCTAAGTTGTGCCAGGGTCACGCGGGTCTCTCGAGGTAGCTCGAGCTCGTTGTCTGCAATTGGTGGTGGTTTAACTCCGAGCACGCCATTCACGGGAAGGGAGTCTTTGAAGGTGTTGACTGACTCCTGGTGAATGGGGTTCAGTGCTTGTCTGTACGCAGTTCTGTCCAGCGGTTGTTGTACATATTGATGAGTGTAGTCCTTTAAGTCGGGTACCCGCCTTAGTCGGGAATCCGTGCCTCTCAAGGATTCTTGAGTATTCCGATTTTTTATATTTAATTTCGTTCAGTGTATACTCCACTTCGTTTCATCTATTCGTTCGCTCGTTCATTTATTCATTCCGAAGAATCATTTGACATTTTTTGACTGTTCTAATATGTTTTTGCTGCAAATAATAGATATCCTTCGCAATATCAAAAGTCAGCTAAGCTGACACCCTTTCATTTATTTACGCACAAGCGGGCGCAAGTGTACAACAACAACTATAACACATATTCGTACATACATACATACGAGGTTGTATTTGGGTGTGATTGTCTTTGAAAGGTCCGTAATGTTAATGGGAAAAGAAGTGTACCATTGTCAGGGGCTGCAGGACTGAGTGGCCGCAGGGATGATGGTAATTTGCCAACAATACGATATTCCAACACAAGGATTAACGGTCTTCTGCACGATTTAAACGCTTCCACGCGACAGCAATATGCACATTAAACGAGGAACAATGAAACGGGATGAAGGATATTAAATAAAAAGAGACAACAAAAAAAACATACATACATATATACTCGTACATATTTTGGCGGGTTAGTGATGAAATTTGTTTTTGTAAATGATTATAAACGATTTACCATTGAAGTGCTTTTATTATATTTCCACAAACAAAAAAAAAAAATAAAATTAGAAGAAGAAGATGAAGAAGAAGAGGGTTCACCGCTTTCACGGGTGTTTATGAGCGAGCGCAAATACGCCGGCTACAGCACGACGACGGCACAGTCAATTGAACTATTAGCAAAACGTCATGGTGTGTTGTTGTGTGCGGGCTGTTGGTTGTTGGGCGGCGAATTTAATAAAAATGCTTACTGATGATTGCCATATCATCTTTAATTTCATGTTTTACATTCATGGGGTCGCACAAGTGGAAAACTTTGCCTATTCATACAAACGCTTACGAATATACTCGTACATACATACATACATACACATGACCATACGTATTTATTTATTAGAAAAATTTAGTTCGAATTTGTGCGTGATGTTGACACTCGGGTCGTGGCTTTGGTTATATTTTGTGATGTTATTGGTATAAGGAGTGATATATGAGTGTTTGCACAGTGGTCGCGTTACTAGAGCTGCTTGTTGTCAATTAGAAATACCAAGTATAGCCAGGTCCTTCTCTATCTGGTTGGTCTTTCCAACAGAGTGGACGTCATCCTCTTCCTCTGCTTCCACCGGCGAGTACTGCATCGAAAACTCTCAAAGCCGGAGTATTCTAATCCTTCCGGACTACATGACCTAGCCAATGCAGCCGCTGTTACTTAATTCGCTGAACTATGTCAATACCGCCTTATATCTCGTACGGCTAATCGTTTCATCTCTTTTTCTCTCGAAAACTCCTAACGCCGACTCATCAGATGTTGTAATCTTCTCTGCTTCCGCTCCATATAGTAGGACGGGAACGTTGAGCGGCTTGTAGAGTTTGGACTTCGTTCGCCGAGAGCGGACTTTACTTTTCAATTGCCTACTCAGCCCAATGTAACACCTGTTGGCAAGAGTGTTTCTACGCTGGATTTCCAGGCTGACATTGTTGTTGGTGTTGCTGATGGTTCCAAGATAGACAATGTTTCCGGTATTTCCGGAGAGCCGTCGCCCACTTTACAACCATTTTAGTATTACTTCAGGGTGGTGTTCCATATTTCCCATAGTTATGAGCCTTCTTTTGAGCCTGCGTCCAAGTTTCGCTTTTCGTCCACTTTGACCATCTTATGTAGGTATTGGAAATATATGTGTATGTACTCGTATGCCCTGGTAGAAATTGAGGTAGGAATTTATTTTTGCCACTTTCTTATGTCGAGTATAAGCTAAGATGAGAGTTTATTTCTTCACTTCCGGTTGGCAGGCTGTATTGTAAGCCGACTTCTGCTACCATATCCTCTGTTACTCCATAGCGAGAAGGTCGGTCAAGAACCGAGGGTGCCTACAGTTTATTCTCTGATAGGAGGTATTGCTTTTCATTATTATGTGAGAAAAACGGCTCCTTAAGGTCTCTAACCATATACCCGGCCGTCTGCATCGATGTCTGATAAAAATTATCTAGAAAAGCTACGCGTATTTTACGAAGCTCACTTATTCCTTAGACTCAGTCGATGAAAAATTGTCTTCCCTTTCCAATTATTGTTACAGTTTCTGCAATTAGAGGGATCTATCAAGACTCCTATGTGCTTTTCTGGACCTATTGCGGTCATGTTTGCTTGGATTTGAGACAAGTTCTGTTATCATCGCAGAGCAGGAATCATTTCAAATTGGTCTTTAGCTGGAAGTATCTGCTCCGAATTCCCTATATCCTACTGACCAGGAGGGAGAGAGAGGGAGGATTTATTTCGTTCATTCATCTCATCTCCTTATACAAATTGCGACAGTTGAGCAGACTTTCGTGATAGAGCCTAAAGGATATAAATATTCCGCCTGGTTGTCACTGAAAAGAAACACATATTTTTGAAAAATCCGTTAACAATATGTTTCGTTGGCTCAAGGTTAGGTTTTCTCAGTGAACCGGCAGGTGGAAAGGGTGTTCTATGAACAAATTTCGAGAGTCCGGGGCTGGAGATATAGTCCTTGATCGCCTGTTGTGGAAACTAGAGGATTTTAGTCACCTGGTAGTATAAGCATGCCTTACCGCTGGTAATTTCCTGAACCCTTTTCTCCAGAGTTATCCAAGTCTACTCCTTTTCTTGCTTTGTGTCATCTGAAGGCAGAAAACGGATGCAGTCCACCCCAGGGCACGAATGCTGAAAATCAAACCAAACTGTAACGGAGCGAACGAATAACTCGACTATTGTTACAGAGTAGATGGAAGTGTGTGATACTGTGCAAAGCGTTATGGGTTCGTTTCCTGAAAAACAAATCTTTAAATGCTGGCGTTCTTTCGTTTATTGAAGAAAATCCTGGAGCAATAATGGGAAAGAATGACGAGTTTATTGGTTACCAGATCCCTTGGTTTACTTTCCCTGTTACCGAATTTTGACAGTCGAAATTAATGAGAGAGGGAGTGAGAGAGAGTGAGTGAGAGATGAGAGAGAGTGAGAGAGAGAGAGAGAGAGACAGAGAGGGAGTGAGAGAGAGTGAGAGAGAGAGAGAGAGAGAGGGATAGAGACAGATAGAGAGAGCGAGAGAGCAATTCCATCGTTATCCCTCTTAGACTACAAAGTGCTTTCAGAGTACTTTTAGTCCTTCCACACATTTTTAACTGTAACTTATCAAAAGCTCACCACTGTGTTGTTGCTGTTGTCAAGTGATTTTGGCACGCTTCTGGTATCAGCTATTATTACTATTGTACATCAATGATGATGATGACGTTGATGATGATGGTAATGGTTGGTTGATAGTAGGAACTCGATGTGGGTTGTTTATTGCTGACACAGTGATGACTTCAAAAGCCAACAACAACGATGATACTGTGCTGTGAACCATACAAACGCACTGAGGTCTATAAAAAAAAAGTAATATAAAAGGAGGGTGGTAATGAGTATTCAACGTGGATGTGAGTAACTGAGACGAGCCGCGTCGTGGAGTGAGTAGACACTTGAGAATTTATTGCAAAATTAAAAAGACAAATTATTTAATTTCGCTTTCATTCAAGGAATAAATATTGAATTAGTTTTGGCTGGCAGTCGGGATGGGATGTGTTGCAATGAAAGCTGAGGCTTTAAGACGACTTTTTAGGAAATTTAGTCTTCTTTACTGACATAGACGCCGATTATACTCGAGTTAACTACAACGCGCCATTCAATACTTCTTTTCGCTGTTTGGCGCCAATTGGAAATACCAAGTACTACAACCGGGGCCTACTCCACCTGGTCCTTTCAACGGAGTGGAGATCTTCCGATTCCTCTGCATCCACCGGTGGGTATTGCTTAAAAAACTTTCAAGGCTGCAATATTTTTATTAATCCATCTTTACATGCAGGTAGATAGCGCCTATTCCTCAATTTAAAAGCCGCCTTCCATAGCTTGAAGCGCAGCTACCTGTATAAATCCCCGAAATACACATACGGCTATGTAGAATGCCGTTGAGCACAACTTTTAGCTTCGTGCCATCGTGTGAAATTGTTGTTGTTGTTGTTGTTGTAACCCCAAAATATTCTCCGAATTGGTTTTCGGGAAATTTTGTAGGAGCGACAGTCCTTGGTCTGATAAAAATCCTGGTCGTTTCGGTATGAAGACTTGTCTGTCGCGGCACGCCTTACCACGGGAAAATCCTTGTGACCCTAACCCGTAGTTTGTAATACGCGATGCTGATTTGATTCGCAACGACACAATATACCTATATTGAAGATAGGGCGCTGTTGGCATACGCAGATGATGTTGATGTCGTTGGAAGCCACACTAGGGCGAACATTAGCGCGGTTTTCTGCAGCTTAAGGAGCAAGAGAGATCGGTGCTAAACCAATGAATGAGGACAAAACAAAGTATCTCCTTCCTGGCAGCAAGCAAAAAATGTCCACTTATTGGGATCCACATCACTGTTGTCAACTATATAGTTTCGTAGCGAAGCTTGGGGATCAAATTGTTCCAGGAGTATACGAGAGATTCAATCTACGGAAGAACGGGGATCCTCTCCGCTTAAGGGAAGGTTATTGAAGAAGAAGGTATCACGAACTGTGCAAGCTATTTCGTGGTTTCACAAGTACAGGGTTGTATTTAAACATTTGTCAAACTTAACTTTTAAGCCAAAAGTCAAAAGACAGGCTTTTATGAAAATGGTTCGCTTAACCACACACCGCACAACGCATTGAAATTGTTAAAATCTACTATACAAATGGTGAACTAAACATGGCCTCGTTTCGTGCTTTAAGAGGACTACTCAAACTATTGGTAAAACCGTAATTGAAAATGTAACCGAAGACCCGAGTCGGTCGTGGTCGATACGCGGTGAGCCGGCGGAAACGGTGACCAAGCCAGAATTGACGGCCAGGAAGGTTTTGCTGTGTGCTTGGTGGGATTGTCAAGGAATCATCTACAACGAGCTGCTCCCCTATGGCCAAACGCTCAACTCGGTCCTTTACTGCCAACAACTGGACCGCTTGAAGGCAGTACTCATCCAGAAGAGGCCATCTTTGATCAACAGAGGCCGAATTGTGTTCCATCAGGACAACGCAAGGCCACACACGTTTTTGGTGACGCGCCAGAAGCTCCAGGGGCTCGGATGGGAGGTCCTAATGCACCCACCTTGTAGTCCAGACCTGGCACCAAGTGATTACCATCTTTTCCTGTTCATGGCGAATGCGCTTAATGGTGAGAAGTTGGCCTTAAGAGAGGCCTGTGAAAATTGGCTCTCCGAGTTTTTTTCCAACCTTCTACGAGAGGGGTATAATGAAGTTGGGAATAAGTTTACGAACAAAACAGCGCATATTTGACTTAAATCGGACAAATGTACACATAGTGACCATATTTCGAAAAATCAATAAAAACCGAACGAACCAATTACTTGACCTAATATAATGTCAGGGTTCAAACTTTATAATAAAAAAGGAATCTTAGGAAAAAAAATTAATTAAATGCATTTTATATTATTTTCATTTTTATTGAACCACAAAATGTATAACCTTTTATAATATCCTGCACATATTCATACGCATATAGGTACATAACGTTTGCGCTGGCTTGGCCATGTTTTGGCATGGATAAAGTATGCTCTAGTGAAAAGATCACTTGACTCGGTACACCGGGCGGAGGATAATGAACGCAAATGAGCCTCGAACAACATGGCAGGACCAAGTCTCGCAGGAAGAAAAAGTTCCAATATTCTTTTGCTCTCTTTATTATGCAAAAAAATGTGAAAATTCTTTATTTAAAAACAAATTAAAAATAAGGTAAATTAAAGTAAAGTCCTTTCATCTAAAAAAAACATTCACATTCACTTATCCTTACCTTTGTCAACAAATTAAAGGTGTGTGTTTAAATTTTATACAAAGCATACATATATATGTATGTATGTATGTAGATGTAAAGCAAAAGTTTTCAAGCGAGGATATTTCTTTAATTTTAACCCGTTTTACTTGGCTGCTTACATACATACATATAAACATTTATTTACGCCTTCCTGCTTCAACTCCTTTTCTGCGCTGTCTAAATAATAAACATTCCTTTGGGTTCACCAACTTAATTTTGCTTTTGTTTTATGTTCTTTTCATTAAGCTGAATACACATTTCTTATAGTCGTTCGTATGCATATAGGTATATCCTTTGTGCCTCAAAGTGTCCTGCCCATTGACTTGTACATGCCATGACAGTTTTTTTTTTGTTTTTTAAAGAAAAGGACGATCCTGCGATAAGCAGCGTCTGGAATTTTTATTACCAAAAAAGATGCATACACTGACAAACATATATAAAAAATATATGTACACTCAAGTCAAGCAGCATATCGGCGCGTCCAAAAGCAAAGAGTTAAAGTGTTGACATGACCAACGTCGTTTTCTGGGGCGTGTAGTTAAAATTAATAGTTTAGGATACGGATCGCGGCTTGTAACCAGGTGCCAATGGCTTTGTTGCTGTTCACCAATGCTAAATGCGATTGCAAGTGTTGACTTACACACATACACACAAACACAGAGAGAGAGAGAGGCGCACATGAAGTTATCCTTTTATCCTTGCAAACACAAATAGTTTGGTTTGTCACACACATAAATTTAATATTTTTCCTGCCACTATCTGTATGTACATATGTATATATGTATTATCCAGCAATCAGCTAATGTAATATACAGTTTGTTGGGCTTAAACGTTGCTCGCAGCCTAATATGATTTACTATTTGAACTGAAGTAGCAGCGATGCGCTGGCCTGTGAGATCTATAATCTACATACAGCCTTGGCCAAAAGTATTAGGCACCCCACTAAAATACAAGTATTCTCAAATGTGGCTATTAAAGTTACCAATTCTTTTTGTTAACTGTTGATTCAACGAATAAATTATGTAATATTAAAAGTCATAGCACTCTGGGTAAGCTAAATCTAAAAATTGTCATTTTCAAGACATTCATAAAATATTTTCGCATTTAAAATTTGAAAGTGAAAGTGTAAATTACATTTATTGAAAAGTTACCAATCTTATAAAAACAGTACATATTTACCAAAATGCCTAAAAAAAGTGAAATTAGTTACGTTGATAGAGTTAGAATTCAAGTTCTAAGTGAAGAAGGTAAGTCTCAGGTTGGTGGTATGTTCGCGTTGCGCGGTGCAATGTGCTATCAGGCGATTTGCGGAGACGAAATCCCACAATAATAAATCAAAAAGTGGAAGAAAGCGTCTAACCAGTAAACGAGAAAACCGAATACTTATACGCGAGTCTCTCAAGGATCGCAAAAAATCTTCTTCTGCCCTTTCGGATGATTTTAGTAAACCAATTAGTGCTCGACGCGCTAGAAAAATACTTCTGGAAGCAGGTTTAAATGGATGTAAACCCCGAAAGAAGTCGTGGCTCTCAGAAAAGAATAAAAAAAATCATTTGGAATGGGCTAGCCGATGCCAACATTTCACTGTTTCACGGAAGAAGATTGGTCGAATGTTTTGTGGTCTGATGAATCAAACTTCGAGGTCAGCTTAGTTAAGATCGTCTTAAAGTATTAACAGCCATGGCTTCTTACCCTAGAGCAATTTTGAAGACATAATACGAATCTTATGAAAACATTATTTTTTCTTTTCTACAGATATTTGCAACACTTGATGTGACGTTCGTGAGGCGATGGGTTGGAGAAGAATATCATCCAGATTGCCTGGTACCCACTGTTAAGCATGGAAGAGGCAGCATTATGATCTGGGTCTGCATGGCTGCTGATGGTGTCAGCGAAATGTTCGTTTGCGAGGGTTGCATGGACAGTCTAAAGTACATAATTGTATTAGAAGCTGTTCTTCTGCTTTCGTTAACGCGCATTTTCGGCGGTACTAATTTAGACGATGGCTCCTTGTCACAAATCAGCGACTACGATGCGTTGATTTAGAGATAACAACATTGTTTTTGTTAGATTGGCCTGCACAGTCTCCAGGTCCCAGCCAGAATCCCATTGAGCACATGTGGGCTATTTTAAAACGCAAGATTAAGGAACACAGTATAACATCAAAAACTGTCTTAAAGAGTGACTTAATTAACGAGTGGTACGCTATAAGTGCGGACGAATGTGCAAAGCTTGAACGCAGCATGCCTAAGAGAATTTCTGCAGTTATTAAATCGAAGGGTGGACCTACTAAATATTAATGTTATTATCACTAATTCATTGTATTTTCACTGTTTTACTAAAAAAAAACTTCATTACTTCACTTGTTAAAACAAAAAATTCAGTAATTAGTGGGGTGCCTAATACTTTTGGCCAAGGCTGTATGTACATACGTCACAGACGCACTCATTTCACTGTGTTAAACCTACATATGTACATATTTAATTAAACATATTTACAACATATAAAACGACATGTCAACGCTAATTAAAATGTTCATTCCGTTCGCTCTCTGCCATGGCATTTAATCATTGATATTTCTCTGTTGTTGTTTATTGCATTTGCTACACAAAAAAAAGGGTTGCCATAAAATGCAAATATACAGCGAGTGCCATACATTAAGCATTCATAAAGTTATATATAAATATATATGTCTGTATGTAGCCACCTTCGTGTTCATCTGCAAACACATTTAGATTATCTTCATCATTTATTGTATTTATCGGTAATGAATGGTAGTAAAAATTAAAAATTAAAAAATAAAACAAAATTATATTTATTGCTTGTGAGTCAGCAAAGAAAAAAATATATATATATTGTAAAAAAATATTAAAACGTTGCATGCTTGGCAATAAAATATAAATTTTTGTGTTAGTCAAATATAAGTTTATTAGAATATTTAACGATAATCGCGCTAATTGAGTTGATAAAAAACGTAAATGTAAACATAGGTATACCTATATGAATGAGGGAAGGCAGACGAGAAAACGCAAGATAGCTGAGGATAAGTCAGACGAAATTCCACGACCAACGCAAACAGTAATTCCCCACGTAATTCTCTTCGGTTTTCTGCATAACTTACAGTCAATACAAATATTCAGTGAATACCAAATTGCTTAGAGAACGTTTGCACCGTTTTTAAAGACTTTTTCTCCGTGATTCCGAAAATTCCAGACCGGACATTTTACCGTAGAGAATGAGCCCCGAGATGGTCGACCAAAATCTTCCACTAATGACTTCACTATAGCTCTGGTGAAGTCCAAAATTGACGAAGAGCCACGATTGACACAAGAAATGATTGCTAATGAAATGAGTTTGAATGACAAGGCTGTATTTCGAATATTAAATAATCATCTGGGATACACGAAGAAATCTGCTCGATGGGTACCACGAATTTTAAGTGAGGCCCAAAAAGAGGCTCAATTTTTCCTAAACAAATTCGAAAATGGTCAGTCTAGCAATTTTAGTAAAGTCGTTACTGATTCTTGGTTCAATGAGTAAGATCCAGAAACCAAACAGCAGTCCATGGTATGGAGCCCAACAAGAGCAAACTCACACCCATAAAATCTAAGCAACAAAAATCAGCAGCAAAAGTAATGATGTCAGTTTACTTCACCCGATCAAAAATCAGTCAGACGGTTACTAGCGTCTTTGTTGCGCACTGTACGGCGTGTGCGCATTATCCACTAGAGTAAACGTGGTGTGAAACTGATCCATGATTGTTAGAATTACCGACTCTACTGGGCGATTATGTAGACCGAGTATTAGACGCAGCGCGCAATGTGCTCCGCGAATCGTACCAATATATTGGTAATAAATTTGCACCATTTGAAGGTTGTGCGTTTTATTCATTGTGAAATGGCAATCAAGTAACAGCTGTCAAGAAGACCAACTCCGAAAAGAGTATTAACTCATTGAAACCCACACTTCTAAAAAATACCCTTTATATTAATAAATAACACAATTATATATATATAATTGGCGTTTTGTAACCGCTTAAGCGATTTTCGGCCGAGCTCATCCTCCAATTTGTGGTTTTTGCGTCTTGATGTTTTTCCAACAAATGGATGGACCTACAGTTTATCTTAAACCGCCTCCGAACGGCTGATGGTTTTTTTACGAGGAGTCTTTATTTCATGTCCGGCTCTCACCACCGGAGGGATTTTATTTTCGTCATGACCTTTCCTCTTTGCAACGTTTGGCAGATAATGTCAATCCAGTCACCTGCCAAGTGCGAAATACTCGGCGCCAATCGTAATCTTGTTTGGAAGAGAAAACATCCGTTTGGGACACTAAAAATGTCTTCCCAATATTCAATCAGAACAAGCGGAGAGGCACACTGACGAAGAATATCTGACTGCTGCACGACACTGCCAGACCGCACACGGTCAACGGTACGAAGGAACTACTCCTAAACTATCCTGCGCATTCCTTGATCTTCAGATTACTATATCTTTACCTCCCTGAAACTTGAGAGACCACTCGGAAAGAGAACCGGTACTTGTGCACGCTCTGAAGAAGAAACAAGAAATAAGGGATGTCTTCGACCACCGAGATCTTTATACCTCTCAGGGCCTTATCAAATTTATGGTATTTCATTGCAGGATTAAATATTAGTTCTCTAAACTAAAAGATTGGTTGGAGGAGCCATATCTGGAATCTATTGCCCGCAGCTAGATCTCAGGTGACCCCTCAAGTTTCTAGAATACTGCAGTAAAAGCGCAAGTTGAAACGAAATAGTTGATGAGATTGCCGAAAGAGCCAACCGCTTGGCTATCAGACCAGTACATGAAATACGCAAGTCGCTAAAAACGATTCACAATGAAATGTCCGTAAGGGCTGACAAACGGATTAGGGTGAGATAGAATGTTTTAACGAAGTGCAGGATCGCCAAGATCATGTAAGGATTGCAGGACGGTTGTTGTTCTAGTAACAGATCAAAACAGATCATAACTTACAGGGAAGAGGGCATTAGCAAGACGCTGAAGCACCTCTGTGGTTCTGATGGGCCTCATCTAGTACTCTTAAATTTTGCAAAAACCCTTGACGTCTTACATGTCGACTATTTTACCTCGATCTGAACTGAACTTCTTTCTGGAATGTCATTAAGACGGGTGCATATCCAAGTGGAGATACTCGCGCTGCGCTCAACTTTTGGTCAATATAATCGGCCTACTGAGCGTACTTTTCGCAACACCGTCACCCATCTTGCGACCCAGCATTCATTATTGGATAATATGCGAGCGAATAGACCACGTCCAGTACAAGAAGACCGTGGAGATTCGATTCGGTGCCGTTCGCAGCAGCTCGGACTGACGTATGGAACGACTTGGCGTATTTTACGTGTGATCTCAAATTGAAAGCGAACAAAATACAGCTTGTGCAAGAACTGAAGCTGCTCAACCTACGGTTGCTTCGTCCTATGGGCTTTTGACAAGTTTCAAGAAGATCCGAACTTTTCGAGCCAAATTTTGTTCAGGGATGGGACCATTTCTGGCTCAATGGACATATAAACTAGCGAAATTGCAAACAACGCTTTGGTGTGGTTTGTGAGCCGGTGGAATCATTGGTCTATATTTCTTCAAAAATGATGCCGCATCAATCAATGGATTTATTGAGAGAACACTTGGGTGAGCAGATAATTTCGTGTGATATCACACCGTTAGACTTTTTCCTGTGAGGATATGTAAAGTCTAAAGTCTATGTGGACGAACCCGCCTCAATTCAGACTTTGGTGCAATACATCACGCGGGTAATTCGCCAGTTACCAGTCGAAATGTTCGACCGAGTCATCGAAAATTGAACTGTTCGACCATCTGAGATGTAGCCGCGGCCCACATTTGACAGAGATAATCTTCAAAAAATAAATACCAAAGAATGTTCTTTTGAATGATAATAAGCACTCCCCATTAAATTTGAATTCTCTGTGTTTTTTCTTTAAAAAAAAGTAGGGCACCTCGAAATGGATCAGCCTTTAGTAGAAAGTTCTCGTAAAAATACATCGGACGAAACTGAGACGGCTTAGCAAAAACTGTAGGACACACCACAAACTGGAGGAGCTCGACCAAAATTACTCAGCAGCTATAAATACTATATATTAGAAAAAGTAAAAAGTTCGTTCGGTTTTTTTATGCAAATGGTTCCAAGCGGTTTTCTGGCTTATCTTTAGTACCTCATCAATTAAATAAGTGCTCACATAAACTAAATTAATTTTTTCTTCTTCATTACTTTATCATGAAGAAAAGTACTACCGAAAGCCATCGTATTTTACTAGGCGTTTAGCCGAACGAACGTGTCAAAAGTGGTTTGCACGGTTTAAAAGTGGCAATTTCGACTTAGACGACGAAGAACGACCCGGACATCCAAAAAAATTTCAAGACCAAGAATTGGAGACATTGCTCGACGTAGATGCATGCCAGACGCAAGAAGAACTTGCAAAAGTATTAGGAGTTGATCAAGCAACCGTTTCCAGACGATTAAAATCATTAGGATTCATCCAGAAAATTGGAAATTGGGTGTCTTATGAATTAAAGCCAAGAGACGTCGAACGTCGATTCTGCATGTCGGAAATGTTGCTTCAACGCCACCAAAAGAATTCAATTTTGCATCGGATTGTCACTGGAGATGAAAAATGGATTCATTGTGATAACCCAAAGCGCAAGAGATTCATCGACATCCACGGCAAAGCCGAATATCCATGGTGCCAAGGTTATGCTATGTATTTGGTGGGACCACAAGGGTGTGCTCTATTATAAGCTATTGAAATCGGGTCAGACGATCAATGGGGACCTCTACTGAAAACAATTGATTCGTTTGAAAAAGGCCATCGCGGAAAAACGACCAGAATATGCGATCAGACACGAATCAATAATTTTTCATCATGACAACGCTCGGCCACTTGTAGCAAGGCCTGTTAAAAACTATTTGGAAAACTGTGGGTGGGAAGTTCTACCTCAACCGCTTTATAGCCCAGACATAGCACCTTCCGATTACCATTACCACTTGTTCAGATCAATGCAGAATGCCCTCACCGGAGTATGCTTCACTTCAGAACAGGGTATCAGAAATTGGCTCGATTCTTTCTTGACCTCCAAACCGGAGAAGTTCTTTTAGGATGGCAACCACAAACTGCCATAAAGATGGGCAAACATCGTAGCTTCCGATGGGCAATACTTTGAACATTAAATGCATAACAATTTTTTCACAATAAAGTTTTAATTTTCGAAAAAAAACCGCACGAATTAATGCATACACCCAATATATACCTACATATATAAATAATAACATATTGTTTTTCTCTTTAAAGTTGCCAAAATATTTTAGCTCTAAGCCCAGTTGAGTCCACCCTCTTCACCAACCGCCAGCTTTTGGTTTCAATTAGTGTCGGCGGGTTATTAAAGTTAAGTCGGTGCAGTTCTTCTTACTTACATACATACATACATACATACCTAAAGGAACATTTGCAGCTTCTCACTCACGCTTTTTTAATTATTATTGCGCTATTTTGTTGCTGTTGTTGTTTTTTTTTGTTTGCCAACTTCGCAAACAACAAAGATCAAATGAAACCGACGACAACAGTGCAAATGAGCACACGAAGTCGTCGGCCATTGCTGAATGTGCACGACGCAAACGACGTACCATAAATATGTGGCTGCAAAAAATCTGATCAGCCTTGAGCAGCCAACAACAACAATCAGCCAGCTACCAGCTACCAGCTTCCAGCTTCCATCTTGTGTCTTGCGGCTTACTTGAGAGTTAAAATGATGTGCACAGTACGCGCTGCCTTTCTATGAATGCATCTGCTGGCAAGCAGCGGCGGCGGCGGCGATAAAATCAACTAACAAATAAATGGACGCAATGGCTGAACGAAACGAAACCACAACTGAATGAATTGCTGCCAAAGTACTGCAACGCGACAGTTTTCTAAGCTCCAGCACCTGTTGTTGTTCTTGCGCTTGCTGATGGTTGCTGTTGTTTTTGTTGAAAGGAATGAGCAAATCGCCAGCAATAGTTACAGCAGCCGCAGCCGCAGCAGCAGTGCGAGTGTACGCGTATGACTGTCCATCATTTTCCATGCCATTGTCAAGAGTAGATCAATCAAAAGGTGGCAGCAAAACGACGCACATTACGAAGGAAGGAAGGCAGGAGGCGCACAAGTGACGATGAATGCCCGTGTGCCCGGGTGTCTGTGTGCTCGTGTGATGATGGTTGACAGCCCACGACAGGTTGTGTTGTTGTTATTGCTATTGCTTTTACTGCTGCTGCTGATGTTGTTTTTGTTGCGATAAATACCTTGCTACAATAATGACCAATCGGAAGAATCTTAAATGCATCATCCGCACGTTCGGTCGAATATCCGGTCATCGCAGCCTGTCCGCGCATTAACTGATCGGCAAGCCAACCAATGTGCTTGCATGCTCTCTGTCCCAGATTGGCGGCGACGGCAGCGACGGCAGCGGTAGCGGCAACGCGTTGACAGTTTAAACGCGACGTGCAACCGATAAGAAAAACAGAAATTAATTTCGAAATATTTCATGTTTGGTATTTCAACATTCGGTGCTTTTTGTAGAGTTCTTTTTCTTTCTGCGTTTAAGTTTAATAAGTTGGTCAGTTGGTTGGTTCTCTTCTGTTAATTTCTGAGTTTCTTTAACCGGCTTATGTAGACTCTGTGGTTACTTTGAAGTGCTTTTTTTTAAAGTTCGCTGTATTTAATTGGCTGGGGCTGTGAGGGAGAGGCTCTAAGTGGCTACATTGGCGCTTATCACTATTGCTTTTTCTAGTGCTGATCATGTGGCCGAAGACCGCTTCAGCGGTTACAAAGCACAACGTGGTAGCACTTATATATCCTTTGAATATTATAAAGAACCCTTCTCGAAGCAAAAACATGTGGATTTCATTTTGATAGCACTGTTGCAGCGGTCGATTGGCCACGCTTCGCAGTGAGTATGAGTAAGAGTTGGTATCGAGGTTTTCTAACTGGAGGCCCAGTACTCATATGAATAGCATAGCTCTGCGCGGGAGGTAGTATGTTGTTGTTGTTGCTGTTGTTGTAGTAGCGGTTCCTTAACCCCGCTTAGGGTAGGCTTTGTCAATCTATGTCGCCGAGGTCATCTAAGGGGAGGTCCAGGAAACGTGCTGTTTTGAGGGGATTGGACCAAAGGGAGCGAGGGGTTAGATGAGTTGGTTTAAGGGGACATGTGAAGAGGTGGATAGTGTCATGCGGAGACTCTCCACATGCAGGGAATACGTTGGGTAGGCTGGGGTCGAGTCTGGATAAGTAGAAGTTTAACCTGCTACAATATCCAGATCTATGTTGTGCCAGGGTCACGCGGGTCTCTCGAGGCAGCTCGAGCTCGTTGTCTGCAATAGGTGGTGTTTTAACTCCGAGTACGCCATTCACGGGAAGGGAGTCATTAAAGGTGTTGACTGACTCCTGGTGAATGGCGTTCAGTGCTTGTCTGCAACCCCGGCGGTAATTAGGATTCCCCAATGTCCGTGAGTAGCACTGAATGGTTCACTGTGTCAAATGCTTTTGACAAATCCAGTGCTACCAGGACAGTTCTCGCGCAAGGTCGGTGATCTAACTCCGTTTACTGTTGATCTAAAATTAATCTAACTGGTGATAAGTCCTCCTACCTGCCGGCTAAAAAAAGTGCTTCTCAATATCCCTCGAAGTCATAGAAAGGAAATTACATCAAGAAGATTGCCCTTAAGTGGCTGTAATAGTGGTTGCATGCTGAAATGTTGTACGAACCGTTTTGGTTTGGTTAGTATCACCGACGTTGCGTGCCTAATACTGGCGCAGAGTGGAAGAGAAGACCTACAAGATCGTAACAATAGAGCTAGGAACACCAAGAGAATACAAAGAATTACCCTTACCAAGAAGGCAGGATGAAGGTGCACGACATACGTTCCTCGAGGACGAGCTAGAGTCAACATTTACGATGCTTTCGATCTCTAGCGTTATGGACCGTGTTCGAAAATGGGACTTTCGGGCGGCAAGAATCCGCAAGGGTTTATGGTGGGAATGGAAGAGATAGCGGACGGCTACGAGATTGACAGGAACTCAAACTCACGAGCACTACCAGAGTTGTTAGCGGATGAAGCCCTCGCAAGAACAAACAACATTGACAGGAGTGGAACTTTTTCGAGTTTTTCTTGAGCTAGGAACTGCATGACGAGATCATGATGGCGTGTTCAGCGACCAAGTGAGAGACTCAAAGATTATTTCCTCTCCTTACAAGGGCTTATGCGATACGCTAATTACGTTGCCGAAGAAAAGCTGAGCCGAATTTATCGAAACTCTCGGCGAGAATACCAGCTCTAAGTGAGGCGAAGTAAACTTAGGATTTTGGAAGAACCAGTGGAACTGGTGGAGGATTTTGAAAATCTAAACCGCGAGAGAGATCCATTAAAGCCAACAACAAGAAAGTTTGTACCGCGATAAAAAGTTATTTTCATTAATATCTGATTGTATACGAAAGACGAGTCGAGCCGCGAAACACAGTTCACCCGCCAGAGCCATGACACAAATACGTAGATCCACATACAACATCAAACGGTGTGGAAGAGAAGGATATTCTGCTGGAAATGTTGTTGTTGTGGCGTAGGCCAACGTAGAATCACTCTAAAAATTCTCTTTCGACGAACAAAGACCTACTATGGTGGGGATGGCAAAAAACTGATAACATCTGATGAGTTGGTACAAAAAGTTTTCGAGAAAAAAGTTCTGCGAAAGATTTGTGATTCTTTGCGCATTGGAAACGGTGAATACCGCAGACGATGTGGCGAGATATGCGGCGACTTTGACTTAGTTCATCGAATCACGAGATATGGGTTACACTTGTTGGTTCATATCGTCCGTGTGGATGAGAACAATCCAGTTTTGAAAGTATTCGAAGCAGTATCCGTTGGTGGAAGCAAAGAAAGAGGAAGATCTGCAGTCCGATGGAACGATTAGGCAATAACCTAGCTGCATTTGGTAACTCTAATTCGAGTCAAATGGCGAAGAGAAGCAATGACGGGCGCCCTAATCTTAACTCGGCTTTAATCGCCTTAGCGGCGTGTGGTTTCTATTTTGCCTTCGTTTTGGACTAGGTTTCCATGATAAGGGGCTTGGTTTGTCGAGAGAGGACTTTCCAATTGACTATTCAGTCCAAAGTAACACAGAATAATGATTCTGCGTTGGATTTCAAGGCTGACATAGTTGTTGGTGTTAATAGTGGTTCCAATATAGGCGTAGTTATCTACGACTGCGACAAAGTTATGACTGTCAACAGTGACGTGAAAGCCGAGTCGCGTATGCGATGACTGTTTGTTTGATGACAGGAGGTATTTCGTCAGACCCATACCCTTGGCTTCCTTACCCCATCTGGCGGAATCAGAACTCACGGCGCGCTTGTTGAGGCCAATGATATCAATATCAGCTGCTGGCGCTGCACACTCTCATAGAAGATTGTTCTTTCTCTATACAGCTCTCCAGCTCTATAAGTATATTTACCTTAGATAAGAACGTGTCGAGGGAGCTTGATCTTCATTCTCTTCTATCTGCAGCCTCGCTAACATTATTAATATTTTAAACTCCTCATTATCCTTGCAATCCAACAATTAAATACAACAAATACTTGAAATTGCATTAAGTATATATGTGTATATGTACGCAATCGTATGCATGTCCTTAAGCCCAACACAAATATCTCGACTGCCTTAGACATTAACCTAAATATTTGTGTGCGAGCGTGGGAAACGAATTCTCCTCGCCCATCATCAAAAATGATTTCATTTGCTGTTGGACAACTTGAAGAATGCGCGTTTGCGCAGAAGGTGGCGACGGCGGGTTACTTACGAGTACGTATGTATGTGTATGTAGGTATGTACAGCTTGTGGTAGTATGGTGGTATGGTAGTTGGTTATCCTTTTAACTTGTTATGTTTTGTTAATTGAACACTTTACCAACCAATTTCAATGCAATTCTACGCAATTTAATATTGACCTCAACAACAATCTTATGAAAAGGGCAACTTTATACATACATACATACATACTTTGTACATACATACATAGTATATACATAAATAAATAATATATACATATACATAGTATATACATACCTACATAAGAGTGTGCGGCGGGCTGAGCGGCCAAAGTATGCAAGAAACTAGAAGCAGCTACCTTATCTCGAAAACAACAATAACAACAACAACAATTACAAATAAATGCAATAAAAATCACATTCATCCAGTGAATGTAGATATTGAATGTGACAACAACAACAACAGCAACAACAACAAGGTAAACAACAAGGTAAAACAACAACAACAACAAGAACAAGGGAAACAACAACAACAACAACAACAACAACAACAACAACAACAACAACAACAACAACAACAACAACAACAACAACAACAACAACAACAACAACAACAACAAGTGAAGACAGTGCATAAAAACCCCAGTAGAGTAGAACACTCGTTTGCAAGTGAAAAAGAAAAAGGAAAAAAAAAATAAGAATAAAAAAATGAAAAAGGAAAAAGTGAAAAAGAGCAAAACTTAAACTCCACTTTGTCGTTACCAACTGGCGAAGTTATGGCAACATTCCGAAATATGCGTATGTCCTGTACTCGTTCGTACTCATGCTCGTACTCGCCATGGGCTGCCTGTTGTTGTGGTATTGTTGTTGCGAAGCTCAAATCGGCGACGAGAATCGCGAATTGCTGTTTTATCTGTGGCAGATCCGAAAATGTTTCAATATGTTAGCGGCATTGGGTAAAGGAAAGAGTTACAAAAAGACAACCAACAAGCGGCAACAGAAAAGTCAACAACAACAACAACAATAACAACATGTATAGTACATAGGAGTACATTGTTGTTCGCTGATTTGCTGCATCAACACCAACAGCCCAAGAAGATACTCATGCATGCACACAGACACACACACCTGCATATACACAAACAAAGTCTCGGTAAGTAACCGCTGCGGCATATTGAAAGAATGGCGGTGATTCTGATCCAACAACAAGGATTTGCCGGTGAAACAATTGCACAATTGCCGAGTGCTGATAAAAAGAAAATAATGTGGAAAAAGGGCGGACTTGCAAATATGCGTATACAACTATGCAAGTGCTATATTGACTGATGAAATTTGATGATATTTCCATAAGAAGAGATCTCATTCTACGGGGAAACATAGAAAAATTACAATTCTGATATCAGACAAGTATGCTAAGGACGATATTTTTTTTGTCTTCCAAAGAGTGGAGGAAAGAGAGAGAGATAGAGAGAGAGAGAGAGAGAGAGAGAGAGAGAGAGAGAGTGAGAGATAGAGAGAGAGAGATAGGGAGGGGGAGAGACAGAGAGAGAGAGAGAGGGATGGAGGGAGAGAGAGAGAGAGAGAAAAAGAGAGAGAGAGAAAAGAGAGAGAGAGAGGAAAAGAGAGAGAGAGAGAGAGAGGGAAAGAAAGAGAGCGGTTAGTAGTACGTGAGGTTTCGAACTCTCACCTGGGCAGTCGGACAACTAAAATTATAGAAAATTCTAGGGTGGGAATGTCAACCCGACCGCATTTAAGTACTTCCGATAGGAAATTTGAAGTTCCATCACAAATCATTCATCAGTCATTTGGGTACCATTTATTGGAAAAAATTAAAACGAAAACCGCAATTCGGAGGAGATCAACTGAAAAACGCTTCATGAAGGTTATGAAACGTTAGTTATATACAAATAAAGAGAGAGAGAGAGAAAGAGAAAAAGGGGGAAAAGTGAAAAAGAGAGAAAGATGGAGAGAACGAGATACGGAAAAGGATAGTGAGAAAGAGGTAGAGTTAGAGAGAAATCTAAGACGCATTCTATGAAAGCCTAGAACGCTACATGAGCCTCCGCAGCGACATCAAAAAGCGTCTTTTGCCAAATTTATTAACTACGCTCGAGCAAAATGTGTACTCCCTTTAGCGAATAAAGTAGCAACCAAGCTGTAAGAGTGGTATCCCATTACCTAACGACCTAGGGTTAGGTCGCCGATAGGATGACAGCATTTGATCGGATAAAATATGGTTCAGATCCAGAGCATAGAGCCGGCTAAACCGACGAGTTGATTTAATTCCCACTTATCCCGACTTGACCTTGGTATGCTCAAGGTATGTTCTTGCATGCAATGGCCCTCCGCATCACACTAACCATCTATTCGCTCGCCGGCTAGAACTTATTTATCTAACACCCCTTTCCCTCTGAATTAAACCCGTGGAAACAGCCCGTTCCCTTGACCTCCCGACAGATGACCTCGAGCACTTATGGTAAACTAGTTTCGTTTGGTTCTTAGCTTGGTTAGTTAACTACTATAACAACAACAACTGCGGCCCGATCGAATGATATGTTTTTAATGGAAGACGTGTGTCTAGTGGACGGAGATGCGAAATTGACTGAACTGAGCCGCTGGGCACGCGCGAGAAGCTAATACCGATGAACCTGAGACTACTTAAAGATATCATCTTCACTATCAGACGTCTATCTACAACTCTTCATCGTGAAACCACCCTCAGGTGAGCTAGAAAAGACTATACAGACTTCGTACAGCAATCAATAAAAGAACTGCTGGACGTGACGCGATACCGACAAGCTTTGGACGCTATTTACAGAGCATTAGTCAATGTCTTCCTCAACTCTCTGCCAGTTAGTGACATCATCTGTGCCGAACCTCCACGACGTGCTCCATCTGCTTCATGAGTCGTGAGTTATTACGATGTAACTAAGTCCTGAGGTAAACGTAACTACCACCTATCCAGACTCGATTACGATATATGGTAGACAACAAATGTGTAGCATATATTAACTCCCCTCACGACACTAACGATCTCATGTCCTCTTACGACACTCAGTACCTAATGTTCTCTAAAATTGACTTATCTAACACCCTGCTCCTCTTGGCCTGAGCCCGTTGAAGCAGCATATTTTCTAGACCACTCATTAGAGGACTTCGATTGCAGTGACTAGCTAAGCCTGCTCCAAGCTGAACTATCAGCTAAACACGACGACGTTCCAATATCGATGACAGGACAACCAATGTCTAAGCGTCGGCTAAGGTTATGCTGTCGCAAGGCTGGCAACGAGCAAGCCTCTATCATCCAAATGTCTATATGAACTTCAAGAAAATGTTTTGCACAAAATAAAGGCCTTCGTAGGCGGAAAAGGCCAACACTCTACTGGAAAGCTTGATATGAGAAGAACCTATAACTGAATTGGGATGGCTTACCGACGCGCTATACACCTGTAAGCACAAAATGAGGAAGACCTGAACGGAATAGGCTTGAAATTCAAAGTCTTTACCATATGATGCAACGTCTTGAGAAAGCTAAAGTGATGTGAGAATCTCGAGCTTCCCTCAGAAAATCAAAAAAAAAAAAGAACACAATAATAAGCATAAAAGAAGGAATACAACAAAAATATCAACAGCCAGAAGGTTAAGGCAAAACAGCCAATGTACAATGTACGAGTATGTAGTGTATTTTCCTATCCAACCGCCGATACGGCCGCAGTGGACTGAGTTGTGCGCGATTCCGCCGCCAGTAGAATTCTCGTTTCGTTTTCGGTATCTCTCTTTGAACGCCTGCAGTCATGGGAACGAACTTTTCACATTCCGCAGATGCCACTGTTTTTGTTTCGCTGCCAATATTATTATTGTTGCAATTGTTGTTGTTCATTTTTGTTACTGTTGCTGTTGCTGTTGCTGCTGTGAGCGTTTGTTTGTTTGTTTGTTGTGCGCCGAGAACGAAGGCAGTTTTGGCTTCTTGAATTTTTTACTTCTTTTCCCTTTTTTTTTTGTTTGTTTGTTTTTGTTTTACTCACCGCCTTGCAATTGTTGTTGGCACATTGTTTATTATATTTGTTGCTGTTGTTGTTGTTGTTGTTGTTGGCATTGTAGCTTTTATGTTTTTATAAACTACTAAGAAAATACCTTAGGCACAAAACATCGAAGGTACGTACACCAGGACATGGAGCTGGGAAATGCGGTGGGGAGGGTGGCAGCTTACGGCCAGGATATACTGCGCAACAGTGTATCAGGGTGGCAGGATGCAGCTCAGCAGCGCAAGCACTTGTTGGCCTAGAATGATATACTCGTATACCAGGTTGCGTCTTTAATTTTTGTTGTTGTTTGTCTATACGTCATAATTTCAATGTTGTTTCGTTGTAAGTGGCGTGTTTCGGACCAGAGCGAAAGGAGGGTTAGATGAGTAGGTTTTAAAGGGCATGCTAAGAGGCAGGACATACATAGCAGGTCTAGTGGATAAGTAGGAAATAAGTCGACTTGTGCCAGTATTGCACGGGTCTCTCGAGGCATCTCGAGCTTTTCATCTGCAATGGGTGGTGATTGGATTCCGAGAAAGCCATTCATTGGACCAGAGTTCAAGAAGGTGTTGACGGACTCTCGGTAATTGGCGTTTAGGGCCTATCGGTACGCCCTTCTGTCCTGCGGTTCTTGTACGTGGTGCTCAATGGGGCCCTTGTAGCCGAGTACTCTCTTCCGCAACTAAACGTCTGTCGCGGTGCTTCTTAAAGCGTATCATACATAGATGCAATGTTGTTCAAGTGAATGCTCCAGCGACATCAGGAGGTTTCTATCACGGTATTCTGGCAAGCTTATAGCTTTTTCATTTGCGTCACGCTAGTCCCCAGCGTATTAATCCGAGCAGCGTAGTTTACTACCGCCCGACCTATTGCCTTGTGAGTTGCCTGCAACGCTTCTTTCCTTTTCTCCAGGTGCTGCTGGCTAACGCTTTCACGATTTTGTTGCGGCGCTGTACTTTTGTGTCAATTGCCGTGGTGTACGGAATGAAGGGCTGCCGGCTGACGAATGTAACTCCCTATAACTTCGGAAGTTTTACGCAATTGACTTTCACATTGAGGTCGAGTTGGCACTTCTTCGTTCAGCTGGTGAAGAGTGTGTCAACTCTCACGACAACCGGTTCTATACAAAACTCTCACGATCCGGATTATATCCGGCCAATCGCTGTCACCATTTCAACTATGTAACCCTTTAGGTCAACAGGTAACAAACATGGATTGTCGTGAGTTTTAGGCGGACGTGCTGGAAAGTTCATCACACAGTCTTTGGCGAGCATAAAAATGCTTTCTCGTATATTATACCACGTTTTCTATTCCATCATATTCTAAATCGTCCATTTCTTTTCGCTCAGCATCGGTTTCTACCTATATACGAGTATATCTATATAAAAATAGAAGTAGCTGGATGTGTACAATTCACTCAAAGCCGAAACCGTGAAAATTCATTACTAAAAGGCTCGGCTCCGGCGCTGCGGCCAATATTTGGTCGACACTATCGACCAGCATAGTCGGTACTTCCAACTACCTTGGATCGGTTACGCACCTTGTTTACTCTAGTCGATAATTTGCTTCCTCAGAGATGCCGTACGGTGCGCACCGAAGACGCTATTGCTGCTGTGGAGCAGAGTAATGAAGAAGATCCGAAGGAATCCTCCCGTCATCGCGCGCAGCAACTGGAGCAAAGAGAAAATTCGCTATATTTTACAATTTTTCTTCGATCAAGGCGAAAAAGCAGCCAAAGCGGTTGAAAAAATTATTTTAGTTTATGAGCCCGATACTGTATACGGACGTGTAGCACAAAAGTGTTTTGCTAGGTTCCGTTCCGGTAATTTCGATGTCAAAGATGCACCACGCGTCGGGAGGCCTGTCGTCGAAAATTGCGATAAAATCATGGAAATAGTGGAAACAGACCATCACGTGAGCACTGATTTAATCGCCGAGGAACAAAAGATAAGCCAGAAAACCGTTTGGAACCATTTGCATAACCGTGGGTTCAAAAAGAAGCTCGATGTTTGAGTGCCACACGAACTAACGCAAAACAACATGATGGACCGAATTTCCACCTGCGAATCGCTGCTGAATCGCAACAAAATCGACCCATTTCTGAAGCCTTTGGTGACTGGCGATGAAAAGTGGATCACTTACGATATCGTCAAGAGAAATCGGTCGTGGTCGAAACGCGGTGAGCCGGCGGAAACGGTGGCCAAGCCAGGATTGACGGCCAGGAAGGTTTTACTGTGTGCTTGGTGTGGTTGGCAAGGAATCATCTACTACAAGCTGCTCCCTTAAGGCCAAACGCTCAATTCGGCCCTCTACTGCGAACAACGCCAGGTCACACACGTCTTTGGTGACGTGCCAGAAGCTCCAGGGGCTCGGATGGGAGGTGCTAATGCACCCACCTTATAGTCCGGACCTGGCACCAAGTGATTACCATCATTTCCTGTCCATGGCGAACGCGCTTAATGGTGAAAAGTTGGCCTCAAGAGAGGCCTGTGAAAATTGGCTCACCGAGTTTTTTGCCAATAGGGACGCAGCCTTCTACGGGAGGGGTATAATGAAGATGGCATCTCGTTGGCAACAAGTTTACGAACAAAACGGCACATATTTGACTTAAATCGGACAAATGTAGACAAAGTTATAATATTTTGAAAAATCAATAAAAAACCATGCACCGTTAAGACGGAAACGAAAGTGTGACGTAAGCAAAGCGACAGCTGATTGATTGTCAAATTTTATAACAGTGAAGAGCGGTATCTTTGAAGGCGCAATCTTAGAGTTCTATTATACTTGTTTTTGGTTATTAACTCGCACGTATGTGTGTGTGTGTGTGTTAGTAGAGGAATAATAATAAAGTCTACAAATGGCTACGGCGCGAAGCGTTTAGCTAGCCGCTTTTGCTTATCATTAGCCATCGATACGCGGAATAAAGCGATACAACGGATATAATATTGGAAAAAAATCCACACACACACACACATGTGCGCATAGCACAATTATCATAATCAAGAAAATAATGTCGAAAACACAGAGATGAAGAAGAAGAAGAAGAAGCAGAATAATGAGATAACGCAATGCAACTGGCTGCACGCACTTCATGAATTTTATTTGCCGCTCAATTTGTGATTGCATCTGCGCACAAATATTCCGTTTTTCGCCGACTTGACCGATGCGATTTGTTGCCGCTGCTGGTGCAGTGCGTCCTCTACATTTGTTTAAGTAGCGTACGTTCAATTTTTATTTTTCTTCTTCTTCTTCTCCTCAATATTTCGATTTTTTATTGCTGTTCTCTTCGTGTTTACTAATCGCATCTTTTTTTGTATGTTTTTGTTTCGTTTCCCTCTTCCTCAGCTCGCTGGTAATCATTTTAAGCGGCCAACAACAAATAAACGTTGCACCGCCACGTCTGCACTGCACTGATCCGAAGGTTTTTGTGTGTGTTTTTTTTTTTGTTGCTCTTTTCGTTGTGTTCTCACAGAATCTTTGCTTGCAATTTGCCGACAATGGCGGTCTTCAGTGGGCACATCGTGCACTTCTTCATTTCTGCACTCGCCAACAGTCGCGTTGCTCGACTGTCACTCGTCGCGGCAACAATCTTTCTCGTTCTTGTTTCTCGCTAAATACTGACTACTTCAAAATGCTTTTAACTTGTCGGCGTTTAGTTAAAGTGGTTACACGTGAAACGACTTTTTCAACTTGTTTGACTTTTCCGTCGGAAGAGAGTGTCGTTGTGAGAATTTCAGTTCTTTTGTTTTCGTTTCTTTTCTTTTCTTTGAGTTTTTAAATCGACGAGTGTAAAACATGCAAAAAAATAAACATCGTTCGATGATTTAAATGGGATTAGCGATGTCTTCTCATCCTTTATTGGTATGGACACGCCGAATCATGCGTAAGTTTCTTCCTCTCGCTGTTTGACCCCAATTTGGAAATACCAAGTGAAACCAGGTCGATCTCCAACTGAGTGCAAGTCTTTTTCATACACGGCTTCCACCAGCGGGCGCAACATCGGATACCTTCAAAGCTGGAGAGCTTTCATTCAAACTCTTAATTATTAAATATTCCAAAGGATATGTCGACTGGGTCGCACTATGTAATGGAAAGATGTCAGATCACACGGACATTGAAGGCAATAAGATAGCTGACGAACTGGCTAAGGAGGAAGTCCTTTTAGAACAGTACGTAGTGCCCTGAACTTAACAGCTCCGTTCAGAGAAGTGCAGCAATCTTACTTAGTCAGGCGAATAGACTTTGGGAACGAGCTAAGGGGCACAGGATCGAGAAAACTATATGCAAACTTGAAAACTTATGTTAAACTTGCAAAGTTTTACTATCGTTAAAGTGACCGGATTCCTTGCAGCTGGTAGGACTCTTAATGGGCATTGCCTTTTAACGTCGAATGCCTTCATTCAAGGTCTGATAGAAGACATACGCTTGTTGTATTGTAGGGAATGTGTGGAGATAGAGGAGCAAGTAATCTGTAAGTGTCCAGCAGAAATGCTACAGGACAATATGGGCGTAAACCAGACCTTTGTAATCGTTGCAGCGATTTTCAACCGAGCTCCTCTTCCAATTTTTGGTAGGCAAATGGAGGGATGTCGTTCGTACCAGGATGTGAAGTCGGGCCTTCCGTATGGCAGTACGCAATGCTAACTACTCGGCAACCACGGCCGCCAAACTTTTAGCGCTCGATAGTAAATATTTCCCATTTGGTTTTATTTAATCATCTCAGAAGATAATCAGGTCCTGTGCAGAGTGCAGAGTGATTATAATTATTCCTCCTTTCGCTTGCTCATGCGCCGTTCACAGCCCTGGATATGTTGACTTGTAAGACTTCAAAAGGTAGCTCCAACTGCCTGAAGATTTGTGTAGCGAGCATTTCACTGTTCTTCCAAGTAGTTAAAGTGAATTTGCGAATGTAAAACTCCCTAAGAATCATCCGATCCAAAAATGGCTGCAATATATAGCACTAAGAACAGGATTACCTTCGTTGAGATGAGTAACGCATTCGTTACCAGATACACCACCGCTTAAAGAGGAGTTCTGTCTTCGACGTTGTGGTGTCAAGATTCAGAAACTGAGAAACTCTGTTCTCAGAGCGAAAGGAAAGCACTCACAGGTGGACATCAACTCCGTTAAAAGCGAGATGATACTCTTCACCAAGAGGGGCAAATCCACTAAACCTCCCACACAAAAGAAGAATATTCTTACTACAGACGTGCAACATCTCGGGGAAAGTTTCAGGTAGCATGAGCTCAACTGGTGGCGAAATGCAGTAGCAAGTAGTCGGAAGTCAGGGCAGGGGTGAATCACATCAATTCTAGTTTCCACTTTGATAAAATCTATTCCACAAGATCATCTAAGAGATTTGAATGTGAAATTTTCCAGATCAAAGAGAAACACAGGCGGTTTAAATCTCACCAGTGGAGAATAAGTCAACCATATGAGCCAATAGATCTAAAAGGGCTGGGCACCAGCCAGCAGCAACTGTAATTTGAGGTAAAGGAACTGATTGACGCAATAGGTATAGTAATAGCGATCCACATCCATTGTTTTAGGCACTCAGCATTGAAATAGGTGATTAAATTATTCGTGGAAGTCCGCAATGCAAAGTTCCTTCAAATATGACCATCTCTAAGCAGCTCTAAGTAATATCTCGCGTTTAGACACATTCTGTGTACAAGTAAAACCTAACCCTTCTATTCGGACAAGTATCTTGGAGTAATTCTCTATAAAAGATTCGAGGGAACATATCTGCAGCAGGATCAGCAGGAACGCAGCAAATTTGAAATTCCTGCAGTGAGCTTACTGTGCCAAAAACGGTCTTAAATACTGACTCATACTGAGATATGGCCAACTAGCATGGTGGACGACTCTAAGAAAGAAAGGCCACATTAAAGTTCCGGAACGGCTACAACGTACCTGTTTACTAGGTATAGCAGGCGCGATCCTTGATATTAGGCCAACTAACAAATAATGACGTATAAACCCTATACGAATAGGTCACACCCCATACTGCGAAGAACATTACAGCACAAACAAATCTGCAAAAAGAACTCGAGCTAAACGTACACGTACAATGCGACCGAGAAAAGGAAAGTATAAGCCATCTACACCTTCTCTAGCCATGAAAAATGGGGTCATCGCTAATAATGAAGATATCCCTAACTGTACTGATGAGTCCAAAAGCGGGTGAGGGACTGAAGCAAGGTTCTTCTGTGTGCGCCCCATAAACCAAGGTAGTTTCAAACTCAATGACTATAACTCTGTCTTCCAAGTGAGACTGGCAACATCGTTTGCCACATACCTTTCAGCGCTTACAAATGCTTGAAGGAGGAACTTTTAATATTCCGAAGCAATTCCAACATACGTGTAGAGCGGTTCGTTAAACTACAGTGGGGCAGCACGGGTCGCAGATATACTAAACTTTTGGTAGCACTAAGCAAATGACTGGCTTGGTCATGTCGTCCGAAAGGGATGAAAGCACTCCAGCTTTGAAAGCATTCGATGCAGCAGAGAAAGAGGAAGACTTCCACTCCGTTGGAAGGATCAGCTGGAGAGTGACCTGGGTTCACTTGGTATTTCCAACTGGCGCCAGGCAGCGAAAAGCAGAGAAGAATTGCGCTCTTATATTGATTCGGCTATAATCGCGTAAGCGGTGCCAATGCCAATAAAGAAGAAGAAGAAGAAGAAGAAGAAGAAGAAGAAGAAGAAGCAAAAGAGAACTAAGTTTTCCCGTGGATGTATTGACGGAGTATCTACCGTTGAGTTAACATCTCCACGAGTTAGTTAAGGTAACATAGAGTGCTATAGTAGATTACCGCGAAAGAGTGAGCGCCCCACCCTGAGGAGGACGAAACGCTGTAGCATTATCCTTGCGTGGTCCCGGTCTTCAGCCGATTGAAATATTTAATCCTCTACAGTGCTTCGAAATCCAGCCTTAAAAAGATAGGGTACATGTTGGAAGAAACTAAAACAATTCATTAAATCCAGCGAAATGTTGGCACAATGAGCTTGCGTGCGGCCGTCCGCAGACTTTCAACCGCTTCTTTCAACAAATTAACAATCGAGACAACCTGCGGTCAGCTTATCCACATCTCCTTTCCAGCAGTAATCCATCCAACTACCGCCTTAGCAAGAAGATGCATGAAACTCTCGTTATCTTATCACCTCCGAACCGTAACGATCTGTTAGTTGGATTGATAAATATTCCATATCAGCGATCTTATCACAGCAATTGCAATGCGAAATGCAGACCATTATATAAAAATATTTTTAAAATTTTTTTATATGGATTTTCTTAATTGCCGACGCTTATTTACGATCGATCAGCTGTGATTATAACAAATAATCGAACCAAAAAGACTTGGTGGAAAAATAAAAGACTTTCTAAATTTGGTGTTATTATTGTATTATTTGTTATAATCAATTGGTCTCAAGTGTTTAATAAGAGTAAATGAGCATGAAATAAGAGCGCATATATGTACATACATACATATATATGTAATTATGTTGGTATATGTGTGTATGTATGAATGCATAACTGCACTTTTAAGTAAACTCCAAGCAAAAATTACCCACTTAATATGCCCGACATCACTATATATAACTATATATATATAAATATTTCTTTTAATTATTAACTTTTCACAAAGAAAGCCGCTGCTGCTTACTACCGCAGTCAACGCCGTCAACGCCGCCGTCATATTATTATTATAACCATTTTCATCAATAATTTCGCACTTCCTTTAACAGCCTGAAAGTTGTTCTCCTTGAAACACATACAAACATACATGTATTTATAACAATAGTTGTGTTCGCAGTAAATAAAGGGTATCTTTTTTGGAGATGTGGGTTTCAAGCAGAAATAAAATGCTTATAATTTTATGTTATGACCAAGATTTTAGCTTTATTATAAGGGTTTAAGAGTTTGCCATAAGGTTTTTAAAAAAGATTTCGGTATCGTCGTGGCCGGCTCAAGTAAATTCCAGCCGGTGGGTACAATATTCGACCACCTTTTGCTGCGTTTGGGATCGGTTATCAGCTACAACGCGTCGAATATTCCCTTCCAAGTCGTCAATCGTCTCGGGCTTGACTGCGTAGACAGGCGGCTTCACACAAACCCACAAAAAATAGTTTTCCGCGGCGTTAAATCGCACGATTTTGGGGCGACGCCACAACGTACGTCTTGAGATAATGCATTCTCCAAAAAGTTTCCTTTAATAAATTGATTACTTCGTTGGCTGTTTGACATGTAACACCGTCTTGTTGGAACCAAAGATCATACACATCAACGGCCTTCAATTCAGTTACAAAAAGTCATTAATCATGGCTCTATAGCGTTCCCCATTGAATGTAACACTAAAGCCGACTTATTTTTTTGAAGCAATATGGACCCTCGATACCCTCTACTCATAGAGCTCACTAAATAGTAACAGTCTTGAAGGTGTAACGGTCCCTCTACTCATAGAACTCACCAAAAAGTAAAAGTCTTGAAGGTGTAACGGTGCCTCAACAATGGTTTGTGGATTATCATCACACCAAATGCGCCAAATTGGTTTATTAACCTATCCACATTCAACCAGAGGTGATCTTCATCGCTGCACAAAAGTTGCTTGTGAAATTCGGAATCGGTGGACATCTCGTTTTGCGAACATTCACCGAACGTGCGACGCGTTCCGTTGTCGTTGGGCTTCAATTCTTGCGAGAGTTGGTTTTTGTAAGCTCGCATACCAAGATCCTTCCTCAAAATTCGCCATACAAAGCATAGCCACAGCTCCAATTGTTACACGCGATGGCGGATGGAATCATTCGGGTCTTCTTGGCTGCTCTGCTTCACAACAGCAATGGCGTCTTCGGTGCGCATTGTACGGCGTCTCTGAGGATACGCATTATCCGGTCTATGGTCGTTCGAAGTACCGACTCTGCTGGCCGATTACATTGGTGAACTACAAAGTTCGTTCGGTTTTTTTTATTGATTTTTCAAAATATGATAAGTTTGTGTACATTTGTCTGATTTAAGTAAAATATGTGCCGTTTTGTTCGTAAACTTGTTGCCAACGAGATGCCCGTCTCGTAGAAGGCTGCGTCCCTATTGACAAAAAACTCGGAGAGCCAATTTTTACAGGCCTCTATTGAGACCAACTTCTCACCATTAAGCGCGTTCGCAATGGACAGGAAAAGATGGTTATCACTTGGTGCCAGGTCCGGTGCATTAGGACCTCCTATCCGAGCTCCTGGAGCTTCTGGCGCGTCACCAAAGGCGTCTGTGGTCTGGCGTTGTCCTGATGGAACACAATTCGGCCTCTGGTGATCAAAGATGGCCTCTTCTGGATGAGTGCTGCCTTCAAGCGGTCCAGTTGTTGGCAGTAGAGGGCCGAATTGAGCGTTTGGCCATAGGGGAGCAGCTCGTAGTAGATGATTCCTTGCCAATTGCACCAAACACGCAGCAAAACCTTCCTGGCCGAACGAACTTTTTACTTGACCTAATATATTACGACGGAATATTGGACGCAGTGCGTGTTACGTCGCGTGAGCCGCACGGTTCTTTTGGTAATAAATTGGCAAACGTGTAAGTCTCTTCAGTATGAAATGGCAACCCCAACTGAGTATAAATCAAGTAACACCTGTTAAGAAGACCAACTCCGAGAAAGCTTTTGCCTCACACCTCTAAACAAAAAGAACACCCTTTACAATAAAAGTGCATACCACTTTGTTTATTCATCTGGAGTTGAGTTGAGTTGAGTTGAGCTTAAAGGCGCGACTTGTTTTTCTTTCAGTTCGGTAATAATTGCAACGCTCGTCTGCCAGCCTCCTGGCGGGTAATAAGTACTTGTATGTATGTATGTGCGTGTGTGTGTGTCCATATCAAATGCTGAGCGTAGAAAGCAACTGCAACTTTGCTTGCTACTTATCAATAATTGAGATGAAATTGTTTCTGCAAACACTGTCGCACACACACTCACACACATACATACTCGCATACACGAAACGCGGTGGGGCATCCTTCAAAGAAAGCATTTCGAAATCATTTTCATTATGGCAATTTGTCGGCGAGGTTTATTATTAATAGCAACAGCAACAACAACAACAACAACACAGCGGCAATCTGCCATTGATGGAGTAAACGATGACAATGGCAATCGCAATGGCAACGGTAATGGCAATGACAATGGTAAAGTTTTCCACGACAGCGACAACAATGTCGGCAACGGGAATCTCAACAACAACAAACAAACAGCAATAACACTTACAATAGAGAGACAATAACAGCAATTATATGCAGTATGAATGTCAAAGACACCAACGTTGCGGCCAAATTTCAAAGAGTACCCACCAAGCCACCAACCCAGCAACTCAGCAACCAACCAGCAGCGTCTTTATGAAAGTAATTGATGTGGAAAACGGTAAGTACGACAGCCGATTGTCATTTACAACCACGAAATGCTCCACCTGTGCGTGTAGGCGGCTTGCCGGTGTTTGAGCCAGGCACTTGTAGCGAATGGAAAAGGCACACTGGGGCTAATGGAGAGCTGAAGTGGACGAAATTTATGAATAATATTTTTTTCTTTTATTTAAAAAAAAAAATTGTCGTCAAATCAAATAAATATGTAATAAATACTTATAATTTTGCGACTATTTCTTCAAATATCCAAAGCTTTCGAACATAAAATGAACTCAAGCTACTTGGCTGTCTTCGCAGCACGTAAAAAAAAAGAATAAACATTTTGTAATTAAAAAATGTTCGACCCTTTGAAGCTCAACTCCCTGGAAGTAATTTTCCATGACCATGAGCTTCAGTTGCTTTGTTGGACCAATAAGCCAGGAATACGTAGAAACCAATGATATGGCGTTGACAGCTGAAGCCGAATGTTAAAAATAGATGACGGGATTTTGAGCTCAACAGAGAAGACTAGACGTCGGGAAGCGGGAATCACAACTTACCGTCGAATGTCTTTTCCCATTAGACTTTCAGTCTTGTTCTGCGAGAGCACCCTCATCAGCAACTTGGTACTGTTGAGAGAACTGTGGATGGTATTTTAAGTTGCCTAAGAACAGCCGTGAGCGAAACGAGTGGTTTTTGATAAGCTCAATAGAAGAGCTTGTACGATGAGACTTGTCGAACCGCTAAGAAGAGCTTGCTACCTCGCAACGATCAACCGCTGTGTAGAAAAGATACCGAGACTAATTTGTAACTGTTGACCTAAACGTGGTTAGATCGCCGAAAAAGTGACAGCCCTTGGCCGGATAAAATCCGGGTCAACTCCGGTGCGTAGAACCGGCTGACTCCCTTCCCGTGAATGGCATACTCGGAATAAAACCACCTATAGCAGACAACGAGCTCGAGCTGCCTTGGGATACCCGCATGACCCTTGCACAACTTAGATCTGGATACTGTAGTAGATTAAGCTCCTACTTATCCAGACTCGACCCCAGCATACCCAACGTATGCCCTGAATGTGGAGAGTCTCCGCACGACACTAAACACCTCTTCACATGCCCCCTTAAACCGACTCATCTAATCCCCCTCTCCTTTCGGTCCAATCCCGTCGAAACAGCACGTTTCCTGGACCTCCCTTTAGATGACCTCGGCGACTTAGACTAACAACAACAAAAACAACAAAGATACCGAGAGTTGAAGAGGAAATCGATACGCTTTTGCAGAGTGGAAGACAGTGTAGCTTGTGAAGCTGGTCGATAGGTGTAATTCACGAAAATTCTGTGAGGAAGTGCGCCTCGCAGAAAGTTTCAAGATTGGTACATACCCAAATAGAACCCAAAGAGATGATCTCATGACCGATGCCAAGAGTATACTGAGATTATGGAGGGAACCAGCCTATTGAATGGTGGAATGGAATGAAGACTTTCGATTACCGGACTATAAAGAAGTCTGATCAGCAATTATCCGCTATTCAAATATGACGGATAAGGACTGATAAAGTGCATTTATCCGCTTCTTTACCGAAAATAGCCTGAAGGTTGGAACTTAAGTATGATCTGCCCAATCCACATAAAAAGGAACCATGCAAATCGGGCTAGTTATATATGGAATCAGTCTCCTGATAACCGTATATAAAGTGTAGCACTTTTCCAGCCAGCCTAAAATGAAGGACAGGGAAAGTGATACATCCAAAGGTGATGAAACCGAACACCAGTCCTTGACGATGGAATAGACGTTCCGTTCCATCTCGACCACGACGAATTGCAATTGCTCGCCTGAAGTAAATGGCGGAAGCCGATATACCGCTGAGCTATCAAGCTATGGTGGCATAGATTTGCCATTTGTACGCATCAGATTCTTTTTTAATAAGTTTCGACGAAAGTAAGCCCGACAATTGAAACCAAAGTGTGCACTGTCCAATTCAAAAACAAAGTTTGTGTTAATTACCGTGGGATAAGCCTCCTCAATATCGCTTTAAAAGTTCTATAGAGCGTATTGTATGACAAGCTAAAGTCCACCGTCAACGAACTGATCGGAACCTATTAATATAATCTTAAAACTAGTTGATACGTTAAATAGTGGATATTTACTACGGAAACATGAGATAAGAATCGACGCACATCACTCCTTCGTCGGTTTTAAAGCTCCCTTTTACAGCACAGAAAGGAACTGCCTCTAACGCTGAATAAGACCATAGGCATGGTCAGTATCGAGCTCTCCGAACCGTTCAATATTGAAAGAGTTTTCAAAAAAGGCGACTCTCTATCATTTGATGCTTTCAATCTAATGCTGGAGAAAACAATACAAGCTGCAGAACTGAACAGAGAAGATACAATCTTCTTTAAGAGCGAACAGCTTTCGTCGGTGATATTGACACCATTGGCGTTAACAACCGGCTGGATAAGGTAGCAAAGCGTATGGGTCTGATAGTGAGCGAGAGCAAGACGAAATATCTCATATCTCCTCAAACCAACAGTCAGCACATTCGCCTCTAGACTCCCACATCTCCATTGAAATTCAAGGTTATAAAAATCTGCGTCTATCAAGGTATCGACACCAACAACAATGTCAGCATCGTAACAGTTCTTTCTTTGGACGGAGTAGGCAATTGTAAAGTGAAGTTCTCTTCCGACAAACAAAAAACAAGCTGTATAAGTCGCTCACTCTCGACGAAGACAACATCTGATGAGTCGACGTTGGGAGATTTCGAAAGAAAGGTTTTGCAGAAGTTGTATGGTCCGATGGAACATCGAGCTGTATGAGATATGTGGCAACATTGACATTATTCCACGAATAAATAAAGAAGAAGAAGAAGAAGAAGAAGAAGGGGAAGAAGAAGAAGGAGAAAAAGAAGAAGGAGAAGAAGAAGAAGGAGAAGAAGAGGAAGAATAAGAATAAGAAGAAGGAGAAGTAGAAGAAGAAGACGAAGAAGAAGAAGGGGAAGAAGAAGAAGAGGAAGAAGAAGGAGGAGAAGAAGAAGAAGACGGGGAAGAAGAAGAAGGAGTAGAAGAGGAAGAATAAGAAGAAGAAGAAGAAAAAGAAGGGGAAGAAGAAGAAGAATAATAATAAGAAGGGGAAGAAGAAGAAGAAGAACAAGAAGATGATACAATGAAAAGTCAGATTTTTTGATTGTTTTGGAACCTGCAATAGAAACTCCCGCTGTATGTCCTTCATTGGATGAGAAAAAAAGATTGGTATTAAAAAGAACGGCATATCCACTACTCTCCTATTCGGTTTTACCCGATTCGTGCGCTTTCTTACTGTGTTATATATTAAATTGGAGAATGAACGCGGCAATTTCACACAACGCCGCTTCAGTGTTCGGCAAAGGCAAATCTTAGGTTGACAGGTGTGAGCGCGCTACAGTTGATTACGCCGAAGGGACAGGACACGCTGGCAGGAATTTCGCCCCACAGAATGTACGCATAAATAAAAAATAATAAAAAAATAGAAAATATGCATATCTAGTTAATGAAGGTAGAAAAGAGGAAAATTTTTATTTAAATTGAGGAGGAAAAAAGACAAAAAAAATGAAAAAAAAAATTAAAAAAAAATAAAAAAAATAAAAATAAAATAAAAACAGCCACAAAAACAGGAAAAAAATAAAGTGAAGAGCAAAAGTAAAAATTTAATTTATTGCAAGGCAGGAATGTACACAAAAACAAAATATATATTGCCACGCATAGCGAACATACCTGTTGAGCGTTTGTCACGTGCTGTGCGGCGACGCAACGCCAGCGCCATTACTTATAAGCACAACTACTAAATATATACTATTGTACATATGTACATACCAAGTGTATGCGCATATGTAAG
Source organism: Ceratitis rosa (assembly GCA_037013455.1). NCBI lineage: Eukaryota > Metazoa > Arthropoda > Insecta > Diptera > Tephritidae > Ceratitis > Ceratitis rosa. The sequence continues at coordinate 8,623,786 of JAWMAG010000001.1, read as the reverse complement.
ACTTGTATTTCCAGAAAATAACACATTCTATTGATTTTCATTTAACAATTTATTTATTTATTTATTTATTTATTTATGTAGGTGCGTTCGCTATTTGGGTCGTCAGGCGACATTTCACGCCAGTTTAATGTTGGAAATTTTTCCGCTCAGAGTTTGGTTAATGTGTATAAAAAAAAAAAAATCCTCAAAAAAATAAATAAATTGATGAAAATGAGAAAAAAGTGAGAAAAATACTTGAAATGCCGCAGCCAAGCCATTCACCTGTCTAACCGATTTTCAACCAACTACAACCCATACCCTACTCCATGCCGACCGCTTGTCGCATTACTAATGACCATTATCAGTCAATTTGCTACCAGTTGGTGTGCGCGGCACACACAGGAGCAGCCGTAACAGCAGTGGCAACAGTAGCTACTAACGCCCGCGACCACCGGCTGCGTTTGACAGGACATAATCGCAAGCGCTGCCAGCCATACTGTTGATGATACACACAACCACAACGCAACATTGCATACGGTTCAACCGTTCAACCGGAGGACCACTTCATAAGCATAGCTTATCTTAATTGCTACTGGCCTGCTTGAAATGTTCGAAATGCTGATCAGCCGCTCCACATGGGCGGCGGCAATGATGATGGTGATGATGATGATGGTCGCTCTTTTTTGTATGCAATCGGTATGTACGTTTGTTGTTATTGCTTATGTGTAGCTGCCAGTGGTGCGCAGGTCAGTACGAGCCGCCACTATCTGTCTACAACATGCACTTATTTGTTATCCTGACAGAGTGCGGGCTTTGAGTTGTGCGACCGCCAGGTCTTCTCTTTCAACATTCTATCTACTCCTTAACCTCGAACTTAGGCTCCAACGGGCTACGGGCTACGGGCTACGGCCGGCACATAGCGTTGACATGTGTGGGAAAGTTTGTGATGGCGTAGAATTCACTTGTGCAATTTTGTTGGCGAACATACATACAAACATACAGACATACATTTGTAAATAAGAGTTGCGCTGCAAAAAGAGATGAAAAAAGATTTATATTTAATTAGAATTCAATTGCTGCCGCACCACCGGATTAGCACATGAATTAGCTTGAAATGCTCAACGCTTTTAGCCAAACAAACAAACAATCAACAAGTATGGCCATACCAATTCCAATAAAAGAAAAGCATCACGTGACATATGGACAGCGTTGAGCGTGTGTACTCACTCGTAAGCGCTTCTATAAACAACAACCAAACAATCGACCGTCGATCCAACCGTCCATCAGCTACCTACAGCACATTGTTCGCTTATTTGTCTGCCTGTTGGTTAATAGTTCTGCAGTCTGACTGTCTGGCAGTCCATCCATCAGCCAGTACATTACTCAATCTGGTTCTAGTCTCAAAACTGCCTAATTCAGTTTCTCACTATTGCTCAGTTAGGCGGCCATTAAATGTCGAATTAAATGTTCCAGCAGCAGCAGCGAGTGATCGCCGGTGAGTTTCTGCTGTTGGCTGCTGCTGCCTCGTGGTGTGACGCCACAATTTTCTTGCAGTACTTTTCATTCTCTCAAACACTTGCGTTTGGATTTATGTTGTACTCGTATGTATGTACATATATTTGTGAATAGAGAGTTGCTTGGTAGGCCGAACAGTGGTTAATACTCTATCGGCAACATTTGTACTCGTTGCTGCATACGTCATTGTATCAATGTTTTCTTTGTTGTTGTTGCTGCTGCTGTTGTTTTTGTTGTTATTGTTGTTATTGTTGTTGTTGTTGTTGTTGTTGTTGTTGTTGTTGTTGTTGTTGTTGTTGTTGTTGTTGTTGTTGTTATTATTGTTTTTGCATTTGTATTTGTTGTTGTTGTTGTATTTTTGTTGTTTTTATTGCTCCTGTTATTGTTGTTTTCTTTGCTGTTGTTGTTGTTGTTGTTGTTGTTGTTGTTGTTGTTGTTGTTGTTGTTGTTTTTGTTGTTGTTGTAATGCCTTACGCAAAATTCACTCCAATCTATTCAATGCATTCTATGGTCGGCCATTTGCGTCTCAATGTGGTATAGATATGCATGTGTATGTATGTACATATGTACATATGTATGTCTGTATGTGGGTATATAAATTTTTCAAGAATGCACTGTGATTTGGTGTTTTGAAAATTTATAAAAAAAATCAAATTTTCATTAATTATTATTTTTTTTTTGTCACTTGTCACGAATCTTCGAGTAGCGGTCTCGTATAGCTGCTGGAACAGACCTACTATTATGATATGTGGCGATGAAGAGCTGACAAGGCACATGCATCAGCTTCTGTGCAGATTTTAGCCGAATAAGCCTCCCAAATATCGCAAATATGCAAGGCCTTAACGAATGCACTGGGTAAAAGGCTAAAACCCACGGCCAACACACTGATTGGAACTTATCAGTGTAGTGGCTTAACACCTGATAGATCCCTCTTAGATAAGTTGCTCATCATCAAGCGCCAAATCTTGAAAAAGATCCGTGAAAAAAGTAGCGACACACAATACCTTTATGTCGATGCAAAAGCAGCCTTCGACAGCACGAAAAGGCGCTGCCTCTACGCCACTTTATATGAATTTGATATCCTCTTCACTTTACGGGCTGTGTAAGCTAACGCTTAGCAGCAACAAAAGCTTCATCAGTATCGGAAATGACCACTCCGAAACGTTCGATACGGAACGTGGTTTCAGGCAGCGTGACTCTCTACTTAATGCTAGAAAAAATAATACGAGCTGTAGCGCTCATTAAGAGTGCACAGATGTTGGCGTACCCCGTTGATATCGATATTATTAGCCTTAAAAGCCGTGCCGTGAGTTCTGCTTTCGGCATACTGAATATGGTGGCGAGACGAATGGGTTTGCTAGTGAACAAGAGGAAACTGAAATAGCTTCTGTCACATCACACAAACAGTCAAGGCATTCGTGACTGGGCGTGCGTCTATATAGAAATCAGCATTAACACCTGCAACAACGTCAGCCTGGAAATCCAACGCCAACGATTACTTCGGACTGAGTAGGCAATTGAAATGTGAAGTTCTCTCTCGTTATTCACGTTGTTTTTGTTGTTGTAGAGGTTCTCTAAACCCGCTTAGGAGCAGGCGAAACTAGTCAAAATCGTCGTGGTCCAGGAAAAGAGCTGTTTCGAAGGCTTCGGACCAGCGCGAAAGGGTATTTAAATGAGTAGATTTTAGGAGGCATCTAAAATGTTGGTTAGTATTTTGCGGGATGTCGGTGGCAAGTCTGGATATGTAGGAATTAAGTCGACTATAATAAGTAGATCTTAATAGGGCAAGTATTACTCGGATCTCTCTAGGCAGCTCGTGCTCTTCATTTACAATGAAGGCGTTGACGGACTCTCGGTGCATGGCTTTTAAGGCCTGTCGTTACGCTGCTCTGCCCAGCAATCCATGTCTATGATGTTGTATGGAGCCTGTATAGTCCAGTATTCCCTTCCTTATGTGCCTAGATGGATGTGTTCAGCCTTAAGTAATTGTTTGTTAGGGTGCGCTCCCGACGGTAGCTCCTTAACTCGTAGCATAGATCTTTTATTGTGCTAGTGATGCTACGGTGTAATCAGGATATTTCTCATCATGGTCCAGATGGCAGTGTTCTGACACGATTTCATATTCTCCATCTGAGCCTCACTAGTCCCCGGCAGGAGCTTAGCTTTGAGAACTATTTATGTATCTTTACGACGACGAATACCACACACGACATATGACATACATAGATACGATAGTTCCGCGAATAATGTGACAGCGCCTACTCTATTATTTGAAATAAGTCATTGAACTTCTTCATCTCATGTCCCTTCGCTCTATAATTAAATCACGTCAAAATAGCTCGCTTCCTAGAGAGGAGGAAAGAAAGCTGCAACAATAACTCGATTAGTGGAGGCGAGGGAATCGAGTACTAAATTAGTCTTCGGTGCATTCCGATCCCAGGCATTTCAAGAACCACGATTCACGAAAATTTTACTGCAGCTACTGCTTAGCCTCATTCCATATAAGTAAGCTTAAACTTCACCAGGGAAGCTGACTCAAGATGGTTGAACGAGATCACGTGCGACGTGACCGGTCCTTCTGGACCAGTTCTCCATTAGCATAATGAGTGGTATAATAACTGGACACTGTTTAATGGGGCTCCACGGGAATAGGATGGGATATTCCTCTAACGATTTCTGCTGCGGCTGTAGGGACGAAGAAGAGGAATAGACCATCGAGCACTACCTCGTGGGAAACACTTCTACGACTGTCTCGCTGAGTTGTCCTCAGCGAACATTGGAAATCTCGTTGCCTTTATAAAGCACACGAAATGGTTCGATCATTTGAGAAGGTGAAGGAAGTAGATCCTGGCATATTTATTTCACCTTGATTAACGCTCCATACTGTGGTCAGGGGAGAGGACTTATACATGCCGATTAAATGCCGATCAGAAAAAAGCTTGTACACAATCTCATTCGATATAGAATATGGTTTCGGTATCAACAGGCTTATTCCTTTACCCACACATTCGCCAATCAACGTACATACGAGCGCACACCGCCCCACCGTGCACGCCATAGATTTACTTATTGAGCGATCAGTTCCTTCTAATAAACAGGCATCCGAGTTGTTTCTGTACCACACCAAATATGGCGGCTGTGGCATTTTCTTTGAAACACCGCTAGATGGTATGTCTGGAAGTGTGGTTTTCGCGAGAGAGAGAGCTACCTACCTACCACCAGCTACTGTGCACGAGTATGCTGATGGTTGTTTGGTTGGTTGGTTGGTTGGTAGGAGATAAGTGTTGTGCTGAGCTGTTGCTTGCTCCGGAAGCATTGCATCCAAACTGGCCTTTATGTCGTTGCCTCTTGCTGCTATACACTACTCTCCCCCTCCGCTCCTTCTCCTTCTACTTCTACACAACGAGGCACAAGCGCATGAGGCTGCTTTAGAGCTAAGACTTGGTGCAGTTGTGCCGGGCGTTGCGTAAATGTGGTTGCACTGTTAAGCTTCTGATTAGCTGAATGCAAAGTTTGTCGAATTAACGCTCAGTTTGGTTGGCATTTAACGAAAATGGTAGTGTGGAAATGTGAACAGTAATGGGAATTATGGGAATTAATGGGAAAAATGTGAAACGAGATAGAAGTGCTCATGTAGTTTGAGATTCTTTAGCTGGTAATGCCGGTTGGTTGGGCTGAGTGCGTTTCTTTATTCGATTTGTGGCTAAATCCAATGGGACGGTGGAAAAAGTTAGTACTGTATGTACGAGTATTTATGATGGAATCTTAAGCAATTTACATACATACATTGCTCCTCCAGAGCCTAACATTTCTAGAATAAATGAGATTTATATTAACACAATTATTTTAGATTTATTTATCGCGGCTGATGAGCTTAACTCGTTTTGACTATCCCGAAAAGTTAAAGGGTGAAAAAGCAAATTATATTCGATGGATATATGTATGTACGAGTATGTATGCCGTAACACCGAGCGACTATGATATAAGGGCATGTACCTGGAATGTTCGATCCCTTTATTGGGAAGGTGCCGTTGTCCAGCTGGTTGATATCCTCGTAAAACTAAAACAAAACTGGCATCACCTCCGTCGAAGAAGTGCAATGAACCGGACAGGTACGGAGACGAGTAGGTCCTTATGACCCTTACTACAGCAGTCATATCGGGTGATCGAAGTAGAGGTACTTTTTTCAATAGCCTTTTTTGACAGTTCACGCGTGAGTCGTGTCAAGCTGTTATGTTATTTTTGTTCAGAATTGTTTGCATTTCATCATTTCATTTCAACTTTTTTACGAAAATTCACGTTCTGTAAAGAATGTGTTTCGCGCGCTTCGCTCAACTTATGGTCAGTATAATCGGCCTACTGAGCGTAGTATTCGCAAGACCATCACCCATCTTGAGACACAGCATTCATTATTGGATAACATTCGACCGAATAGACCACGTCCAGCACACAGTGAAGAAAATATAGCGGCCGTAGCTGAGAGTGTACACGATCGTCGATTCGACGCCGTTCGCGGCAGCTCGGACTGACGTATGAAGCGACTTGGCGTATTTTACGTGGGGATCTTCGCTTCGCTCTATGGGCTCTTGAAAAGTTCCAAGAAGGTCTGACGTTTTCCAGCCCAATTTTGTTCAGCGGTGAAGCCCATTTCTGGCTCAATGGGTATGTAAACAAACAAAATTGCCGAATTTGGGACGAAGAGCAACCTAAAGAGTTTCAAAAGCTGTCATTTCATCCAGAAAAGACAACGGTTTGATGTGGTTTGTGAGCCGGTGGAATTATTGGTTCATATTTTTTTCAAAAATGATGCCATGATACCTATGAGAACGTAACCGTCAATTAAATCTTACGATCTTGCCGAGATTTGGTTTCAACAAGACGACGCCAATTCCCACATAGCGCATCAGTCAATGGATTTATTGAGAAAACTCTTCGGTGAGCAGATAATTTCGTGTGATATCATACCGTTTGACTTTTTCCTGTGAGGATATGTAAAGTCTAAAGACTATGTGGACGAACCCGCTTCAATTCAGACTTTGGTGCAAAACATCATGCGGGTCGTTCGCCAGTTACCAGCTGAAACGTAGCCGCGGCTAACAGTTGGAAGAGATACTCTTCAAAAAATAAATGCCAAAGAACGTTCTTTCGAATGATAATAAACACTCTCCATTAAATTTGAATTTATTTGTCTATTTTTTTCTTTAATTCTACTCCATCAGCAATTTTTGATCCATCCGTGTAGATGTTATACCTACATTCCACTCGTGGGTCGAATGTTCTTGTGCCATTCGCACCCTTTGAATTTGCTTGAAACAGCCAGATAAAGTGTGGGGTATGTAGTCCTCCATTCCGGTGCATTTCAAATTATGCCCGAAGTTTTTAGCGGATGATTCACTTAAGTTCATCAATCTCATGGCTGGTCTCGCTGCATTGTTCTCCATTGCGATATCGATGGCTGGTAGATCAAGTCACTTTTCAAGTGCCGCCGTTGGAGTGGTTCTTAGCGCTCATGTTATGCACAGTCCAGCGAGCTGCTGTAATCGTTCCAATGGTTTTCTGTACGAAATTTGTTAACAGCGGTCCATCACTCCCGAGTGCCGTAGATTAGTATCGACTTAACTGCTGCTTTGTAATATCGATACATGGGACCTGGAAATAGATCCTTGTGGTACCCAGTGTCTTTTTGCATGCGTGAAGGGCACCAGTGGCCTTTATCACCTTTTTCTCTACATTAAGTTTCCACATCAGCTTGATGTCTAAAATTACTCCCATGTACCTGGTGTCATCCTTGATTGATAACTGGGGGTGAGTCTAGGGGGTTTCCACGCGTGGTTTTTTACCTTTTTTTGTGCAGAAATTTCCATTCGAACAATGCTTAATCGATACTTCTAGCTGACTTTTTTCACTTTAAAATAATTCGTCGGTCCTGTAAATTAATACGGAAAATTTTTGAAAAATTTTGTCATTGACTCCCGTGGTAGATCACATTCCCCATTGCTCGCCATTTCGTTGCTGGGAGAGCCGCGATTGTGGTAATCCCGCGACCGTTCCCCTCTCCCGGCGTCCTTCATATATTTGACATCGCTCTAGCTTTTTTAGTTCGGCTGCTTTGTCGAATATTTAAGTCTAAGAAAGCATTATTTTGCTCCGCCTGGCTGAAGTGACCTCCGTTTGTTAGTTTCATTACCGTAAGCTTCGTCATCGTCATTACATTCTTTGAAAGAGCTGGGCTCTTAATTTGGTTCATCAATCCATTGCTCAATTCCTGAGGCAACTTTCCAATGAACTGAATATTAGTTGCCTTATTAACAATTTGCAAGCGTAACTAAGAAAGAGAAATTATATCCTCACTATCCCACTCAGATGCCTGCTCAAACAGCTTTCGCAACGATAATTGGAATGAAGGTACATTAAGAGCATTCCAAGTATTAGATAAAAACCATATTGCATGCTTCAGATTATTATTTCTTAAAGACTCATCTATTGTATAATTTTTCCAAAAAATGTGAGTCAATACCCTTACTTTGTATTAGGTCGCCCCAGAAGAAACCGGCGATTTTTTAAAAGAAAGTAAATCCATTTTTATTTTTTTTTTTACCATAAATGAACTTTAATCAATCCTGTAAAAAAAATGTTGAATGACCTTTCGCCATCTTTTCGGCAACATTATTATTCCACGCTCATAGAACTTCTTTCCTTTATCTGCAAAAAAACTAAACCAAGTGCGATTTTATAGCCTCGTCATTTTCGAAAGTTTTACCATATAATGAGTTCTGCAAAGATCGAAACAAATGGTAGTCTGATGGTGCAAGGTCAGTGCTATATGGTGGATGCATCAACAGTTCCCAGCCAATCTCTCTCAGTTTTTGACGAGTGACCACAGATGTGTGGGGTCTAGAGTTGTCCAGGTGGTGGAATATGACACTTTTACGATCGACCAATTCTGACCGCTTCTCGTTGATACATGTACTCGGATTCAATTTGTCCAGTTGTTCCCCATAGACATGCGAATTAATCGTTTGTTTATATGGAAGTAGCTCAAAATATACCACACCCTTCCAATCACATCAAACTGACAGCATAATCTTTTTTTTTGGTGAATATCAGGATTGGAAGTGGATTGTGGCACTTCAGCATGCTTTGATTAAGATCGTTTTGATTGTCCTTAATATAAACAATCCATTTTTCATCTGCAGTTATGATTTGCTTCAAAAACGGAGCATATTCATTGTGTTTAAGATGCATATAAGACGCGTTGAATTCATGTGATACCCAAATATCAAGTTTTTTTACCAGTCCAAGACGTGGTATATGATTATGTATGATTGATTTTTATATACTCAACTTCTTTCCAATCTCGCGATCAGTTACATGACGACAGGATTCGATTAAAGCCTTAATATCGTCATCAGCAACTTCACTTGGCCGATATGAACGTGGCTTAGCTTTGGGTGAAAAATCTCCCGAACGGAATTCATTAAGGAATATCAAATTTGTAGATTTATGAAAATAAAAGTGATAAATTTTCTAATAATAACATGCAAATAAAAAATAAAACACACAGGCGACTAGAAAATTCATTAGAAAAAGTCTGCGTAAAAGGCACTTAAGTCGAACAAAGGCATTCTTTTTCAGAATTCCACTTAGGTAAAATTGAATAGGAAGTCGAATAACCTCTACGTTTTAAAACTTCCGTTAGGCGTTTTGGCATGAAATGAATAAGTTTGGAGGTTTCTATCGAAGAGATTTGAGCCCATTCCTCTTGCAGTACATCCTTGAGCATAGCCCTTGAGGTAATTGTGCGTTGGCGGATTTTACGTTCCAGTGAATTCCATAGGTGCTCTATAGGATTTAAATCTGGTGACTGTGGTGGTGGTGTGGTGGTGTTCGAAGCTGCTTGGGAACGTTGTAGAGCAACCACAGCTTCACTATGTCCGCTGTATACTTAGGGTCGTTAGCTTGTTGAAAGTAGTAGTCACTTTCTAGACCAACGCTTTGCTTCAAATTTCTTTTCAAGATATTAAGATATGCATATTTGTCCATAGTGGACTCCATAAATTCCATTCTGCCGACACCATTACTGGCCATGAGCCCCCATATCATTGCTCCACCACCACCACCATGCTTCACAGTGGGCATCAAGTTTTCCTTATCGAGAGCCGTGCCCAGTTTTCGCCATACAATCTTACTCCCCTTGATACCGAAGACGCAAAACTTACCCTCGTCGGAAAAAAATAACCTTCTGCCAGAACTTCCGAGGCTTATTTAAGTGCTCTTTAGCAAAAGAAATACGTTTTTGCCTATTGAGTCGTCGGTAGGAGAAGTCGGTACTTTCCCGAATTTTATTGTTGCACATGTTTTCAATGTTACACATTTCGGTTCCGAGCTCGGCAAATGTGTAAAATAGAATAATATCCTAAGAAAATAAATTATATTGCAAGTATTGAGGTCAAAATTTTCGAATGTCGCAAGTACTGAGTGCGTAATGAAAAAAAATAATAATTTATGTTGCAAGACTCGAGGTGTGCAAGTAGTGAGTGCCTCCACGAATCGAGTTTCCACTGTATTTATTATTCGTGCTGAAGAGAATAAATTATGATACCGAGACACATTGGGTCAACTGTAGGCAGATAAGTCATGCCTGAGAAGAGTACAAATTTGCAAATGAAATTTGTTTGGCAATAAACGCCAAGTCATGCACGTACACGTACATACACGTATGTATGTACATACATATCCACAAGCATAAATTCACCACCCTTTTTTTCAACCCATTGCATGCTTTATTCACCTTAGCCGTTTGCTGTGGACCAACCCTGGGCAAAGATGTCCGCTTATAATTTATACATACATACGAATACATATATGAGTGTACATATGTATGGATATCATACACAACACGCGCATGTATGCAACAACAACACCAATACCAACATTTATAAATTACATATAATTATATGTGCATACATACATACATGCATACATAAATGCATACATATGTACATATGATTGTAAGAACAAAGCAAGGCAAGGCAGCCGAGCTTGAACCGGTTCGCCTTATACACTAACACTAAAACACACTAACAACTGGCACACGCATTCAAACCGATATGCACAACAATAACAACAACATTGCGCTCGGTTTCCGCATCAATATATGTGCATATGTACATATGTGTGTATGTATACATAACATTCTGGGGGTACAATTGGGCGGAGACTGAGTCTGAGGCAGCTACGGTGACTCGTTAATTTGATACGAATGACTCGGTATCTGATGGCGCGATATCAAACTGGATTGCGCACATTCAACAACAACAACAACAACAACTACATGAATAAATTGTACTGCAGAACAGTCAGGATGTGCAAAAGCTATAGTGTGCTCTTTCCAACAAATGGCAACTGCTCGACTTTGGTGAAGGATTATTGCTGTGCTCTTTCAACCGCTTCGCTGGCATGGTTTATTGATTTTGACTTGCATTTTCGGAACTTATCGTTGTTGCATAGTACTTGCATGCATGCAGGCAGGCAGCCAGCTGCTGCTAACTACTGCTAGCTACTGCCCGGCTATGTACATACACGTACTTTGGCTTCCTCCATTTCTGAAAAATTGCACTCAATGCCAGTCATTGTTAGATGCTCTCATTCGCTCGTTCGCTCATTCATTCATTCATACCTTACTACCTACTATCTATCTACTCCACATCATCCTACCATCCGACTGTCCGTTCCTCCGTCGGTTTGTCCGCTTGCCCTTCCGCATGCTTGAAAGTTCAATGCAATTAATTAAAATTATGAAACATGCAAAGGTTGCCGCCACATAGCTATCAACACACTGCACATAGCCTGCCGTTAAACACCACACACCACACCCCACACACCGCACACCACACACCGCCCACCATTCACAACTCACAACTCGCAGCTCACAACTCAGCGCAGCCACCCGACCGACACAAACTCATTATTCATTGGACAATTTGTCCACAACTGACAGGTTTTCGTAAAAATATTTACCAAACACGCACAAGGAGGGGCGTGGGGAGGGGTAGAGGTCGGGTTGTGGTGGTGGTTGCATTAATATGTTGCACAAGTAACTACTAGTTAGCACGCGGAAAATATTGAAATAAAAAATAAAATTAAAAAAAAAAATATTAAAGATGGAAATAATAAAATAAAAATTGTGAAATAAAATATTGAAGTAATTTTAATGAGTTTTTAGTTAATAATGAAAGCGTTTATTGAGCGCGCGTTCATACAATGTATGTCCATATGTATGTATGTATGTATCTATGTAGTAATGCTTGCTTTACGTTATGTGTTGAAGGTGTGTTTATGTTGGTTTGTGGAAAAAATTTGATATTAAACATTAATTGAAAAGTAGTTTCATAAATATTTATGTACATACACGTATGTATGTATTGTATGCATGTATAAGCGCACATATTTAACGCCTATTAATTAACCCACATATGTATGTACATGCATTGTTGTGCATATTTTTCGTTTGCGTTAATTAAAATTATTTTTGAAATTTACTAACTAGATACGAATATTTTTATGACTATAAGTATTATATATAATATTATACAGCCTTGGCCAAAAGTATTAGTCAACCCACTAAAATACAAGTGGCTATCAATGTGGCTATCAAAGTTACCACTTCTTTTTGTAAATGTCTTACATAGGTGTTTGTTTAATTGTTGATTAAACGAATAAATTGTGTAATGTTAAAAGTCATAGCACTCTGGGTAAGCTAAACCTAAAAATTGTCATTTTTAGGAAATTCATAAAATATTTTCGCATTTAAAATTTGAAAGTGAAAGTGTAAATTACATTTAGTGAAAAGTTATCAATCTTACAAAAACAGTTCATATTTACCGAAATGCCGAAAAAAAGTGAAATTAATTAGAGTTAGAATTCAAGTTCTCAGTGAAGAAGGTAAGTCTCAGGTTGAGATTTGCAAATTTGGTAGGATGTTCGCGGTGCGCGGTGTGCGGTCCAATGTGCTATCTGGCGATTTGTGGAGACGTAATCCCACAATAATAAATCAAAAAGTGGAAGAAAGCGTCTAACCAGTAAACGAGAAGACCGAATACTTATAAGCGAGTCTCTAAAGGATCGCAAAAAATCTTCTTCTGCCCTTGCAGTTGCCCTTTCGGATGAATTTAATAAACCATTTAGTGCTCGAACAGACAGACAGTTAGAAGAAGACTTCTGAAAGCAGGTTTAAAAGGATGTAAAGCCCAAAAGAAGCTGTGGCTCTCAGAAAAGAATAGGAAAAATCGTTTGGAATGGACTCGCCGATACCAACACTTCACGGAAGAAGATTGGTCGAATGTTCTGTGGTCTGATGAATCAACAAACTTCGCGGTAAGCTTAGTTAAGATCGCCTTAAAGTATTAACAGCCATAACTTCCTACCCTAGACCAATTTCGAAGACATAATACAAATCTTATGAAAACATTATTTTTTTCTTTTCTACAGATATTTGGAACACCTGCTGTGAGGTTCGTGAAGCGACGGGTTGGGGAAGAATATCATCCAGTTTGCGTGGTACCCACTGTTAAGCATGGAGGAGGCAGCATTATGATCTGGGGCTGCATGACTGCTGATGGTGTCGGCGAAATGTTCCTTTGCGAGGGTCGTATGGGCAGTCAAAAGTACATAAATGTATTAGAAGCTGTTCTTCTGCCTTCGTTAACGCGCATTTTCGGCGATACTAATTTAGACGGAGTTCAATTTCAGCCAATGACACAAAGACAATGCTCCTTGTCCTACTAAATATTAATGTTATTATCACTAATTCATTGTATTTTCACTGTTTTACTAACAAAACTTCATTACTTCACTAGTTAAAACAAAAAAATCAGTAATTAGTGGGGTGCCTAATACTTTTGGCCAAGGCTGTACATATTCAGCAAAGGACGATGTTTATAGTCGCTAAAGCGATTTTCAGCCTAGCTCCTCCTCTAATTTGTGTGGATCAAAACTAGACAACGGTAATAGAAACTACTCCAAGGAACTTGGGATCAGCAAGACCTTTGCATTACCGGATCAAAACTTTATACACGTATAATTGGCACTTTGTAACCGCTGAAGCGATTTTCGGCCGAGGTCCTACTTCATTTTGTGGTATGAGTCTTGATGTTTTTCCAACAAATGGAGAGGACCTACAGCTTATTCTAATGGATTTTTATGACGAGCTTTTATTTCACATGCCTTGCCGAGGGGAGACCTTAGTTAGAAAATTTAATTTTCTATAATTTTGGTTGTTGCTCAGACCAGTACTCGAAAGCTGGCCTTCAGAATGGTAGTACACAATGCTAATCACTCGGCTAGGTGGCCAAAAATGAGACTGTTAATTGTCTACGTCTAATTATTTCAGGCGGCACAAAGAGCTCTGGACTTGATTGCATTAAAATCAGAAACCGTAGATAAGTCTTGTTGTAATGTGACTAGGGTAATGTGGCTGACAACTTGGAATAAAAAAAGGTTGTGTAATCTTCTCGCTCTCTCTAAAAAAGTACGAAATATCTACAATTAAGAGAAAAAGAAGGATCTTCCTTTGCAAATGACCCGCACTTTGGAGGATCAGATTGAAGTGTCAAGGAGTGTCCACTCTTAGAGGTTTGACCGAAATAGTGAATGAAAAGATGCGTTGACTGCATACATTGTTTTGTCTAGCGAGTGAAACCTGCTGATATACAGCAGCCACTTCAATCTAACCTAATCGAATGGTGACTAAGGTTAGGTTCCCCTAGTATCTGGATTCCAAGCTGATGTGAAAGCTAAATGCCAAGGGTGATAAAGACCAGTGGTGATCTTTTTGCGTATGTAAAAACATGCTGGGTACTATATGGGACCTACATCCTGGCCTTGATGTTACTCATCGGTAGTTAAGCCGATATCGGTCTATGGCGCTCTGGTGTGGTGGAGCGCTGCTGCCAACAAAACACAGAAACCCATTGGAGCGATTACAGCGGTTCGATGCATTGTACATAATAGTAGCGCTAAGGATAACTGCAACCCCCACTGCGGGGGTTCAAAAATTTACTCACGGTAAGGCATGCCTGTCATAAGAGGCGACTAAAATCCAATAGTTCCTGTGACAGTCGGGTCTTTACACCGGAACGACCAGGATTTTTAGCCGGGTAAGGACTCCCGCAACATTCTCCAAAAATTGCGGTTACAACAACAACAACAATTTCAACGAAGAACACTGCAGTGAAATTCGTTATGGGATATCCAGAGGGATCAATGAAAAAGAAGACCGCATAGCACAAGCTCCATCTTGAAAAAAGGTTTCAAGTTCTTTTAAGCATAACGGATTGCGCAGAATCATGCGACCTGTCAGTGGAACGTATACAATTTTACACGGATGGATCAAAAATGGCTGATGGAGGGGGTGACGGGTTCTGTTGTATCGAGTTAGACCATAGGCAAGCCCTTAAGCTTCGAGAGTACTGCAGTAGATAAACTATAAGAAAAGCTATTGAGATAGCTATCAACGCCAAAAACACTTATACATTAAGACCAGAAAGTTTCTGGATATTTTTTTTTATTCCGATATTCGCGGTTTGGTTCATCATGAATTCGATCCAAGGGAGCAGACGGTCAAGAAAGAGTACGGCCGGAATCGTGGGCCAACAATTTCTGGGAAGTTTCATGACAGTAATGCGCCATCGCACCGAGCTGTAGTTGTGAACGACTTTAAGACCATAAACTCGATCAATACCATCGATCAACCACCGTATTCGCCGGATTTGGCCCCAGGCGATTTGCTTTTAGTTTCCGAAACTCAAGTTACCACTCCGTGAAACCCATTTCGACTCGATTGAGGACGTAAAAGAAAATTTGCAGAGGGAACTGGGGTCGACTGATTTGGCATAGTAATTAAGAATAGTTCTACCAACTTAACAAAAAAAGTACCGAAAAATATTCAGCGCGGGCATTTTAAATGACAATTTCCGGAAACTTTCTGGTCTTAAAGTATACAAAATATGAACATATGTACATGTCGACGGTCTAGCGGCTATTAAGGCAATAATCTTAGGTACATCGTATTGCGTCAGAAAATATCCTTAGAAGCAAGGAAGTATTAGACGGGGCGACCGAGGGCTAACGGCTGCATATATATCCAGGTCACAAGAGCATTATGGGAAACAAAATAGCTAATGAGATTATCAAATTTGCCAGCCGCCTTACTGTCGAACCGGAGAAGGATATACAAAAGTCGCTAAAAACTATCTATGATGAAATTTCCGAAAGTACCGAATGTCGGATCGGAGTGAAGGGGAACGCATTAGCGACATGCAAAAGCATTTAAGATCATGTGGAGCAGCAAAGGAAACACCCATTTCTTGCTTACACGTTCACGTAAGGACGTTCTATAGCCTATTGGCATACCATGCAAGCAGATAGCATATTAGTAACAGTGTAGGTAGAGCAGTGCGGAAGGCATGAGTACGTGTTACAGCACCTTCTTCGTTTCTGTTCGACCTTAGCTAGAATTCGTCTGAGATATCTCGTAGCTACGCAGTTCGAAGGCCTAGAGGAAGCTTCAAAATTTGTTATTAAGACTCACTTGAACTTCGCGAGAGGAATGTATAGGAGATGACTACTTTAGATCGCAATAAAATGGCCCGCCATCTGATACTACAAAGGACCAAGACCTCCCGACTTTGTTTCCGCGGATCACCGGACATTCGTAAACTTTAAGAAAGCTAACTGGACCGGCTTCATGGAATTCACCGAGAATGCCTTCAGTGCTCTCCCCACTCCAACAGACGTCACCTCTGGTCAGCGTTCTTTCCTCAGGATTGTTGTAACCGCTGCCGCCCGCTTCAACCCGGCAGGCCGAATTGCGGAAATCCGTTCTAATTTCCCAACGGAAGCGGCGGCTTTAGCATCAAGGCGCGACATCTTCCGTAACTCCGATCCCGGGAGTCCCTTAATCAGGAATTTAAACGCGGAGATTCGGACTGTAGTAAACAACCATATGCGGAAAAAGTGGGAGGACTTAAGGTCCTGTAACCTCTCCTCTGGGGCAACCAAGCTCTGTGCTACTGTCAAGTCGCTGTCTAACCCGACGAGACGCGATGACCGAGTGGAAATTTCATTCGGTGACCGCACCTCGTCGGACCCGAAGAGATGCGCTAGCTATTTTAGCTGACTTTTCATATTGCATCCTACGGTAGACAAAGCGAAACGACGTGTAACCCGACGTATGCGCAAACTGCCAAACACAAGCGCGGCGCTGCCCCCTTAAACCGACTCATCTAACCCCCCTCTACCTTTGGTCCAATTCCATTGAAACAGCACGTTTCCTGGACCTCCCTTTAGATGACCTCGGCGACTTAGATTGACAAAGCCTGTACTAAGCGGGGTTAGCCAGCCGCTACAACAACAACAACAGCAGCAACAACAACAACAAAGGACCAATGGGTCTATATACCTACATACGTAAGTCGCTTCAACCGGCTATTGTAAACTAACCTAACAAAATTTCCTTTCGCTTGCGATGTATGTATGTATGTGTGTATGTATGTAAGTAATATACTTCCTCTTTACTAACAGGAAATTTCACATTGGAAAGTGAATAATGCTTATTTATAGTCATCATCACACCCTTCCAAATATCAATTTGATATTTAAAAATGAGTTACCAATTTTTCCCATTGTCAAATGACATTAATTAAAAATTTCCAATCAAGCGTAGAGTTTTTCAATACGGATGTGTTGTTGTTGTTGAACCGCCCCGGATATGCCAATTGCAGCTGAAGGCGACTTTTCACTTGACAAAACCAAATCGGAGTCATAAAGAATTGCCTAACATACATACATACATGCATATATACTTACATACATATGTATGTATGTATGTAATTCACTTATATGTCTATGTATTGTATGTTTGTGCATGTGTAGTGTGTGCGACTAAGTTGATTTGTAAGCAAAATTGTTGTTTTTTGTAATTTAGCTCATATAAATATTATATATACATACATATATGTATATGTATATGTACATATGTACATATTTATTATTTATATTTGTATTAATGAGGATGCACTTTCAAATCACAGACAAATAAATCACCATAACGCCAGTCAACGGACGGACTGCGCCAAAATCCAATGCGCTGTCAACCAACAAGTACAACAAAAAGAAAAAAACACAAGCAACAACAAAAAACGAACAAAAAAACGAAACATTTAAGTATAAAAACCCCAAAAATCAAATCAGCCGGCAATGGGATGCTACTAAATTTCCAAATGTACATACATATGTATGTATGTATGTATGTGTGTGCCAACTAGCAGTCAGTAGCAGCGCAGGGAGGCAGGGGCATTACACCACAGTCGGCACCAAAATGATGTATTGCTTTTTTAACGCTGCTGATAGTGTCTGATCCGCAGGAAATTAACCAAATGAGACAACGCCACAACAACAACAACACATAAATAAATAAATAAATACATATTTCATACAATATACAAATATACAGATTTATGTATGTACATATGTACATATGTGCGCTGAGCTATAGCTGAGAATATGATACCTACATATATGTTGTGTATGCACACACGT
This sequence comes from Ceratitis rosa, assembly GCA_037013455.1. Classification (NCBI taxonomy): domain Eukaryota; kingdom Metazoa; phylum Arthropoda; class Insecta; order Diptera; family Tephritidae; genus Ceratitis; species Ceratitis rosa. The sequence goes on along the minus strand of JAWMAG010000001.1, from coordinate 8,605,693 downwards.
ACATATATATTGTATATAATTACATATACAATATATATATATATTTATATTTAAACATATTTACATATGTTTGCATATATTGTGAGCCACATTAATAAAGAAGCCTCATTTAACGGCGCTGCAACACACATACATACATACATACATACTTACATACATATATAGTAAATACCGCATGCCTCGTTGCTCGTTTGGTGGACTCACTTGAATTTCTGTTGTTGTTGTTGTTGTTGTTCCTTAGCGACCACTGGAGCCATTGCCCTTTATTGTCAACATGTGGTCTAAATATGTTGAATTTTTTTGTTTTTGTTTTTGTTTTTGTTTTTGGTTTATTATAAATTGATTTCCATTATAATTTCATCTGCAGGACATCGATGGCTGACATTGACAACGCGGGTCCTTCGATTCGGATTTTTACATGCAATGTTAATGAGCAAGGCGTAACGGTAGTGGAGGTTAGATGGATGGATGTACAGTTGATATTGGAGCAGCGTGGGAAAAGGTCGAATGTATGTAGTGTATGTATATATTATATGTAACTTTGGGTATATTAAAGTCAGATTTAAGGACATATCACAAGAGTGTAGATCCCAGTTGAAGTTCATTAATTCAGTTTCTTTTTTTTCTCATTTAATAATGAAGCATAGTTTAGAAGCAGCACCCTAGGGACTAAGATATAGTGTTAGCAAGGTGTTTGGGACCAAGCAAAGATGTTTGCCAATGCCAATAATTCCACGGAGCTCTCTCTCCCTCTAATATTGGGTGTACGCATTAATTCGTGCGGTTTTCTAAGAGAGGGCTCTGGCTCTACTAGTATTATTTCGCGTCGTGTTCATCTGTGGCTATATTCATTTCAAAGGTATTGTCATTTCGCGTCGTTTTCAGTAGATGTCATTTGTTTTAGCGTGAACAACAACTTGTTTCATTCATTTGAAAATGTCGAAATTTGTACCAGATAAAGTGTTTTTGCGGGGAGTTCTTCTTCATTACACTTTAACATGAAGAAAAGTGCTACCGAAAGCCATCGTATTTTACCGGACGTGTATGGTGACCATGCTTTAGCCGAACGAACGTGCCAAAAGTGGTTTGCGCGGTTTAAAAGTGGCAATTTCGACTTACCATAGATGACGGAGAACGACCCGGATAGCCAAAAAAATTTCAAGACAAAGAATTGGAGACATTGCTCGACGCAGATGCATGCCAGACGCAAGAAGAACTTGCAAAAGTATTAGGAGTTGATCAAGCAAACGTTTCCAGACGATTAAAATCATTAGGGTTCATCCAGAAGCTTGGATATTGGGTGCCTTATGAATTAAAGCCAAGAGACGTCGAACATCGATTCTGCATGTCGGAAATGTTGCTTCAACGGCACCAAAAGATGTCAGTTTTGCATCGGATTATCACTGGCGATGAAAAATGGATTCATTATGATAACCCAAAGCGCAAGAGATCGTATGTGAAGCCCGGCCAACCATCGACATCACGGCAAAGCCGAATATCCATGGTGCCAAGGTTATGCTATGTATTTGGTGAGACCAAAATGGTGTGCGCTATTATGAGCTATTGAAATCGGGTCAGACGATCGATGGGGACCTCTACCGAAAGCAATTGATTCGTTTGAAAAAGTCCATGGCGGAAAAACTACCAGAATTTGCGCCCAGACAGGAATCAATAATTTGTCATCACGACAACGCTCGGCCACATTTTGCAAGGCCAGTTAAAAACTATTTGGAAAACTGTGGGTGGGATGTTCTACCTCATCCGCCTTATAGCCCAGACAGAGCATCTTCCGATTACCACTTGTTCAGATCAATGCAGAATGCCCTCACCGGAGTACGCTTCACTTCAGAACAGGGTATCAGAAATTGGCTCGAATCTCTCTTGACCTCCAAGCCGGAGAAGTTCTTTTGGGATGGGATCCACAAACTGCCAGAAAAATGGGCAAACATCGTAGCTTCCGATGGGCAATACTTTGAACATTAAATGTATAACAATTTTTTCACAATAAAGTCTTAATTTTCGAAAAAAAAACCGCACGAATTAATGCAAACGCCCAATAATTGCAGTCGCCCCTCTGCTGAGAATGTCAAGCCCTCTGAATGTATTTCTCGCATGAGATAAAAGATCCTCATAAAAAACCATCAGCCGTTCGGAGGCGGCTTGGTATAAACTGTAGGTCCTTCCAGTTGTTGAAAAAAAAAACATCAAGGCGCAAGACACAATTTGGAGGGGGAGCTCGGCAGTAAATTCGCTTCAGCGGTTATACCTATGTATATTTTTGTATGTAAGAGGATTCTAGGATTCTCTATAAAAGTCTTTCAATCGCCCTAAACCTTCTGTGATAAACAAATTTCGACTTTACCTGCATATGTACATGCATATATACACATTTGTGTATATGTACCTATGTATAAATACATATATACTTCATTAACTGCAATGAAATATTTATACTTCTAATTTCTTTAATATTATAAAATGAAATTCACTTTAAACCTCAGTTTTGCCACAAATTTCATTTTATTATCGACAGTAGACAATAACGGTTTATTCACTGTACGCCACCAAACCGTATCTCCCCCCCCAACAAGCAGTTTGCCTTTTATATTTAAGCAGAAATTTCTTTGCCGATTTCTTTGCCAACTCCTTTGCACAAATTTCCTTCTTAGCAACTTCTTTGAACTCTGCTTTAACATTATATACATACATATGTATATGTATGGTTGTAGATATATAAAGGATATTAGCCACAAATAACAGTAAAAGCGCACGACACTACATCACAACAACTTGGTTATAATGAAGGAAGTTGATAACAAAGTTTCCTACCCCAAAACGAAGAATAGCGTCAAGCCGTTCCAGCCTTCAACTGACTGACTGTTCGGAGCCAAAAACTATGCCTTTCGCTTCCTTTCCTTTCCTTTCCTTTCCTTTGCTTTGCTTTCGTTTTGTACGTAGTAAGTAGTCTTTTAAATTTTTACACCAAGTAAATTTTCCAAGCGCATTATTGCCACAATTTTTGGGTTGATTTTATTCATTGAGTGTGTGCGATGCGGCATGTTGCATGCACCCCACCAAAAATTTTCATTTCATTTTGCTTTACTTGCGTTTAGAACATAAATATATGTATATATTTTCCCTTTATTTATATATACTATATAATAAGTATGTATATGTATGTAAGTTCTCCTTTGGCGCCTTCGCCACAAAATTGGTATGGCGCTCAGGCTGGTGCGATTCGTGGTCTCAAATGAGTTTTAGCCACGAAATGGAGTTCACAATCAACTTAATCTGTTCATAATGGAAAAATAATTCACAGAAATTTTCCAAACTTCTATACGTTTTGTTGTTGTTGTTGTGCCACTTTGTCTGCTTTAGTTTGCATAATTTCTTTGATTGTACAATTTGACCCTTTTCGAAAGTCTTAATGGCCGCGACGACGTCAAACTGAGTCTCTGGTCTTGAATGCGGATTTTGAGGAGCGGTATATTCGTATGTATGTGTTGGTGTGCTGTATGCATTTACTTAAAGGAAAACTGCCTAAAAATTATATATAATAAATGTAATTAATTTTATTAAATTAAATATTTGCGAACTATTTAAATAATTAAAGTAAAAGTCTCAGTTCAGTCTTCCATTATTAACATTAACTATTATTATTGTAATATATGATAGGCTGTGTTTAGTGAAGTAAAAAATATAGTAGACCCGTGGGTCCTTTGCAGGGCCAGATGAGGGGTCGTTTTATAGCTATCCCCGTGTTCACTTTTCGCCAACCAATTTTGAAGCTTCCTCTAGTCCTTTGAACTGCGAAATTCTGAGATGTCTAAGACGAATTCTAGCTAAGGCCGGACAGAAACATAGCAGGTATTCTAACGTCTCACTCATGCCCTCCACTTTGCACTCCTACATGTTTCACTGTTACTATTTCACATTCTGCTTGCTTCGGGTTGCCAGTAGGTTGGGGCCACCATTAGACCAATAACTGCCCTGCTGTACTTAAGTAAACGTGTAAATAAATAGTACGCGTTTCCTTTCCTTTACTACTCTTGCCCATGATCTTGGTGCACGTCGCTAAAGCGTTCCATCTCTCCCTGATCCGGCACTCAACTCTTTCAGAAATTTCATCATAGATCGTTTTTATCGACTTTTTTATTTCTTGTACTGGTTCACTGGCATGATTTATGACACTTTTGCCAATCTCATCAGCTTCTTCTTCTTCTTTATTGGTGTTGGCACCGTTAATTGGAAATACCAAGTGAAACAAGGTCACTATCCGCCTGATTCTTCCGACGGAGTGGCGGTTTTTCTCTTCCTCTGCTTCCACCCGCGGTTACTACATCGAATACTTTCACAGCTGGAGTGCTCTCATCCATACCTAGCCAGCGTAGGCGATGTCTCTTCATTCGCTGAACTATGTCAAAATCAGCGTATAGCTCGTACAGCTCATTGTTCCATTGTCTGCGGTATTCAACGTTGCCAATGCGCATAAAAATGATGCAAAACTTTTCTCTCGAAGACTCCCAGCGCCGACTCATCAGATGTAGACAGCGTCCACGCTTCTGAGTCATTTAGCAGGATGGGTATAATGGTTTTTGTTCGCCGAGAGAGGACTTTACTTTTCAATTGCCAACTCAGTCCAAAGTAGCAACTGTTGGTAATAGTGCTTCTGCGTTAGATTTCAAGAGTGACATTATTATTGGTGTTCATGCTGGTCCCTAGATAGACGAAATTATCTACCACCTCGAAGTTATGTTTGACCACAGTGATGTGAGAGCCCAGTTGCGAATGCGATGACTGTTTGTTTGACGACAGGAGATATTTCGGCTTCTCCTTTGTCACTATCAGATCCATTCACCTCGCTTCCTTATCCAGTCTGAAAAAAGCAGAACTCACGGCGTGGTTGTTGAAGCCAATGATATCAATATCATTAGCACCACGTTCCAATTCTGACCGAGCATTTGGTGTTGTTCAATGTCAATTTACCAAATTCGGCTACTTTTCGTTCGAAGACTGCTCTAAAATCGATAAAGAATTCACCCAACCAAATCTGACGTAGAAGCTGAAGTTTGTCAGCACTTCGGCACCTCATTTGAATAGCTCAGCTGATTTTTTTCTTCCGATGGTATATGTATATTGATTCGAATTTCATTATACTCGTAGTGGGGTGCTGGTACGTCTTTTCCATCATCATTAGTTGGGGTTCCCCGTTCTTCGGGTATTAGATCACCACTGCCATTCAGAAGGATATTTAATAGGGATTGTGGTGAAAACTCCCGCCTCAACTATCCCCGCTCCGAAGACGGGACTACTCCCGAGCTACGCAGACAGCGCTGCTCTCTTCAACTACAAATCTTATTCGTTTCCTTCGTCCGTTTATTGTACCTGTTGTTGTTGTTGTAGCGGTTCCTTAACCCCGATTAGGTCAGGCAGGCCGAGGTCATCCTAAGGTAGGTCCAGGAAACGTGCTGTTTCGACGGGATGAGACCAAAGGGCGAGGGGGGTTAGATAAGTCGGTTTAAGGGGGCATGTGAAGAGGTGGTTAGTTCCGTGCGCAGGGCATACGTTGGGTATGCTGGGGTCGAGTCTGGATAAGTAGAAGTTTAACCTGCTACAATATCCAGATCTAAGTTGCGTCTGCGTCTCGTTCGTCCCCGGCGCCCAGATCGGTTCAGCATAGTTTACGACCGGCCGGCCAATTGCTTCGTAGGTTGCCAGCAAGGTTCTACGCACCGGAGTTGACCCGGCGATCTAACCCTGTTTAGTTCAACAGGTAAAATTAATCTAAGGTCAATTGCGGCTCTTGGGCGGCGGTGTTGTCAGCCTTAATTTTATCGAGAACATCAACCAGGTGGACAGCGGCACTATCCCAATTATGCGAAGGGACATTCCTGGTGCACACAATGCGGGCATATATTTCCTCTACAAAATACCAGCAAGGCCAATGGTAGATGGCAGAGTGAAGCAACAAGCAATGTAACTAAGCAGTTTTGAACATTGATCGATACAAAAAGGACTAAGTCTCTATTCCTTTAAACAGAATCTCCATGAGCACAACAATCGGGCAGTGTTTGATGGGTACTAATGGTGGAAGGCTACTTCTCTAATGAGTTCTGTTGCGGTAGCAGAGAGCCTGCGTCAATAAGCTCGTGGTTTCAGCGGCTAGAGAAGTGAGAGGAATCTCCCCTACAGCGAGGGTTGGTATCACAACGGGCCAACAGACCGAAGTCAGCTCGATCAAAGGACCCCGTGATTGAGCAACCTAATTAACTAACTAACTACCTTGAAATCTGTCATGAAGTCAGAGAATGGTATGCCATAATCCGTCGGAAAGACTACTATATATATATATTTGTAACCGCTGAAGCGATTTTCGGCCGAGCTCCTCCTCCAATTTGTGGTTTTGCGTCTTGATGTTTTCCCAACAAATGGAGGGACCTACAGTTTATACTAACTCGCCTCCGAACGGCTGATGGGTTTTTTTACGAAGAGCCTTTATTTCATGCCCGAAACACACTCGGAGGGGTGGGCATTTCCCGCCGAGGGGCGACCGCAATTTGAAAATTTAATTTAATTTTTTATTATCCATAACTTTTTGGATGTTGGTGGCACCGGGATTTGAACCCGCGCCTACCGAATGTCAGTACGCAATGCTAACCACTCGGCTACTGCGACAGACCACTAAGATTCTTTAATTTATAATGTGTTTAAAATATAAATTTTATAAAAATGTTTTTTTAAATTAATCAACGAACCGAATTTCGAATGAAAACCCAGGTCACGTAGTTCAAAGATCACGTAAATAAGGCAACAAGAACGTCTCAACTTATTTCAAATCATTTGGCGCCCATTAGTCAGTCAGTCAGTCAGTCAGTGAGTGAGTCGAGCGAGTAGACAACAACAAAATTAACAAATTGTCACTAACTGCATATAAATTTATTGAAAGAAAATTTGTCACAAATTGATATGAATGAACGGGAATGGCATGGGGCCATGGGCGTGGAGCCATTAGAGGACGCAACAACTGCAGCAACAAATGAAACAGCCGCAGCAACAACAACAATTGTCAATAGTATCTATGTAAATACACGCTGTTATTATTGTTGTTGTCACACTTAAGTCCATCATAAATAAATCTGAGCTATAATAGCAATAGCAACAACAGCCGTCACTGCAGTAACAGGAGGCACATTTATTTTTAGTATAATTTGATGGCATGCGATTAAAAGTGGCGCACACCGAAGACTGCAGCAGCGGAGTCAAAGCGGCAAGCACCTCAGCCACAGAAATCTCCATCTAATGCAGCTTGTGCTTGTGTGTTTGTGTGTGCGTGAGTGTTGAGCGGCTGAGTGATGTGTTGCGAGGTGTGCGTAAATACTAAATGTCAACACGCTTGTGGTGGGTGAATGCTGTTATACGTACTTGCAACAACTGCGCGCAACACTTTATGGTTTTCTTTTCTTTTTCTTTTTTTTTTTCTAAATAAACATTCAATTTTATGGTTCGAAAACAACAAAAACCATATCAATTCAAACGTGTGCCCACAGTAATGCGCTAATCTTGCGGTCGCGTTCTATTGACGGGCGGGCGGACGGGCGGCCGGCTGGCTGGTCGACTGTTGGGGCATCGGGAGGGCATTAGCATACAAATCGAACGTTCGACATTCTTTAGCGGCCACTTATAGTTAAATATCTACATACATATGTGTGTAGCTATGTGCATAGCTGCCCTTTTATTGTTGTTATTATTGTTGCCTGCGCTTTAGTCACTAATTCCCAAAATCGTAAATTTGACTTTAAGTGGCTCTTGTGATTGTGGTTGTCCTGTTAGCTGTTAATTGGAACGATGTAATACACACATACACACATACACACACAAATACACACATATACATACATTTGTACACAGTTGCTTTCGTGAAATGCGTGAAAGCGCGTGTTTTTTTCGATTTTAAAATGTGTGAATTGTCGAGGAAATGTTTTGATTTTGGTCCATTGAGCATTGAGCATTGGGCTGGGGCTGGGGCTGGGGCAGTCATTGATGGCGATGCCCAAATTATTTTACAATGGCATGCATACGAAATTAGTTGTTGTCACCTTGTGCATTTTAAATAGCAACACTATACATATATTTATAATATATATATATAACATGTATGTATGTATTTTATGGCGCTATATTTGTACCTACGTCTACAGTAGCCGAGCAATTTGCGTTAATTTTTAACTGAAATCAGTTGTTCTCTGGTGCTCATTATCTACGGCATCTGTTACCCTTACATATGTACATATAAAGGGTGTTTTTTGTTAGACATGCGCTTTTCATGAAAAAAATAAAACGCATATAATTTATTGTTATGATCAAAAACTTAACTTTATTATAAAGATAAGTATTTACAAAAAAACAAAAAAAAAATAATAATATTAATATTTAATATAATTAATTAAAAAATAAATTCCAGCTGAGATGCCCAAATTTCGACCACTTTTTGCAGACATTAGTACCGTACCTATGTCAGCAATAACGCGCCGAATATTCGCTACCAAGTCGTCAAACGTCTCGAACTTAACTGCATAGACAAGCTATTCTACATAACCTCAAAAAAAAAAAACAAAATAGTACAACGGTGTTAAGGCCAGGTTCCTTCAAAAAACGTGTTTGTCAAACAAATTTTATTTATTATATATAAAAAAAAATATAGAGAAATCAAAATTTTTGTAGATAAGTAGACGTCTAAAAATATGAAATGATTTTTTTTTTAAATGGCGGCTCTTCAAATTGCTGCTGAACATGTCCCTTTTGTTGGTGGGTGACACGATAAATGTAAGACGAATTAGCTAAAAGCAAAAATCAAAACGGTTTCTTATTTTGTAACACATTGGCTATGGCCGGAACTACAATCAACATATTCATCAAAAAAAGCAACCAATTAAAAAACAAAAAAAACCGCGGACTTTGAATTTTTTACCCTTTTTTAAATTTTAATTGTTTAAAAATTTTTTAAATATGTATATAATTGGCGCTTTGTAACCGCTGAAGCGATTTTCGGATGAGCTCCAGTTTGTGGTTTTGCGTCTTGATGTTTTTCCAACAAAAGGGGGGGACCTACAATTTATACTAAGCCGCCTCCGAACGGCTGATGGGTTTTTTTACGAGGAGCCTTTATTTCATGTCCAAAATACACTCGGAGGGGTGGACATTGCCTGCCGAGGGGCGACCGCAATTAGAAAATTTAATTTAATTTTTTATTATCCATAACTTTTTGGATATTAGTACGACACCAGGATTTGAAAACGAGCCTTCCGAATGTCAGTACGCAATGCTAACTCCTCGGCTACCGCGGCCGCCAACTTTTTAAAACAATGAATATTTTTGGTTGTATTATCGACTATGGGGAGACATTTTAGGAGTAAAATTCCGTTAAGTTCATGTTGATAAGTTCAAAGGGTTCTAAATAAGACTGTCACCCAGTTGAAAAAACGTGGTTTCGAGAAATGGCGCCGGACTTACCGTTTGGCGCGCTCCGATCTCCCCTCTTCTATATTTACTTCTTGGTCTTGCGGACTTTAGGGTCTAATTCTATATTATTTCTAAGAGTATTTTCTAGCAATTTATAGGGGGGAAACAATTTCACGATCTTAAAGGCCAGGCCACAGCCCTCGACGTGAGATAATGTGTTGACCAGAAGTTTTCTTCAATAAATTGTTTTTTACGTTAGCTGTATAGCATGTAGCACCGTCTTCTTCTAAGCAAAGGTCGCCAACATCAGCATCCTTCAATTCAGGCACGAAAAAGTCCTTAATCACGGCACTATAGTGTTCCCCCATGGACTGCAACACTAGGACCGGCCCCTTTTTTTGTAGAAATATGGAGCCTCGATTCCCTCTACCCATAGAGTACAACCAACAGTAATAGTTTTGAGGATGTAACGGCGTTTCAACAATGTCTTGTGGATTATCATCACTTCGAATATGACAATTTTGTTTATTAACCCACCCACATTCAACCAAGAGCGGTCTTCATAGCTTTGTAAATTGGGATCGGTAGCCATCCCTTCTTGGACCCATTCACCGAACGTGCCACGCGCTTGATGGTCGCTTAGCATCAATTCTTGCACGAGTTGGAATTTGAAAGCTGGCGAATCAAGATCCTTCCACCAAATCATCCATAGGCAAACAGTTCCAATTGTTGCGCTTGATGGCGGATGAACTCATTTGGGTCTTCTTCGATACTCGGCTGCACAACACCCATAGTGTCCTCGGTGCACACTGACCTGAACGAATGGAACTTGCGGACGCACTTAAGCTATAGTTTTTATTGTACTCCATTACTTACTCCAATTATATTTTTGCAAACAGTTCACTCGATTTCATTTATTGTTTTAAATTTGTCCACCTATGTGCACCTAACGCTTTAAGGCTGGAAGATATCACGGCTCAATCGACTGAAGGCCGAGGACTCGCACAGATAATCCTACAGCGTTCGTCCTCCTCCTTTGCCGATTCTGCCTTGTCTAGATTTTTGAGACGTTATCTCAGTGGTAGACGCCCCGTCAGTACAGAAAATACTATGTTCTTTTACTTAGTGCTATCAAGAGTCTGATCTGTTTGCTGCCCAACAGTGCTTTAGTGGCTAATGGCGTAATTAGGTGGTTAAATCCTGGTCTTCGCTTCAAATTGGATGCGTACATATACTTTTTTACGCATTTTTAACCGAGCTACAAACAGCGCTTCATCCATTTCTTCTTTCCGCTTGACGACAATAGGAGATATCAGTTCAAGTTGACTGAGTGGATATCTTCTTCTTCTTCTTCCGGAGGCAGGAGCCGCACCGACCACTTTCACAGTTGTAGGGCTCTCATTCATTTGGACATCTTGCTCAGCCAGCGTAGCCGCTGTCAATGCCGCCGTATATCTCGTACAGCTCATAATTCCGCCGTCGTCAGCGTACGTTCCGGTCGACCGTAACGTTGCGAGGTAAGCAGTATTTTTAAACTCCATTGCGGTACGGCAATCCTCTTCGTACCAGCTCTATTTTCGACGTTTTGGAAAACCAATAAATAGTTTCGTTGGCTGATGGAAGTAGGAAACTTGAAATGATGTCCCACAGGTACCTCATACCAAGTTGTTGATGGAGGCAAGACGTCCGTCGCGAGTTTTTCGATCTCGAGTTAGTCAGTAGTACTACAGACAACCATTTTTTATTGCCTGCCGAAGTCGATCAGTCTCAATCCATTTGCCCACCCTGCCGTTAAAGTCGCCAAGCACAATTTTGACAACGTGGCGGAGGCAGCGCTCATGAGTATGCACCAGGCGCTCATAAAAGGCCTCCTTGGTCCCATCGTGCTTCTCTTCCGATGTAGCATGGACGTAAATCAACGATATATTTAAAAGTGTGGCTTTGAAGAGAATTATGGTGAGACGTTCATGCACGGGTGTGAATGCTAGGACTCGGCGAGAGAGTCTCTCTTCCATTACGGCAACCAAATTTGCGTTGCTTTATATGAACCTTGCAGTAAATGTCATAAGGACCTACACCTTTTTAGAAGGCGTTGATATCAACATTTAGTCTTATGAGGACATCACCCTCCCACCAAAGGGATTGTACATTCCAGGTGCGTGTCTTTAAGTCAAAATACTTAATACGCCATCAAAAGTGGGTTCTCTTATGCGAAACGTTGTTGAACTATTCATTGAAGCTGGTTTCTACGTGGCGGGTTCCAAACTCATAACCTCGTTCGGCGAATAGGCTCTAATCTTGCACACATTTCGATAAAGAGCCGCTTATTTTAAGATCGACGCGTGCTCGCAGCTGCACTGCTCTGGTGAACAGACACTGCAATTAGATCTCAGCGTGCACGTAAACCGAATAGGTTGGAGTGACTCCACTGAAGCTTACTCTCTTTCAGCTGTGATCCAAGGCTTGTTTACTCAATTTTGCACAGGACTGCTGATGTCCCCAGGGTGCGCCACATGGATGCAAGAGTAGTATTGAATATAGTCCCGCGAGTGCAACTGTATACCCAGAAACTGCACTACATCACATTACATCCCTCGGGGATCAGACCTTTTAATTGGGATATAGCTCCAAGATAAGAACGTGTATTTGCCGAGCGATCTTATAATAGCTGTGAAGGCCTAGGCGAATAAAAGTGAAGAAGGTGCTGTTATTCGTTAACAAACTTCCACTTGTGGAGCATGTCTTGGTCTGACACAATAATAGGCGTTCTCTTTCGCACATCAGCTGTTAGATCTGTGGGAAACACAAATGAATATGAATGAAAACCGAAGACTTAACGCGAATTGTCACAACAAACAGTGCTTCCCACAACGAAGCGAAGCGAGCCCCAGCGCACGATTCTCAGAAGGCAACTTTTCAAATAAAATTATAGCGAAAGGTGGTTTATAAATTTTTAGAAAAATATGAGAAAAGAAGAGAAAACCGCGCAGAAAAGTTAAAGAACAATGAAACAAACATACAAACCAACATAAAGATGTGGACTAAAGGATGAGGAAGAGAGATCTCTATAGGGAAAGAAAGAAAAAAAAAACAAAAACAAAAACAAAAACAAAACATAAAAACTTTCAAATTTATGCGTGTTGCAAAGTCGGAAGTGCGATCACAACGCCAACGCTGCACATCTGTCACCCGCAATGCCAGAGACATGAAGTAGCTCAAATATATGATATGAACAAAACAAACCGAAAAAACAAAACATAAACTTTTAATATAAAACTAAAATATAGAGTAACAGAAAACACAAGCTACACACATGTCCCCAGCCATTTTGGCAGCTTAACGGCTGCTGTCCGCACAGTGAGAATGCAAGGAGCACAAACTGACCGCGCAGCCGCGCAAATATTGACTGTTTAGGAGGGGAACGAAATTGGGAAATTCCATAAGCCTTGTACACCGGCCGATGTGAGGCGATGCGCAGTGTTGTCATTTGGGTGAACTTATTAAAAAGCGATAAACCCATTCATTTGCGAATTGTTGAACACCTTGGCGACACGAAACCACTAACTGACTGACTGACTGGTTGGTTAGCTGACTGGCTGACTGGCTCTTTGGCTGGTTGACATCTTTGCTGCTTGCGCTACATCAAACACGTATAGTTTATTTGAACGTCATAAGAAATGCGGACGGACGGACGATTGGGTGTCCTCTACACGCACCACACATTGTGTTGCAGCCCCACAAACAGCACATATCCATCAATCGGACGGCTGGTACGTCAAAATTATTGAATTTTTATGCTAAAATTATATTTCCCGCTAATACATAAGCATTTGGCTGCTGCCGGCTGCTTGCGCGCTCACTTCCACCGGCTGTCACATACATATATGTTGAGTTGCTGACTCCAGAAGGCGTGTAATAAATTTGCTAAAAACTTTTTATAGCCTCAGCAGTGAGTTAGTGTAGCAAACAACAGGTTTAACTGCAACTACACAAACTACACTTGTAAGCAGTCTTGGGCTCTGCGTTCAGCCAACCGACCTACCGATCGATCGACCGCACAACCTCCATGCTTGCTCAGGTGTTTCGTTCGCGGAGAAAAAAGTGCAAAAAAAATACGCAAAAAGTCCCTCTGCTACACATGCAAGCAGGCTCTAAGTAGTATTCGCGGCTGTCCATCGCTTCATCACCCGTTTGCGCTGTTAAAGACGACAAGAACGATCGATTATTTGTTTTATTCATGAGCGCGCGCGTTTGCGCACATTTCTGGCTGCTGCTGCTACTACTACTCGTATCTACCAAAGGCAGGCAGGCAGGCAGCCAGCCGTTTCAACGAAGTCACAGTGGGGCGATGTGGCATTGTCTCATTGATTCCTGATAAGTCAATGAAAGCCACATCAAATGACAAACAACAGAGCAACAGAGTGAAAAAAAAGTTGAGGAAATGAGTCGAAAAGTAGTAGAAGTAGTGGCAACAGCAGCAGCAATAACAATAAGTAATAATATTTTTATATAGAGCGCAATTCAAGCTCACTGGCTCACGAGCTCATGGGTTCGACCCGGTGTGCGTTCAGTTAGTGGCTTAATAGTTCGATATGTTGTGGAAATTATTCCAAAAAACAAAAAAAAAAACAAACTCACACAACAACTCAACTCCTCTTTTGTTGTTTAAACTACTATTTTTTTTTCGTTTTAAGCCACTTCATATATTTATGTCTAATCCATATTCTTCGTTAAAGCTTTAAATCCACTGCGAATCAAGATTAATTATGCATCCCTCTTCACTTCTTCCACACGTCCTGCTTTTCATATGATAAATGGTGTCGCACTGATTGAGGCGCCTGTCTCTCAAAAACTCTCTACCCCAGCCTCTGCTGCCTACCTTCAGCTTCAAGATCAGCTACATACGATAAACAAGCCACCATTCGTGTACGTGTATGTTTTTGTATTGTATAAACAACAACAAGGCCGTGAGTGGCCAGTAGTGATCGCGGTGGAAAAAGATCGCTCATTTCGTAATGATTTTCAGGCAATTAAAGTTGATAAGCCATCAAATACTTATGACACACGTTGAATCGATATTTCTGTTGATTTGAAAGTAAAGTAAAGCAATAACGTGGACTAGTGGCACTTCCATACTGACAGTTTTCTGATGCCTCTTTAAATGAACTTTAAGTGGGTTCTTAGGTTGTAAATAGTTTTATGTAAGAATTCCGGAAATCTGTTCCTGCCCGGTGGAGAGCACACCTTTCTAGTGGCGATAGGTCGATTGGTTGGTTGAAAGAGGTAGGTTAAGGATACGACCTAAGTTATTGAGCAGGCTCATTCTGCTCCACCGTGTATCCCAACTAGGTATTTTATAAATCATTTCAGTTCCTTCTAACCACCAGTGCCCCCCTTCATGAGGTTGCAGCTGAGAGCGTCGTAAAAGATGTGACGTCTCAATCGGCTGAAGGCCTTACGCTCACAAAGGTAGAGCTGCAGCGTTTCCTTACCTGCTGACCTAAATGGGGTTTGGTCGCCGAAAGGGTGACAGCATTTGACCGCATAAAATCCTGGTAAACTCCTGTGCGTAGAATCGGCTACCATGAGAATTGTGCAGCGAACCGCTACAACAACAACAACAACAACAACAACAACAACAGAGTTGTGCAGCATCATCCTCTGCACACGGTCGATTCCACTGTCCACTTAGCTTATGGAAATGATGTCTCTGTGGTAGAATGTAGAATTCTTTTTTGCTTAATGCAGTTTGGTATATCTGCTATCCAAGCCGCCTAATTTTGTGTTACCTCCAACGTTGGACGAATTCCAAAACCTTAAGGGTTTCCCCTATCGTCTACTAAATAAACTTTCGAAGGCGTTGTAGGGTCTGAGACAGTCGTTGGTGGCAGCCTTCATTGCCTTCTACATCCGTGTAAGCTGGGACCTAAGTAAAATTCACTGAGTTTTCCTGCGATAGTCTTCCTCTTTGTATGTTCCAACGCATTTGCACTTTGTCTGGACGCGCTTAGTTTAATTGCCGTTCGACTGTCTACCAGAAACCTGATAGTTTTTTCCGTTAAAGCGGTTGCCCACATTTGGCACCTTCAATAATGCCCACAAACTCTGCTTGGAAAATAGAGTTGCAGTCATTGAGTTTGAAGCTACCTTGGTTATTGGCGTGGCCACAGGAGTACACTGCTCCCGTGCCTGACTCACATTTAGACCTATCAGTATAGATATGGATAACTTCGTTGTTACCGATAGACCCGCCTTAGGTCCATTCTTTCCCACTAGAGAAAGAGTACATGGCCTCTAGCTCGAGTTTTGATATAATTTTCTGAATGCCTCGACATAATTTGGGAACTTTGGATGCACACACACATCATTTGTATGTTAATTAGTCTAATGTCAAGGTTGAGCTCTAGGATCTTTCTTGGGGTCGAGTCTGGATAAGTAGGAGTTTAACCTGCTACAATATCCAGATCTAAATTGTGCAAGGGTAACGCGGGTCTCTCGAGGCAGCTCGAGCTCGTTGTCTGCTATGGGAGGTGGTTTAACTCCGAGCACGCCATTCACGGAAAGGGAGTCTTTGAAGGTGTTAACTGACTCTTGGTGAATGGCGTTCAGTGGTTGTCTGTACGCCGTCCTGTCCAGCGGTTGTTGCACGTGTTGCCGGAGTGTGCTCTTCAAGTCAAGTACTCCCTTCCTGATGTGCCTAGGGGGAGGTTCAGCTTCAATGAGGGGCTTCCTGTGGTGCTCCTTGCGGTAGCATCCCAGTAGGAACTGCTTGCACAGCAGAGCATTATGCTCCTTAACTCGTAGCCTAGATGTTTCGCTGTGCAAGTGATGCTCCGGCGACATCAGGAGGTTTCCTACCGCAGTCCTAAGGGCGGTTTTCTGGCAGGCCTGTAACTTCTTCAACTGCGTCTCGTTCGTCCCCGGCGTCCAGATCGGTGCAGAATAGTTTACGACCAGCCGGCCAATTGCTTTTTTGTTTGCCAGCAAGGTTTCTTTATTTTTATCCCTGGTGCTGCCGGATAGCGCTTTGTGTATTTGGTTGCGGCCCTGGAGTTTTGCGTGAAGTAGTGAATAGTAATCTCATTCCGGATGCTTTGGAAATATAATATTACACATCGGAGTCTCAATGGCTTGCAAGCTCAGTGACAACTTCAGAGCGAAATGGCCAGCCCTTCCACGAATTGTTGCTAGAATTAGCTTAATAAGTAATGTTTTGCCAGTCCCTCCAGGATCATCGAAGAAAAATAATTATATGATTTTTCCGAGTAAGTCAGCCCCAAGCCCACTTATTTCCTATTAATCTAAGCAAAAAGGTACCTATGTATCGAATGTCAAATAAATAAAGGGGTTTTCAAGAAGAGGTCGCCACTTCTACGCCGTATCGTTTTTATGAAATTTTCATATGCCCTCAAAGGCTTTACGAACTCCATCTTTGAGGTCTTGAATCGACGTTGGTCTGTTGGCGGAGACCTTATCTTTCCCGTGGCCTCAAATGAAGAAGTCGTAAGGTGTTAAATTACAAGATCTCGGTGGCTAATTGCGATTACCTCTTCGAAAAATAACACGGCACAGAAACTTTTCCTCTTAAAAATCGTTGCTTGTGTGGCACACAGCGCCGTCTTGTTGAAAGTAACCCCGTCGGACCAGAAACCACATCAAACAGCTACATATTGAGGATGGAGACAACAAATCTTGGGTTTTCAGAAGCAAAGAGGTGGAGAGGTGACGCAACCAGTTGATTTTCCGCTAAAATTTCAGATCCTTTTCATGCATTTGAAGAACCCCGGCTTGAGTTTTTGTGTTGTTAATTGAACTTTATAAGCCTTAAGTCCCAAGTCTTAAATTACCGCCCATAAGACTTCATAAAATAAATCGAAAAATAATAAATTTGGTTGAATTGAAAATTGATTTATTTCTTTCTTTACATTTGTTTTTATTTTCTAAATAACTTAGAGACGAAATTACAAGGATAATTATTAAATATTACATTCTCTTAATAATGAAATTGCTTACCAATTATAATAATAATAATAATATATTTAGATATATTTGTAATTATCTCTTTCTAACATATATGTATGTACATACGAACATACATACGAGTATATAAAATCGAACGCATAGTAAGTACATATGTAAGTATGTATGTATGCAAGTGCATTTATATTTATATTTATGTACATAATATATTTATTATTTGCATTGTATATATGTATAAGTACTTTGTGCCGCAATAATGAATAAAAAAATTAATTACATTTTCTTGCACTCACTCGTGTATACATAGACATACGATATACATATGTAAGTATGTATGTAATTAAAATTAGAATAAGATGAAAAAAATAAGAAATCAGTTCCTAGCTACATACATATATATAATATTAAAAATTATTTTTTTATTTGTCTTTTACAACTTACATAGGGTACATACAAACATATATGTATGTATATACAATACATATACGTATAATATTAATGGTTTCGACGACTTTAATCGTAATAAATATTTTTTATTTATTTATTTTTTTATACGCAGTTTTAACAGCATTAAACTTAAATTAATTTTCTTTTAATTAATTTTAATAAATTATTTTAATTAATGCTGCTGTGAATATCGATTTTTCAGTTTTACTTTTCTATTTTGTATATTTTTTTGTTTGTTTGTTTTTGTTTATCTTAAAATTCTATTAACACATAAACCCCTTAAGGGCAATACAGGCAATTTTACATATACATACATACAGATTTGCACATTGGTTGTTGTTTTATTTTTTAGTGTCGATTTAAATATTTCAATTTCAATTTTTTTCCTTTGATAGTCTATGAATTGTTGCATGAACCGTAAATTTCGTGAACTGTATTAACGCTGAACCAACAATAAAAAATATATTTTTGTTATCGCTTGTGAATATTCATATTTTGGTTTTGTAGTTTAATTTGTATGGGTATGTGTGTGTGTGTGTGTGTGTTATTTTGTCTTTATTTTCACATTAAAAACTTTAGTTTAAAACCAATAAAGATCCTTAGATGATTCCTGTACTTGGGCATCGAGGCCTGAAAGGAGAAAAGAAGGAATTTATATAAGTGACATACAAACATAATTTGCGTATGCTGTAAATAGAAGAAAAAGATCTAAGAATATTGAATACTATTGTATAAATAAAATAAAAAAAAATGACAAAGACAAATTTAAGGCGAATTAGAAGACACAGATTTTAGTCTTTAAATTGAGATTTTTTTTAATGAATCCTTAAACGTCTAGGTTAGTCTTATTTATGGAATAATATTGGAATATTCTGTGATCTCTTCTTGTATTTGGCGACAATCTGCATTCAGTCCAGTCCAGTCCAAACTCAAATGTTCTACAGAATCTGACGAAATATTTTCCTAAATTTTCAAGTGTTGATTCGAATGAAAGTTTCGAAAATACTGCCTTGGGAAAGTGTGCGCTCAAAGTCACCTGGGTCCTTTACTCTTCCTTTTATTCGTCAATGACCTTCCAAATGTTGTTCTTCATCCTAAAATACTCATGTACGCAGATGATCGCAAGCACTTTAAATAAGTTGATTCTATTGAAGATAGAGAGTTTTTGCAACTTGACCTAAATAATAATAGATTTTAGAAATCATATAAATGCTTGTGTTAATGAGGCAAAATAAATTTTAGCTTTCATTAAACTTTGGGCTAAGGAGTTCAAGGACCCATACATTACCTAATTACTCTTTACCTCACTTGTTAGGCCCATTTGGGAATATGGCTCAGTTGTATGGAGTCCGCACTATCAATTGTATAGTGATAAATTAGAATCTGTACAAAAGCAATTTCTATTATGCGCGTTAAGAAATTTAAGCTGGGATGCGAACAAGAATCTGCCTTCTTACAAAAGACGCTTACGGCTCATTAATCTGCCTACACTCCATAGTCGTAGAAAGATGCTTGGAGTTTTATTTTTAACTAAATTGATGAGAGGTGCTATCAATAGCCCATACCTACTTAGCGAGCTTAACTTCACCATCCCTTTAAGGACATCTAGACACTTTAGGCACAAACTTTGAAATGCATGACCCTTTTAGATCTTTGTGTAACGATTTTAATACACATTTCCACAATATTGATTCCTCTGACTCGCTTTTCTGTATCAAAACCTACTTACTGTGTGCTTTAAATAATTAAATAAATTCTCTCTTATTTTCCCCATGCAATTTTATAGCAGCTGATGAGCAAATCTGTAGCTGTTTAGTGTAAGAGGCAAGTGTAACCGCGACTTTCCGCGATCGGTTTCGGGTTCAGACTGTTCCTGGTTTTCGGTCACCGGTCTGTTGGAGTTTTCGATTTCCCTCAGACGCGCCCCTCGGTCGGTTGGGCGAGAGGTGGGTAACGCTGGGTTCGTCGTAAAAAAAAAAACAGACAAAAAAAGGCAGGTAAGTTCAACGCTTTAAACTCTAAACAAGTTTTTCTCTAAACTCTGTTATCAAAGTCGGTTGTCAAAAGTTCTCCAAAACTACTCAACTGGTCTTGATGAAAATTTTACACAAGTTTTCGGGATAGAATTCACGAGGAATTGGACAAATCAATATTTTCCAATCACAACTATTACAAAAAAATATATATATGTTCAGCAAATATTACCGATATTTGTAATTTTTGTAAAGAAAAAATCTGTCAAAAATCCAATTTTCACTTCTTTTATTTTCCATAATCCATAATCTAGTTTATGGTATTGACTAAAACTAGAGATGCTCCACTAAATAAGCAACCCCTTTCGTGTTTGTTGATATGCAAAATAAACTTAACGAAATGTTTTTGTTTTGTATCGGCCCCATATTATTGAAACGAAATAAAATTTTTAACGTTGAAACCGCACAAAATCCTCGTTTACATTAATTTTAAAATGTCTGGTTGCTATGATGTTAACATCACATTTGAATTTTAACATTTAACATTGTCTGTTAAGGAATTAACATTAACAGCACACTTCAATGTAAACGGCTAACATTACCTGTTAGCGATTTAACAATAAACTTCGGTTGATCGTGTTATATGGTCTTAGGAAATTACGTCACAATGGAAGGGCTATGAATGTTAGCCTTTGAAAATTTCCGAAATTCTTTTTGCATATCTTTTAGACAGTAAATATGTATTTTGAATAAAATATTTGACTTTTTACATAAAAAAAATGATGAAAATATACTTTTTTCCCCAAATATGCTTTGTAACTTCCAGATTTGGGGACAACTTTGATAGACAGCGCGAACAAATAGCAATTTTGATCAATTAAATTCTTGAGTGCATTATTGTGAGTCTATTTCTGACGGCTGATAAGACTTGACAAACTTAAAGTTGGAAAAATAAAAATCTGCAAGATAAATGAATTTATTTCTTGTATTCATTTTGCTGTCAATTGGGTTTACATTACATACATTTTAGGTATATAAAAAAGTAATCCATTATTTTTGTAATTGATGGCTTTAGTGATCTGTATCTCGTGTTCTCTAAGTTCGATTGGATTACGCTAGATGGCATTAGACAGCTGATACTTTGTACCTAAACAGATAATGAGAGAAGTGTTGATCATTAAACTCAGTAGTTTTTGAGTGCATGTCAAGGATTTTTCTTCGATAAAGGCTAGGATGCAAGCCAGATAGCTGAAAATGTCAATAGTGTCGAAAAATCGATCCAATTCTGAAAAGGATGATGATTGGTCCGACACAAACATTCTGCAAGCCGGAAAGGTTTTATGATGTGTCTTGTGGTATTGAAATCATCCGCTATGAGCTGCTCCCCTATGCCCAAACTCTTAATTCGGACTTGTACTGTTAGCAATTGGACTATCTGTAAGAAGCAACTGACCTGGACACTTTTAGCTAACAGGAAGGGAATTTTGTTTCATCAGGACAAAGCCGGTCTAAACACAACGATAGTGTAAGGCCAGAAGCTACGGGAGCTACGGGTTGGGAGATTCCCCGGCATCCTCTTTATAGTACAGACCTCGCGCCAAGTGATTATCATCTGTTCTTGGCTATGGCGAATGATTTTGCTGTTGGAAAATTGGTCTCAAATGAATCCTGTTAAAATCAATTGTCCCAATTTTTTGCCAATAGGGATAAGAGTTTCTATGAGAGAGTCATAGTGGCATTACCTTCAATTTATCGAGCGAAATGGCAAAAATTGGTTAATTCTGGTAAATAAAGTCTTCAATTTAATGCAAAAATAATGGTTTAGTTTTTATCAAACCCACATACATATGTACCATACATACACAGTTCAGACTACATTTATGTATAGGGTGTAAGCGAGCAGCTCAAAAGAAATGTTGAAGTATTTCTTTTGTTGTTCTTCTTTTTTTTTGAATTTTACAACAGTGACATTCCAGACTGGCGGCCATTTTAATTGTTTTACGGCTTTTGTCCTTTCGACCTCAAATGCGGGTGAGTCGTTTGTATGTACGTACAAATACATATATGCATGATTAAAAATATATATCTATACTCGTATGTACATACATATGTATGTATGTATTTTATGTTCAACAACGCTTTTGCATGTATGAATAAAATTTGTTAGGCCAAGTTGGGGACAAGTAACCACCAAAAAAGTTTAACAACCACGAACATGTACTACTTATATATGTATGTACATATATATGTACATACTCGACATATGCATAATTGAACAAAACATTTGCTAAGGTAAAAACGCACAACTAAGTTACAGAAGTTAAATATATGACCGTTTTATGTATGTATAGGTATACAAACATACTTGCATATGTGTGTATGTTTTTATGTAATAAATGCTACTTTTGGGTTAGACATTTATCTTTGTGGTTTTGCTTATACATATGTGTGTACATACACATATGTACATATGTATTTATGTCCTTTTTACATTGCAGAAAAGGTCTGTCTGTCTTCCTTGACGCGTTGAAAGTTATTACAACCGCTGGGGGTTGTCATAGCAACAGTCCGTCCGTAATGTCATGTAAGCAAGGAGCCACAATGGCATACATACATAATATATCTTTTCAGTAGGACATACTCATTCGTAAATGACACTTCAAAATTCAAAATTCACTTTCATCTATTCTAGGAAAACAGTCAAAGCGAGCATTTTTTTCGATATATTCACCATAGATGGTCAAAAAGAGCAGGTGATGGCGTAAAATAAATGGTAAAAGTAGAATTTAATAAGTGACATATGTATATATAATATGCACATATACATAGATGTAACGAACAGATGTATTAAGGCGCGTTCACACAAGGTTTGAAAAGCACTTTTTTCAACTTTTAGCTAAACAAAAAGTTATACTTTGCAGCGTGAAAGTTTTTTGAAAGTAAATATGTAAAATTATTTCTTTTTTAATTTTCAGAAATGTTTCCTTTTAAGTTATAAGTGGTATTAAATTTGTATATAAAAAGTTATACTTTGCAGCGTGAAAGTTTTTTGAAAGTAAATATGTAAAATTATTTCTTTTTTAATTTTCAGAAATGTTTCCTTTTAAGTTATAAGTGGTATTAAATTTGTATATAAAAAGTTATACTTTGCAGCATGAAATTTTTTTGAAAGTAAATATGAAAAGTTTTTTTTTTTTAATTTTCAGAAATTTTTCCTTTTAAGTTATAATTGATAGTAAATTTGTAACTGCGACTAGTTAAACGCATATCACTTTTCAGAAATTACTTTCAGCTTGCTTATGCTGAACTTTTTCACTTTTATTACTTGCTTGAAAGTGCTGTGAAAAGTTTTGCAGCTGCTTTTATTGAAAATATAAATAAAAAATTATTTTTGAAGCATTGAACAAAAAATATTATCTTTCTGAAATTGCTTTTTTAATGACTTTCTGCAAGTTTCATGATTTCGAAAGTTTAAATATTAGTAATAATATTTTAACATTATAGATTTATTGTTTGATGAGATGTTTTTTTTTTTTTTGGAAAAGTTAACAACACAAGAAAAAATAGAAGCAATTCGTTGTCAACTTTTTTTTTACTCAAAATACCCTTCAGATAGTCAATTATGGAGTACAGATTAATTCGGTTTATTCTCAAAAGATGTCTCTACTTCTAAATTGTAGCCGATCTTAGAACCGAGTGGTTTCGACGCTAATTTTAGCGCCGAAGGCAAAGAGCGTCCTGGGCAACCCCAAAAAGTATGAAGATAGATGAAGAATTGGAGGCTTTACTGAATCAAGATTTTTGTCAAACGCAAAATGAACTCACAGAATCGTTAGGAATGACTCAGCAAACACATTCCGTGCGGCTCAAACAATTTGGATTTATTCAATGGTAAGGAAATTGGGTGCCCTACGAGATGCAGCTGGGAGATGTCGTAAGGGGATTTTTACCCCTCGGAGCTGCTCCTTAGAATACATCAAAGGAAGGAATTTTTGCATGAAAATTCCAAGAAGAAGCCAGCCCTGATAAACCCGTTCCATCATCGCCTACCATATATCCACACCAAAGGGAAACACACAAGTCCATGCTCCGCATATCGTGAGATCAGGTGGGTGTGGTGTACTATGAGCTGCTAAAATCAGGCGAAACTTTTTTGGAATACAACTAATGCGTTTGAGTCGGGCATTGGGTGAAAAACGATCAGAAAGAACCGACCAACATGACAACGCTCGGCCCCATGTGGCCGCAACGTACAAAAACTACCTAGAAATGCTGAAATGGCAGGCCTTATCCCATCCGCCGTATTCTCCAGACCTTACTCCTTGCGGCTACTGGCTTTTTCAACGGATTCCAAACGATTTGAGAGGTCACTGGTTCGCGTCTTTTGAAGGATGGTTCAATGATTGGATCGAGCACAGAGAGGGCACATTTTTCAGAGGTGATATTCGAAAATTACCAGAGAGGCGGGAAAAATTAGTCGCTTCTAACGTGTATAACTATGCATTTTTTATTAATTTTCAATAAAAAACACTTTTTTGAAACCAAAAAATTGGGCCGGATTAACTTTTACTCCATTTTCTTCTTCAAAACATTAATATTAAGGCAGCAGTAGCGATCTCCTTTCATTCCCTCACTTTCAAGCATGCTCGTTGCTAAAACAAGCCGCTTTCTTTTCTTTTTTTCGATAGTTGAAAATCACTTTCGAATTTTTGGAAAGTAATATTTTTGAAAATTTTTAGGTTATGCCTACTTTATTTTTTACATTTTTCAAAAAGCCTCCCAATTTTAGACTAGTTAAGAGTGGTTTACTTCAATTTTATATTTATAAAATAAACTGGTTATAGGCAGACCAAAAACCGTCATTCTGTGCTTCCAAAGGACTGTCCTTTCTATGTACTTCAGATTAAAGTATTCATGAATTTTTCATATTTTCACTTCATACTCCAATGTTTATGTGATATAAATGTTTGTATGTACATACATATGTATGTATGTACATAGTTTATGTGTACTCACCGGCCATTGTGGGGTAACTGGAATAAGCTGCCGCACTTTCGAGCGCATGCGCTGTCTGTTGGTCATGATGCAGTCTGCAATGAGAGAAATTTCTAAGAAATAAATATTTGTATTAACATTTTTTCGCTAACGGTTTTGCATTATAAAATTTATAATAAGCAATAGCAATTTTGTAGTACTGAACTGATCGATAAAATAGATATTTTCGATTCCTTAATTATACTTCTATACTCGCAAGTTCAAATTATGTTTTAAATTACATATTGAATATAATACTAGGGTTTTACCTACAACAAACACACTCACACAAATCTATATACATAAAAGGCTTTATTCTGAATGACTGACGGATCTACCCACAGCCTTAACCACTGGTCGTAGAGACCTAACACTTGGAGGGTGTGTTCTGCGTATGACGTATGGACCGGATAAGAAAAGATCTTCTCGAAAGTGTGCCTGGGATCGATCTATTTGAAAAACGTGCATTCATCGTTTAGCGGTAGTAGCTTTGGGCCCAAATTACCATTTGGAACACTTTTTCTTCCAGGCAGTGTGCCTAGGATCTATTCGATGGTTCGGCTTTTATAATAATCATCTTGAGATTCCACGCGGGGAAACTCTAGGATCAACCCACAGCCAAAGCTACTGACTGTGGGGACCTTGAAGGGGGTGATGTGCTTATGACGTAGGTATCAGATGAGGAAAGTTTTCCCGGCATGTGAACCTGGGACCGACATGAAATTTGAAAAATGTCACACTTTGCCTAAATTAACATGGAAAACAATTTTTCTTCCGGGATGTGGACCTGGAATGGTTTCGATGGTTCGGTTTTACCTAATATATGAGAACTTTTCTTTCCGAAAGTGGACCCAAGATCGATCTATTCGAAAAAATATCGTATTTATGGTTCGATTTACTTGATATCTGGAACATTTACATATGTCTCTATGCGAAGAGCTTTTCTTTGTTTGAAAATAAAAGTTAAAAGTCAAGAGTTGTGACTCAGCCAAAACCAAAAGTTCTCCAAGTCTCCGAGAGGCCTTGTGACTATAACTGTTCTAGTAATAGTCCAGCGCTCGACGTGCTGACTCTATCTGTTCAGGAGAAAACTGCATTTTCTGCTTGGTAATATCGGTATCGGGAAGATATATGTATATATAAAATTGGCGCCGCTGAAGCGATTTTCGGCCGAGGTCCCCCACCGAAAATTGATGTGGGTCTAACTGGAGGGACCCACAGGTTATGCTAAGCTGTCTCCGAACGGCTGATGGTTTCTTTATGAGGAGGCTTTATTTTATGCCAGAATTAAACTCGGAGGGCTTGACATTCCCTGCCGAGTGACGACCAAAATTATTGTAGAAAAAAATAATTTAATTTAATAGGAAAAATACGCTGCATCGCTGCTTTAATCGTAGCCATTCGTACTTAAACAGCGTCTGGAAGTCTAAGACCAAAGACGAATTCCTAAAAAATATTTTTCCCCTAACTACGCTTCTACTTTGCTTTCGGGATGACGCCCGTGAAGACGGAACTCAACATACCGCGCTACCGACGTAAGAATATGCACGACCTTCAACCCCAAAGTTGCGCCTACGTGCTAAACACCTTCTCCCCGCGGAACTACCAATGAAGTATTACCTCACGGGACTGATAAGCTAATACGCGTTTCTGCATTTTAGCGTTATACATTCACAAAATGATATATTCCTAAATTACTTAGAGATCTGACGAGGCCTAGTCTCCAGTCTCCACTATACCATATTCTACTGCGAATTAAAAGCCCTAGTTTCCGCTCCTTGCTCTATTAGTGAGCATAAGGTCATGGTCAGAAAGGCCTTGTTTTCACTTCGTATGCTCGTTATAAAGAGTACCTCGAATCGAAGTGGGGCAAGCGGAAAGATCTCTTGCTTTTACTCCACTCTGAAGATAGGCTGGACGAGTTTCCGATCCAAGCTAGCATGGCATCTAGCATCACATTTGAATTCAGCGTGCAGGGTACTAAATTGTAGGTTATTTATTAAAGATCTTGGTGCCTTCACATTTTGGCTTGACTTAAGCTTGCATATACAACATATATAAATATACAGGGTGCGCCATCCAGACCTTTGACATTTCAACATTAAATAACTCTGTCGGCTTTTAGCCGATTTTGGCAAGACGCGGCATTGTCATGACCAAATCGACTTAGCTATTTCCGAAAAACACCATGTCCTGATGGGTAGTACGGTTAGAAGGAAATCGGTGTCCCCGAACCTTCTTTCCATTCATGTAGTTAGGCAAGGAATAAGCTTGTAAGTTCCTTCTAATTACTATTGAGAATTCTGTCAAGAAGTACATTAAACCTTCCACCACCAGCTACTACGAGCTACCCAAACACTCCTGGTGAGATCGAAAGTGGCGAAGTGCCAACATCTCAAGCCTTTACAGCTGCTAAGCTACTACTTCTCCAGTCACCTTACTGTAAGTCAAATGACTAAAGAGTTATGACAGTAAGACTGGGCATAAGCAAGGGTACGAATGTGTTTAATAGATTTTGAGTCACCCTGTACTTATTAAAAATACATAAATAACTCGTAAATACTCGCATGTGCATACATAAAAGAAGAAAAAAAAATAATATTTGCATATTGCATTTACCTGGTACCGTGGCTATATTGCTGTGGCAGCCGTAACAGGCTACCGTATTGCGCCATATTGTGATGATAGGCGTGCGCATGTGCGGCATGTGCATGTGCTGCGTGCGCGTATGAACCGTAATGTGCGGCGGCTGCATGTGGTACCCATGGATCGGTTGCATAGCCACCATCCGATGCATACAAATCGCCAACCTGAAAAGAAATGGAGCAAAATATTGAAAAAAAAGAAGAATGCGTAAATATGTATGTATTTAATACTATGCAGTAGTAACAATGGTGTAGGTAAATTAAATACTATGTGAGTAGTTACATATGCATACATATATGTATACTGAAAGAAGAAGCAGTGAGTATATTGTAGCTGAGAATCATTGCAATCTTTGTAATGTCTTTATTGTTTCGAGCTGCTTGAACTCCTATGAGTGTGCACATACATACATATATTTATATATATGTATGCACATATTGACATATATTTATTTACAACTTACCTGCGGATGTGCGGGTGCGGGAACTGGATGTACATAGTTGCTATTCCAAAACGAAGGTGGGAAATTTCTGGCTGACATGGGACTATGCGATTCTACAAAGAGAGAAGAAATTAAAAAAAAAAATATTAAATTTGAATTTAATACGAATATTTGTTGAAGATTTATATGCACTCGGCTGGTGTTTTAATAAATATATTTTGCAAAAAACAAAAAAATTAAAAAAAAAAAATTAATAGAATGACGCCGCTACGTGACAACTACAAGTCGTGATATTCTTCAGCTTTACTGGCGTGAAATACCAAGTACAGCCAGGCCCTTCTCCACCTGGTCTTTCCAGCGGTGTGGAGCTCTTCATCTTCCTCTGCTTCCACCAGCGGGTACTGCATCGTATATTTCCAAGCTGAAGTATTCTTATCCATCTGGACCACATGACCTAGTCTGCGCAGCCGCTAATTCTTGATTCGCTGAACTATGCCAGGGTCGCCGTATATCTCATACAGCTCATCGTTCTATTGGCTGTGGTATTCACCGTTTCCAACTCGTAGAGGACCATACATTTTACGCAAGCCCTTTCTCTCGAAAATTGCTAACGCCGACTCCGCAGATGTTGTCATCGTCCATTTCTCCGCACCATATATTTAGTAGAATGGGAACGATGAGCAACTTGTAGAGTTTGGTATTCGTTGGTCGAGAGAGAACTTTACTTTTCAATTGCCAACTGGAGAGGCCCCTCCTTTAAGGATCACGATTGGGGGATATGCAGAAGCTGGTTGATGTTCTCGAAAGTTTAAGGGCTCACCGCCATTCAAGAAATTTGATGGACGAGACAAGGATAGAAGAAGGTGGGTCCGCAAATTTGCTGTTGGATTTGTGATGGGGGGATACTGGCATTCACACCCCCCCCCCCCCCCACAATCTGCATCAATGCGAAATTTCACAATACGTCGCTGATTTGTGTCACGCTGCGATGGAAGCGAAGGACGATGTGGCCGAGGAAGCTTTCTATGAGCGCCTAGAACGAGCCAATGAACACTGCCCCTGCCACGTTGTGAAAATTGTGTTTGAGAACTTTAACGCAGGGTGGGCAAAGAAGCAGAGTTTGGAACAATAATCGGAAAATTCGGTCTCCATGACGAAACATCAGCAAATGGATTGAGACTGTATGAAGTATGTTTGTCTGTAGTACCACTCACCGTTCTACTTGGCTATCTCCAGATCCAGAAGCTCACAATAAGATCAATCATGTTGTCATAGATAGACGACATGTCTTCAGTGTTCTTCCACCATCGACTCGGACCACTATCCTGAAGCAGCAAATATACGCACCCTCCTCTGTGTATCAAAGAATAAACGTCAATAAACACAAGGAAGGTTCGACGTCGAAAAGATACAATCACAACAGACTTTCTACTCTACTTGCACATCTACTCTTTGAGAGCACTCATCAGCAACTCGATATAAGTAAACATCAAAGCATACGATGGTTGGATCGAGCTACACGAGTTATACGGTTGAATTGATATGGTTCAGTGAATGAAGCGCCAGCGGGTACTGCGGAGAAAACTTTTAGAGCTGGAGTGCCTTCGCCCATTGTGATTGCGGCTATCGAATCCCGCTTAAGAACACGCGAGACCAGTCTAAGCCATCTCAAGGGATGTCCGGAAACGAACTGTTTCGACTGATCTGGACCAAAGGGAAAAGGGGTTAGATGAGTAGGTTTTAAGGGTCATGTAAAGAGGGTTAGATGAGTAGGTTTTATGATTCCTGAAAGAGGGTTAGATGAGTAGGTTTTAATGGTCCTGAAAGAGAGCTAGATGAGTAGGTTTTAAGGGTCCTGTAAAGAGGAGGTTAGAGCTGCTTCGACTGGTCTGGACCAGAGGGGCTCGGGTTAGGAGGTTTAGATGAGTAGGTTTTAAAGGTCATATAAAGAGGGTTAGATGAGTCGATTTTAAGGGTCATGTAAAGAGGAGGTTAGAGCTGTTTCGAGTGGTCTGGACCAGAAGAAAAGAGGGTTCGATGAGTAGATTTTAAGGGTCCTGTAAAGAGGAGGTTATAGCTGTTTCGACTGGTCTAGACCAGAGCGAAAAGGGGTTAGATGAGCAGGTTTTAAGGGTCCAGTAAAGAGGAGGTTATAGCTGTTTCGACTGGTCTGGACCAAAGGGAAAGATGGTTAGATGAGTAGGTTTTAAGGTCCTGTAAAGAGGAGGTTAGAGCTGTTTCGACTGGTCTGGACCAGAGGGACTCGGGTTAGGAGGGTTAGATGAGTAGGTTTTAGGGGAATGTAAAGATTAGGTTAGAGTTGTTTCGACTGGTCTGGACCAGAGGGAAAGAGGGTTAGATGAGTCTGGAGATTTTGGTATTGATCTCAATTGTGCCAGTATCGTGACGTCTGTCTCTTAGTTCCTTAAACTGTGTCAAAATCGTCGTATATGTATCTCTTAGAGCTCATCTTTCCATCGTTTGCGGTATTCGCCATTGTCAATGCCTAAAGGTTCATAAATCGCTTAAAAACTGAAAATCCTAAGCCTACTTCTCATAATTATGAAGAAAAAGAGAGAATATACATATGTACATACATATGTATACATGTGAGTTCTCCACAAGCACAATGAAAGAAGTAAACGAGAAAGATGTAAAATACGAGTGGCAGACGTCCTTATTAAATTTATAAATAATTTCAAAAATTCCTTAAATATTTTGAATACTTCCAACAGATGAGTATCATAACCAAAAATGTTAATTTCTTAAGTAATTAAATTAAAACAAAAAAAAGACTCATTGACTTTAACATAAACTCCCACACCGGAATAGTAATAATAATAGTAATACACTCCTCACATGACAAACTCCAACGCTTTGCCACAGAAAACACTCCACCGCACTCTTGCCTACAGCCGCCGCAGCTGCTGTTTACGCCACTGATTACCATAAGTAATTTTATTGTGAATATTTTGTGGTATTCGCAGTTTGGCTGCAATTGGTTGGCATTGAGGAATTGAAAGTGAATTTAAATGATGCCTACTTTAGCCCACATACGTGTACACGCTCGCTAGTAAACGCTCTCCCGGCTTGGCTTTTTGGTGTAAATGCTGTACGTTGGCTGGATAGATGGCTGGATGGATGGCTGACTGAATGGCTGGATCGCTGGCTTGCCTGCTGACTGCAGCCTAACACGGCATGATGGAGACATCTTGGCGCACGTATGCGGTTGTTGTTTGTCGTTATGGTTGCGTGGTTGGATTTGTCTTATACGCGTATTGCTGCTGCTTATTTTTTCCTTTCGTTATTTCGTTTACATTTTAATTTTATAACTTTTTTTTTGTTTTTTTTTTGGTTTTACATTCATGTTGTTGATGTTGGTGCGTTGGTGCTTTGCATGGTTCGTTCGTACGAGTGCGTTGCGGGTGTGTGTGTGTGTGCTTACGCATGCCTCGATTGTGTTGGTATTAATGGGAATTCCTTAGCGTCATTTCATATGCACATCGATGGGCGATGACGACAGTCTATGCAGCTGACGGGGGTCGCTTTGGCCAACTAACTGGAGCAGACTGGGGCCATGCATGCTGCAAACAAACAAGGTATTGGGTGTGCTTGTACTCAATGCAATGTGTGTTATGTATGTATACATAAATATATGCATCTGTCTGCATCATTGACTGATTTTGGCTGCACTGGAGCCACTGTGGCACGCGGCATTTTGAACGTAAACAGACTGCGCTGTTGCCTGCCTAGCTCATTTTGTAACATAACATTCACGCCACGCTCAGTACAGCGTATCAAAACATATGTAACTCGTACAAAAGTGTGCAAACAAATCGAAAACGAATCCCGCTCTAAATTGAGTACGGAATGTTGTCAGCCATTCATAGAGTCGAGACTCATCCGCGTCGCCATCAGTATTACCATCACGAGCAATAGCAACAGCATCAGCACACCGTGTTGCCAGCATGAACACTAGCAACAGTCGCTTCAGTCGCATCAACTTGTGGTGCAACTGTCGTCTGCCGCCGCTCCAAATCTAACTCGTCTACTCGTTACTGAGCTACATATGTACTCGTATGCTGCATGACTGCCGACAACCAACTGCCGCAGTCACGTCATTTTATATGCTGCAGCCTGCAGCACACACACACACACACATCGCATTCGTTGAGCGTGCGACAATACGAAATTCCGGCCGCTACATTCCAGCGCAGCACTTTTCCAAGTGTCGGTTAGTGTTTGCTGTTATTCGCTCTATTTTTGGTAGTTAAACTTCACGGGAGGAGCTTTTAGACTTCGTAAGTGTGTATGTGTGTTTGTGTGTTTGTGTGTGTGCGAATGTTTATGCATTTCCCTGCAGGGAAAAGCCAACTAGTATGCAAAAAATTCTAGTTAAATACTAGTATTTTGAAGATGAAATCATAACCGGTTGGTTATTTGTAAAGAAGTCCACCAGTAAGGGGAGAAATAATAATTTCCACCACCGTTTGTTGTTGTTGTTGTTATATCAGCACGTCGCAGCTGAATTCCATTCTCTGCTCTGTGCTATTGAAGTGCGCAAAATGCAAAATGACTCTAGCCGACTGGTTAAAGGTTTTCGCTTTAGCGCGTTAGGCTCCCGGTTCCGCTAGAGACGAATTGATTTTTAATTTTTTTTTTTTTTTGGTGAACCAAAAATTTTCAACACTCCGTCATTTGTATGTTGTTTTTGTTTTTAGTACGCCCTGGCCGAGTTTCATTCCCTAAAAACTTCAGTTAAAGTACGCAGATTTCGTTGTTCTCTACATCATAACGATAGCCAAATGGTTAGAGGTCTTCACTGCGGTGCGTGAGGGTCTCGGTTCCGATGCTCGCTGTCGCCAAACTCATTTTTATTTTATTTATTTATTTTTATTTTTTGGTGAAGTGAACTAGTATACAACTAGTATGAAGCTGATGCATAGTAGGACAATTGCGTGAACAACAATTTGTTTCATTCATTTGAAAATGTCGAAATTCGTACCAGATAAAGTGTTTTTGCGGTGAGCTCTTCTTCATTACTTTAAGATGAAGAAAAGTGCTACCGAAAGCCAAAGTATTTTACTGGACGTTTATGGTGACCATGCTTTAACCGAACGAACGTGCCAAAAGTGGTTTGCACGATTTAAAAGTGACAATTTCGACTTAAACGGCGAAGAACGACCCAAACAGCCAAAAAAATTTCAAAACGAAGAATTGGAGACATTGCTCAACGCAGATGCATGCCAGACGCAAGAAGAACTTGCAAAAGTATTAGGAGTTGATCAAGCAACCGTTTCCAGACGATTAAAATCATTAGGCTTCATCCAGAAGCATGGAAATTGGGTGCCTTATGAATTAAAGCCAAGAGACGTCGAACGTCCATTCTGCATGTCGGAAATGTTGCTTCAACGCCACCAAAAGAAGTCATTTTTGCATCGGATAGTCACTGGCAATGAAAAATGGATTCATTATGATAACCCAAAGCGCAAGAGATCGTATGTGAATCCCGGCAAACCATCGACATCCACGGCAAAGCCGAATATCCATGGTGCCAAAGTTATGCTATGTATTTGGTGGGACCACAAGGGTTGCTCTATTATGAGCTCTTGAAATCGGGTCAGACGATCAATTGGGACCTCTACCGAAAACAATTGATTCGTTTGAAAAAGGCCATCGCAGGAAAAACGACCAAACAGGAATCAATAATTTTTCATCATGACAACGCTCGGCCACATGTTGCAAGGCCAGTTAAAAACTATTTGGAAAACTGGGGGTGGGAAGTTCTACCTCACCCGCCTTATAGCCCAGACATAGCACCTTCCGATTACCACTTGTTTAGATCAATGCAGAATGCCCTCACCGGAGTACGCTTCACTTCAGAACAGGGTATCAGAAATTAGCTCGATTCTTTCTTGACCTCCAAGCTGGAGAAGTTATTTTGGGAGGGGATCCACAAACTGATGGGCAAACATCGAGCTTCCGATGGGCAATACTATTAACATTAAATGTATAACAATTTTTTCACAATAAAGTCTTAATTTTCGAAAAAAAGCAACACGAATTATGGTAATGCATACACCCAATAGTTGGATAAATGGCAAAGTAGGTCCTGAATAAATCGTGCTCATTTGTCAAAATCGGCTAAAATATATCAGAGTTCCTCAATGTTGAAATACTGAAGGACTAGTTGGGGCACCCTGTAGTTAAGTAGTTAACAACTAGTATTTTTCCCTGCAGGGTATGTACACCGGTGCGCATCTGTGTGTGTTTGTGTGTGTGTGTTTTTAGCAATAGACAAACATATACATATAGATATATATGTGCGTGCCTTTATTTAGCAATACGATTTCATATTAATGAGACTTAATTACTTGTAATTGATAAGTGTTTTTATTTTGATTTCCGGCGCATTCTCAACGACACTACTACCAAGTTCCTTCTGCTCTTCTTACTAGGGCAGTATTACTTCCTTAATATAACGGTAGCAAAAATTGACATTGACGTGCACTAGCATTTGTCCTTGTATAGGGATATGTCAATCAAATGTCAAGAAAATCTAATATTTTACTCGGTCACATACATACAATGGACTTTTGATGGCACACCATGGAAGGTGTCCGTCACACCAAATGTATCATGACATTGTACACATACATATATACACATGTATTTATTAAATACTTCTTAAGTAAATATTAGGTAAAGTAAAAATTTCGTTCGGTTTTTATCTAAGAGATGGCGTTATTGTCCATAGTACTAGTGTTAGGGGTCGCATCATGCCATACTATACGGCGCTGAAAACGTTTTTATTCGCGCTAAAAGTTTGTCTTTGACAGTTTTTCGATTGATTGACTCAGTACGTTGTGAGCGCTCGTCAAAGATGGACACCAGCAAAGAGAAAATTCGCTATATTTTACAATTTTTCCTCGATCAAGGCGAAAAAGCAGCCAAAGTGGCTGAAAAAATTAATTTAGTTTATGGGCCCGATACTGTAAACGTACGTGTAGCACAAAAGTGGTTTGCTATGTTCCGTTCCGGTAATTTCGATGACAAAGATGCACCACGCGTCGGGAGGCCTGTCGTCGAAAATTGCAATAAAATCATGGAAATAGTGGAAACAGACCAACACGTGAGCACTTATTTAATTGCTAAGGAACTAAAGATAAGCCAGAAACCCGTTTGGTACCATTAACATAACCTAGGATTCAAAAAGAAGCTCGATGTTTGGGTGCCACACGAACTAACGCAAAAAAACATGATGGACCGAATTTCCATCAGCGAATCGTTGCTGAATCGCAACAAAATCGACCCATTTCTGAAGCGTTTGGTGACTGGCGATGAAAAGTGGATCACTTACGACAACGTCAAGCGAAATCGGTCGTGGTCGAAACGCGGTGAGCCGGCGGAAACGGTGGCCAAGCCAGGATTGACGGCCAGGAAGGTTTTGCTCCCCTATGGCTATGGCCAAACGCTCAATTCGGCGCTCTACTGCGAACAACTGGACCGCTTGAAGGCAGTACTCATCCAGAAGAGGCCATCTTTGATCAACAGAGGCCGAATTGTGTTCCATCAGAACAACGCCAGGCCACACACGTCTTTGGTGACGCGCCAGAAGCTTCAAGAGCTCGGATGGGAGGTCCTAATGCACCCACCTTATAGTCCGGACTTGGCACCAAGTGATTACCATCTTTTCCTGTCCATGGCGAACGCGCTTAATGGTGAGAAGTTGGTCTCAAGAGAGGCCTGTGAAAATTGGCTTTCCGAGTTTTTTGCCAATAGGGACGCAGCCTTCTACGAGGGGTATAATGAAGTTTGGCATCTGGTTGACAACAAGTTTACGAACAAAATGGCACATATTTGACTTAAATCGGACAAATGTACACAAGGTTATCACCCTTTTCCGAACTTTTTACTTGACCTAATATATAAGAATGAGTTTATGGACATCACGAAAGAGATTGAACCATACATCCTCCTCTGAGGGAGATAAGAAGCTTCTCCTGTTGATACTTGTGGGCTTTATTTTAAGTATATTTATATAATTCTATTAAAATCTCATCGCTCTTCATCGGTGAGCACCGAGGATTGTATTTCTCAAACAAAAAATAAATAATTTTATTCCTCAATTATCCATTAACTGTTCGCCGTCGTCTTAAAACTATTTATAAGAACTTCCATTTTGAGAGAAGAAAAAGAAAAAAATAAGTCAAGACACACACCACGAATTGCAGAAAAAAGAAATTCTAAAGAAAAGCGCATAAGATACTATAAAGTAGCTTCTCTTCAAAACTGGCCGCTTAATTGCATTAAATTTACACGCAAAGGACTGCATCCAAATACATATGTAGGTATACATACCTATATGTATGTACCTTCCTACTAAGTACGTATGTACTTATGTATCATCAAACTTACCCGCATATATTTATTTACCATGCTTAAGTGAATTTAATTAATTATGCCAAAAAATCGATGGCATGACATATTTTTGTAATTACAAGAATGTTGAAAATTTCAATTCTTTAAGAAATTTGAACTTCAACACCAAACTGGAATGTGGCACACACTTGCACACATATATACGAGTACATATATACAAACAAAAATTCCCCAAAGTATACAAATGTTTGTTTGTGTATGTATGCATGTATGTATGTATGTATGTGTACATGTGTGTCTTGTTTGTACTTAAAAAATGCATTTGTACAAAATAAATGTATGTTAAATATACATATATACGAGTATGTACTTATATACATATAAACCGATGCTTATGTAAAAGGTGATTTGGTTTGAAAAAAAAATAAATAAATTTACAAACGCCAAACTGAAAGCAAATGAAAACATTAAAGTCACATTTAACCAAATTAGAATTCGAAAGGTTAATAGGAAAAAGTTTATAACGGTATTGTATCATAGCGACTGAGTGGTAGTCTCTTCTTTAAAGTGCGCAAAGAGCAAGCATTGATTTTTTTTTTTTTTTGAGAACGTCTTTGAAGAGCTCTTCCCTTCGAAGAAAATATATTAAGCCTCGAAAGGTAACTTGTATCCCGATTGTATAGCTGGAAAGCTTACTCAAAGTAGTATGAACGAAGAAGTGATTGGCTGACTTTTGATGTTGAAGGCTTCCGGAGACAATCTTCTAGGCATATGGATATCATATGCTCGACCCATGCTTCCTAGAAGTATTTTAAAAAATAATCAGCTCCACTTGGAGTTAGTTAGTATAGATTCTCGTTATGCAGGCGAAGCTTTCCATGCTCCACCCTTTGTTTTAAGTGTGTCGTCCAACATGAGCCACGAAAAACTTGCGTTTAAAAATTGTTAAAAAAGAGATTCAATAATTTTGACTTGATGGAAATGCCACAACATTCCGATCAATGACGGAACGACACTTCCTTCAAATGGCTGTCGCAGCTGGTTTTGTAGTAGTCCCTCCCGTTTTGTCTATCGAACCAATTTTTCTATACATTTTCGGTGTTCTGGTCCTCTATGGCTGCTTTGAAGCCGCCAATTTCGTGTTTCCAGTCAAGAATCGTCTCTGGATGGTTGGTAGATCACTTAAACTTAACGGCTATCCACAAAACTAAGTCCAACGGTATCAAATCGCAGCTGCCATGCGGCAATCACCGTTTCGGTGCGTTAGCGCACAAAAGATCATTTGTACAGTTGACTGTGTCTCACGTAGCGCTATCTGGTTGAGACCACACATCCTCCATGTCATTCTCTTCAACATTTTGGTAACAAGCAAGCTCCGAACATGGCACGGTAACCATCGGTATTGACGTTAACGTCAGTTCCTGCCTCGTTTTGGAAGCAAAAACGGACCAATAATGCTGCCAGTCCTCAAACAGTCTCGAGTTGAAGATGCATTGACTTTTCTATGGTTATATGTGGGTTTTCTGAGCCCAAAATGTGTCAGTTTTGCTTTTTTCACGTAGTCGCCGAGATGAAAATGAGCTTCAGTGGAAATGTTGAGTTTTAGGTAAAAATGCTCATCTTCCCGCAAGCGATCTTCGGCACATAGAGGTGATAAAGGTATAGTTCTTTATCCAATTGGTCTTTATAAGCCTTCATGTCGAGATCTTTATGCAAAATCCTGCGAAAAGAAGTGCGTGAGATACTTAATTCCTCTTAGTGGTGTCGAGTTTATGACACTTCGAGCTAAAGCAACAATATTTTTTATAAACATATGTACATACGTGTATATAAAGCGCTTTATAACCGATAAAAGGACTTTCTACCGAACTCTTCCGCTGTGATGCGCATTTTGTAAGCCTCCTGCGAACGGTAGATGATTTTTTTTTAAAAAGATTTTCATTTCAGGCCTAAAATACACTCGGTGGCTTGGACATGCACTGCCGAGGGGCCAGCGTAAATAGAATATTCTTTTTTTTTTATTAAATTTCGAAAGTCGATCTGACTAGGAAACTTTTAACTTTTCGTATTTCCGCCTGGGCTTATACAAATACATGCATATATGTATGTATATATACAAGACAGTTGACATGCATACTCGTATATCCATACATATGTATCGTATGTATGTACATTACAGCTTGCAACAGTTGCATTATTATGGTCGATCCTCGTCATTTTTAATTTTTACTTTTGAAATTTTTATTTTTTGATTTTTTTTTTTTTTTTGATTTTTAGTAAATATATATGGTACATTATACTTTTCAGTCTTTGGTATTTGCATTGGAATGCAGAGCGTTGCAGCGGGCGCATGCATTGGGTGGTGGTTGCTGTTGGTATGCTCTGATGTTGTTGGTTTTCTTGGTTGATGCTTGCTTGTTTGCGGCGGCAACGCGACTGTTTTGGGCCATTGCAATACCAACGCCTCACTGCATTAATTCATTAGTTGGTCACATACAAACATGCATGCATATATACGAGTATGTATGTATGTATGTATGTACATGCATAAGTACAACTCTTAAATCGTATTAAAACGACACGTAGTGATACCCAAAAATATCCTCGTGCGCGATATTTCGATATATGTATAGTAAGGCATATTACATATATACAGATATAGTGTACATACGTAAGTACGTAAACAAGCAGTTGACTCGCTGACGCACTGACTTGCTCAGCCATGGCATATTCATGATTCGAAAGCAATTTAATTAGATGCCAACCGAAATTCGATGAAATTCCTTTGTGCGTGCCACAATGCAACGCAGGAACAAAAGGGAAAAAAGAAAGGTTAGGAAAAATCAAAAAAAAAAAAAAATAAACAAAAAAAAGGAAAAACATTTGCAAAAGCATACAACCAACTGCAAGCGCAACTGGCAACCAACAGAAAAACATTTGTGTCTTTATCGAATTTTGTTGGCAGCACGTTGACAATGCGCTAACACTAAATGCACTTACTACACATGTACATATGTATATACATACAGACATACATATGTACATACATATATACAAACATACATACATATGTACGAGCATGTGCTTACGCTTGCGACGATGGCTTTATCATTGCTTTTCCGTCTACACGCTGCTTTTAGTTCTTAGCCCGCTTTTTACTTGTCTTACAATTTTACAGTTGCACATGCAGATGTCAGGCTATTTTTAATTATTGCAAAATTTTTTTTATTTTTTTTTC
The DNA here is from genome assembly GCA_037013455.1 of Ceratitis rosa. Lineage (NCBI taxonomy): Eukaryota > Metazoa > Arthropoda > Insecta > Diptera > Tephritidae > Ceratitis > Ceratitis rosa. Next base: position 8,566,092 of record JAWMAG010000001.1, on the reverse strand, counting down.
ATTTATTTTTTTTTTTTCATTTATTTTTTTATTTTTACATTTTTTGCTGTTAATTTTAAATTTAAAAGTCGAACAACTGCATCATCCTCGTCACTAACATCGTTGACTTCGCTCTCGGCCACGATCTGCCAGCTACTGCGGCTGCTGCGCTGCGCTGCGCTGCTGTAGCGGTTGCGGTTGGCCGACGTGCATACCTTCAATGAAAGGTGCGCGAAGTGCAACCAAAGGCATTCAACCAATGCCTTAGTGGTGCAGCATGATCTTACTTTCTTTTATATTGTAGTAAGACAAATACATATGTATGTATGTACATATGTACAAAAATATTTATAAATACATACGCTCTTTCTTCGACATAAGCGTTTGTGTGTGGTCCTTGTTGAGAGATAAACTCATCAAGTGCGCTTATCAGATAAGCAATAAATTACAGGTAACGCCCTTTTAAAGGACACACGCATACACACACACACACATGCAAGCGTTTACATACATATATACATATGTACATACCTATGCTATAATAAATATACGTTTTGTGTGACAAACTCAACACAGGACACATTCGTATACGCACCACAGGATATCTTAATTCACTCTCTACAAGAAATGCATACATACATACATATATACAAATGCACGTGCATGGTTTAAAGTTAAAGAAAGTATATTTCTTGGCGACAAGCAGCAGTAGCCAGTGATTATATCTTCTTTTTTTAGGTAGCAATTGATAGCTCATTACAGGCACTGCGGCAGTTTGATTATGTTAATTGATAAAAAAAGAGTGGTTAAAAATTACAAAAAAAAAAAATCACGGTTTCTTTAGAAAAATATTGAAAATTACAAAAATCATATTCTCATATTTTTATGATTTGGTAATACATAAATTGTTCCCATATTAAATATAATATTAAGTTTTAATTCATAAAATGTGGTTTGCAGTTTCGCCGCTTCTTCGGCCGTTTATCTATAAATAATATTAGATCTTGTTTGAGCCATGGATGGACACCAGTAAAGAAAATGATGAAGATTGGTGATGAAAAGTAGATCACTTAAAGCAACGTAAATATTGTCGTCGTCGAAGGGCAGTGCCGACTAAATGGTCTCCAAGCCAGGATTGATTACCAGGAAGGTTTTGCTGTGTATTTTGTGGGATTGGCAAGGAATCGCCCACTAAGAGATACTCACCTACGGCCAAACTCTTAACTCGGGCCTGTACTGTCAACGCTTGGACCGTCTGTAGGAATCAATCGCCCAGTTTTGGCCAATAAGAGAGAATTGTGTTTCCTTAGGACAATGCCAGACCATTCCCATCGATAGTGACACGGCAAAAGCTCCGAAAGCTGGGCTCGACTGCTCTTATACATTCACCTTATAGTGTAGACCTCGCACCCAGTTCCTGTCTATGTCGAATGATATGGTTGCTGAAGAATTGGATTGTGAAAATCGATTGTACAAATTTTCTGCCAATAGAGGCAACGGTTTCGATGAAAGAGGCGTAAGGGCATTACCTTTAAGAGGGTGCATATTTGATATAAATCGTATAATTCTAATTAATGGATAACTTGTTACTTGACCAATATATTGGGTGTATGCATTAATTCGTGCTGTTTTCTAAGAGAGGGCTCTACTAGTATCATCGTTTTCAATAGATGTCATTTGTTTTAGCGTGAACAACAACAATTTGTTTCATTCATTTGAAAATGTCGAAATTTGTACCAGATAAAGTGTTTTTGTGGGGAGTTCTTCTTCATTACTTTAACATGAAAAAAAGTGCTACCGAAAGCCATCGTATTTTACTGGACGTTTATGGTGACCATGCTTTAGCCGAACGAAAGTGCCAAAAGATGTTTGCACGGTTTAAGAGTGGCACTTTCGACTTAGACGACGGAGAACGACCCGGACAGCCAAAAAAAATTTCAAGACGAAGAATTGGAGACATTGCTCGACGCAGATACATGCCAGACGCAAGAAGAACTTGCAAAAGTATTAGGAGTTGATCAAGCAACCGTTTCCAGACGATTAAAATCATTAGGATTCATCCAGAAGCTTGGAAATTGGGTGCCTTATGAATTAAAGCCAAGAGACGTCCGACGACGATTCTGCATGTCGGAAATGTTGCTTCAACGCCACCAAAAAAAATCATTTTTGCATCGGATAGTCACTGGCGATGAAAAATGGATTCATTATGATAACCCAAAGCGCAAAGAGATCGTATGTGAAGCCCGGCCAACCATCGACATCCACGGAAAAACCGAATATCCATGGTGCCAAGGTTATGCTATGTATTTGGTGGGACCACAAGGGGGTGCTCTCTTATGAGCTATTGAAATCGACGATCAGGCGATCAATGGGGACCTCTACCGAAAACAATTGATTCGTTTGAAAAAGGCCATCGCGGAAAAACGACCAGAATATGCGACCAGACACGAATCAATAATTTTTCATCATGACAACGCTCGGCCACATGTTGCAAGACCAGTTAAAAACTATTTGGAAAGCTGTAGCTGGGAAGTTCTACCTCACCCACCTTATAGCCCAGACATAGCACCTGCCGATTACCACTTGTTCAGATCAATGCAGAATTGCCCTCACCGGAGTACGCTTCACTTCAGAACAGGGTATCAGAAATTGGTTCGATTCTTTCTTGACCTCCAAGCCGGAGAAGTTCTCTTGGGATGGGATCCACAAACTGCCAGAAAGATGGGCAAACATCATAGCTTCCGATAGGCAATATTTTGAACATTAAATGTAAATATAACAATTTTTTCACAATAAAGTCTTAATTTTCGAAAAAAAACCGCACAATTAATGCAATAACAAATATAAAAAAACACAACAATGTGTGGCTGGGTCTGCTAGTAAGGTATAAAATCACCATAACTCATTATTGCCGAATAGTTTCATGTACCTCTTGTTAATTCAGATCATCCTACTGGAAGAGAACGTTGCAAATCGATGACGTTGTCTACTCGAAATGTCGGAAAACATATATACATACATATGTATGTATGTATTTGAATAACCCTCAAGATGATTTTCAACCACTGAATACAGCCCAGGTGTCTTTCATCGACACTGGTCTTTCTTCGTCGGCCGCCATTCGAAGACGAAAGATGCGATTCGTCGAAGCTTGACAAATAAGAATTCAAATGAAGAAGTCTCCAACTAGTAGACATCATAAAAAAATTAGTTTTCAAACAAAACTTCATCACACTCATACCAAGTGCTTTGGCTGTATTAAAATTTTCCCTAATTTTTATGTTAATCATTTATCATTTGATGTTGGGAAAAATGAAAAAAAATATTTAGCGATCTTCTAAACACTGGTTCGTCTGATAACATTACCTCAACTGAGCGCTGTGTGTCAAATGAATCAATTTTATTGGCACCCTGTGGTGCTGTCGCTTGAGTGACAGTTTCAAGTGAAACGTCAGCAGCGCTGCAAATGCACAAATATTTTCATTATACACACCACAAGTTTTTGTGCATTTGTTTTTATACATGTTATTTTTGTTGTTGTTGGTTTTTTTTTTTTTTTTGGTAATTTTTATTACCATAACATTTGTGGTAATGAGTCAAAACACGCTGATGAACAAGCAAAAAAATATGCAAACGAGCATTTTAAGGGCAAACAAAGTGAGACGTGAAACACGTGAAAGTAAAAGCGCGTAAAGAGTAGAAATGAAATGTTATCAAGCAGCGAAATGAGACGTTGAAAGACACCAAAAACAAAAACAAAAAAGACAAGTCATGTGCTTTCTTAAGACAACGCGTTTATCTTCATTAAATGCGGTAATTAATTTCACAAAATCGAAAAGAACAAGCAGCGAGTGTCAGGCACTGACAGCAGCGCGACAACAGTGGCAGCAACGGCTGCAACAACGCCAACAAGCCAGCCTTGACTAATTTATGAAGCTATTGTATGCGGTAGTAGTAAGAACGTTGTTTCTTTCTTTCTTTGTTTTTTTTTGTGGCCAAAAAATTTAATGAAACAACAAAAACAAAAGTTGCTTGCAAAAATATTGAGACATCAAACTGGCGGTGAACAAAAACAAAAACAATTTGAATTAAAACTCGTGTTAATTTCTTGTACACACTCATTATGACATGGCATTTATATACATATATACATACATATGTATGTAGGTGCGTTTGTACACAAGATTTGCATGAAGACGCCAGCACTACTCACGCGGGGGTTGACAAGTGCCAAAATACTTGAAAAGTGGAGTTTCTTTAAAACGCTTTAATCATATAATCATCCATCGCTCCGCTCCGCACCGCCTCTACTTTCCCCTTTCACAGAGGCGAACTGTATGTAGGTATGTATGTATGTAGAAGGCGCGTCGTGTTTTGCGCCATTGCAGTGACAGTTACATGACAGCAGCCGCTTTTTGATCATCACAAAAGCAACAACAAATAACCACATCAACACACACACACGCAAACACACATATAAAATCATACAAACGCAATGACAATCGTCCGTGGCGCATTATAAAAGGCATCATTAGTCATGTAAATCAAAGTGGCGAAATTGGTTGCGCGAGCGTTGATTTCTGGTTGACTATGCAGCCAGTCGGCCAGATAAATACATACATACATACATATATATGTATATGGAGAGTGGTAGCACTTTCACAACTGCGTTAATAATCAAGTATGATTTTCATAGAAAAAAAATTAACACAAGAGAAAACGAGAGCTAAATACATACATATGTCCAAATGTACAAATAGTATTGTATAAAAAAAAAAACAGTACACAAATGTCTGCGAACACACCTATGCTGCAGATGCTTGCATACGCGTACATATGTATTGTAGTGTGATTTCTTGGAAAAGACTGCATTTGGTAGTGTTTTATTATTTCCAACACCACATTACAACATCTTCAATCAACCAGTCCAAATATGCATAAACTTGTATGCAACTAAGTATGTAGGTAAGTACAAATATGTAGTGCTATAAAGTTACGTTTCTATGCACAAATATGTATGTAGGTATGCAATTTTTTTGTTGTAATTTTTTCTTGTAATTTTTTATTTAATTTTTTTTTGTATATTTTATTTAATTTTTTTTTGTATTTTTTTATTTAATTTTTTTTTTGCAATTTTTGTATATTATTTGTTGTTGTTGTAATTTTTTTGTTGTTGTAATTTTATATTTTATGTTTTTTGCAATTTTTTAAATTATTTTTTGTTGTTGTAATTTTTTATTTAATTTTTTTTTGTAATTCTTTGTTGTAATTTTTTGCTGTAATTTTTTATATTATTTTTTGTTGTTGTAATTTTTTATTTTATTTTATTTTGTTTTTTTTTTGTATTTTTTTATATTATTTTTTGTTGTTGTAATTTTTTATGTAATTTTTTTTTGTAATTCTTTGTTGTAATTTTTTGCTGTAATTTTTTATATTATTTTTTGTTGTTGTAATTTTTTAATTTATTTTATTTTGTTTTTTGTAATTTTTTATTTAATTTTTTTTTGTAATTTTTTTGTTGTAATTTTTTATATTATTTTTTGTTGTTGTAATTTTTTATTTTTTTTTGTTTTTTTTTTTGTAATTTTTTGTTGTAATTTTTATATTATTTTTTTGTTGTTGTAATTTTTTATATTATTTTATTTTCTTTTTTGTATTTTTTTTTCTATTTTTATTTACAATTAACTACGTGATGAACTCACCTTTGCTATCCTTATTGTTAAAACTAAGCGCTCGCGAAAAGTGCTCATCCACCACACTGGCCGTGTCGCCGGAATAGTTTGTGAATACGACGCAGGTGGCTGATAAATATTGTGCTCTGCCCTGTCCATTGACATTCGATGTGTCCAGTGGTAGGGGCATTTCCTTGGCCTGAGCTCCATGTAAGTTGTGACGAGGTGAATCGGGACTTGATGAACAGGAGGACTCGTTGTGATGTGAACCCACTAGGCGTGCTGTGAACAAGAGAGTGGAGAGGGAGTGAGAGAGAGAGAAGGAACGATTATTAATATATACAAACAATTCAAGATTTATTTAGCTTATGGAAAATTAATAAAAAAATAATAATTTAAAAAATTAATAAAAAAAATTAATTAATAAAGAAAATGATTTAAAAAATAAAAATTAAAAATAAATTAATTTAAAAAGATAATTTTCCAAAATTAAAAAAAAAAATAGTTTATTTGATTGGGGTCGCCTCTCTGCAGGTCAACCCCTCCGGATGTATTTTTGTTATTAAATAAATTTCTTCACAAAAATCCATTATTCAGAAGCCGACCACTAAGGAAAAAAGCTGTCCGTATGAATGGCTGTGGATCTACCGAAAACCGCATAATTTATGAGCAGTAAAAGGAATGAGAACTTCAAAGCCGTTTTGAAAATGGCGCAGACCTTCGTGGATTGATCAAAAAAGTAGGTACAAATATAAGCCTGGTGCTCAGCGTAGTGGAGTCTTGGCCGAGCTAGCTCGCTCACTAGCGAGCGGAACAAATGTAAAAATCTCTCTTCTTCCTCGACATAGCCTTTTTTCATGACAACCTATGAGGTAATGTTCCGTCAGTTCTCAATTACGAATTATGAAAGGTCCTTCATTTTCAGTGAATATCGGTCAAGTTTGTCTCGAATTGTGTCAGTTCAAGTTTTATTCCTACCTTTATGCGACCCATCTGTAAAACTGAGAGAATGTGACCAGAGGCACAACCATGCCTTCTTCATCCAAAATAATCTGATATGTTGTAACCTGCCTAGCAAGTTCTCCTTTATGGCTTTGCGACTAGGGACCGAAAAGGGTCATAATCTGTTCTGTTCATTTATTTCCAAGAAACATCAGCGATGGTCAAGCGCAACCTTAGAGTCTTTTTTGTTCCAGCCAAGAGCTGTTCGCCAGCCACTGAAGGTGAAGAGGTATCTTCCTGTGTATAAAAACATAGGTATACTGGTTGTATGCAAGTAGAACAGTCTTCGCGGTTTTAACCGCAAGATAGTGTTGATATCCTTATTTCGGGCAACATTAGTCGGTTTGTGTCAAGCTAAACCGTGTTTAGAACCTTGACACTTCTGTGTGTGAGTGGTTTGCTCTATGCCGTTTCAGAAATTTTGATATCAAAGACACCGAATCGGCCAGTCACTCAAAAGGCTGGCATTAGGCATCACTCACGTTACAGTTTGGCATCACTAAAAAAGGCAGGTTATTCAAAGAAGCTCGCCGTCAATTAAATGCTACAAAATCTAAGCGACTCATCACGTCATCATATAAAACACAATAAAAGTTATAGTTAGAGGCCTTTCTTCCACAAACGATTTCAATGGCTGAATTGACGACAAATAAGGAGACGAGAAGGAATGTATGGTGGGATTGGCGATTATAAGCTGTGAGGAAACACATCAACATGACAACGCCAGACCACATACATCTTTGCATCGTATCTTCGTATCACCAAATAGTCTGGACCTTGCATCATGTGACTACGGACGTGAATCGCGCGTAAATCGCTTCGGATTCGGATTTTGGATCATTATTGCCAAATAATACTTCTTAGGAGCTAGTCTAAGTCGCTGAGGTCATCTTACGAGAGATCCAGGAGACGAGCTGTTTCGACGGGCTTGAACCAGAGGGAAAGAGGGCTAACCCCTTTAGGTTTTAGGGTATATGTAAAGAGGTTGGTAGTGTAATGTGTGGGACAAACTTTGGGTATGTCGAAGTCAAGAGTATGGTTATGTATGAATTAAGTCGACTACTATATCCATAATTTAATAATGCCAGTATTACTTGGGTCTCTCGAGGCAGCTCAAGCTCTTCGGTCGCAGCAGGTAATAGAATCCGAGAACGGCATTCACTGAGATAGAGTTCCTATAGGTATTGATGGAGTCCCGGAATGGAGACTGTATAGTCTAGTATTCTAGTACTCTTGGTGATGTGCCTGGGTGGAGCCCCTCAAGTAAATGTCTCTTGGGTTGCACCCGACGATAGCATCACTGTGCAGGTAATACTTCGGTTACATCGTGCCTTTATATGCCTTTCCCTAGGCCCTATCGGCTAACGCGGCTCTGTAGTTTTGTGGAAATTGCAGTCGTATGAGGAGTGAAAGAATGACAGGCTGTCGAATGTGACTCCCAGTAAATTTGGATTGTTAGTTGTCGGAATTTTTACGCGAATGACTTTCACATCGAATTCGCGCCGGTATTCCTTCGTTCAACTGATGAAAAGGATAGTCGAGGATTTCGCTAGATGCTGCCGAGTAATGGACAGAAGTTTAAGTGTTAATTAAGTTCCAGTCCTGGTTCGGCCAACATCCAAAAATTATTCAAAAATTTAATTTTCTAATTGCGGTCACTCCTCGGTAGGGGGAATGTCAATGTCCGAGTATATATCCGACCTGAAATAAAAGCTCCTTGTAAAAAGCTTTTAGCTTTTCGGAGGCAGCTTATGATAAACTGTAGGTCCTTCCTTTCAATCAAGACGCATACCAATCGCTTCAGCGGTTATAAAGCGCTATATAGTATATTATATATATATATATATACATATGTATATAAGTGTATATTTACATACTACTCGTATATGGATAAAAACTGAAATTGTCATAATAAAATCCCGGAAAACTGTCCAAAGTTGTTCGAAGTCTATTTAAAGCAGAACAACATAAATCAGTATCGCCAACGACTCAACACCAACAACTAAGTAATAGCAGAAACAAAAACTAAAAAATTTTGACATTTTGTTTATGCCAACAAATTTAGTGATAAATAAAAAAATTTTTCAATTTTTAAAATTTTTACCAACACTTCCTTACACTGCGCGCCGGGATGGACATGTCTAAATATTCACATAGATACATAGATATATCAACGTGTATTTTGCAGCTATGTATGTTTGTATGTATGTATGTACATATGTAGCCAAATTGCCAACAAAATGAAATTAATGGCTATGAGAGTTAATGACAATGAAAAATCTCAAAAATTTTTTGCAAATTAATTACTAAGAGCAACAACAACAACAACGTTTTTATCACTATAGCGCGCGCGCATTCAACCGTCAAATCATACAGCAGCGCCTATACATATTTACATACAAGCTTGCATGACATTATATATGTACATATGTATATGGAGTAAAATATATTAAAAATTCGTCTGCGGAATTTAAAAAATTCAGATGGACTTGACTTGACTTAAGACGTAGATATGTAAGGCGCAAAGTAAGTAGCGCAACGAAAACGCTTCAACAAAACGACAAAGCGCTATACGACGCGCAACGGCAACGCAAGGCGACGCGAGGCACCAAAGATTGCGCAACCGCATTCCGATCAAGGCGCAACGCGGCTACTGGAATTCATTGCCGACACCTGCCCGCCAACTAAATACTATTACGGTGAATTTGTATTTGTTGTTTGGATGAATGTGCAAATGTGCAAATGTATATATATACACGTATGTATGGTATGTATGTGCATAAAATCGCAAATACATACGTGCAGGTTAAGTTGAACGCTTGCAAAGAAAAAAATAAATAAATAAAAAAAAAGAAAAAAATAATAATAAATGATAAATATTCGTGGTGAGTTGTAAAAATATGCGTAAAATTCGCAAAGAACGATTAGATGTCGCATAAATTTTGTGCTCATAAAAATTCTATGGCGAATGCCAAAGTGAAATGAAATTTAAATATTTTTCAATGACATACATACGTGTACATACATGTAGTGCATACAAATTTGCGAACACATAAATATGCCAAAAAGTGGGTGAGTATAAATATTTTAATATAAATTATATATTTTTAATTATTTAATTTTAATTTTATATACGTCGCAGCTATTTTTATTTTAATTTTTTTATAATAATTTTTTTAAATTTACTTTATATTAATTTCAAACTCACCTTCAGCATCACTACGTGGCACTCCCAGATCTTCTTCTTTGGTATGCGCTCTACTATGTTGTTGTATCGCATTACTAACCGCTATGCTACTACTGCCGCCACCGCTACCGCCAACGTTAACGCCAACGCCACCACCGCCGCCGCCAAGTACTACGCCACTAGCACCGCCGATCACAGAACTACCAATACCACCACTAACACCAGCACCACTTAAATTTCCACCACCACCTCCACCACCTGGCACACCACCGCCCACCGTTCCACTACCGCCCAATTGTAGATTTGTCGTTGCCGCTATACTCGCCGATTGATTTGCGCTTTGCGCGGCCACGGCGACCACAGCGGCGGCTGTATTGTGTGCCGCTGCTACTGCTGCCGCGGCGGCATTCGCACTCACCGCCGGCGGTAGTATGGGACTGCAGGGTGAATGTGAGCTGCCGGAAGCGCTGGATGAGGCCAATTGCACACCCGATGATGAGTATAGATCCTGATTAAACTATAGGCGATGAGAAGAGCAGAGAAGAGAGAATTAAAATGTTAGTAAATAATAAATAAATGGTAGAATGTGGTAAATTAAATAATTTTGTCTAATATAAAAATAAAAAGAATGGAAATTGTACTATTAGAAAAATGACAGATCTCTTATACCGCCGACTTCACTTTAAAAGGAATGAATTTCAAGTCACTTGCATAAGTTGGTTAAAGACGACAACGCACGTGAAGCGATTTTCGGCCAAGCTCGTCCTCTGATTTGTGATATTCTTTCCAACAAATGGATGGACCTACAGTTTATACTAAGTCGTCACCGAAGGGTCGATGGCTTTTTGAGGAGCTTTTACTTCATGTCAGAAATACACTCGGTGATTTGACATTTTCTACCCATCATTATGATGTTGGTCGGACTGGAACTGGAATCTCGGTCTTCCGAATAGCAGTACGCAATGCTAATCACTCGCCAGGCGCAGCCGTCAGCAGTCACTGGTCACTAGCCTTTTGGGAAATATGCACGTATGACAGTTCTCCTTTATAACAACTGCAAACTAGGAGGCGTTAAAGAAACAGTAGGCAATTTACTCTGTAAATGCCCAGCTCGTTCCTAAATTCGACATAGAACACTACCAGGCACAAATCTAGCGAAGCCCGGCTCACAGCCTACATTTTCAAGATGCGAATGGATAGACCCAATATTCATTTACAACGAAACTCTGATTGTGGGACGAGTGAAAATGCCTTGGGCCGGTGTCTGCATAACTTCATACCATCCATTTAACTTGGAATCACTAATAGACCGACTACTTTGTATGGCAAAAAATCTCTCCCGATTTACAGCCAAATTTTGGAAAAAGACCCTTTAAACAAACACTCGCTAGTTCCTCTGCAAGCATATCAACTAGGATTAGACCAGCTGGCACAAAATCAGCATCAAACGATATCCTACAGAAGCCCATTCATAACACCAAATGAGCTGAGCTGAATCGATATGAGCCAGCCAACTTTTTCCTATAAATCTTAATTTTCTGGACGCCTGTACAGAGTTTACAGGTATTTAAGAGGACATACACGTACATATCTTGCAACTTTGCTAAGAATTTTCATTCTACATCGTGGATACCACAATGATGATCCTTTATCTGGGAAACCAGATTTCAAGACACTTTAAAAGATGGCGGGTGGTGTAAGCACATGCGGATCGCCAGCGGCTCCTCAAACATCTACCCGCACGGTTTAAAAATGTCTGTAGAAGTGTGTGCCGGAGACTATTGTATTAAGCTGAGTTAATTCTCAGGTAAACATTCAAGTTTCCAGAGCCCTACAGTATTTTCCAGGCGGAGGTCTTCGTAATAAACCAAGCTGCTTCGATAGTAAGCAACGCAGAAAACCATATACAAAATACCTATCAATACCTCCGCAATTGCCGCAAAACTCCAGAACCACAATAAAATCTTCAAAGCACTAGCCGACAGCAGCTGGGGAATAGACAAAGAAACTCTTCTGGCAATGTACAAAGCAATTGGTCGGCCAGTCTTAAACTACGCTGCACCGATCTAGGCACCGGTGGACAAACGTGACGCAGGCCTGCCAAAACACCGACCTTAGAACCACGACAAGAAACCTTCTGATAATGACTGAGCATCACTTACACAGCAAAGCATCTTTGCATCTAAGGAGCAAAATGCTTTGTCGTGCAAGCAATTTCTACTGGTATGCTACCGCAGGGAGAACCCCAACAGACATCTAATAGAGGCTGAACCTCCACCCAGGCACATCAGAAAGGGAGTACTAGACATGAAGCACACAATCCAGCAACATGTGCAACAACCGCTGGACAGGACGGCGTACAGCCACTAAACGCCATTCACCAGTAGTCAGTCAATAACTTAAAAACTCCCTCCCTGTGAATGGTGTCCTCGGAGTCAGATTCCCATCTGTAGCAGATGAGGAGTTCGAGCTGCCTCGAGAGACCTGCGTAATACTGTCGTATGTCCAGCATGTAACGAGTCCCCGCAGTACACTAATCACCTCTTTATATGGCCCCTGAAAGCGACACATCTAACCCCCCATCTAACCCGGCAGAAACCTTCCTGGGAGGCAGCAGATAAGGTAGATGCAGGGAAGCAGCTACATATAAATTGGCTTCCAGACCATGAGGGCATTGTAGGAAACGAAATATTTCATGAGTTCAATCCATCTGGTTACCAAAATACGAAAATTGCTAGCAAAATGAGCATTAATTACTAGCAGTGGCACACCTGCTCTGCATGCGTCTGACCTTGCCTAGAACTCGTCTTAGATATCTAGGAAGTTGAAGTTCGCAGTTCAAAGATCTAGGGTGAAATTTGATAACCTCCATTTGGCATAGACGTACTTTTCATAGGCCTTTTAGGGGATTAATCTACACAAATGGAGAATTCTTTCAAAGCACCAAAAACGTAATCGTTTGATTGGAACCCACTGGAGACACAAGGAAAACTCGCCCAACAGTCTTTCGTTGAGCATGTAAATGTAGCCGTAGCTAACGTCGGCGCAGTAGCCGAGTGGTTAGGATTCCGTACTGCCATTCGGAAGGCTCGGGTTCAAATCCTGGTACGACCAACATCCAAAAGTTATAGAAAATTAATTTAAATAAAAAATGAAGCTAAATTTTCCAATTGTGGTCGACCCTCGGCAGGGAATGTCCACCCCTCCGAGAGTATTTCGGACATGAAAACCATCAGCCGTACGGAGGCGGCTTAGTATAAACTTTAGGTCCCCCCATGTGTTGGAGAAAACATCAAGACGCAAAACCACAAATTGGAGGAGGAGCTCGGCCGATAATCACTTCAACGGTTACAAAGCGCCAATTATAATTATAAAGTGAAAATAAGCTTCATGAAAGATGAATTTTCGTTATGACGATTCTCAACCCATAAACCGAAACGAAATCGCGTCGGATGGTCGTGGGGGTTCAGTTCTTGGAACAATTTGACCGTAGACTTGAGCATAGGCTAAACGTTTCCTTTGGTTCAATTTTGAAATTAGGCGTTTGCGTCTAGCAACACGAGAATGAAAGTTAGCTTCATGCAATGCTCTCTGGACCGTTATCGGATGATGAATATCCTTTCCCAACACTTTCTTATTTTCCGCTGCAATTTGTGTGGAAGATAATCTTGGGTTTCTTTTTACCTTTCTTACTATTTTCGCAGCTTTTACGGTCATTTAAAGCCTTAAGCCTGCCTGTACGCGCTGCGTTTTGTAAAGATGAAATCCACTTAAATCGTTTCACAATGCTTTTTAGGGTGTAGTGGCTTCTGTCCATCATTTCAACATTTTCTGCTCATCATTTTGATAGTAAGTTTTCAATATTTTCCAATTTTCTTCAAGCGTAAACTTAAGGGGTTAGGGGTAGTCAGGATTTTCAAAAAAAAAATTTTTTTTTTTTGCATTTTCGTTATCTTAAAAATAATCTCTGAAAATTTCAAGTTAATCCGATAATTCGTTTTTAAGTTATTCGACAAATAACAAAGAGAGCTCGGGCCTTTCAAAGCGCTGTGTGAAACTTTAAACGCGTTTTTCTCAAAACTATGTTTTTTGAACTGGTGACAACTGTAACTCGAAAACCGCTCAGTTGATTTTAATGAAATTTATACAGCTTGTAGAATACATAATAAACTCGGGCCTGATCGAAGGATTTTTATTTTGTGAAAAATTTCGATTTTTTAAGACCAATTAACTGTTGATTTTTTCCCAAAAATCTAGAAAAAAATTTCCTGAGGCCGCCATTTTGTTAATTTTTGAAAAAAAATAAAATCCTTCGATCAAGCCCAGGATTATTTATTTATAAAACTATTTTTTTTATCCGATTGATTTCAGATGAATCTCCAAAGACTTATGATTGTCACCGCAAGGACCTTTTTTTGGAACTGGGTTAACACAGACAGCTGTAACTTCGGAAATAAATTTTTTTTTTTTTCGAAATTTTCGTGACTTTAAGTCAAAACATTGTTTAATAATACCATATCACTACTTTTGTAAAATAAAATTATTTAATAGCAAAAAAAAATACTGAAAATTCTCATTTTTTCGTGCCTCTGACTACCCCTAACCCCTTAAGGCAGTAGTCGGCTTCAAAGTCTTCCAAAAATTCAATTTTTTTTCTTAAATCTATTCTAAAACTATCCAAGAATATGTCTTCAAATTTTCAATGTGACATATTTTAGAAGCTAGAACAGTTTAAGTGACCAAGCGTCAAGCAGTTTCTAATGCTCGGGCAGACTTTGAAGCGCGTTTTCTCGAGTTTTCATTTTTACAAGGCTTAGAAAACGGTGCCGGAGACAGCAAAAAAATATATGTATGTATGTCGGAACGAAAAAAATCAAGGTGACCTAGCTTTAGTATTAAATTATCTTCTATTTGAACTAAAAAAGTTGGACAAAAGTATTATTTAAACAATTTTTTTTTTGCAATTTGAAGTGAATTTTTTTTTTAAAATTCGAAAATTTTTTTTTTTTATTATTTTTTTATTTAGTTTTAATTTTTATAGTTCATATAGAAGAGACACTCATAAAAACTAAAAAAAAAAATTGTGTGACTGTTCAGATGCATCGCATGACCTCCATCACCGGCAGCGTTTCACGAGTTCAGACTGCAGCCGCTTCAGAAAACTCATCACAACATTGGTTAATTGCAATATTTTTTTGATACTAAATATTGTTGTTTGAAGCTTAAATATAGTAGATTATTGTCTGAAAATTTTGTTTACCGCAATAACTTCCTTCCCTTTCGGAAAAAATTGCAGAAAAAACGCTTTTTTCGGGCTCTAAAGGAGACTTCCTTAACTGTTTCGTAAACCGCAAACCTATTAGTGATTATTTGACAAACAACGGGTATGTCATTGAAGATGTGAAAGCTGCATAAAAGTAAACGGTGGATGGCCCACCCTTTATTTTCCTTATCAACTTATTAAGCATTTTTTACTTAAAGTATTTACTAAATAATTCCATGTCTTACTACAAAATGTCGATTTTCCAATTTTAGTTATAATTTTAAAATACATACATGTATATATGTAGATTGAAAGATATTTAAGACTCTTCAGCCTCTTCAGCCGCGTGATACAATGCAGAAAAATGGACTGCTACGCAACATTTACACCAAATTCGAACTGACACAATGCCTAATTTATGATTATGGAAATGAGCGCGGTGGCAATCAGTAGCTATGTAGTATGCCTGCAACAACAACAACAACAACAACAACAACAACAACAACGCCTGTTCGTTGAAATTTATGTATGCACAGCATATGACAAACGGCTGTGCCACATTATTCTGTATGTTTATCAAAAGCGGTGACATTATTGCTATTTATTAGCTCGCAGTAGGGTCGTGTTTAAAGGCTAAGCGAGATAACCCGCAATAACTCCAAACACCCACATATACTAACAGACAATATATGTATGTATGCAAACGGTGTGCTTATGAGTGCTTGTGTCTGTTTGTGTGTGCCGCCCGACCGACCTCCGATCAAAAGTAGCAGAGAGTATTTCACACCCACTAATGAAATGTAATGTGAAATGGATATTTGGTCGCATTAGGGAATTGGCGCCGCGGCATATATGTACATACCTACATACATAATATATATATGTACATATTTATACATGAGTGCATGTTCATGTGCTTGCCTTTTCGCCTCATTTAATTTAATTTCATTTGGTTTAGTTTTACTGACACTTAAAATTATAAAATCCATGTTTAACGCACGCATTATGCCACCGCCGCCGTCGCCGCCGACGCTTAAGTGCTCTCATAATGGGTTAACCAACACGTCTCATTTACGACTGTGTGCCGTGTAGTGAAGGCCATTTAGCATTGGGGAGGCAACTCCTTCGCATAAGTAGCGGTATCTTTGATTTACGACGCCCCCATTGATAGGGTTCATGGCTGCAGCACGTGGAAATATGCAATATTGGTTGTGGAAATGTCAATAGATATGTAGCCAAGCACTTACATACACGTAAGCACATACCTACATATTTAGGTGTTTCTACATTTGTCTTCTAATGCATCTTCATTGACAACATTGAACTTTTAATGATCGCGGTAATTAATCGCTCTCAAGAGAGATCTCCGGAGATGGTAGTTTAAATAAAATTGTTTTCAATTGGGATTAGTGGTTGGATTTTCAATACTCTTTACTCCAAGGCGGGACTCTTGGACGATTTTCAATACTCTTTACTCCCAGGCGGCACTCTTGGATGAGTTGTGCCAAGATGATTTGGATGAAATCTGCAACCGCATTGTAAAAGTTGATGAAACTTGTATTCATCGGTATGATCCCGAGACCAAACAGGAGTCGATGCAATGGATAAAAAAAGGGGAAAGGCCGCCAAAAAAACTTCAAAGTGGAAAAGTCGGCATCGAAGATTACCATTTTCTGGTATACCGAGTTGATATTATTAATTGATTACTTGCCAAAGGGTCAGTCTTATGCTCATTTGTTGAGTCAGGCACGTAAGGCAGTCGTACAGAGGGGGCAAGTGGCAAGTTAGCGCGTGGAGTGCTGTTTCTTCAAGACAACGCATCCGTTTACACCGCTCGGGTTGCGAGGGTTGCCTTAAAAACTACTGGATTTACAGAAATTGACCCTCCAACCTACAGTCCGGACTTGGCTTTCAGTCACTTTTTCCTTTATTTCAAATTAAAAAAAAAAAGTTGCGGAGACAAAGATTTTCAGACGACAGTGAGATGAAAGTGCCCATAGAAAATCGGTTTGAAGAGAAATCGTAAAGTATATTTTTTCAGAAGCATAAAGGCATTTTATCCACGATGTGAAAAGCGTATTTGGAGGCGAGTTAAAGTGAGAAGGCGAATCCCATGCGGTTGTGCGTAGGGTTTGGGATCCACTACATGAAAAACTAAATTCATGTAAAGGAGCGCAAATTTGGTGGCGGATTCGTGGTGGGAAAGACACTGCTTCGCCGAGTACTGGCATTCACCCCGATGGATGAACGTCTCGCCACAATCCGCATCAAAACGAAATTTTTCAACACCACACTAATTTGCGCCCACGCCCCGACTGAAGAGAAGGACGATGTGATCAAGGATGCTTCGAACGCACTAATGAGCGCTGCCCCCACCACGACGTCAAAATTGTGTTTGGCGACTTCAACGCCAGGGTGGGCAAAGAAGGTATTTTTGGGAACAACAGTCGGAAAATTCTTTTTTCTTCGAGAGAGTACTTTACTTTTCATTTGCTTGCCCATTCCCAAGTAGCAACTGTTGGCAGGAGTGGTTATTTGTTGGATTTCCAGACAAAAATTAATTCTTGGTATTTATTTTGGTACCAAGATAGACGAAATTGTCTACAACTTCAATATTATGACTGTCCACAGTGAAGTGTGAATGCCAAGACGCGAGTGCGCGGACTGGTTGTTTGATCAAAGAAAGTATCGACATCTACGCGTTCACTAGCACACCCTTTCGCTTCGCTGCTTTGCCTAATCTGCAGAAATCAGTATTACCGGCGCGGTTTAAGAAGTTGTAGCACCTTTCCAAGCCCGAAGCAAGTGAGACTAGTCTAAGTAATCGAGTTCATGTAACAGAAGGTCGGGGAACGAACTGTTTCGACGGATTCGAACCAGTTGTTGTCGTACGGGGTCTCATTACATGCGGAACATACGTTGGGTTTGTACGGATCAAGTCTGGAAATGTAAAAATTAAGTCAACTACAATATACAGGTCTTAATTATGCCAATATTACTCAGGCTCTAGGATCAGCTCGAGCTCTTCATCTGCAATAGGTGAGATTTGGAATTCCGAGAATGCCATTCGAAAAGAGTTCTGAAAATGTTGACAAACTCTCGTTGAATGGCGTTTAAAGCCTGTCGGTACGCAGTGTTGTCCAGTGGCTCTCATCTATGGAGCTGAATGTAGTCAGTATAGTCTAAAAAATTCCTTCTTGATGTGCTTGGGTGAAGGTGTAGCCTCAGGTAAATGGTTTTGAGGTGCTCCCAAAGATCCCAGCAGATACCGCAAGCAGAACATAACATAAAGCTGAATTTTAACCGGCGGGGGGCCGTCGGTCTTTCGCCAATCTAACCCCGCTTGTACATTATTACAGAAGATTGTACAATACCTACTCTGCTTAGGTCCGCAGCTCGTGCAAAGGAGCTCCTTTTTGTGCAATCGAAGGCGTACTCTTTACGGTTCTTTTCAAAATCTCTGATGAAAATCTAGTCTATTATAGTTTTGCAAGCTCTGAAGCTACACTCTCACTTTCATTGTTAACGGACTTATACGCAATATTGAGGAGACTTATCTCACGAGAATCGACACAATCTGCGTTCGGGTTCACAACCTCCGGGTGTTTCACTTTCGCTATCACTCAGCAGGGAGGATGAAAAGCCAGTAATCGCCGGTGGAAACAGTGGATGAGGAAGACTATCATACAAGTGGAAAAGAACCTGACTACACTTGGTATCTTCAACGGCTAAGAATTAAGCGACTAATGTTCTATTGTAAATTCGGTTATCATCTTGTAACCGGTGCCTACAAAAAAAATGCTCGGAATGCAGATGAAAAGCGACAAATAATTAAAAGTTAAATAAATGGACACAGTTACGTATAAATATATATGTATATATGGATATGAATAAATTGATATGCACATACTCGTATGTAAGTATGCATGTTCCCAGTATGTGTGTATGAGTATGCAAGTTCTGATTGCCGCTAGTGTCTGTCTGTCTGTCAACAGTTTTAAGCACATAATCAGTGTTGTACGCTTATCGACGGACACGATCGACAATCGCACTGCGAGCCAAGCATTCAAATAGTAGTCACCGGCAGCTTGCAATCGATGAACACGTCGCCGCGTGGCGGCAAACAGCCAAATTGCGCTACAATCGAAAAGTGCCCAGTAGCAGTAACTGATATTCGACAGCCGCCCTCACCCTCCCACAAAAACCGCGACAGACAACAAACGGCGGCAGCAAGCGCACAAAGACAATAGGCGATCGCAATGTCAAAAGCACATGTGCTACTATGTACATATGCATACGTTATACATACATACATACATATTTGGTACTTGACCAGCCGCACAGCGCATTGCAACGCGTAGTTTGTGATAGTCGTTGGTCGTCGGCTGGCTGGCATGCCTGCTTGCCTCCTACCTACCACCTGCCTGCCTGCCTCCTACTTACCGCCTGCCTGCCTGCCTTGTTTGCTTATCTGTGCATCGCCAAGATGCGTCCATATGTGCTGCAACGATCTTGCGTCGCGCTGATCGAACAACGATCGACTGGCGAAATTTATAAAACTTAAAACCGGACCCAAAGGAATGTGTACGCGGCTGGTAGCTATATACATATACGTGTATGTACGTACCTAGTAGAGTCAAAACCATTGTAGGGCATAGCCGAGAGTACGGCGTGTAGTTGAAGGGAAGATTGAGTCAGAAAATGTGCGTAGTTGCGCAGTATTTGTCAAGACGAACACGAACTTTGCAAGTTTTCGTGTGCAATACGGCGGCAGGCAGAGATGCCCATTAGTCGTATGAAAATTTAGATTTGTCTTGCCGCGAAAGGCGTATTTGTTGTGCGAAAAAAGGCTCACACGGCATAAATCACCGCAACGTGGAGTTATGTATATATATATGTACATATGTATGTATGCACAGAGTTATATTTTGAAAGAGTAGCTAAAAGCGCAGTTCGGCATTCGGTTTGGAGCTCGCCAGCGGCGAACGGGAGGTGAAAAAGTAGTTAGTCTACTAAATTAGTGATCGGCGAAGACTTGCCGCTGATAAACGGTCTATTGTTTGTTTGCTCAGCAATGATTACCACGCTGATGGGCACTGCGATTGGTTATCGATCGGCCGCTTGACTTCTTTCACCATATGTACTATATGTGTATGTAAATATGTAGCTATGTATGGTAAGTAGCGCTCTCACGCCTGGCATTAAACTTAGCACATCTTCGCTTGTGACACTTTTCAAATGAACTTAACACATTTTTAATGTAGACAAGCGACAACAAACCGGCGAAGACAAAATGTTGTGATCGTCATCGGCGTCCAGAAAACAAATCATTAAACGAATTGTGGAACTTCAACACGAAAAACAAAGAAAAGAAAAAAAAAACGACCAAAACAAAGCTTGACACACACTTCACACTCGGCACTACAGCCTCCAGTCTACAGCCTCCAGCTCGGCCAAATGGTTAGGAGCAGCCAGCTATTCGTTTGTGTGAGCGCATTCAAACTCTTGTAGTAGACTCAAGCGGGTTGATCACCGCCAGCCAATAAATTAAGAACAAAGGACAAACATGTTGCTGTTGACATTTTGTGCCCGTTCAGCCGTTTGGGCGTTCGACCGACCAACCGTCCGCCCGATATTTGTCGTTTGTTTTTATTTTTATTTAATAATTTTTTTTTTTTTTTGTTTATTTTTTTTTGGTATTTTGCTTTCGATTGGGGGTGCCCGAAAGAAGCGGCAGTCAAAGTTTACTTGAAAGTAGTCACCGTTCATGAGCTTCTCCAAAGAAGTACACATGCAAAGCTGGTTTGGGCGTCCAGCTTTCCATATACTGAGCTTCTGTCGTACTGCTTTAGCGGCGTGTAGGCTTTTGGTTTTTATTATTTTTGCTTTCATTCTTACTTGCGTTGTGTTGTTGTTGTTGTTGTTGTTGTTGTTAAGTTTGTTGCACGGTTTTGCTACATAAAAGGGCAATTTCGTTTTAGTGCCGCGGCCTTGTATAATTGGACCCGAAGACAGCGGAATGCCTTTGAGCAAAAGGCGGCGGCGGCGGTGGCAGCTTCAACCGCTGGTTTGCAAAAAAAATATTTTTTTTTTCGTTTTACAATTTTTTATATTTGTTATTTTATTAATTTTGTTGGTGTTTTCTGCGTCGCATTTTGTGTCGCTGTGTTTTAAGTTTGTTTTTATTTTATTTATTTATTTTTTAAGACAATTTTTTCTTGCCAAATTTACAGATTGTTGAAGTTGTTTGTATGTATGCAACTCACGTGGTATTGTATACAAAAAAAAATTACTCAAATGGAAATTTTATTTAAAGTATTCGATCGAATATTCGATTTCGACTGCACTTGCCTTATCAATTCATAAAAAATGCAATGAATTTACATGTAAAAATATTTACTATTATATTATAGATATACCTATATATTTTTTAATACATTTGCTACAAGAACTACAAAAAAAAACAATTTGAAGATTCTATTCATCGATTCTTTATTTATTGGTTTTAGAAAATACTTTATTTACACCTCAAAAAAATTAAGAAAACTTGTAAACAGAAAAAATATAAATATAATATTATATGTATAAATATATGTGAATAAAAATTGGATAAATACAAAAAAAATTGTTTTAAAACAAAAAAAACCAAATGTATCCAAAAAAAAAAACAATTTAAAACCGAAAAAATTTAATATTGGAAAACTGCAAAAAATATGTTTTTTTAATTCAAATGATTAAAAATTGAAAAAATGTGTGAAAATACACTTTTACAATACAATAAATTAATAATCAGATAATTAAAAAATGTATTAAAATCGAGAAGATTAATAATTGGAAAAATAAAATAAAAAATGTTTAGCCATAAATCAAAAAATTGGAAAATTACCATAAAATGTATTTTTAAAATCAAAAGTTAAAAGATTGGAAAAATGCAAGGAAATCCAAAAAATTAAATATTGGTGAAATTTGTAGAAATATAATTTTTCAGTACAAAAAATTGACAATTAAAAAAATATAAAATTCAGAAAAAATAGTTTTAAAATCGGAAAAATTAATAATTGACAAAATGCCTAAAAAATTATTTTTTAAAACTGAAAAAAGTTATTTTTTTTTTAAATTGAAAAAATTTATAATTGGAAAAATGCAAAAATATTTTACAATACAAAAATTAAAATTATAATAATTAATAATTAAAAAAATGTTAGATACAGAAAAAATAGTTTTGAAATCAAATAAATTAATAATTGACAAAATGCCGAAAAAAAAAATATTTTTTAAAATTGAAAAAAAAATATTTTTTTTAAATTGAAAAAATTTTAAATTGGAAAAATGTAAAATTATTTTTAAAACCCAAAATCTAAAAATTGGGAAATGCGGCATAATATAATTTTACTATAAAAAAGGTTAATAAATAGAGAAATGTTACACTTAGAAAAAATATTTTTAAAATCCAATAAATTAAAAATTGGAAAATGTAAGAAAATATATTTTTATAATACAAAACATTAAGAATTGGAAAAATGTAAGTAAATTTCTTTTATAAAAAATGTGAGAATTTTGTAAATGTATTTTGCTTGAAATTAAAATTTGAAGAAATTTAGGAAAACAAAGTTATAATACAAAAAAATTAAAATTGGAAAAAATATACATATAGAAATAAAATTTCAAAATCGAGAACACTAATAACTAGCGAAATGCAAGAAAAAATATTTCTATTATCAAAAAATTATTAATTTGCAAAATGTAAGAAAATGTTTTTTATAAAACAATAAAAATTGAATGTTGAAAAAATGCAAAAATAAATAAATATTGTTAAAATCCGCGAAATAATAAATGGAAAAAATAACAAAAAATTATTGAACTTCAAAAAAAAACTAAAAATTGGAATTATAAACGAAAAAATTAATTGAAAAATAGCAAGAAAAAGTATTTATAGAATTCACAAAATTTATAATTAGAAAAATGATGGGAAATTAGTTTTCGAAACCCAAAAAATTTAAAATTGAAAAATGCAAGAAAATTAATTTTTTTAAACCCAAAAAATTAAAGTTCAGATAAAAGTATTGATAAATATTTTCAATTAATTTTTTTTCAAATCCACTCTAAAATAAGATAAATAACTATTCTTATTACTCGACTTTCAAGAAAGTTGGAATTCTACTGAAAAAGTTTATTTTCAACACAAAAAAATTTATAAGCTCAAGAAAACAATTTAATTCTGCAATGACCTACTAAAAAGTGTATTTAAAAACATTTGTACACATACATATATTAAATGGGAAACCGTTTTAAGATTAAAAAAGATCAAAAAATTATTGTAAAAAAATTAAAAAAAAGTTACAGCAATAAAAAGTACTGATTATTGGCAAGAAAATAAAACGTAAATTAAATTAAAATTGTAAATATTGGAAAAATTTATTTCATTTTTATTTATTTGGTAATTTTTAGTTGATTTATGAAAAAAAAACTATTTTTCTATGTGAATTATGGCAATTTATGCAAAAGAAATATTTAATAAAAATAAAAAAATGTGCAAGGAATAGTTGATCATTAAATTAAAAAAAAAAATAAAATAAAATAATAATAAAAAAAAGAATAGTTGATCATTAAATAAAAAAAAAAAATAAAAATTAAAAAATAAAACAAAATTAAATAATAATAAAAAATAAGAAAAAAAATAAATAAAAAATTGTTTTCCTTCCAATAATTAGAAATTATTATTTCTTATATGATTTAATTTATTTATTTCTCAAAAAATTTATTATTATTTTTATTTTTTATTTTCTTTAGTTTTTTTTTTTGCTATTGGTGTGCTAAAAACATATCATTTTTGAGCTGTGTGAGTTGTTTGATACAATTTTATGTCTTCAAGTACATGTATATATGTACATCAGCTACATCATTTTGTGCTTAAAAATATAAAAATAAATGAAAAATAAATATATCTCTGAGTTTCGTTTTCGATCGTCAATTCGATTCGTTTCGATTAATCACTAGAAAAAAATGTCATTTTATTTACCTTCACCCTACAATGGCTCATACATATCTACGAGTATGCCTTGCAGCAGCAGCGTGAGAACTTTTCGATTTTATAAGAAATGTCAATTTTGCAGTGGCAGATTGCACACATACGAGTTTATGTATGTACCTACATACATACATAGTATATACATTCAAACATGCCACTTATTGTTATTGCAAATTGCTTGACTTGGCCGTGAAATGGAAGCTTTTGTTTTTTGCGCACAAGAGTATACCATACATACAAGTACATACATATTTACTTATCTATAAGTGCGTGAGTTGTGTGTGGATTGAAAAGTGATGAGATGATTGGACAAGCAATTTTATGAATCATGACTCACCTCAATTGACAAGAAAAAAATACAAGAAATATATAGACATGCAGAAATACTTGTTTCTTCATTTATATACGCGCACGGGTGTCGTTGACAATATTTGTTTATTAACATTCCCATTTTTCAATTTTACATAATGGTATTTTATATAAAAAAAATTTTCGTAATTTTTTTTTATTTTCGATATATATATGTATGTATGTTAGTACCCTCTTTGTGGGGTGTCAGTATAAATAATAATAAAATTTTCAAAACATTTTTCTTTAGATTCTCCATATGTGGTTCCATCCTGAGAAAAAGGAGGAACGTTGAATGGGGTCGACTTGTCTTCCAGAAGTAGAAAACTTATTGTGAAAAGAAAAGTTGTCGCTCTTAGCAAACAAACCACATCCCACATCATGGACGATGGTACTCACGATATGGATATGCATTTTTTAGAACCCAACGCCACACTCAAACGAGCCGCGCTCATCAAACCCAATCGGACTGAAATAAATGATGAGTCTTGCAAAAAAAGGTGGTAAAACGTTCCGGGAACAATAGATACTTAGCGCGAAACCAGTTATTCAAACTGTCGTGACAGAACTATCTCCAAAATGGAGGAAAATATTCTAAAAAACTTGCTTTGGGCTCATAAGGTGGCTAAATCCTCGACTGACCCCGCTGCTGGTCCACTGCGAGTGGCAGCATTGGATATACTGGAAGACCGAAAATGAACCGTCATATGTAGTAGTGTCCCGACTCATTAAGTATGTCATTATTAACGCTGGGAGAGCTGAGTAAAAGAGCATGATATCTAAACAGCACGTCTTTATGGAAGCGACGGCGTTTATCGTTGACTTTATAACCTCATTTCATCGGCAGATGATCATTTGTTTTGTATTGTTTGACATTTCATCGTGGAAATGCTTTCGCCTAAGCATCGTTTACAAATCGTTCAACCTTATTACGAAAATTCACGTTCTGTAAAGAATGTGTTTCACGCGTTTCGCTCAACTTATGGTCAACATAATCGGCCTACTGAGCGTAGTATTCGCAGATCATCACCCATCTTGCGACCCAGCATTCATTATTGGATAATATTCGACCGACGTGGTCTATACGTCCAGAGCGCAGTGAAGAAAATATAGCAGCCGTAGCTGAGAGTGTACACAAAGACCGTGGACAGTCACTTCCGCGCCGTTCGCACCAACTCGGATTGAGATATGGAACGACTTTGTGCAAGAATTGAAACCGCTCGACTTTCCCAAGCGATATCGTTTCGCTCTATGTGCTCTTGAAAAGTTCCAAGAAGATCCGTAGTTTTCGAGACAAATTTTGTTCAGCGATGAAGCCCATTTCTGGCGCAATGGGTACGTAAACAAGCCAAATTGCTGCATTTGGGACGAAGTGTACCCTGAAGAGATTCAAGAGCTGCCATTTTATCCAGAAAAAACAATCGTTTGGTGTGGTTTGTGGGCCGGTGGAAACATCGGTCCATATTTCTTCCAAAATGATGTCATGATACCAGTGAGGGCGTAACATCCACACATCGCATCAATCAATGGATTTATTGAGAGAGCGCTTTGGTTTTGGACCGGTCGATTGGCCACCAAGATCGTGTGATATCACACCGTTACACTTCTTCCTGTGGGGATATGTAAAGTCTAAAGTCTATGCGGGCAATCCCGCTTCAATTCAGGCCTTGGAGTAAAACATTACGCGGGTCATACGCCAGTTACCAGCCGAAGTGCTTGAACGAGTCATGGAAAATTGGACTCAACGGATGGACCATCTGAGTCTTAGCAGCGGCCATCATTTGAAATATATAATCTTCAAACAATAAATGCCACAGAATGTTCTTTCGAATGATAATAAACCCCATTAAATTTGAATTTTCTTTTTTTCTTTAAAAAAGTAGGGTACCCCGAAATGCATCGCCCTTTATGTAGCTTATATGATTTGCTTCTGTGTGCTAACCCAAAAACATTGTAAGCAGTCTCGAGGTAACGCCGGAGCTCATTTTTTAGACCAAAATGCAAAAAAAATAATTACAGACTCTTAATATATTGGACGCTGAGCACTTTCTTTTTTCCAGAAAATTCTAAAATAGTTTCTTCAAAGACAAATCTGCTCTATTATGCCTCACTGTCTGGTATAATCTGCTGAAATATCGGGCTTCTATAGCTTAAAAGATAACCAACCGGCACACTGCGGATGGGTTGTGGATATATTCTTTGTTAGGTACATTTGTAGGTACTCAGATCTGCACTTCATGTTTATGACGGAAGTTTCTACGATATCTCATGTTTGGTTGGTTAAAGTGGTTTCTGGGCTTCAGCTTACCTAAGCTCCAAGTGGGTCCATTGTGATACCACTGAGGATCCTAATGAGCCCCACCCGCTAATCAAACCAGTATATGGAGTTTGCAAAGCTGAGCAGTCGGCGCATCTTGTACGATTTGCGGCGGTCCTCTACGGTTTTAGATTTTACTATTATAGACTCCAAAACTCATAATGCAGCCTTTTTATCAGAAAAAAATATGGATACTATTATCCGAGAATACCCTTGAGCTGAGAAAATTGACAGCTCCATGTCCACCAATTCCCTTTGAAAAACACTACAATGATGCGGTAAGCGAAAGGATTTATAGATACCAAGATCCTTTGAGTAAACTCCGCCACCAACCCTGTTATTATGTTTTGACCCGCCCGTATAAAAATGAATTGAGCCGGCGCTTGCTGGTATTATCATGTCCCAAAGGTTTCTATCCGAAATAACCACCTTGAAATCTGCAGTTGGTGTGGTACGAAGTGCACCGCTGATACACAGGAGCCGTCTGTACTCTATCCAATTTGGAGATAATTGATTTTTTCTCGAGTGCTGGCCACCAGACTACAACCCCATAGAAAAGTATAGACCTAACTAACTAACTGCGACATGCCCCATTTCCGGACTATCGCACCTTTGCAGGTATAGAGGACAATGGACGCCTTACGCACCCTATCCTCTGAGTTTTGTGACCAGCTCAATTCCCTGTCCAGGATGAGTGCCAGATATTTTGCAGATACGATTTCTCATACATTTAACTAAATTTAACTTAAAAATAAAATCAAAATTGAAATTTGTGATAAACTTACCCTTTCATATTGATAAAATGAACGACTTGGTCCGGCACGGCCATACAAATATGGATAATAAGCACCGTACATTACTTCGGGGCAGGACACTGCCATCGTCCAGGTAATCCAAGAGGACCGAAAATTATTTTTACAAAATCACACTTGCTAGACGGGCTGTTACTTTTTATTGCAAATTATAATTTTATTTTTGTTATTACTATTAATATTATTTTTTTGTTATTTTGTTAAGTTAGGTTTTCTATTGCAGTTGGTTTTTGAAAATTTCTTTCACGTAAATTACACAACTATTTAGATTTTTTTATGGAATTCTTCGGCAAGTAACTGCATATATTTATGTACATACATATATTTTTTATACACATTTCTTTGCGCTTGTGATAATTAACTGTTTCTCAACACACATACATATGTATATATATATATGTGTTTATATACACACAATTTTACATGTAAAATATGCGAGCGAACTTCAATTTAACTTCAATTAAATGTGCACTGGCAGAAAATGAGGTTTGAATTTTTACACCGTTCACATGCACATACAAAATACATAAAATGTATGCAGATATGTATATTTTTCTTAAATAAGTTTACATATGCAGCGATACACTCCAATCAGGCTATTGTAATTTAGCTCTGCCTTAAATGTGCGTGTGGTATTATTTCAGTGCATTGTTTTTGTATTTTATTTGCTCTCTTATTATAATATTTTATGATCATCACTTTTTATATTAACTACAAACTTCACTTGGCTGTTATTGTTGGTGTTGGTTTTTGTTTTTTATATATGTATATCTACGTGTTGAGTATTCACTTGTTTGGTTCCGCTGCAATGGCGAATTCCAGGAATGAAATCTTCGTGCCAATAGTTTTATTGCATTTTACATATCGAAGTTACAAAAAAAAAAACAAAAGAAAGAAAAAACTTACACCAAAACAACAATAACACGTTCACACCATTCGCATACAATTCCAAAAGCACAGCAGGTGTTGTATTTGTATTTTGTATGCAATGTATCGTAGTAACACGCACACCCGATTGAGCGTACAAACGAACGAACGAACGAACGGGCCACCGAGTACACAATTTTCTATTATTTATTCTCCTTTATTATTTTTTATTAACTGTTTTTTGTTTATTTTAAGTTTATACATACATATATGTATGTATAGTATTATAACCAGAATTTAGTTGTTGCACTTATTCATAGATGACTGGTAGAGTTGGGCAGATGAAAATGTCGAGAGGGGAAGCGTTGCGAATAATGTTTTAATTGCACACCTCATGCACGTTTCACTCGTTGGCAGCATTTCTCTCTCATGCTCCTCCATATACACATACGAGTATGTACAATACATAGAGCATAGCAAATACACGACGGCGATCTCATGCGACTGGTATTCTGCCAAGAATAGTTATGTTACACCTTTCCCCTACATTCATTAACAACTCGCTGCCGTTTGTTGTAAAGATTCCCCTCAAGAGTACCTGTTAAACCGTTGTGTTAGTCTCGTTATTACGAACACATGATCTGCATCGTCATCATTGCCAACAACAAACACCATATAACTACGATTAAATAGGTACTTTGTTGCTGCTCTGGCCACCACCACAAACACCATCAATTGCACTGCAATTAAGAATAAGAAGAAGCAGCAAATAAAATAGTGTTTGCTATGAATATTAAACAAAAAAAAAAATGGTAGAAATACAAGTTTTGCTTGCATCTCAATGGTTTAGCGCTCGCAAGCAAATTATAATTAGAAAGAAAGAAAGAAGGAAAGAAAAAAAGTAAGGTTGGCTATAAAAAGACGAGAGAAATTCTTGTGAAAGGAAGAAGCAAAGTAATCATAATAATGAGCGGATTAACATTTCTGCATAGACGAACAGTGGCAATTTACCACAATTTAATCGCAAACAAACAAACAAAAAAAGAACAAAACTAGCACTAACCCAAATGTAGAAATGAGAAGGTTGTTTTAAAAGAGAAAGATCTAGCTGGAAGGGTTTGCACTTGGAACATATGTACATATAATACATACATACGTCGGAACTGAAGGTAATTGAGCATATGCGAATACCCATGGGAATTGGCGCAAAGTAATTGTGCTTTTTTTTAGCCTTGCCTTGGTATTAATTTCGAGTTGTATGTAATTTATAAGTGCAAAAAAAAAGTAAAAAATAAACTAATTACATACATACTAATTACATATGTACACACATATACATATGTACATATGTTGAAAAATTTCAGTTATCAAAATAAATTTTATTTCGTTTTAACGCGAAACGAAATGCTGTCGTTAATGTTAAATGGTTAACAGATAATGTTAAAATTTAAAATTGAAATGGGCTGTTAATATCATAGCAAGCAGCCATTTTAAAATTAACGTTATCGATGAGTTTTTGCTGTTTCAGTATTAACATTATCATTTCGTAGCGGCGAAACGAAGCAAAATCATTTCGCCAAGTTTATTTTTCATATTGACAAATCGAAATGGCCACTTTTCGTTAGTTTAGCATCTCAGACGAACAACAAAAATTTTAGAAAGTTATTAAAAGAAAAATGTCTAAATGTCACTCTCCAAGCGTCTTTCTGTCATTAAATATAAGTTCCTCATAAAAATTTATCAGCGGTCCGTAGGCGAATTAGAAAAAAGTGTAGACCACTCCATTTATTGATCGATTGATTTGAAATCGGTTACAAGAAATTATGTACATACATTTATTCCATTAATAGTAGAGTATTTTCTTGCCTATTCCGTTGGACTGTAGGAGAGAGAGCTACTGGAGGCCGTGATCCACGAGGACTCGTTTGGTAGAGATAACTTGTGTCTTTAACTAACTTTCTATTAAGGATTTAAATTTTCAAAGCTATATCCAACGATATATTTCAGGTTTCGGTCAGTATTTTTTTAACACAGATCAGCATTTCTTCGGTCAAACAAGAGCCTTTTACCATACATACACAAATAGTTCACTCATAGTGCGCTTAACGGTCAAAAACGGAATCGTTGGACAAAAACAAAGGAGCCTGTATGAACGGATATATGTACATAGTTTTTATTGAGTAAAAAACAAAAAAATTCTCTGCAGCGAGATTGCGATCTGTGTCGTGTTGGTTAAGTTCACCGAGAGTCCGTCAACAGCTTCATGAACCGTCTTGTAGTGAATAGAGTACGCGGAATTCAAGCACCACCCATTGCAGTTGAAGAGCTCCCGAAGGGAGAGAGAGAAACCCAAGCAAAACTGAGGTAATTAAGATCTGGATATCATAGTCGACTTAATTCCTACCACTCAAACTTGACCTCCACATACTCAACATACACGTATGCCTGCATGTAATGATATTATACATATTAACTACCTTTTTATATGTCCACTAAAAGCTACTCATCTAACCCCGCTTTTTCTCTGTTGCGAAAACGCTAAAGCAGCTCGCTTCCTGGACCATAACAACAACGTACGAGGCTATGATTTTCTTCGAGTCTAAATTGAATGAAACAAGATCGATGAGATTTCTTGCGCTTCCAAGATCACAGATTTTACACACGATGGGAATACTGTCTGATTACATACTTCTGCTACTGTAGTTATTATCTGGAAGCGGGTATAATAATAGCTAAAGGCTTTATTTTAGACTCTCTCCGGTTTCCGCAGCCAATGGCATACTCTTACTAACCAGGAAAAGTCTAGTAAGAAGTGATGTAGCGCTCAGGTTTTATTCTTGTGGGGAATCACAGCGGACATATGCACTTGAAATTATCCAAATGTGATTATATAATATATGTATGTGCATATGTATGTAAAATAGTCTTGCCAACAGGTCTGAGTAGGCAATTGAAAAACAAACTCCTACGTCAAAGACCAAACTCCACTAGTCTCTCAACATTCCCCTTCTGCTATATGGTGCTGTAAGAGATATTCAACAACATTGACATATTTTAGCTAATAAAGAGACGCTGGATAGGTCATGTGGTCCGGATGGATAAAAATACTCCAGCTTTGAAAGTTTTCGATACAGTACCCGCCGTTAGTAGCAAAGGAAAGGAAGTCCTTCATTCCAGTGAAAAAAGGTGGATATGGACCTGGCAGCACCTGGTTGGTGTTTCCAATTGGAGTCAAACAGCGAAAGTAAGGAACGAATGACGCACTATTGTCAACCCAGCTATAATCGGTGGCCGCACCAGTAAGGAGCTGAAAGTTTGATTTAGATTAAAAAAAAAAATTGAGGCAAATATTGCCAGACCCAAGAAATGTGTTGAGCTTTTCATCTAAGCGCCGATATGTTTCAACAATGAAGATGTATGGAACTCAAAACCTAAATCCCTCACCCGCCGGTAAACAATGGATAACTGAATAGTTTCTGTATAATATTACGAGGCTTCGGAAACAAATTTCTTCATAATTGATCAAGCTGAGCGGTTCATACTTTTGCTTTTTGAGTTAAATATCTGGAAGGATGGAACCACGACGGCACTTCGCTAGGTCTGGCAAAGTGTCTAGTGGGATAGACGCAAATTCAATTGTCAAATTTCGTTTTAAAATCTCTAATGGCTTAGTAAATAGTTATCACACGGACCAATTTAAATAGGAAAATGACTGGAAGCTGTTGGTACATAAAAAAATTGCATAAAAACCATTTTTAAATCTTCAGCAAATTGCTGTGGTTTCATTCCAGTAGTTGGATACTCTGCCAAGGAGCTTATAGTTTTTAAGAGACACTTATTATTTTATGCCAAAGGTACGCTCCAAAATGCTGGTCTAGTAAAAAGTCTAAAAGATGCTCCACGGTTTGCAGGGGTCAATTATGGAAAATGTCGATAAAATAATAGAAATCGTCGAGTTTGACTGTCATGCGCGCACTGTGTCGATGGCACAGGAGCTAAACATTGCACAATAAACAGTTTGGAAAAACTTGAAAAAGACGGATCCACAAATAAGCTCGATGAGTTAACGATAAAAAACCTCATGTAGCGTGTATCCATCTTCAAACTACTGCTTAATCGTAACAAAATCGACCCATTTTGGAAGTGGATGGTGACTGATGATGAAGTGTGGATCACTTACAACAACATCATATGAAAACGGTCATCGTCAAAAAGCAGTGAGCCGGCACAAATAGTCTACAAGCCAGAAATGACAGTCCGGAAGGTATTGGAATGTGTTTGGTGGGATTGGCAAAGAACTATCCTCTATGAGCTGATCCCCAAATTCTTAATTAACGAACGTCTGAAGATAACAATCGTCCAGAAGCGGCCAGCTTTGACCCACAGGAGGGTAATTATGTTTCATAAAGACAAAGCCGGACCCCACACATCGATAGTGACTCGTCAGAAGCTCCGAAAGTTTGATTGGGAGAATTCATCTTATAGTCTGGACCTCGCAGCAAGTAATTAACAACTGTTCCTTGGTGGGGAATGATTTAGCTGGTGAATAATTGGCCTTAAGAGAAGCCTTTAAAAGTCGCTTGTCCCAATTTTTGGCCAATAAAAGACAAGAGTGTCTATCAAATGGACATAATGGCATTAACTTCGAAATAACAAAAAGTTATCAAGCAAAACGTTGCATATTTCACATAAATCGGATAAATCCAACTATTGGAAAGAAAAGCCTTCAAATTAATGCAAAAATGAAGAATTATTTTTACTAGATTTTTAACATTTTCCAATTGTATAAGTTTCGATTATGTGAACCAAATGATCTGAACCAACTTCCGGGTCGAACGCCCCCTCCATTACATATTGATGTTTTCTTTACCAAAAACTGGAGGTACCTAGAGTTTATTCTAAGCCGCCTCCGAACGGCTGTTGGATTTTTTACGAGGATCTATGATTTTCATGTCCGAAATACATTCGAAAGGCTTGACATTCCCTGCCGAGGGTCGAACGCAATTAGAAAAATTAATTTTCTATAATTTAGTATGTTTAACTCGAACCCTGGCCTTCCGAAAGTTATTGGGAAGCGCTATTGACTCGGCTATTGTGGTCGCTATATGTATACATATGTATATGCAGAACTTGATATACATATGTAAGTGAGCTTTCTTGCGTTCAAAACTAAATTTTTTAGTAGATTTTAAATTATAACACCAAATGATTTTTATATATGTATGTACCTTAACAATTATTTTTCTTTTGCTTACGTTGTTTTACGTAACGTAATCCGTCTTTGCTAAGAATGTTATTGCTATTTGTTTTATTTATTGTTATTATTGATTTATTTATTTTTCATCGCTTTGTGCATGCCCTGTTTATTTGTTTATTTTTCAATGTTGTTTCATGTATGTACATATGTATTTACTTAAGCTCATGATTTTTTAGTCAAATATTTCGCGTTCCACTTGTAAATATGTATATTTCACCAAACACACACACACTGCTCTTTTGTTTTATTAAAATATGCTGATGTGGATTTCACACAGTTCGAGTTATCGCAAATATTCACGTGAATAACTAAGAAGACAAATTTGAAATTCTTTTGCTAGGCCCACACAGCCAATACATACATATGTATACATACAAAACTTTTGCACAAGAGATAAAAGAAATATTTTTTTTCACCAACCCAAAAAGCCAAAAAACTGAATATTTAATAAACAGAAGAGCAAGCCAATCGCCAAATGTCAAATTCCAAAATCACTTAAATATTTGGAAAGCTGCTTACCTCCGACGAACGCGCGCGTACCAACCAACGTTGTTTTAGTTGAACAAAAAAAAATGTACATATGTAAGTGAGCACGTTACTAAGCAGATAATTTTTATGTGTTTTTTTTTTTGTTTTTATATCTTTTTTATTATTTTTTTTTTTAACTTTTTTTCGAGTAAAACACTTTCACTTGCCGCCGCACACGGTTGTAGGACAGAATTTACACGCTCACTTGCTGCACATGATCTGAGCAACGCTTGGAATTCACAAAAATTTATCTAATTGTCGCGCTTCACATTTAATTGCACAACAATGTCACCGCGCTTGAATTGATTGAATTGCAGCTGCAACGTAGAATTTGAATGACAAAAAACACACACGGATGCGCGACACTGGGCCACAATGAAATCTGACTAATTTAACTAACGCCAGCGACCGAAGACAACGTCAATGGGAATGCACATATTATGTAGGTAGGCATGTACATACATATGTACAATACATACGGCTGTCGACTTCCCTTGCTGCTTGCTGCTTGCCGTCAATGATGCTCGCTCTACGCGCAACGTATTACGTTTTCAAATCAGCGCGAGATGCACATTTAACATGCGCTATGATACAAACAACACTGCCAACGTCCAGCTGTTGACATTAACACTTGGCATAATGCGCCGTTAGCGCACTGAGGTGAATTGCCAGGCTAATACGTTGGTTGAAGAGAGCACGTACTATGTGCTCTAGTAAGTATATGTTTACTGTGCGCTGATTGGTTGCAAACCTGTTTCCCTTCCAATGTGCTAATGGCGTTATGTGTGTGTGTATGTGACACAGGCCACGCCTTACTTTGATATTAATTTTTATTAATTGTATATTATGGTGTAGGAATGCAGTTTCAGCGTTCATTTTGAAGAAAGTTGCCCCAATGATTTTTTGGTGTGGGAGTGTGTGAGAGCGCGTCGCCGCATGTGTGTGTGACAAGGAAGCATAGCCGAAGTATTCAACGAGTTAAAGTGAATTGGTGTAGGATGCAGCAGTGTTTTCATGTTTATTGTTTCTTTTTTTTGCTATGCAGTTTAAAACCAAAGAAAATGGCGTTATTCAAACTGCAAATATGTAACTATATACATATGTGTGTGTATGTATGTATAATGGGAGAGGACTAACGACACACCTTTCTTTAGGGTTTGTTTGTTGGTTGCTGCTGCGGTTGCTGCGCTGCATTTTGACAGCACACAATGCATCAGCAGAAAATTTTGCAAAGGTCACGAAACACAGGTGAACTACGTATGTACATTTGTACGTATGTATATACTTTAGTAAATATGTAAGTATATATGTATAACAGTGGAAAAAGAGGAGGTTTACACTTCTATGGCAATTCTAAATAAGTTTTGAAATTAATTGGCTTAGATAATACGAGGTGTGCTCGAAATATAATGAGAATTTCTAAATTTCGCGTGCTTTTGTCCGATTTTCCAACATTTTTTTATTATTTACTTACTTGCGAGGGGATTAACAAACGTTCGGCCAGTTAATGATTTTCAATTGACTTTTGTAAAAAATACCAAATTATTTGCAATTACTTTATTAGTTTTCCTTTCAAAGTTTAGAACGAGCGGCTAAAATGGAGACTAGAAAACGCAAGATAGCCGAGGATAGGTCAGACGAAATTTCACCACCAACGCAAACAGAAATTCGTCATGTGATTCTCTTCGGTTTTCTACATAATTTACAGTCAATACAAATATTCAGTGAATACCAAATTGCTTAGAGAACGTTTGCACCGTCTTTAAAGACTATTTCTAAGTGGTTCCGAAGATTCCAGACCGGAAATTTTTCCATAGAGGACAAGCGCCAAACAGGCCGATTAAAATCTTCCACTGATGACGTCACTGTAGCTCTGGTGAAGTCCAAAATTGACGAAGACCCACGATTGACACAAGAAATGATTGCTAATGAATTGGGCTTGAATGCCTTAGCTGTATCGTAAATACTAAGTAATCTTCTGGGATACACGAAGAAATCTGCTCTATAGGCAACACGAATTTTAAATGAGGCACAAACAGACGCTCGAGTGCATTTTGCTAAATTTTTCCTATACAAATTCAAATATGGACAGTCTAGCAACTTTAGTAAAGTCCTTACTAGTGACGAATCTTGGTTCTATAAGTACCAGATCCAGAAACCAAAAAACAGTAAATAATATGGAGTCGAACAGGAGGAAACCCACCCGTAAACTCTAAGCAGCAAAAATCAGCAGCAAAAGTAATGATGTCAGTTTACTTCACCCGACCTAAAATCGTAGCTGCTATTCCACTGTAAAAGGGTCAGACGGTAACTGCAAAGTGATGCCAAAAGGTTTGTTGGAAAACAGGAAGAAAGAGCATTTGTGACGCTACGTTCGACATCATGACAACGCGCCATCCTACACTGCTGAAATAAGGAGTAGATTTATTGAGAAGAAATACGTCCAGCTCCATATTTCCCGGATATACGTGTAGCACCTTGTGATTTCTGGTTACTTTCACAAATTAATACAAATTTAAAAGGAAAGATCTTTAAGGGGATAATTAATGCGGTTAATGCTGAACTTGATAAGCTTAAAATGCAAGATTTGAAAACTATTTTCAGAAGTGGATCTAGGATAGGCTTAAGAAAGGCATTGAAATCAATGGCGATTATGTAGGGAAAATAAAATAGGACAAAGATTACAGATAAATACAAAAAGATTTTTTATTTATTTTATTTTTCTGGTCAACTTACCGAACTTTTGTTAACCTCCTCGTGTAAAGAAAGTTTCTAGCTACAAGGGACGCCTCACTTTTTCGCGACCTAAGGTAGTTAGAGATGACACATCATCTCGTTACTGATAATACTAATGAAGAGACTCAGAAGTTTTAATTATTAGGTTCATTAACTTTTCGTTCGTGGAGCAAGCAACAACACTATGTCAACGGCAACTGGAGATTCTCGCAATTTGGAGCATTGTGCTGTGATTAAATTGATTACTTGCCAAAGGGAACTACAACTAACTGCCAGTATTGCGCTCATTTGTTGAGTCGTACAGAAGAGACGTGGCAAGTTGGAGCGCGGAGTGCTGTTTCTTCAAGACAATGCACCTGTTTACAAATATGCCTTAAAAGCTACTGGATTCATAGAAATTAACCATCCACCCAACAGTTCGGACTTGGCTTCCAGTGACTCTTTCCTTTTTTTTCAAATTTAAAAAAGGAGCGACGAGGGCGAAGATTTTCAGACGACACGGAGATGCAAGCGACATTTTGAAGAAAAATGGAAAGAATATTTTTTCAGATAGTACTTTTTTTAATAAGTACTTTGGTCTGCGCTCTAGGGGAATTTGCTGATATAGCTAGGAACGCCCTATATAAAAATATCAATGTATATGGTACATACATACATATGTCGACATATGCCGACAGTCGGGCGGCAATTAAGGCAATAATCATATCGTGTTGCTTCAGAAAATGTCATTAGGCACAGAGAAGCAGTGGACAGAGTGCCCGAGGATAAACGTCTGCATACCTGCATACTAAATGTCTATGAAGATTGCCAAAAGTAGCATTCACTCGTCTTGCTAGTGACCAGTACACAAAAACAAATGCTGCTAAAAACGATCTATAATGAAATTTTGCAAAGAGGCTGGGCGCCTGATCAAAGTGAGATGGAACGCATTAACGACATGCAAAACCACCAAGGACAGTTGTTGATCCAATGACGGGTCACAACCTGCTGGCAACCCATGCAAGCAGATTGGGCATTAGTAGCAGTGACACCTGTAGGAAGTGCAAGGCAGGAGTCATGACTTCAACTTTAGAACACCTTCTCTATTTCTGTCCTGTCTTACCCAGAACTCATGTTAGATATATCGTAGCTTCGGAGTTCAAAGGGCTAAAGAAGGTTTCAAAATTGAACTTGGTAATAAAACGAACCTAGATCTGGCACTACAAAAGACCAACGAGTCTTCTTAAGGCATAACAATCTTTGAATGACAATTAGAGGAAATTGCTGATGATTGTGGCATATCGATGGGATCATGACTAATTACATGCCATATAAACACATTTATCTTTAAATCAACCTACACCCCAAAGACAGTTGCCAAAATAGGACTTCATAAATGGTTGTATCGGATTTTGCAAGTTGTTTTTTCTTTAGTCGAGCATCGTCGAGGAAAATTGTTTCACCTTTTTAGATAAGTTCTGATTGTGTCACCTCGATGCTCTTTCCCGGCCTCGGGTCGTCTTCAACTAAACTGTGCTACTTGTACATCATGACTTTTCCCTGGCAAGAGTCCCCGTAAACGTGTGACATCTCATTCATTATGGTCACAACTGATTTTCGTTGCTTAGTAAGGAACACGTTACGATCCAAATGAGCCTAATCACGTCCCACTACCCTCTCATTTCGTGAACACAAAAACGCTCCTTCGTAGGTTTATATAAAGATCTAAATTATTAAAATATTACTTTCAGAGTGTCCGGGCACCACCCAGGACCCGCTCATTTCGTTGTAAGGATCGTGTTATTTGGGATTCATCTCTTCAACGAATGTGGAGCAAACTTAGTTTCCCCCTTAAGAATCGTCTTTGGATCCGTCCATGAATGGTAACTGGAAATAATTATCTTCTTCTTCTTTACGGGGGTAGTCACTGCTTATGCGATTATAGGCGAGTTAACAAGAGAGCCGAATTCATTCCTTCTTTTCGCTGCTTGGCGTCAAACGAAAGTACCAAATGTTCTTTCCAACGGAGTGAAGGTCTTTTTCTTCCTCTCGATTCGCTGAACTATGTCGGTCACATTGATATCAAGTGAAGATGAATCAATGATATTCGGAGGAAAATAAAGGGCTCGTCTCCCAAGTAGTTTGTAGATCAATTTTTTCAGCGAGTTCGACAAACCGGTTAACGACCTGCGGGTATGAGGTTTGAGAATTTACCCGCGATAAGGCATGCCTGTCGTAAGAGCCAACTAAAATCTAATAGTACGCGCAATCCAATAGTATACCGCAACGAACCCGGAAGAATCTTCGGAAACCAATTCAGTGCGTGCTCGTCCAGTGCGTTTAGAGGTAGCTCAAAGTGTGCTCGAACAGCCGTCAACTCGACACCGTTGGCAGGAATTAAACATTTCGCGCACTTCCTTGTGTAGATCGCCGATCTTTAGCTCGTTATACTCAGAAAGTGTGCTGACAAATTAGGTCGGTAGGCAGAACAGAATGGGATACTGCAAAGCCAGCCGCAGCAAGCACTAGCCGGAAAGCAAATTTTTCTTGTCTTCTGCACGGAACAGATGGACCTTC
The DNA here is from genome assembly GCA_037013455.1 of Ceratitis rosa. Classification (NCBI taxonomy): domain Eukaryota; kingdom Metazoa; phylum Arthropoda; class Insecta; order Diptera; family Tephritidae; genus Ceratitis; species Ceratitis rosa. Next base: position 8,526,540 of record JAWMAG010000001.1, on the reverse strand, counting down.
AACGCCTTTAGAGTTTTTGAATTTTTATACACTTGGGAGCTTGGATTATTCCGAACGCTTTGTAAACGCTGAAGCGTTTTTCAGCCGGGCTCATCCTCCAATTTGCGATGAGCGTCTTGATATTTCTACCAAAAAATGGAGGAACCTACAATTTATTTTAAGCCACCCCCGAATGGTCAACGGATTTTTATGAGGAGCCTTCATGTCATATCAGAAATACACTCGCGAGGGCGGATGTTGGTCCAACCACAACTCGAACCCTGGCCTCAGAAAGACATTGCGCAATGCTCATACACACATACATATATGCATATATATTAGTATTATAATAAAGCAAGCGATGAGCCAATTGGACTAGTATAACCAACTGTTTCTTTCTAATTTGAATCCATTTGGTCTGCTGACCTCGTCGAAACGCAGACGAAAATCATAGTCAAAAGCCCAGTTCTTTTTTTTATGAAGATGTCTTCTTTATTTCAGCCTTAAAACCTGTAGTACTTGTAATATAGACATCTCTTTTTGTATACTAAACCAGTTGTTGGACAACTGTTGGTATAACTACATACATAATTAAGTAAATATTTAAGTAAAAATCAAAAAATGAACAACCTTTAGGTAATAAGATCAAAATAAGAAAATTCCAATTGTGCCTGAATATAAGGTTTAATAAAATATACTATGTACCAAAAGAAACTGAGCAAACAAAAGCAAAAAAATTGAAATCAATTAGAAAAACTTTGAGTAGATTTATTTTCACCAATTTCTTGCTATTTTCAAGCACTTTCATCGACCATCAAGCTGCTTAAGGCGTCAGTCGCTTGGGATCACGTGGGAACATTGAAGTCTTACGAATGTTGTCCAAACCCAGATAGAGCATGACAACACGCTCCATGCCAATACCACCGCCAGCATGTGGTGGGCAACCGAAACGGAACGATTCAATGTAAGCAGCAATTTTTGTGATGTCTGGAAGGAAAGAAATTTTTGTGTAGAAATTCAAATTGGAAAATATTGGAAATTTTACGACACCTACCAATACCATGATGTTTTGCACGTTCTACAAGAAAATCAGGATCGTGGATACGCTGCGCGCCGGAAATGATTTCCTCACCACGCATGAACATATCATATGAGTTGGAATAGATGGGATTATTGGGATCGGGCATTGTGTAGAAAGGACGAATGGCAAGTGGAAATTTGTCAAGTACATAGAAATCAGTATCGTATTTAGCTTTCACAAGTCTGCCTAACAATTTTTCATTGGGCGTTGACAAATCTTCCTCATCGCCAGTTTCAATGCCTGCTTCACGCAACATTTTTACACCTTCCGCAAATTCTAATATCAGTGGTGGTTCGAGAAATTTAAATGGTTCCGCTTTAAATTGCTGATTGACCGCTTCAATTTCTCGACTATAATTATCACGTAAGCCCTTGAATATACCGGTGAATGTATCAGCAATGGTATGCAAGACTTCATGATAATGATATTTGAAAGCCATCTCCAAGTCGAGTCCAACGAATTCAGTCAAATGGCGATGTGTGTTGGAATCTTCTGCACGAAAAACGGCGCCAACAGTGTAAACCTTATCGAAATCAGCAGCAATAGCCATTTGTTTATATAACTGTGGCGATTGTGCCAAATAAGCGGATTCTATACAAAAAAAAATATATAAGAAAATTTAATTTTAAAAATAAGTATAAAAGTTTGCAATTTCTGCTACACACCTTTGAAGTAGCTGACGGTGAAAACGTTTGCACCACCTTCACTAGCAGCAGATATAATTTTAGGTGTATGAATCTCGGTAAATCCTTTAGCAGTCAGAATATCACGGAATAAACGACATACGCCAGCTTCCAAGCGGAAAATCGCTTGATTCGCTGGTGTGCGTAAGTCTAATACGCGATTATCCAAACGGGTATCTTGATTAACGCGAATATTTAAGCCTTCTGGATCCTATAAAATTAAATTTGGAAAGTTTACAATCATATGAAAATCATGAAAATAATATATGTTGTGACATACATCGGCATTATCAGGTCGGGAGGCATCTTCTATTTGCAGTGGCAATTGTGGTTTTGCCTGCGATACAACGAAGAGCTGCTCAATGCATAATTCAATTGTTTGTTCAGTACACGATTCAATCTTATTGGGCACAGAAACGACTTTGGCTTGCACATCGATAATACTTTCCTTGCTTACACTGTAAAAATAAAAAAAAAAGTTAGTGAATATATTATTTATTATTTTTGTTTGGCAAAACAAAAACATACTTTCCGCTAAATTTCACCATTTGTTTGGAAACTCGTTCGTTCACAGCTAGAATGCATTGCACTGTGCTGCTTTGTTGACGCAGGACCAAGAAACATTGTTTTCCCTTCGCCCGAGATGTATGCACTCTACCACGCACCCACACTAATTGATCTCTATGTTCCGATTGGCTTAACTCGTTTACAGACACAAATTTGCGTTCCTCAAATTTCTCTTTCGATTGTATAAGACCAGTAGAACCATAACGTCCAGCCGATACATCAACGGCATCACCAGCATCCTCACCGTTGGCAGCCATGTTAGCAGCTTTACTTTCAGCTTTCTAACAAACAAAATAAAGAAATATAGAAGAATACAAGTGATAAGCATATAAATAATATATTTACCTTCGCAGCTTTCAATGCCTCTTTCGCTTGCTTTTTCGCTGCTTTCTTCGAAGTCGCCTCGCCTTCAACTGCACTGGCACTAGTGGATACGTTCTCCTTATCTGCTACCATTTTGAATGTTTCTTTTCGTCTATAAGTGATAATCAAAGAAATAATCACAATATTATAAAATAACGAGCTAAGGCGTGCACTAATAGTACAAAAAAACACAGCAACAAGTCAAACTAAAGATAAACTACATTATTCGTCACAGCATACATTTATACAAAAGTGAAATACATACAAATCTACCAATTTAGATTATTAAAGGGGTGCGGGTCGGAGATAGGCTATGTTTCGTATGAAGTTTCACTATTGCGTCATGTGTGCAAATTTAGTTTTTCAATTACAATTCCACATATTATTTGCCTTCACACATTTACAGTGCATTGCACTGAAAGCTTCCGGCTGGTTTCATATCACTTTACACATTTTATTTCTGGTCCACAGCTGCACTACCGGTGCTAATAGTCACCTCTCGCCCTCTTTATAGAACCAACGAAAAATCACATGTAGTAATTGTAACTTTTGATACACATTTCCGTTGTAAATATTTAACTGCTCCATGTATTTTTCCCGAAAACTTAAAGTTTCTTTCACAAATCAATACTGCTTACCTTTTTAATAGATTTTTATCTCGATTTCGTTCGAAATTTGTGCTCAAAAACACACAAAATGCAACACAACACGCGTTTCACATCCACTGCATCCCATAAGAAATGCCAAAATTCAGTTGTCATCGTATTGACAGTTCTCTGCGTGCGGACGTGTCAGTACAGGGTTGTATGGACTTTATGATTTTAAATTATTTCTGATTTTTAAAAAAATCATTTAAAAACAAAAAGTTATGGAGAATCTGAAACAATACTAGTGAATTCTATAATATATCACAAAACACACAAGCAAATATGCAATAAAATGTTAATTATTTTAATTTAATGTTTAGAATTCATTTGTTAGGCAGTCGTGTCACTCTGTGTTCCTATTTACTAGGCTAGTACTGCCATATCTAAAAGAGAAAAATAACCGCAAACATTATTTCGAATACCAAAAATATTGGTAGGTGCATGACTTAAGCCCGCATTACTAACCACTCGGCTGCTAAATCGAATATTAAAGTTTATTAATTCAATTAAATACTACATTTCGAGATTAACAAAAGTAAATCTACTCACCAAAGTCTTTTGAAAAGAGTTTAAAGAAAGAGTTCTGTCTTTTATGAATATATTTCTTTATTATAAATAGAAAAAAGCAATAGTTCGTAAAATTGTATGACTTAAAATTAATTCTTAAGCATTTTATTTTGATACATATTTTGTATTCAAGAAAATTTAACTTTTATATCTTAACTCTGTAAATATTATTATTAATAATATAAATCTTGTCTTGAATTTTAAATAAACAAAGAACAAATTTTATTTAAACAGCTCCATTTTAAAACTAAACTCCGTAGAAACATTCGCTTACATTTACAATTCTCTTACGAGTGTAAGAGAAAACATCTCTTCGGAGTTTCTGTACACAATTTGGCTAACAGTTTAGGTTTTAAATATTTATTTACAAATATATAAAAATATTTACATACATACATACATATAAGCATAACTTATAATGAAATTGTAGGTATACATACATTAATTATTTATAAATAGTGACTTTTTATTACGGTTTGATTGCTTATTTTCATATATGTACATGTGTGCATTATAAATACAAATAAACTTTATTGAATATTTATATGTAAAAAATTGCTTTCGTTGTTTTTAATTAGTAATTATTATAAATTACAAAATTAGTCATATAGGAACTGTAAATTTGTTTTAACAAAAAAACTATTTTACACCCAGTTAAAATTCTGACTAATTTCGACATCTAAAGTGACTAGAAATTTTTTCTGTAATCTATAAATATTTTCCTTTATATTTATAAAATTATTGCTCTCTGCTCGATGAAAATCTTTGAAATTTTAAGTATATTTTACATAACATGTTCGAGTATTTTTAGGTACACTGATGATCGGTGGGTAAGTTTTTTTGTTTTGCTTTAATAAATGACGAGTAGAGCGTATAGCTAATGTTATTATCTACCCATTATTGTGGGCTCATCCGCCATAGCCACTTCATCGTTAGGCGCTTTGGCACCCTTCTTCTTGCCTGAATACCAGAGGAACAACAAGCCACACACCAAATTCACGATGAAAGTGAACCAAGCCAGGTAGACGCCATAACCATATCTAAGAAATTCAGAAAAATAATTGTTATTAGAGAGTTTTAGAAGCATTTTTTGTTAAAATTTTTTCTAATTGTTAATTATATACATATATATATAGAAAGGCAAACTATATAAAAAACTATATTTTTTCTTGCAAACTTTTCTTAGAGACTGCCATATACACGTGGCATCACCAAAGAAGCTACCGCGAAATACTTCGGAAACGAAACGGTAAATACATACAGTTCCGGTCGAACGGCAAATGAATTTAAACGGTTGTTAAATGTTTATGTAAAATAATGCGAAAATTTTTTATACTTAAACTACTTAGTTCAGTGAAAGTTAAGGTGATATACTTTTTAACTACTTACGTAAGTTCGGCACCCTCAGGATAAGCATAAAATAAGTTAATCCTTGTGTATTCGACGGACAAAATAAGTGACTGTATAACTACTACCGCAGTCGACGCAGCAACTAAGTCAATGCCGCCCGCTAAACGTTTAAACATATAACGCGGATTCTTAAAAGTGTAAAATGAGAAAATAGAACCCAGAGTCATAACGAAAACAGTGATGCAAGCAAAAGAAGCCTGTGTGCGTATGTACTCTGCAATATTAAATATAATTTGTTCATATTAAGTGCACCTATAGCTATAGTTAGCAAAGTGATTTATTACATACCCATAACCTCAAGATCAATACTGGGATCATTACGTAGTGCTTCCGAATTCGCAAACATATCAATGTACTTGCAACGTTCTAGAAAAACATAGCATTCAATGCCACAAACGCAACATTTATTTACTCTTATTTGTTGTAACTATTAACTACTTACCAACTGGTTGATAAACATAACCATTTGCTTCTCGTCCCTTACTTGGCGGGTGTGGCGGCACCAATTGTAATATAACTTGGTTATCATCCAATACATATGCCGGTACACCCAAATCTCGTACATATGGCCAAAAGAGTTTCGGCACATATTGCTTCTCATTCCAACCTTCGAATATTGCCATTTGTGCTACTTCCGGTATTACAAAATAGTAAAACGTCGAATCGACCATCACCTTTTGCAATGCTGAACCGAAGATTTTACGCGATTCTATTGCACGTACATTAAGTGGATCAATTATAATGGGTTTCTGAGCTGCGGGTACTATTTCGGGTCGTGCAGCCGTAGTATTGAGTACAAGTTTTTCAAAAATTTTTTTAAATTCCTCAAATTCGACTACATCATTACGTACCCAATGTGCAAACATACGTTGTTTAGCGGATTCGGTGAAATTCGTTAGTGGTGTATCGACAAATTCTTCACTAAATTTTCGTACAAAATCAAGTTGTGATGCATTTAATTTGGCATCCATTAACGTAATGGGGTTTACATAAGCAATTGAGGTAAAGTTACGTACAACATTGGCGGTTGGCAAGGCGTTGGGAGTTTTCGTGTGACGACAATAACGCCACAAGCCGGAGTGAGAGTCCATGAAGAAGCGACGTGTCTCCGGTATGAATATACCTAGTGGAAAATAATATTTTCATATATGTTTTGAATAACTTTAAATATAGAAAATAAAGTCAAAATGTAAATTAAAAGATTTTGTACACAGCAACACAATATTGATGGTGATAATCAAGAAACCAACTTTTGGAATTAAGTGAGTGAGAAAGTGAAAAAATTTATGTTTTGTCATTAAAAAAAAATAATCACGCAGTTTTTGTCTGTTTTAGTAAATCGCTCAGTTGTGTTTGATAAATACGTGTCTCCAACGCATCAGTTTAACACACTCTTCAGGATTTATAGAAAAAATTTTCAACAAAATATTTCTAATTGTGTGAATATATCTCATAAATAAAATAATTTAGTGCATTTAAAGTGAATAAATTTTTGCGCCAATCATAAATTAAATCGATCATTAAATTAAAAGCGAGAACAATGTAAACGCTCAACTAAAGTGTGCAGAAACTAGTTGCCAATAAAATTTTAGCATAAAGGCCACTAAAGTTATATACGAAAACAAACTATTAGTATTTGAGCCGATGTATGAAATAGAGGCGGATTGCAGCTATAAAACACTGTTGCTACAAATAAACAATTACAAAAAAGAATATAAAAATTGCCATAAAATTTTTCTACTGCGAATAACTAGCTCGTCATTAAATTTTCAATTTTGCTTTGTACAACATACTGTCGATCATTATGGCAATTGATGAGCCGAAAATTCGAAATTTTTAATAATAATATCAAAAGCAACGTATGTAACACAAATTACCGTAATAAGGAAATACTATAACATTGTCGTTTAACATATTTACGAAATTGTTTGTACGTATGTGTGCCTGTGTATGCGTTTAAGTGAGTGTGTACTTTTATTTACATATTAAAATAAGCAAAATTCTATATGTTTGTTTTTTTTGGCTTTGTAAAGTCGAAATATTTGTAAACAATATACATATGTGTGTAAATATTTATCTATGCATATTTTCTAATATTTTTGCTGACATTTCACCTACCTTTTCCACCCGTTATAATAACCCAACGATCAGTGGAAATGGCAACAATCCACATGATGAGCGACAGCACCATCAATACACTGCAACCGAATAGTACGCGACGTTGAAACATATATGCCGCCATAAGCGGTTTCCGTTCCTCCTCACGCCCGAGCGTTGAGCTAGAGACATCACGTATCATTTTGCTGGCAATGGATATGTCGGTGATGCTGTCAAGTGACGCTGCTCTAGTGCAGTTAGCAGCAGTGCTGCGTTTATGGATAGTATGCCGTTTAGATTATATCTTTTTGTTGCGATTTTTTGTGTATTTCAAGGTTGCTTCTTGTGCCTGCACTTAACTTCCATATGCTTCTTTTGTTACGCATACGTAACTTTATGTGTCTGACAACGTGTCGCTCATACGCAGTGTAGACCCAAGTTTTGGTTACTGAAAGAGAGGTGAACAAATTGTATTTATTTACTTTTTTTGTATAGAAAACGATTATAAAAAAAAGCAAACAGGCGTGTTTATTTAATTTAAACAAATGTGATATTAAATTTATTTTTATAGCATTTTTTCGACATATTAAAAAATAAATCACAATGATAAAATTTTTTTTTGTATTTTCAGGTGCTGGAGTCAATAGTTATCTGATTTCTGTTAATTACCACTGGAAACCTTTATGTCTGTGTATGTAATATAAACAATCATTTTCATGGCATATTTAAAGGAAATAATTTTTGTATATTTTCAGACTTTATAGTGGACAGATATCTGACTTCAATATCCACTAGTTTTGCTACTCGAAAACTGTGTATTTCTCTGCGATTAATTTAATAAAAGTAAGTATTTTCTATATTAAAATATAAAAACTCAGCAGGAAAAAACCATTTAATTAAATAATTCCTAGAAATTACAAGAAAACTATTCACTCAAAGTTTTTTCGTTAGACTAAAAATTTGTATGCTATAGGTTAGCAAGCAAAATTCCTATTGTTATTGGTTTTTATATCTTTTAAAATGTATTCTATAACATTTTTTTATTTAATTTACATTATTTTTAAATTTATTTTTAAATAATTCCACGGTTTGTCAACAAAATCGCCGGCACCACTGTCACCGCTGTCACCTATGGCATATTGACGTTGAATTATGTCCACACATCATTGCCAAATATGTGTGCGTGGGCGTGTCAAGGTGTGCGTGCAAATGTGCGGTGAATATAACAACAACCGCTTGGATTAAGTGTGCAAGTGGTTGTCTATTTGGGCCAAATTGTACAATTTAAATTTGTAAAAAACAAAAAAACAAAAAAAATATTTGCTCGTGTGTTCGCTTGTCTTAGATATTTATTTTTGTATGTGTATAAGTACATACACTTAGTGTTGCCAAAATAGTTGACTGTCAAAATGTCAAAATTGCGTTCGACTTAATATTTCACTAATTATACGACTGTTTAGAGGTTTGGCTATGTGTAAATATGTCGCCGAAAGATTTTGTTTTGTTGTTGCGGCCCACTTTATTTCGCTATTACATTTACTATATAAATAAATAGTTGTTGATGCTCGATTTGTCTACACATACATGTATGCACATAGATCTTATGTGCACACGCTCACGTCGTTAAATCATATTTAAATAAACAAATTTCCACTACAAAAATTTTGCAGGAGAAATATATACATATATGATTTGTTTGTTTATGAAGGGGTTTGACTGCCGGTCATATTGCGTGCTGCTCGTGTACCTTGAAATTAAAGCTGGAGTAAAATGTGCTACAAATAGATCAGCAGACAATATTTACATCTTACTTTCGCAAAGACATTTATATATGTATGTAGTCTGCTGCTTATACACGAGTCTTTTGAAGAATAAAAATAGTGTTTACCTACAAAACTTTCAAGGTGGTAGTTCATGGCACATTTTTCAGTTCTTTTTGAAAAAAAAATTTGTAAATGATTTTTTACAAAATAATTACTTTAAATATTTTAACGAATCATAATTATCATTAATTCCTGCTTATTAAGCTTAAATAACCAAGTATTTTGTTCTGTTGTGGGCTAGGTCATGTGCTATCTCACTAGTTTAAATGTTACCGTAATCCAGCAAATTGCAGTATGTTAGCAGATATCAATAGCTGCTGAAATAGCAGTACAAGAAATAACTGAAAAATAGCAGCTTTCGCTATTAGAGGATTAGAGGTAATTTTCGTATAGTGTGTTGTACTAAAAATTGTTTATCTGTGATAATTGTAAATAAATAAAAAATAAACCATAAAAGAGGTAAAAAACATATATATATCAATATTGTGAAACAAAAGAACAACATACGTTACGGAGTGATGAAATTAATTCAGAAGTGGCATACTATGTTAAATGAAAAGACTATAAGTAAAAAAATTATGATATGTACGATGCAAATTTGATATAAAATCAGAAAACTATGAATATCTATATACGCAGCTAGAAAGAATTAATTTTCTATACTTTTGGATGCTTGTCGAACCGGAACTCTAGCCATGACCTTCCGAATGACAGTACGCAATGCTAACCACTCGGCTATTGCAGCCGCCACATATGTTGTGGAAATGTTAATTAATCACTAGCATTGGACGAGTGGTTAGAAGTGCGTCTACCACTCGAAAGGTTATGGGTTCGAAATCTGGCCAAACAAACGTTCAAAATACAAAATTAATTTAATATCAATATTCCATTGTTTTCACAGGAGTAATGGCTTTAAACGGTCAATTTGGTTGACATAAATTTAGACATGACCGAGAATGTATACCTATATGTGCATAAGAATAATATATATTTGTACGTATATGCTTAGTTTCATATGCGAATTTGTAAACCAGCATGATTATGACAAGTACACAATGACTAAAAATAACTAAACATATCTATTTGCTTTGTAAATTGAAAATAACAAACAAACCGATGCGTAAAATTTTAGTCAAGGATGAGCACGTGTACCATATAAGCTTATACACTTACGAGCGCATATGGCATGCATATATGTATTTATGTATCTACATACAAGCTAATTTTTCACATAGCCACACTCCCTTTGCTCTAAACTGTTGCGCTCTTGACTCTTTACTTGGCCTTCATAAAATATTAGCAAATGTTAGTGTTGCATTCAACACGAAATTTTCGCGCATTGCTTACGTACTTACATACTTTTATATAAACATACACGTATATGCATATGTATATTCCTGTTTGTATTAAAGAGTTATTGCCCTTTTTTGTTTTCACTTCTATTCATGTAGAAATATTATGGCTTTAGACATGCAAATATGCATTTATACATGTACAAGTGTTTGAGTTTAACTACATATAAATGTCTATGTTTTATTTTGTTTAACTTGGCTAACACTTGGCATTTTACTGCTCTACTTGACTCAAAAGTCTTTTGCTTGCCACTTTGCTTCAGTTTCCTCACTGTTTGCTAATGCCTTCTCACCAAGAGTGTTCGTATATGGCTGAATGAATGTATATATAACTGTATATGTGTATATATCTCTCTTCTTTGTGGGATTTTCCCATTTATTTTTACCCATTTGTTTCAAGTGATTTGGCTTTTACTTCGAAGAGCTGTTGATAATTATTTTTTTTTTTTATTTTTTATTTTTTTTTTTATTTGTATTAAATTTTGAATTTTTCTATCCCGTATAGACAACAACAATTTTTTTTATTTGTTGTGCTTAGCAAAAAAATTTGAAATATAGCCAAAGAAAATTTTAAAAACATTAACAAGTTTACCCATCTAAATTAAATAAAGCTTTATTACTAGAAATTATGTGCATGTTAAGATCTATTATGTTTTATTGTTTTTCGAAAAAAAAATTAAATTAAAATTTTTTGTTGTTCAGATTTAAAACATTGTGGTATATTAAAAGATGAAAAAAAATTAAACAATTTTCAATAAAAAGAATTCAGAAATCTTGTCTGAAAAATTATGGAAATTCATTGCACAAAAATTATTTAATTGCAAGCCACAACAAATCTGAAAATATCGAGCTTTATCTAGTCTAAAATTAATAATTTTTTTCCCTATTTCAGAGACTTATCATTTATTTGTTATCCCGCGCTACACGCTATAGCTTTCGCAATTTTTTTAGCAGAATTTCTAATGTTGCAGAGAAATTTAAAAATACTGTTTTATCGGTTTTGAGGTTATGTCATATTTTTAATGTGTAAAATTGACTATCTCATCGAGAATGTCTCGAAAAAATTTTCTTAAATTATAAACAACGTCAGTTTCTAGCTTCGACATTAGAATTTAAAATCTATTTACTAAATAATTTATCGACACGTTGAAGGACATATTCTAAAATTAATGCTTTTTGAAAGAAATTGGCCTACAATTTTCTAGCCTTCAATTTGCTGTCATAAATTACTTTTAGTTCATACTAAATTATGATAAATTAAAAATTATGATAAAAACAAATGGATAGGCAACATTTTTCTTCTCTAACCGCTGATATTAGACAAAAAAGATGATTTTCGAAACATTCCATTTCGTTTGCATTATAGACAATTGAGTTTTTTATGTATCGTCAACATCATTTAACGAAGACCGATTTGACATGTTTTGACGAAGATGCATACGTATGCATGTACATACGAGTATGTACTTGTAGAATTCTTTCTTTTATTTTCTAGAAAATTCTTATTGCTGATAATTTATTATTTTTTAAACAACAAACAAATATTTTTTTGCTGCTTATTTATTTATTTTTAAGATAATTTTGAAAAAAAAACAACAAAATTTTTTGAATAACTTTTAGAGTTTGACAAATATATTGACGTTATAAGTGAATCAGCTTTCGCCCTTGTAAACTTATTTCAAATATTATCAGCTCAAATATCAGACAATACTCGCCACCTATGAAATATGTATTTAGAAAATATTTGATTTTTCTCACTACAAAAAACAAAAAATCATTTTCAAAGAGTTAATTGTATAAAAAAGTCAACGCCCTCGTCGCAATATTTATTTTTTTTTAAATAAATTTTTAAAATATTTTTTTTTCACAAGAGAAGAAAAGAATTTTATGCAAAAATAAATAAAAATAATATTCATTTAGAATATAATAAATTAGCTGAAATTCCCAAAACGCTGCTATAAACCATACACATAGCAAGCAATACATATATATATATATAGGGTCTATAACTGCACCTACACAAAGTGGGCTGGCGCACAACGCCATGCAATTGGCAGTACTAATGGGATGTAGAAATAAGTGTTTAAAAATTTTAGAGACAAATTTACGGTAATTCTGTTTTTTCTCCTAAATAATATAACAACAAATTTATATATGTACGAGTATGTATATTTGTTTAAGGATATACTTTGCATTTTTATTGTCATTTTGGAATGTGTGACATATAGTATTTCGCATATAAAATGCTACACATACTAATACATACATATGTATGTATGTATGTATACAAATGGTGCTTCACATATAAATTAAGTCACGAAAAGTCTTTTTGGCATTTTAGTTGTTAACCAAAATATGCGCAAAATATTTTTAAAAAATTTTGAGTGAAAAGAAAAGATGGCAACAAAACTGACATTTCTATTTCCTCTCATATGTATACATACATACATATCCTTATATGTATTAGGTTAAATTAGCAAGAGAATTCATGTTTACATTTTTTTTAAATAAGTAAGACCAAATAAAAATAAACATAAAATATAATAAAATAAAAAAAACTAAATAAAATAAAGTAAAATAACATAAAATAAAATAAAATAAAATAAAATAAAATAAAATAAAATAAAATAAAATTAAATAAAATAAAATAAAATAAAATAAAATAAAATAAAATAAAATAAAATAAAATAAAATAAAATAAAATGAAATGAAATGAAATGAAATGAAATGAAATGAAATGAAATGAAATAAAATAAAATAAAATAAAATAAAATAAAATAAAATAAAAAGAAAATAAAATAAAATAAAATAAAATAAAATAAAATAAAATAAAATAAAATAAAATAAAATAAAATAAAATAAAATAAAATAAAATAAAATAAAATAAAATAAAATAAAATAAAATAAAATAAAATAAAATAAAATAAAATAAAATAAAATAAAATAAAATAAAATAAAATAAAATAAAATAAAATAAAATAAAATAAAATAAAATAAAATAAAATAAAATAAAATAAAATAAAATAAAATAAAATAAAATAAAATAAAATAAAATAAAATAAAATAAAATAAAATAAAATAAAATAAAATAAAATAAAGTAAAATAAAACTAAATAAAATAAAGTAAAATAAAATAAAATAAAATAAAATAAAATAAAATGAAATGAAATAAAATAAAATAAAATAAAATAAAATAAAATAAAATAAAATAAAATAAAATAAAATAAAATAAAATAAAATAAAATAAAATAAAATAAAATAAAATAAAATAAAATAAAATAAAATAAAATAAAATAAAATAAAATAAAATAAAATAAAATAAAATAAAATAAAATAAAATAAAATGAAATAAAATAAAATAAAATAAAATAAAATAAAATAAAATAAAATAAAAAGCAAATAAAATAAAATAAATTAAAATAAAGGATAAAATATAATAAATCAAACTAAGATAAAATAAAATAATATAAAGTAAAGTACAATAAAATAAGATAAAAAAAATAAAATAATATCAAATAAAACAAAATAAAATAAAGTAATCTAAAATAAAATAATATAAAAAAAATATAATGGAAAAAGTAAAAGATAATAATAAATAATGAAGTAAACAAATAACCTCACCTCGATTATTCTTTGGGCAAGTTATCGGACCAATTCATCAAATATTAGGAATAATGGATCGTTTCATGTATACCGACATTTTAGAAAATGTGGTGCTGTCATATGCTGAAAAGGAGATACTTTTGAAATGGAAATTCCAACAGGAATAAGCATATCTCGAGCATTGTAAACCTAGGTTGAGACGTAAAGGCATAGACGTTTTAAATTGGTCTGCTCAGTCTCCTGATCTCAACTCTATTGAGAAGTTATGGGAGATCGTAAATATGCAAATAGAGAACACTGTCGAACCAAGAACGAATTGTTAAAAGCAGTAAAATTGGCATGGGAGGGCATATCTCAGGATGTTATCGATAATTTGATATTTTCAATGCCTAAAAGTGCGCTTCAGTTATCCAATGCAAGGGGTTTGCTACAAAATATTAGGCTAGGAACATTTTTGTTACACCAAGGAAGGGGGGTGCTTCAGTTTTGTCCATCGAATTTTGTACTACTGTAAACTCTTTTATGTTAAACTTTTAAAAGTAAAAAAAAAAATAAGCAAAAAGTATATTGCTTTAATAAAAATGAATATATTTATAATATATAATTGGGGCTTTGTAACCGCTGACGCGATTTTCGTTCGATCTCCTCCTCCAATTTGTGGTTTTGCGTCTTGATGTTTTTCCAACAAAATGGAGGGATCTACAGTTTATACTAAGCCGCCACCGAACGGCTGATGGCTTTTGCTTTATAATATTATATTAAGTAAAACTAAAAGCTTTCGGAAATTTTTCCCAGCATAATATACTATCCATAAATATATATGTATGTAAATCACATGTCAAGCTGAATACGGCATTCATACGCAGCGTTGAGCCCGCCCCACTTCACAAACATTGCTCATACGCCGTGTATGCCGTATATATTATGTACATACAAAATACATACATTGTTGCTGTTTATCTAGCCATTTGTTGTTCCCATAGGCGTTTATTGCAATGTCAATTTCATTTATTTGCATTTAGCATTTTTGTAACTGATGTCTCTTTGATTATTTTGTTTTCCTTTATTTGTTCTGTTTTTTTTTTGTTTTTTTTTTTTTGCTTTTACTTTATTGTCTCGCCTTTTGTCGCAGATTGACATTATTTTCTGTTGGGAATTTACACACATATTCATTGTCATACTGATCGTGAAAGTCTTAGCTACTAATTTTACATACATACATACATATATGATATGTTTATAGTATGTACACGTATATTCAACTTACAGCTAAACTGAATTATGCAAGAACATTGTCAACAGGGTAATATAATAACACAAATCGAGCACATTATAAATAATTAAATGTTGTATATCTTTTTTTAGTACTAGCTGTCAGCTAAAATATTACCTGCCGCCGCTGTGTTGCTGCTGCATAAAATATAAAGAAATTGTTGGCCGTTCTTTAACGAAAGTTAATTTTTTAAATTTTTAGAGCTTTTGAAATTTTTTGTTTAAACAATTTAACACTCAAATTGCACGAATTTATTTTATTGCATTTTTAATTAACTAACACATAATAATTTGATTTTTACATTTTTTTATTTAAAATTTTTTTTGCACATTTTTTAAACAAATGATTTTTTATAATGCTTTATTGCTCAAAATACTTCAACATATTTATAATATAGTATATATAAGCTTTTATTTTCATCTCTACACTGATTTATATACACTTTATGCACTTTCATAATTTAATATTAGAAATTTTTTTCAATATTTTTCCGCGCACAATGTTTACATTATCAGAATTTCGATAAAAAAAATTATCCATAGCAATTTAATTTTTTTTCTTTTGGCAATAACACTTTCCGGGTATTGTACGGGGAGTACTGCAAGCTACCCGCACGCTTCTAACAACGACAACGTCGATAACAGTTCGTCCGATCGGTCAATCAGTCACTCGCACACTGATGCGACGATGATGTTCCTGGTGATTGGCGAGTGCCCACATACTCGTATGTAGTAGCTCTAGTTGCCTGCCAGGCTGCCTTTCTGCTGTATTTTTTGCCTACTTGCTATGGCAGCTCATTTACCATTGTATGCCTTTGTTTTTACATTTGTAGATATGCATATCCGTGTGTGCGTGTGTGTGTGTGTTGGCTGCCTAGCCGCGAGCTGATCTGAGCAGGCGACAAGTAATCATTCTTCTTCATATATACATACATACATATATTTTTGCCCACCAACGCCGTTGCCGCCACCGATAAATTGTTTAAAGCTGCTTTGTTTGCGCGCATGCTATTACCACTGAGCACAAAACGGTATATGATATAAGCATAAATCCCTTTTTGTGCGTATACTCGTATATGCATGTATGTATGTACACAAAAAATGTAAATTAGCTGAGTGTACTTCGTAAAGGGAGTTGTATTGAAGTGACTGTGCGCTGGCTGAAGTCTACAGATATTGACTAAACATTCAGTCGCAGCAGAAAATTTGCAATAGAACTCTCTTTTTACGGCTAACATGCTCTCTGCCGCTAAACTCTCACTCAAATAACACTAAAATCCAACACCAAGGCAACAACTCATTACTCTCACACTCCTGCTCAGTGAGCGAATCAACAAACAACTAACCGCAAACAGTTCAGCCACAGTCAACAGGCAAGCGAGTAACAGCAACAACAGTCCGGCAAATAATGTCATACTCATATGAGCACGCCACTTTTTGCTCTTTGTCATACACAGGCATGCACACACATATTCCTTGGCAACTTCAGTTGTTCGCTGTTTGTTTATTTTTTAACACAATTTCAGCTCTTCCTCTACTCATGATGCTTTTAGCAATTCCCTTTCTCTGTATATATTTATTTATGTAAATGCATATAGTACATGCAGCACCATCACTTCCTTCCTGCCTCTCTGCCATTGACTTCGACGTTGTATAAACGACTCCGTTCACCATCGACGTCATCAATGAATGGTGCAAATTCACGTAGCCTCATTGAATGTGTCAGTGTCTCGAGTGCTTTTTACTCGTTTTTTTATATTTTCTATACGGATTTTTAAAGCACACGCACCCCCTTTGAGCAACGAGACAATAGCAACAGCAGCAGCAGCAGCAGCAGCAGCAGCAGTAGTAGTAGTCACAACAGCTATAACAAAAACATTGGTTTATTACACATGCACCATCATACCGTTATGGGTAAAAAGAAAGCATTATAAAAATACAAAAGAAGAAATTTAAAAAAAAAAATTATTAAAATACAAATGTTGAAGTATCCCAGCGTGTAGCAGCAGTCAATGTACAGCATATACTCGTATATACATACTTGTATGTATGTAAGTCGTTTCCTTGTGCAATGGGCAATAACGTAAGCAGCGCACGATTTCTCCGTCTTGCCCACCTCCACTTTCATCTCACAACTTGGTCACACTATACCGCCTGCATGCTTGGTATCCACTTTTAGATGCTGTTTAATGAAATTGAAAATTCTATAAAAATATCATACGCAACAGCAGATTAAAAATATACATGTGTTATGTATACCCTGCAGGGAGAAAGTACTAGTAAGAGAAAATTCTAGTTTAATACTAGTATTTTGATTATCTGTGTAGCAGCGCACTAGAAAGGGGAATAATAATAATTTCCACCACAATATCTTGTTGTTATAACTAACACGCCACGGCAGAGTAACATTCTCTGTTATGCTCTGTTGGAGTGGAGTGAGGTTAACGATTCGAGTCTCGCTGTAAGTTGCTTCAGCATGTCCTAATAAACTAGTATTTAACTAGTATAAAGCTGATGCATAGTCGGACAATTGGTAGCCTTCAAAATACCACTTGCTCACATGGGAAAGAGATGAAAGATGAACTAGTTAGTGCGAAAATGCCAACTAGTTGGATTCTAGTTAACAGCGAGTATTCTTCTCTGCAGGGTAAAAACATAATAACACTTATCATACGTTATTTATAAAAGACATTTGAGTATATTCGAGTTAATATAAAGTTTAGAATTTTTTTTTCGATTATTTAATTATAGGTAG
This sequence comes from Ceratitis rosa, assembly GCA_037013455.1. Classification (NCBI taxonomy): domain Eukaryota; kingdom Metazoa; phylum Arthropoda; class Insecta; order Diptera; family Tephritidae; genus Ceratitis; species Ceratitis rosa. The sequence continues at coordinate 8,508,341 of JAWMAG010000001.1, read as the reverse complement.
TTCCTATGAGCAGGGACCCCACTAAGTAATGGATCACTTTTTATTAGACCAATATGTATGTACACATGTAAGCCGCACCAGACTGGCAGCTGATTGCAATGTGTCCAAAACAACAGGTTTCACAATATAAGCAAATATATTTTGATTAATAATAAAGTTTGTTTATTGTTGTTGTTTTCATAGTTGTTACACATTGGCTGCATGACATGTCGACAGTTTCGTTAATTTCGTTAAATGACCTACAAATCTCGTTCTACATAAATAAAGAATGATGACGATTTATTTTGCCAAAATAATTTTCGCTTCGGCTGAAAATTAAATTAAATTGAATTATGTACTTAGTTATTTAGATACACACACAAATATGTACTGCTATTATTTATATTTATACTCGTGGATACCTGAGTGAGATGCGTTTGTGTGAATTTGTAGACATACCTATGTAGATATGTACATATGTACACACATAGATGCATATATTGCGCATTATTTGGTCTATTTGGGGATGACAAACACTTCGAAACAAAAAAAAAAATTAAATAAAAATAATAATATTAAATTCAGAGAAAAGAATCAAATAGAATAATGAAATTTGTAATTCAATTAATTATTTTAATTAGTTCGGAAATTGGACGTCGTCGAGAGTTGAGCCATTTAAGCATTCCCTTAACGGCTGAGGAAACAAAAGAGATTTCGGAAATTACAGAAGCTGAAGAGATATATTCATTAATGATTACATTTTAAGGGACATGTGAAGAGATGGTGAGAGTCATACGGGGTCCCATTTGCAAACGGGATGAACATAGCTTGGGCTCAAGCCTGGGAAATATTTCTTCGACTGTCTAGCTGAAATAGCCTCAGCGAGTATTGTAAATCTTGTTGCCTTTATAAGGCAAACGAAATGGTTCGATCATCTGAGAAGGTGAAGGCAGGAGCCTCAGTGGTATCACAATGGACATATGTGCTGGTAGCAGCAGCCGCATCAACTCAACTCAACTCTCAACCGGGGTTAGATGACCGAAAGGGTGACAGCCCTTGGTCGAATAAATTCCCGTGGCACATGCTGTCGTGAGAGTAGAAAGAAGAACTGTCTTCGGCATTATTTAAGCTAAACAATATTCTGTGAAACCATGTTTTTGTATACTAACAAAGTTCAAAAGCTCTCAAATAATTTTCTAGTAATTTCAACCCATCTTTTTCACTAAATAAATTAGAAAATTAATATATTCTCTTTCATAAAAGAAAATATTGGCAGAAGAGACAGAGATAAAATCCCAATTTAATGTGACAATAATAATAAAATGTAATTTTTTCATTATTTACAAGCGATTGATCATTTGCAAAAATATAAAAGTTTTGACAAATTTCGAAATCAAAAAATTTTTTGGCGACAGGTGTCCGTAACGAAATATTATAGCCACTCATATACTCGTATGTATGTATGTACTCGTACGTATAGTACATTGTACCATACACACGACAACCACCACCAAAGTTCTCATCAAGCATTATCACGGGGAAATTGTGAAAATGATTTTTAAATATATATTTATATTTTTTTTTAAATCGTCAGAATATTTTTATATACCATATATTATTTTTTTACTATTTTTATTTTTATTTATTGGCAGTTGGCACATCTTGGCCTATAAGCATAGTATACCATATACATCTGTACGTACATACATGCCTATGTATGTATACATAAACATTTCTATGAATTGTCAAGTCTTTTAAAGCAAGTGGTATATCGAATAGCTTTGGTTGGTGCGTCAATTATAGTTCATTAAACGCTATTCGAAATTGTTTTACATTATTCAAAAATAATTAAAAATATAAAGGAAAGAAAAAAAACTTTGAAAAATTTTCAAAAACCCACCGGCAACTATTTTTATGATTCCGAAATATTTCATGAATTCTTTATGATACTAAAGTTGCTGTTGTGTGGTGCCTATTCGCCAAAATATAAAATATTTACCTTTAAATAAATGTAAAAATTGTGTTTTTATTGTTTTTAGTTTAATTAATCATATCAAAGTATTTTTTTTTTAATAAATCTGCTAGATATTTTACCCTAAAGTAAATTAAAAATTAGTTTTTATTCGTTTATACGTTTTTTTGTTCTCAAAATAAATTAATTCTAGAATTTTAAATAATTTAATTTACTTATATAAATAATTTTAATGATAATTTTTATAACTTTTATAATATTCAAAAGTATACAAAAAAATGATATTTAAGAAAAATACTAACTTCATTAATAAAGATTTTTAAAGAGAATTTACCAGTTATGATGTCCCTCACAAAATTCTAAAATATTTAATTCAAATAGCTATTTATTTCTGTACTTCTCTAATGTGGAAGTTTTATTTATAAGTCGAAATACTTTTCGATAGACTTTAGGTATGATTTCTGGAAAATTTGTACAATATTTCATGCAAGTAAAAAGTGAACTAATTAGTTTTGAAACAGTTCGAAATTGCACAAAAAGGTATTAATCAAATTGTTGAGATCCTTAAAGATATGCTTGTGTACATATGCACATATATATGTGAGACTGGGAGATTTAAAGTATAAGGTACATCAGAATTGAATGCCAATCTCATGTACAATTTTACTAAAATTGTAATTGTATCAACTATAAGTAGGTATATAAGTATTGTATAAAAATTACCAAGTAAACCCTTTAATGTGAGAATACCAATTTAAAAAAATTTAATTCCATTAAATTTAGATATTTATGTTTTATATTCTATTTTACTTTGTTATTTTATTTTATTAAAATTTTTATTTAAATTAATTTTATTTTATTTTATTTTGTTTTATTTTATTTCATTTCTTTTCATTTTATCTCATTTCATTTTATTTTATTTCATTTAATTTTTTTCTTTGATTTATTTTACTTTAATTTCAAGTAATTTAGTTTAATATTATTTTATTTTGTTTTTTTATTTTACTTTACGTTACCTTAATTTAATTTAAACTTATTTTGTTATATTTTATTTGCTTTTTTAATTCATTTATTTTATTTTTCATTTTTTTATTTTACTTTATTTTATTTTTAGTTTTTTATTTTACTTTTTTTTATATAATTTCAAATTATTTTATTTAATTTAAAATTATTTCATTTCATTGCTTTTTATCTAATTTAATTTTATTTCAATTCATTGCATTTTATTTCATTTTATTTTATTTTATTTTATTTTATTTTATTTTATTTTATTTTATTTTATTTTATTTTATTTTCTTTTATTTTATTTTATTTTCTTTAATTTTATTTTCTTTTATTTTTTTATTCTATTTTATTTTATTGTATTTTATTTTATTTTATTTTATTTTATTTTATTTTATTTTATTTTATTTTATTTTATTTTATTTTATTTTATTTTATTTTATTTTATCTTATTTTAGTTTGCTTTAATTTGTTTTATTTTATTTTAGTTCATTTTATTTTATTTTTTTAGCTTGTCTTATTTTATTTTATTTTATTTTTTTATATTATTTTATTTAAATTTTTTGTATTTAATTTAATTTAATTTAATTTTGTTTTGTTTTATTTTATTTTACTTAACTTTATCTTGGTTTATTTTATTTTCTTTTATTTTATATTATTTTATTTTATTTTATTTTATTTTATTTCATTTTATTTTATTTATTTTTCTTTTACTTCATTTAATATAATTTATTTTAATGTAATTTAATTTTATTTAATTTTATTTTATTTAATATTATTAGCTTTTATTTTATTTTTAATTAGTTTTAGTTTTATTTTATTTTATTTAATATTATTTGCTTTTATTTTATTTCCTTTAATTTTAGCTATTTTTATTTTATTTCATTTAATATATTTTATTTTAATGTAACTTATTTTTTTTTAATTTTACTTTAGTTAATATTATTTGCTTTTATTTTATTTTTAGTTAATTTTAATTTTATCTTATTTTATTTAATTTTATTTGCTTTTATTTTATTTTCATTTTATTTTATTTTAAGTGATTTTGATTTTAGGTTTTTATAAATTAATTTAGTTTCATGTAATTCAGTTTAATTTAATTTTATATTATATTAATACATTTTATTTTCATTATGTTTTTTACTTTATGAATTATATTTTTATATTATTTAATTTAATTTAAATTTAATTTGATTTTATGCGGCTACCATTAAACATTTATGATGTGCCAATAGTTTTATAAAATTATCTGTTTACTTGTTAGAAAACTAAGAAAGTCTTGTAATTTGCAAAAACACTAAATTAATAGCGCTTGCTATTTAAATAGGCACTTATGCCAACAATTTTTCAGTCACTATACTTTACCATTGGCTGTGCGCATTATTAATTTTTCTATAAATTATGAAAATTTGAAAACAAAATAGATAAATTTGTATTTTATTTTGAGAACTACTTGGAATATTTGATTTGTTTTCAATGCATACATATGTATCTGTACATATATATGTACGAGTACCATATACATTTTGTGCGACCACTTGTTAGCATCAACAACAGCCACTCGATGGCGTTGAATCAGTTGATTGGAGCAGATGGTGGCGTCGACAACGCGCCACACATACAATATATTCAAGAAAGCATGAGAAATTGCCTAGTCATAATTGTATTAATTTTTTCTAAATTTTTCATAATATTTCTTGGTTGATTTTTCTATTATTTTTAGTGCTTTGAGTTAAGCGAGGGAAATTCAGAAGAAGATATAATTGAATACATATGTATGTATGTATCTAAATGAATGAATGTATGTATGTATATATGTACATTTTTGCAGATATTTGAATTATCGGGCAGACAGATCTTAATGTTATTACACGCCACCTCTTATTGCTTCATTTAACATTTTTATGACCATTTCGAAGAGATAGCGAAATTTTAATTAATTAATTTCAACAGCATTGATGTCGCTCAATAAAGTATTTCAAATTAATAATATTATATACATATATGCAAACATTAAATAAACCATTTATTTCGAGTGTAAAATTCAATAAAAACGGTTCTCTTAATTTTAAAATAAACGTAAATATTAACATTACAAGCTTTTACTTGCCTCCACCACACTTTTCAGCAAGTTGACACATTTATTTATTTACAAATACAACGATTTGCACTACAAGAACCTTGATTTCCTCTGCCGAGCAGTATACAATTGGCTTTACACGCATAACTATTGCAAGTGAAACGTTTTTGGCGACTCAAAAATGTTGTGGAATCCTCGTTTGCCGCTGCTAAGCGGAAAACCTGCTCGCCATTCAAAGCTTCCGCGTCTTCACGGTGGGCAACCGTAACGTAAATGAGGAGAGCGCATATGAGAAATGCGCAAAGCGTGCTTTTAGTCATATTTTTTTGTTTTTTTTTTTTGTATTTACCGCTTGAAAGTCAACTGATTTCTGGCGCTATTTACCGCGGCTCATCTCTATTTTATACCACAAAGCGCAGGCCTTAGAACTTTCGCTACAATTCGTTTAAGAGATAAGACTGCGCTTGGAGGCGCGTGTGTGATTCCCGACGTAGTTTTCCCTAAATATACATAAGTGCAAATTATGTAAATATGTATGTATGTATGTAAATAAATGTTTATTTATTTACCTAGCGTAGAGTTGTCTGAGGTCTCAGGCGTCATATGAGTCAATTATTATGAATACAATTGATATATTTAGGGCTTGCTGTATACATACATACACATCTCCAAATGCCGTATTTTTCATGACATTGTCTACTTAGTAGACATAATCTGGTGATTTTGATAGTTCCATCCAAGAATTGACAGACAGAGTGTATGCTATGAAACTTTAGAAAGTGTTGCAGAGGATACTTGAGATCCTCTTCTCGTCGAGTTTTATAACGGAGTAATACTTATAGCTCTTATGACCTTAGGCAGTAAATGGTACTACCCTTGACTTTAGGCATAACTTTGTTACATAAAATTTAAGTAGTTGAGTTTGTGCTTCTATACGGAAGATCATGGTTCAGAACAATATTCAGAAACTCCATAAATTTTTTTCACTTGCGATCGCTCCCTGACAGGAAATGTCATTGACTTCGAATGATTTCTGAAGCAGTTTAAAACTATAGGTTCTTCCGATTGGGGGAGAAACTTCAAGATGTCCGGCACAAAATCAAGAAGAAGCTCGACCGAAAAACGTTGTAGCTGTTATAAAGAGTAAATTGTCTAGTTTTTCTTTCAAGGCTATTCAACTTAGCTTGGTTAGGAAATTGGATATTTAAATGTTTGTCTGTTTTATATTTCAGAGAGTAGTTTAAGTAAGAGATGGTTAAATACCTATATAAAAATACGAGATTCAAAGCATTTTTTAGTCCGACAAGACTCGACTTAGCCATAGGTTAATATGTATAATAACATAATTGGTGGCTTATAACCACTGAAGCGATTTATGGTCGAGCTTCTCTTCATGTCAGAAATACACTCGGAGGGCTTGACAGTCCGTAGCGAGGGTCGACCTCAATTGGAAATATTAATTTTCTATAATTTTGAATGTAGGTCGAACCAGGACTCGAACTCTGGGCTTCAGAATGGCTAACTGCCATTGCTTAATGCGGCCTCCTGAGTCATAGGTTAGGTTAGATCGAACTGGTCAACATCCAAAATGTGTCACAGCTACGTTACCATTTCTATTGGGTTTTTGAGTAATAGATAATTATTAAATATATTTTTTCCTGAAATAAATATGGGCACTATCAAGATCTAGCTAAAAGCTATACCAGTAGTCTGGAGTTTGACCTCTATGTCACCAGTTAGTTGGTTCAACGAGGAAAGCTGAAGCCGTGACCGCGAGCAGCCGCACTTAAGCCACTGTGCTCCCTCGTATATTCCAACTAAAGTTCGTTCAATATAATAAATTGTTTTTGTTTCTTACAATCATGCGTGCCTACCTTAGTGAAATTAAAGCTGCGAAATATGTGGTATCTCAATCGGCTGATGGTCGAACACTTGCTAAATGTAGTGCTCTCGCGTTTCGTCAACCTCTGTGCATGCTCTGCACACCACCGATTCCACTTTACCTAGCTTTGGAGACGATATCTCAGGGATATATGTCAGTTAATACAACCAAAACAATGCTAAGTTCTCTTTAGCTTAATTTAAGTAACCGTTTTGTCTGACTACTACCCACGCCCACTGCCGCCCAATTATTTAGTGGTGCGTTCTACGTTGGAATAGTTCCAAGACATTAAGTGTTCCTCTATGGTTCACAGTTTTAAACAACGTTTGAGTATGCTCAAGGGTCTGAGGCAGTCGATGATGACAGCTTCACTAGTGGAGCCAGCGCGACCCAATTCATTCGCCTTCTCATAGCCTTCTACATCCGCGGGACCCAAGTGATAGTCTGTTAATTGCCTCTTTGTATGTTGGAAGGTTCTTTTGTGACCTTACCAACGTGGTCACAGAAGGGCCTTGTTCCTGTGCCTGCCACACATATACCTACACCCTTCACTACAGATATGGATATCTTCATTGCTATCTATACGTATGGGCCCGCCATCCGTCCATTTTTCGCTACTAGGGAAGGAACAGGTATCCTCTGCCCGACAGAAGACCGCCATATCCTTCACAATTTGACCTAATGTCAAGGAAACCTCTAAGACGTTAGGTAGTCCTCATCGCTCCTGCTATACCAAGTAGACAGGTACGTTGCAACTTCTCTAAGGGTTCAATACGACACTTCTTCTTTAATGTCGTGACATCCATTTTGGCGCTGTAGCTCTTCTGCTCTTCTGCCAAATTTGGTTCACTTTACTGGCCCTGCCGACATAGTTAACAGAGTTTGAGGGAATTATAATGTTACCTCCTAAAGAAGATGGGTTGAATTGATGAACGTTCATCTCTGATTTTTCGGGTTTACTGGGAGTTCTTGTCAAACATCCAAACGAGCTGCGATTTCAAGTCGAGTGGAATGTTTTCCAGCAAATAGGATGACAAGATCATCCGCAGTTGGAGTAATTGGCTGAAGACAGAATGCCTGCTTGTGGAATGCCATATGTGATTTTGTGAATGAATTCAATATCTTCTGCTTGGCCCATCTATTGCTCATCGTATGGCTCAGCTGAGTTAGAGCATAATTAAATTTGAGTAATATATTTGGTACAAAATTTTCTCTATTTTCCGACCTCGTCTGATGAATATATTAAACCTATTCTACTATCATATCCTGGTAACATTGATTGGAAAATAGCGGGACAATATCCAGCAGATGACTAAGAGAGGACTTTGAAATATATTGGGTTGTCAAAGCAAATGCCTTTGACACACTAGGAAGTATCTCGACTCCAACTGAAATTATTACTCTAACCATCCGAAGGTCTACGAATATTCGTATCTTCTTACTATCTTTTAAATATTCGTTTCAGAGACGAAGTGATCTATAAGGACAGAGCAAGCCTTAAGGCGATTAAATTTGTCCATCCATATTTCGAATCAAATACCTAACCTCGTATTAAAAATTTCCAAAAACCAAAAAAAGTATTTAATCCGCTTTCTCTCTTCAATTCTTGGTTATGTAAAGGGGAAGGCATGAGTGTGACGTTGGAACCCCACCGCTGTTTCTGTGCGGTCTTATCTAGAACTCGTCTTAGACATCTCAGAGCTGCGCAGTTAAGAGGAGAAGAGGAATTGTCAGTGACAGTGTCAGTATTAGGTATCAAGGCTCTCTGAAATTTCTGAAAAAGCGTTGTCCTCATAAACGACGACGTCTTATCATTACAAAAGACCAACAGGACTATGAAAAGCTTAAAAGGCAGCCAATATAACCTAACCTTCCCTGGGAAAAGTTTATCAGTATCGTTAAAAATGCATTTGTAAATATTTTTATTAACAATTTTTATTAAAATCTATAAATGCGATCACATAAGTAAATATTTGTAAAATTAATGTCCAAACTCAATATTGCCTTTTATTGCCGACAAATGCAGACTTTTTGTCTGCTACAAAACCCTCCACGTCTACCGAGTAGTAAGCAATGGAATATACAAGCCTCAGTGCTCTCGAGAAAATCACAAGTGAAACGTTTCTGGCGACTTAAAGTTTTCAAACTTTCAGGATATTCCACAGCCAAATTTGCTATTAACCTGTTGGCTTCCTCCGCTTCGACGATGCCGCCATTCAACGGACCGGCACGTGCAGTTGTTAAAAGGGAAAAAGCGCAAAAGAGTCCAGCGAAAAGTATTGCTGCCTTCATTTTCTTTATAGATTTGTTACGATATTGATCTGTTGAGTTATGGTTTCGGCTATAAAGCTTGTTTTGCACTGCTGTTAGTTTTCTACGAATATCTGCATTTATATTAGTTGTGTGAGTCGACAATATTTGACGTAGGATTGATAACAACGGAGTGTATTCGGATTTTCCGCCGCAGTTGTACTATACACTTTTGTGAAATGTGAGGGGACTCACTGTGAGGTTAGGTATTGTTTATATTGATTCATCTTATAGGGCACTCGTTAATGAAGGTTAATGGATACGTGATTAAAGACATCTGTTGTGTTGAATGTTAAGCACGGAAATATTATATTTATTTTTGGATGGAATTCTCCGTTACCTTAAGAAATGTGCATAATTTTTCTGAGAATTTTCTCTTCGTTGTAGGCATTTTCTGCGGCAAATATCTTTTTTTGAAAAATTATGACATATTTTGAGGTTAAAATTGACAAAATTATCATACGTTCATTTGTGGTCAATATCTTTCGCTTTCTTCCTAATTGGCGTAGGCATTGCTTGCCCGATCATAGCCGAGTCAACAATAGCATGTCGTTCGTTTCATATTTGGGCAGTCGGACGGCATTTGGTGACACCAAGTGAAGCTGGAGCCTTCTTCAGCTGATCTTAGTATTAGGTCTTCCTCTTTGTCTGCTTCCACCTGTTGCAAAATTGGAGCATTTTGACCCATTTAAACGATATAAGCTTCCTCTAGATTCCCCACCTTCCTATCTATCTAGATATCCCAATTTATTTTACTTTCCGTATATAGTTTAGATTTAAGTTAATAAGCAATATTTTTTATATTGTATATTTTTCACCTCAAACTCATGTACATATAAATTCAAATATAATTAAATATAATTCAGTATTTTTAAAAGGGATTTCACATTATATTAAGGTTCTTGAGTGTTCGACTAGAGACTTTGAAACATTGTACTACTCTTTATTAATACTTTTTGATTATTCCTGCATAAAGCAGCCCAAGAATGATGAGCGGCCTGTAGAGCTTTGTTCGTCGAGAGAGGACTTTACTTTTCAAATGTCTACTGAGTTCAATGTAGCCACCGGAAGCAAGAGTGATTCTGAGTCTGATTTCAGAACTGATATATGTACTTGTAATCTATAACTTCAAAGTTCAGAATCAGTTACTCTGATCTAAATTTCTGCAGTGCGAATACTATCATAATAAAGGGGTACGTAGCCCAGCCCTGCGCATAATAAAAAAATCTGAAATTCCTATAGAACTAGTTATTTGGCTTCACATCAAAGAGTAGCTCTGGTCAGAAATCACATAGAGTTAACAGAGAACAGTACAACGTATAGTGAAGAGAGAAAATTTCTTCGGAAACAAAATGAAATTTACGGTAAAAATTAGAAAGATTCCTAAGGAAAGTATATTAGTGGGGTTCCATTTGCAACCACTACTATTCTATTACAAGGATTTTATCAGTAGATAGTGAAATTGATATGAATCGGAGTTATCATATTACTCCACCAGACCATATCTATGTAATTCCTGTGACTTTTTGTTATATTGGTGTCGAGATTTGAGGTTTTGCGTCTTAATGGGAGATACATATCCTCAGCCGCCTTTTGTTTACATTAGAATCTAAGTTTAGGAATACCGATATATGTAAGCAAGTCGCAGTAGAACTCTAATTTAGTACATCTTCAAGAGTTATAGAACACACTAAAATCACATATCTATTGATATATTGGTCTCATTTACATTACAAGAGGGTCATACTCAAAATATAAGGATACAAGACTTGATTTAGGCAAGCCGCTGTCATTTTAAAGTTCTCTACCTTATATTAGCAAAGTGGCTAGCAGTATGTATAACCACGCAGAAGATAGGTGGTTCGAATACTGGCAAGACTAACCTCGAAAATTATAGAAAATTCATTAAAAGAAAATAAGTTGTTCTAATTGTGCTCGCTTTTCGGCAGGGAAGACCATGACCATCATAGGATAAAGTTTTCTTATTGAGATTATTTTCGGTGTCAATGTTTATTTGTTAATTTGTGTATAGTAAGTCAAATCGCACACTCATAGAAGCTTTTTTGACAAATTTTTCAAAAAATCCTCGTATCTGAAAAATCGGAGCTTAAGGTATCATATGATATAGTCTTCCGCTTTCGGTGGTTGAATGACTTTTTTTGACTTATTTTTGAGCAAAAATCTCACATCTGAGCAAATCGGTTGTATAGGGGTTATATGGTATGATGATCCTCCGAATTCGATGATTTTGCGAACCAGTACGTAATTCATCATCTGTGCATAGAATATAAAATTTCACGCTCTTAGACGCTTTTCATATATGGTATATGAAAGGCATAACAATTCGTTAGCTGTTCAAAACCTGATTAGAATAAACTGTAGGTTCCTCTATTTGTTGAAAAAGTATGAAGAAGCACATAACAAATCGAAGGAGTAATTGCATTACCGATGTGTGTCCTATATTCACGGCTCACGTCCATTCCTGAAAGCTTTCACAAAAAATAGTCAGAGAAGGCATCATATTCAAAGCACTTGATTCATACAAGGACCAAATAACTTCATAACTTTTTAAACCTTAAGATCTCTCTCATACTGCTAGTGTAATGAGATAGTGTGGGATATGCTCAGGATTCAAAGCCATAAAAATTGGACCCTTTTTGAAAACCAAGGATATCTCTTCCACACAACTTAAGAAGAAACTAACTCAAAGAATACAAAGAAATATATAAATGCTATGTTAGTAGCAGCAAATGCTCTCTTATCGCCTACTCCAGCTTTTCAGCTCTCTTAAATAAATTAAAGTTTTTCCTACGGTTTTCAATATCTTTTATTTAATTTCATTTTTAATATGAACAACAATTTCGAAAACATTACAAGTTACCATTTACCAGTTCCCAGTTACCAGTTACCAGTTATCAGTTACCAGTTACAAGTTACCAATAACCCCCTATTCACTGACGACAAATGCATGTACCGTTCCTACAGTAACCACCACGAATTTTGCCCAGTGCAACACAATGAGCAGCGCATGCCGGCGGGCTTTTGAGCACATTACAAGTGAAACGTTTCTGTCGATTTAAAGTAGCCAAATGCTCTGCACCCTCGCCAGCGTTTAGCGTAATCAATTCCAAGTCATTGTTATCCACAGGTACAGCTTTAGCGCCATTCAACAGGCACAAGGAGCAGAGGATGAGTCCGGTGAAAAGCACGATTGTCTTCATTTTCCTTACGGTTATTAATTAATTTAGCGGTAATTATAGTAGCGTAGCTCTCAGCTGTGTTTCTTTGCTGCAAAGGCAGTTGTATTCTGTTGCTCAATATTCAATTCTGTTGGCGTTTTTATACTGAAATTTTTGTGTTACCTTAAAACTGATAGCACAACAAGTGATGAATTGTGGATTTTCCCAATATATTTATGTACTTATGTGTGTATATATATAGAGTATACGAATTTAAATTATGTTTTAACATCTGGGGGAATCACTGCGCTGCTTTAGTGTTTTACTAAAAAAAGTAATTGATGAAAGCTCTGTCTGCTATTGATAAGCAGGGAAATTTATTTGTACATTTATGAAAGTTTATTTGTGTTTTTAATTAATATTTACCTTTATCTCTGCTATAATATGGAACAATATCTCATTGTGGATGGATTTGCTAAAAATAGAGATTGATTTCCATTTTTCGAAAAAATCGAAAAAATCCGATGAGTTGATTTTCGGCCGAGCTCCTCATCCAATTTGTGGTTTTGCATCTCGAAGTTTTTTCAGCAATTGGAGGGACCTGCAGTTTATACTAAGCCGCCTCCGAACGGCTGATGATTTTCTATGAAGAGCCTTTACTTCATGTCATAAATACACTCGGAGAGCTTGACATCCCCTGCCGAGAAGGATGTGGATATTTTCTAGGTAATAATAATAGCTCTTAGGGGCAAAATTGAGAACTACTGAACGTTTTTATGTTCCCCGAATGGAGGATAAGTGGTAAAAATTTCAATGTCAAATATCTTTTCATTATATTCACTTCCAAGACGGAACTGACTCCTTGACTTCATCTACGGTGATACATTTTTTACTCCTCAGCTCTTTTTTCATTTTCTGAAAACATGTCTGCGCTGTAGGGTAGATGATTTAAGTTATCGAAGCCCAGCTTTAGCTAGGCAGTCAACGGCTCTTGTGGACTGATGGGTTGTCGTGCAAAATCAGCACATTTTTCGTAAAATTTTCCGCTGTATTTTCTCTTTAATGGCTACTTGCTGCTATAATATTCAAGCTTAGTATTGTTTTTTTATAGAAAAATTCCTTCCGCGTGCCAAAAGACCGTTGCCATGAGTTTCTTCACCTGACTGTGACACCTTAAACTTCTTAGAAGGTGGCGGGACCTTTTTATGTCGCTGCATGGTATCTTATTTTGACTCATTTGACCATTTCTGATCGGTCCCTTACAACCCTTTCATTCCACGATCATAAAATCGATCCCTCGTATATCGGCTCAAAAGCTTCTGCATAAAAGTGAGGTTCTCGGAACGAGCCTCAAATTATTGAGTGTAAGAGCAAAATACTCACTCAACGGTGAGAAAATAACCTAAAGGGAGATGAGATAAGTAAAAATCGGAAAAGGAAAACTTACGCAGAAGAGATGGAAGTATCTAATTTGAGCTGAAACCTATCTGCCACATGGTATCATTGCCTATTGCATCGCCTTATGAGAGATGCGCAAGGGTTTGAGTGTGAGCAAGTTTCATTCCATAAAAGTACCGGTAATTAATTTAGATTTATTGCAACGCTTCCTACGTACTTTCCGAAATAATACACTGATGCCAACATCAACTTCAATACTCGCCACGAGTTCTATGTCTTCCATCGACTGAAAACGGATACCTTGAAGTAGCAACTTGAGTTACTTCATATGTCAAAAACTGCGAGACTAGTTTGCGTTTAAATAGAAAGACAGACGTACAGAGCGACGAACATAGCTATGGTAAACCAACTTAGCTGGTCGTTCTTATCCGATTGTTGTGCAATTTGGTGGGTCTCTTTTTTATGCTTCTGGTACTTTCATACTTTGGACCGAAATTTTATAATAACAAAATGTATAAAGAGATAGTCGAAGCCATATCAGGTAAGCACGGTGGTTGTTCGATGGTTTTCTTGAATATTCAGAAGAAACTTATTATCGCGGTGCAAAATCCGTGAATTTTTTCTCCACAAATGTGGCTTTTTTCGACGAATTTGGTCTCTCAAACATCGCATTATGTTGAGATAATGTTCTTTATTCACTTTAGATCAGAAGATGATACAGAAACGATTCTTAGAGAGTGAAAATAATAATGAGATCTATTTCTGCCAGCTGGATCTGCCCCTACTTTAAGTTGATTTTGATATGATTTTTTTTCACTCGGTTGAAAGACGTCATTCCGATGCTTGTTGACTGGCAAAACTAGTTACAATCCGCTTCATGAAAGTGTGGTGATATTTCACTCTCTCTAGCGTATTTTTAGACATCTTTGCGACATATTTGTTTTTGAAGAAAATTCTGGTCGTCTCTTGGAGAGAGTATTTAATCACCCAAACTCTGTCTAAAATTGTACGATTGATACAAGATACACCTATAGTTGAAGTGCTATAATGATTTTCAGTCACCATTTCCATCAATTTAGCGATGTTGACTTGAAGATGTTAAAGACGTCAATGGCTCTCTTGAGGCCAACTTCTCACCATTAAGCGCGTTCGCCATGGACAGGAAAAGATGGTAATCACTTAATGCCAGGTCTGGACTATAAGGTGGGTGTATTAGGACCTCCCATCCGAGCTCCTGAAGCTTTTGGCGCGTCACCAAAGACGTGTGTGGCCTGGCGTTGTCCTGATGGAACACAATTCGGCCTCTGTTGATCAAAGATGACCTCTTCTATATGAGTGCTGCCTTTAAGCGGCCAAGTTGTTGGCAGTAGAGGGCCGAGTTGAGCGTTTGGCCATAGTCCCCTATGCCATCGTAGTAGATGATTCCTTGCCAATCTCACTAAACACACAGCAAAACCTTCCTGGCCGTCAATCCTGGCTTGGCCATCGTTTCCGCCGGCTCACCGCGTTTGGACCACGACAGATTTCGCTACAAGTAACACTAGTACTATGTACAATAACCTCATCTCTTAGATAAAAACCGAACGACATTTTTACTTTACCTAATATATATATGCTGCAAAGGGGTAAAACATTTTTTCAGAGTTTATACTCTAAGCCAGCCAATTAGCTCAGATTATCTGAGTTTTTATCTTGCACGCGCTCAAAAATTTAAAAATTCATAGACATGTTTTCCGGGTCTGAAAATAATTCCAGACATTGATAAATCGATTGACCCAACTAATTTAATTTTAATTACCTTACTTAACAGCTAATTTACTTTCTTTTGTGTAATAGTATTACAAGTGTAGAGAGATGCCTAAAAGCTTGCTGAAAGTACGTGTATGCGTAATTAACTCAGTGAAATATGTAAAAAAAAATTTATGTAATATAAATTTATTAAATAATAGCGTTAACAGTTATTATTCTAGTAGGTAATATTTAATCTAAATAAACGTGCAGACGTACTTATATTAGGTCAAGTAAAAAGTTCGTTCGGGTTTTTATTGATTTTTCAAAATATGATAACTTTGTGTACATTGCTCCGATTTAAATCAAATATGCGCCGTTTTGTTCACAAACTTGTTGCCAACGAAATGCCAAACTTCATTATACCCCTCTCGTAGAAGGCTGCGTCCCTATTGGCAAAAAAACTCGGAAAGCCAATTTTATCAGGCCTCTCTTGAGGCCAACTTTTCATCATTAAGCGCGTTCGTCATGGACAAGGAAAGATGGTAAGCACTTGGTGCCAGGTTCGGACTATAAGGTGGGTGCGTTAGGATCTCCCATCCGTGCTCCTGGAGTTTCTGGCGCGTCACCAAAGGCGTTTGTTGCCTGGCGTTGTCCTGATGGAACACAATTCGGCCTCTGTTGATCAAAGATGGCCTCTCCTGGGTGAGTGCTGCCTTCAAGCGGTCCAGTTATTGGCAGAAGATCACATCTTCCTTGCACAAAGTCTTTCACGAAAATGTCCATATGAATGCCTCGAAGTGAACCAAACGGATCATTGGGTTTCTCATTCCAGTTGAACCTATAAGAATAGCTTGTAACGAACAGCCGTAGAAGAATAACATTGCGAAGCGAATATACATACCTACACGTATGCACGATCTATTCTTATATCCTTAAATCATACTAATTTTTGTCATTCTGTGGGTGATCTAGAAAGTATTACTTCTAAATAGAACTTGTTTCCAGGTTTCTGGCTCATTTCCAAGAAGAAAAAGTTATCTATTCATGAATATGCATATTATTTAATCAAATAGATCCATACTCTTTCCGAAGAAGAGTAGTCTTCCTGAGCAAAAAGCCATCTATGTACTGCTTTTTATGTAAATCGAACCATAAACCATATTTTTTCGAATAGGTCGGTCTCTGGTCTAGATCCCGGGGAGAAGAGCAGACTTTAAGACGACCTATGAATGTATCAAAAAAGGAAGTCGATGTCTTTCGGATCGAACCATAAAAACCGATTTTTTCGATTAAGTGAGTCTTGTTCGTACAAACTTTTCCAGGAGTCTCTAAAAACCAGTCAAAAATGAGCAACCAACTTTCCCAATGTGTGTGGCATTCGCAAAAGTCGTGCTTTAATGTTTTAGGTTCATCCATCTCTCTACAACTTTTGCAGAAGTCGTCTGATAATACCCACAGCCTCCCTGTGTGGATACCTAATAGAAGATTTCTCGTAAGAAGACCCTTTATTATAGATATTTCGTATTTTCCTCAGGGAGATAAGCTCTTTTATCCACATCAGCCACATTACCTTAATAAAATTGCAACAGTTGAGACTTTTGCATCTGGAGATAGCAAAAGCGGAGAGCGGAATGCGCAGCTTCTTGTATGAATGAAATATTAGGTTTAGAGAAGACTGTTTCAGGGCTCTTACTGCTGCCTGCCTAAGTGAGACGATAAACAAACTAGATACAATTTACTGAGGAAAACATTACAGTCATTTGGTAGCTCTTGCTAATCCCAAGTTCCTTTAAATAGATTTTACTACCGACCCGGTAGTCTAGTTTTCTCGCAACCGTATACAAATGGATTGTGTCTGCATATGCTGGAAAACTCCTGCCACATTGGTTTCCGATCCGGAATAATTTTTATAGTCGTTCGTGAAGTCAGTGAAGGTGCAGAAGTCAGACCATGACCAGAAACCTGGAATACCGAATGATAGTACGCAGTGCTAACCAGTTGACTATCGAATCTCTTCTTGGATCTGCTTACCGTCATACCTCTAGACTAAGAAGACTCCGAGTGCACTTGTGACATTAAACAAATTCTCCTCATAAAACCATAGAAACAAATTTTCAATATAATCTGCTGAGTAGTTTCGGATATCACAGGAAACAAACATACAAATATTTCATATAATATTTTATATACAGATTTTTATTTTTATTAATCTTTTAAAGGTTTTCATAGGTAGTTAAAATTTAAAGAATACTAAATTTTATTATAATATTTTTATTTTATATTTTAATAACTTTCTTCATATTATGTCCTTATTCTCCAAAAGTAATAATAATCGTAATCTCAGTTGATCGCTGGCATCCCTTCATTTTCGGCATTCACAAACGCCACGACCGTTACAATGACCGCCACGTTTGCCACGCAGCAAGCAATGCGCCGCACAAGCACTATGCTTTACGCCGAAGCCGCTTAGAAGATCACAAGTGGCACGTTTTTGACGATTCAACTCTAGAGCAGGTTCTTGCTTCAGCACATCCAGCTGATCTCTCTCATCTTCGTGAAGTGTTGTTGTATCAGCAGGTGCTGCATTGAGTGTGCGAAAAAGACAGAGAGCGCAGATGAGTCCAGCGTAGAGTACTATTGCCTTCATTTTATATTGATTATTTTTTCGCTGGTTGGAAGTTCTTTATGATTTGAGTTGAAGCTCGCTTATCTTCTGTTGTGTTCTGATGCTGAAATCTGCAATTCGACTTTGTTATATACCTGCGCTGAAATACTGATAACACACAGCAGATGCATGTGCGGATTTCCCAATTGTAGCGTTTACTGGGGGGACTCACAGAGGTACTTTTGCAAAAACCCAGTCATAAACTTTCTTTATTTGTTTAGCTGCGGTTGATAAGAGTGAGCATATTGATATTTTGGAACTCAAAGTTGACCAGCATGTACGCTTGTATTCTCAATTAATTAGAAATAGAAAAACCCTGTTTTGCTTGCTATGGGTGGCTTGGCTCGGTTATGTGCAGAAATTATTGAGAGGGTACTTTTGGAAATGCAAAGAAGAAGACAGAAAAAACTTGGTTCAAAGATGAAGATTTTGCGTAAAGTTTTTTTCGACTACAGGGAAGCTCCGCATCATAAGTTCTTACCACAGATTCGAATGGCCAATAAGGAATATTACTTACCCACGCAATCTTTGAAAACTAGACAAATTTTGTCGGGGAACACAAATTGTCTTTAAAAACCATCATGATGATACTGTTTTTTGGGGTGGAAATAAATAATGATCGTCAAGCGAGCTCTATTTCGATTGCCCAGGAGCTAAACATTGCACAAAAAACGGGTTGGAACCACTTGAAAGAAGTTGCATTCTTTGCTTATGGGTGCCTCATGGACGCAGTTTCTTTCTACGAATCGCTGCTGAATCATAATAAAATCCACCACTTTCTTCAAGCGGATTTTGACTGTGATTACCGGTATAAACGTTCTCCAAGTCAGAATTTACGGCCAGGAAGGTTCTGTTGTATATTTCGTGGGATTGGCAAGGAATCGTCCACTACTAGCTGCTTCCCTACGGCCAAAAGACCTGCACTGCCAGCAATTGGACCGTCTCAAAGAAGCAATCACCCAGAAGCGTCCAGCTTTGGCCATCACGAGGGGAATTGTGTTTCATTAGCACTACGCCAGACACCACACACATCGATATTGACTCACCAAAGGCGCCGAGAGCTTAGTTGGGAGGTTCTTACACATCCATCTTATAGTCTGGATCTCGCACCAAGTGATTACTATCTGTTCCTTGGTGGCGAATGATTTGGCTACTGAAAAATTGGCCTCAAGAAAAGCGTGTGATGGATAAGCCATCCATCACGTTTCATTCTCTACTGATTTTGTTGTGACAGATTCCAAGGCTCTTAGTGCTCCCTGGCTATTCGAGACGATATATATACTAGATACAACGATACCAGCTCCGCTTGAAAAGTACTACAGTAATATCGTAGCCGAAAGGATTTGTTAATAACAAGTTCCTTTGAGTAGATTTCCCTGCTGAATCCATTGTCTTGTTTCCATATATTAGTGGATTCAGTCTATATATGCTGGAACAACCCAGTCCCATTGGTTTCCTATCACGAATAGTCAGAACGGCACTCGAACCCTGGGGCAGGTCTCCTAAAATAGTGCGTTGGTTACCTTGTGGAGGTTAGGCATAAGGTATATATAATATTACTCAGTAGTGATATGATGGCCAATATTCGACTGATAACCAGCCACCTGTGAATTCCAGAGAGGGAGATAGCCTTCTATGGACTAGTGGAGCATTGCTGACTACGCCTACAGCAGCTGTGGATGTAATCTTGGAGCTACTCACCTCCTCTAAGGCAGCTTTTGCTGCGGTAACAATTAACAAAAGGTGTCTAAATGGATGGTGACAACCCACGGTCGGTCACACCAATTTACACTGAGAAGGCTCTAGGTATCCATTTGTTGGAAATACATCATCAGGAAAAAATTCTATTAAAAATTTAAATATTTTCATATTTTTTGTCAATAATTTCATTTATTTATTTAATTTTTTTATTAAATAACAACAAAATTAAGAACCACCATGTTGCTCTCAGTTACGACAGCGACATATAGGACCATCACAATAGCCGCCACGATTGCCACGCAGCAAACAATGCGCCGCACAAGCGGAATGTTTGAGTCCGCCTAGAATATCACAAGTAGCGCGCTTTTGACGACTCAATTCCACTGCAGGCTCCTGTCCTAGTATAGCCACCTTATCTCCTTCACCTTCTAGCGCTGTTGTATCAGCAGGCGCTGCATTGTGTGTGTGAAAAAGGCAGAGCGCACAGATGAGTCCGGCAAAAAGTATCATCATTTTCACTTTCATTTTGTATAAAAGTTTTTTTTTCTCGGTACTTAAAAGTGCTGTATGACTCGACGTGAAGTTCGCTTGGGATGTAGCGTTTTAATACCGAAATCTGGTATTCAACTTGGTTTTATACCTGCGCTGATAGAATGAATAAGTACTAATACATATGTAAGTGGAAGAATATTGATATTTTGAAATGTTTATACATAGAGACATTAAATTTTCTTTCCACATCTCGTCGCTTGGTCACTGATAAGATCGTCACTAATGAGACCTTAATGACTCTGTTCTATTTGCTTCGAATTGCAAATGACTTCTAGCTGACATTTTCGTCACTGATACTGTCATCCAGATGCAGTTTCCACTTACAAAATCCCACAAGCTCGCTTAAGTGTCATCTACAGCCAATGCATGACAAAGGCTATTTCTTTATGGTTTTCAGGAATAAATAAATCATATATAATTTAAGGTTATGACCAAGAATTTGGCTTTACCCAGCCGAGAGGCTCAATTTTCCACCATTTCTTGCAGCAATTAGGGCTGTACCTCAGCAATAAGGTGCCGAATCGTCTCTTCCAAGCCGTTAATCATGTCGGGCTTATCTCTCTTAGACAATCGCTGTCACATAGCCCCACAAAAGTTGCGCGATTTCGATCGTGGATGCCACTCCCAGGTCCACGACGGGAGATAATGCCCTTATCAAATGTTTCCTCAAATGTACTACCGTCTTGTTGGAACCAAATGTCGTCCACATTCAATCCTCCAATTCAGTCACGAATCATGGATCTATAGCATTCTCAATTGGCTGTTCTGCTTTCTTCAGACTTGATAAAGAAGCGAAGCGAATGGGTCTGGTAGTGAATGAGGGCAAGACGAAATATCTCCTGTCATCAAACAAACAGTCATCACATTCGCGACTCGGCTCCCACGTCACTGTTGACAGTCATAACTTCGAGGTCGTAGATAATTTCGTCTATCTAGGGACCAGCATTAACACCAACAACAATGTTAGCCTGGAAATCCAACGCAGAATCACTCTTGCCAACAGTTGATACTTTGGCCTGAGTAGACAATTGAAAAGTAAAGTCCTCTCTCGGCGAACGAAAACCAAACTCTATAAGTCACTTATCATACCGGTCCTACTATATGGCACAGAAGCGTGGACGCTGTCAACATCTGATGAGTCGGCTCTTGGAGTCTTCGAGAGAAAAGTTTTGCGTACGATTTATGGTCCTTTGCGCATTGACAACGGCGAATACCGCAGACGATGGAACGATGAGCTGTACGAGCTATACGATGACATTGACATAGTTCAGCGAATGAAGAGACAGCGGCTACGCTGGCTAGGTCATATCGTCCGAATGGATGAAAACACTCCAGCTTTGAAAGTATTCGATGCAGTGACCGCTGGTGGAAACAGAGGAAGAGGAAGATCCCTACTCCGTTAGAAGGATCAGGTGGAAAGTAACCTGGCTCACTTGGTATTTTCAACTGGCGCCAGACTGCGAAGAAAAGAGATGAATGGCGCACTATAATTGATTCGGATATAATCGCGTCAGCCAATAAAGAAGAAGAAGAATTGAAGAGAAGCTCTCTCACCGAGTCCTGGCATTCACAACAGTGGATGAACGTCTCGCCATAATCCGCATCAAAGCAAACTTTTAAAAATCGCTGATTTGTGTCCATGCTACGTCGGAAGAGAAGCACGATGAGACCAAGGAGGCCTTTTATGAGCGCTGCTCCCGCCACTATGTCGAAATTGTGCTTGGTGACTTTAACGGCAGCGTGGGCAAAGAAAGTATATTCGCCACAACCGTCAGAAAATTCAGCGACGGAACATTCCCAAATGGATTGAGACTGATCGACTTCGGCAGGCAACAAATTATGGTTGTCTAACTAACTCCAGATCGAAAAACTCACAACCAGATCGATCATGCTGTGATAGACGGACGTCTTGTGTCCACCAACAACTTGTAACTTATAAACAATTTACAGAACCGAACCATGTTTGCTCGAACTATCGACCAACTAAGCGTCCAACTCCGAAGAAAGTATTGCCACATTGAAAACCACAAGCCTAAAAAAACACCCTTTATAATTTTTTTCACATTTTCTTTGAATAAATTTTAACTCATTGCTTTCTTTATTTTAACATGCTTTCGAGGATAACATTTTTTTTTTGTTTATATTTTCTCAACGACAGTTGCATATACCACGTCCATCGCAGTAACCACCACGTTTGCCAAGCAACACGCAGTGTATCGCACAGGCGGTGTGATTTACACCGAAGCCGCTGAGCAAATCACAAGTGGCGCGTTTCTGACGATTCAACTCTGGAGCAGCTTCGACACCCGCAGCAGCTTCGACACCCGCAGCAGCTTCGACACCCGCAGCACCCAATTGTAAGTCCTTGTGCTGCACAATCAAGGCAACTGTATCAGCCGGTGCTGCCTTGGTCGAATGGAAAAGGCATAAAGCACAGAGGATTCCAACGAAGAGTACGACGATTGCTCTCATATTGAATGAGGGAGGAGGTTGCTTGCCGTTGCTTTGGTAGAAATATTTTGAGACACAATTCTATAAATCAGCTTGCTTATATACCTAAATACTTGACCTGAGTGTTGCGAAGATATTAGACTCATAAAGTGATTGTGTCTTTAGATTAGTTTCGACGTTGTTACTTAATTAACGATATATTTCTCTGAGCTAATTTTATTTTAATTTATTCTAATTTACATAATCTTTTTTTAAGTACAATACAAATATATATGTATGTTATATATGGACATAACACTTTTCCTAAAGTGGCTTCTTTTAGTTAGTCAGTTAGTTAAACAGGTTGCTCGATAACGGAAACCCTGTTCAAGCACACTTAGGCCTACTGTAAACTATGTTGGTCCTGTTAAGGAGTTTCTTTTACCCAATCTACTCGATGTGTAAAGCAGTCGAAGAAGAAATTCTGAGAAAACGATAACGGACCGTACTCAGAGAGGTAATTTTCCACCTATTACTCCTCATGAACATACTCGTAGGTGCCTGAAACTCCTTCTACAGTGCGCCCCCATAAGACAGTGCCCTATTATTACGCCGGTTCTTTTAGTCCCTCTAATATTGAAGCACAGTATTCTTCAGTTATGGTTATATATTATAATTATATCTGCTTCCGTGTGCCAAAAAACCGTTGCCTTGATATACCCAGCTGGCTCTTGACATCTTAAACTTCTTGGGTGGGGCTGTGCCCTTTTTATGTTACTGTATGGAGTTTTATTTCGACTCAAGTTCGTAATGTTGAGCCCAAGTTCCATCTTCAGTAACAATTCCACTCAATATACCATCCTTCTCTTCCCTACAGAGGTCCAAAAAGACACCTGAACACTCTACGTGCTCCGGGTTTTGTGGAGGCGTGAGAGCTCTAGCGCTGACCTCAGTCATGCTAAGATGACTGAACTGATTTTCTCTGCTTTGTAAAGAACTTTCGATTTTGTACCATTTTTCACTTCCAATTATGTTGCTGGGTTGACGATAGCTCATAGATTAATTGTCTAATAATAATGAAACCTCGTATTTATACTAATCATGAGTCACTGCACACGTTACGATTCTAAAGAGCCGGATCAGCTTCCCGCGATCCACTCATTTCGCGAACATAAAAACGCGCTCTCTCATACTCGTCGGTCCCGCAATCGAATAATCCAACTAAGAGAAGATCACTAGTTTTGTACATATTTTTTATTCTTAGAGCTAAAAGACATACGTGTACAAACATACATAGATATATACATGTATTATTAGTAGGAATTTAGTTTTTTTTTCTTTATTCAAAAGCTCACAATTTTAATAATCTCTATTTTACCAATCTGGAGTAGTCGGATCACTACGAAAAAGGCAGTATAACTTTCGCGTACATAAACCGCCTCTTGGATCGTCTAATAATTCACATTTAATAATGCAAAGTTCTGTACATTCTTCAAACCAATAAGGATATTTCTCTCTATACTCAAGTTCGAGATAAAATTCATACGGACCTTCAGTAGTATAAGTAGTAACGAGAGTAAAAAAGCAAAAAGCGTAAAAGAGTATAGCAAAGTTGTTGATGAACTTCATCGTGACGGCAAAAAAAAGAAGTGTCTTCGTTTAGGATCGCTAATAGAGATTTTCGTCCTTAAGACTGTCTTCGTTGTTTATTTTCAAGAAGATATTTCAATTTATCGATTTAATAAGTGCTTGAGCTGCTTGTGCTGCTGCCGCAGTTACTATTGTAGTTACTATGATACTTTCTCCAGCGGCTCAAGTCGATTTTATACTCAGCTTAGATGTAACTTGGTGTCTTATAGCTTATATCGCTGCTAATTGGCTTTGTATGACTGGTATCTCTCACATACTCATCAAGCGGGGTCTCACAGAGTTCCTTTAGTTGTGTTATTTTTGAAAAAAGAAAAGTTCAAATCATAGGTTCCCTTGAATGCGCATGCATTTCAGTACTTATTTTAAACTTGAAAGAATTGATGAAGCTTTTACACCACTCATGATAAGAGTATGGAGACTACTTGATATAGTCTTATGATTTCGATGACTGCTGGTGGAAATGTATACTTCAATTTGCTTGCATAGAACGCCAGATTATGGAAGAAGCCAAAAGAGTTTGGTTCAGCAGTGAAAAGAACAAAATGAAGTACCTCCAAAAAGGTCGGCCTACGCTTATTGGGAGCCACGTTGCTGATGGCAGCCCTAACATTGAGGTTGTAAAGGGATTTGTCTATTAATAACACCAAAAGTGTTAGCTTTGAGATCAAACGAAGTATAAGTCTTGCCAATAGATGCTACTTTGGGTTCGGCAGGCAAATGAAAAACAAAGTTCTCTCTCTCTCTCTCTCTCTATCGACGAACTAAAACGATGCTCTAAAAATATCTCGTAGAGAATGACGAGCAAAGATGAGAACGATATGGTAGCATTCGATAGGTACATTATACGCGAGATCTAGGACTATAGAGAAGAGAAGCGTATCGAAGAAGATGAAAGGAACCACGAACTATATGAGCTCTATAATGACATGAGCATAGTCAAGCATATAGGTAAAGATGTTGCTCGCATGGATGATGATGCTTTAGTGGAAAGATCATTTGGCTTGGCATCTTGAGGTGGACAGCGAAAACGAAAGAAGACCACCAAACAACATGTTATAACTTCGCTAAGAAGAGAGGAGATTACGACTTTTTTTTTGTTCTCAGCGTAAATCGACAAACGGTTGCGGAAGAAAAAGAAGAATGCGAAATTTCTCACACTTAGACGCGTTCTTGACGGTGTTCTAACACAAAACCTCATATCTAAAAAAAATCGCTTGTATCGGGGTGTCAGTATTCCCATTTGTTTGGTGCAAAAAAACTAACAGCGCAATACAGAAACACTGATGCGTACGAAATTTGGCTCAAATATCTCAAATACTGGAATACTGGAAGTTCGAATTCGATAGACAGAAAGACAGAGAGGCAGACAGTGAGAGGTACAATACTAAATCAACTCAGCTCGTCGTTCTGAACCGTCCGCTTAACATTTTGGTAGGTTCGTCTCTTCTCCTTCTGGTACTTACCATACTTCGGACCAAAGTTTATGTTCCTGAAAGGTATACAAATTATCGGTTTTCCGTAAGTGTAGTTACAAACATTCACACAAACTTACTGCTCTGGAAGAGTTCTGTTATTGTTTGTGATTCGTAAATATCGCTTGAAGCACGTTCGACTCTGGGGATGCATAAATTTTTTTTATTTTTAGTTCGTCACAACATCGGTTGTATGATCTTGCATAAAATGAACCTGATAATTATAGAAATACTAAATGAGTTATTGATCCCTCTCTGCTCTTAGGTTAGCACATCTGTTAGTGCTTTTGGGCATTACAATAAAGTTTACAGCGTCTCTAGTCGAGGTCAGTTTCAGCGAGCCTGGAACGTGACTTTTTTTTTGTTATCTTCAGCGTTCAGCTGACATCTCTACCGGCAGTCTATCGAGACCATAATACCTTCAAGGGAGGATTGAAGTGTACAGAGCCACTGTTTGATGATTTTCAGTCTGAGATTGAGGCTACTAAAGAAAAGGTATTGGTTTTTGGGTACTTCTGTAACATTTACTCTGCTAGACAGGCGGTTATCGTTTTCCTGAACTTCTTTATTAACTTATACGTGTTAGCGGTATTTTTTTACCGCTAAATCTCCCATTTTTCATGTCTTACCCGGGTTAAATTTTAGAATGTTCTTCTTTTCCTTGTTCTACTAGACAACTCCTTTTCATACTGTTGAAGACTGATTTAAAATGGATGTAGAAGTGCCATGTATCGATACTTTTCTGATTGGTATTTTCCAAGAATTGGCGCAAGGCACCTTCGATCGGAAGCTTATACATGCGCTTTGTCAGTTCAACAAAGCCACGCTTGAATAGCTCAGTCGGTAAGCTAATGTCTTCCGTCACTTTTTTGTTCTTTGGATGTTCTTTAGACTTGTTAGTCGGGTAGTGTTTCCTCCATAAGCTTAGTTTGTATTGGGCATCAGTCATCAGTTCCATAAATCACCGCATTTTTTCACAGTATTTTTGAGCATTTCCTGCGTCGGTCAGCTTTTCAAGCTCTTTTTATTCATACATTGCGGCATCGCTTTTGTTTCTCTCACACACACTCTCTCTCTCTCTTTATTTCTTTGGAATAGCGTCTTACATCGGTCTTCAACTCTCATAATCGTACCAGCTTTTCCCCCGACATTGTAGAAAACTAATAGTTTTGCTGGCGGGTGTATGCAGATAGCTTGAGTTGCTAATGTGTGGTCTCCGAGAGCCGTAGTGCAAGTCGAGGGGAAACCCAATCAGCTGTCTTTTGTGATTGCAGCTTTTCGATTTGGAACTCTTCTGGTGTTTGTTGAATGACGCTATTAGCTGCTCAAAGATACCCAACCGTCCTTTTCTTTACTGCTAAAATATAGAGGTTCGAGTCGTTTTTAGGTCCTGAGGAGGTGAGCACATCTATCACACGAAGACATTTCAACAGTCTATTACTGTTGGTCGATCTGGCTGCGAGTTTCTCGATCCGGAGGCAGCCTATTAATTTTACGAATTTTCTTTTACTGGAGCCAGCCTTATTTCGGGCGCCAGTGAAGTCTATTTTGTTCCGAAAATAATATAAAACTAAAGGCTTTCCTTGCAGTATCCCCGCAGTTTGCTTCGTGCTCTTCATAAAGTTTCACGCACCATGAAGCTAGTTTCCTTGCAATCGGCAACGAATTGAGAAGAGTGGCTTAGCATGCAGGATATTTTTTCTCTTTACTCAAATGGCGCAAAATATTCAGTCGGTCTTGGAGTTAGCAGAGTTTCTGCCTCAATATCTTGAAGTGTCTTTTCTTTAGTATCTCTAATAACAGCAATAACTAGAGTGAGACGGCTACAAGCGCAAAAGAGAACATCAAAGTTATTGAAAGCTTTGATCTTGGAAACAAAAAGTCTCGTCCTTTCGGATCACTAATTGGCCGTGACTAAAAGATAACCCCAATTTTTGTCTTTTACACTGCCTTCGATTTTTATATCGTTTTAAACAATATAACCGTTAGTTTTCCATATGCGGCTTATCATTTATTTAAATTTGATTTGGCCAAAAATTTTGTTGATTCCAGAAGTTATTTCTGTGAGTCTCTACCGTGACAGTTGTGTTTATTGGAAAATAAATAATAATAATTTTTATTTATTGTTGTTGTTGTAGTGTTGATTTACGGTATTACCCGAAACTTAATAAATTAAAAAGTTTATTACAAAAAATAATAATTTTCTTTACTAGTAAACTAATTATAGTTTTAGTGTTATTGGCCACCCTAGAGGTATTTTACATTATGTTAGGTTAGTTTTTGTTTACCGTAATCTAAAATTAAAAAAAATATTGCGTCTTATAATTTAAGACCTAGATAAGAGATTTGAATGAACTTTAGTCAAATTAAAATTCAAATTAATGGGAAATTAAGACGCCCAACATAAATTGAAGGAGCTCGACCGAAGATCGGTTTAGCAGTTACAAAGTGCCAGTTATTTAAATATATATATAGACGAGAGGGTGTAATGGGGTGTAGTTAAGCTTTTGCGTAGGTAGTTTCAGTCAATTCCTACTCTTGCGTTCACGTCGCGCGCCCCAGAAACGTGAGATGCAAGGCAGAGGTACGGTTGCCAGCAGACCTGTCCCGTTTATGACCCGCCACCTAGAAAACAGCTTCAATGAAAAAGAGAAAACAGCTTCGGATGATATACGATCGGACTATGATTTAAGGGCATGCACCTGGAATGTCCGATTCCTTAATTAAGAAAGTGTCGCTGCCCAGTTGGTTGACATCCTCGTAAGACTCAAAGTGCAAGAAGTGCAATGGACGGGATAAAGATGGAGACGAGTAGACCCTTGGGACATCTGAAGTTGATTTTTGGTAAAACTTCTCAACTGTTTGGAAATGATTTCGCTTCGATAAATGAGCTCAATGTCGAAGCGAAATCGCATTGGCTGCTCATGAGGCTTTAGTTCTTGAATCAATTGTATTCTTTTAGACTTCATACCAAGATTTTTAAATACAGCCTTGGCCAAAAGTAATTTAGTAAACCAGTTAGTGCTCGAACAGCTAGAAGAAGACTTCTGGAAGCAGGTTTAAAAGGATGTAAAGCCCGAAAGAAGCCGTGGCTTTCAGAAAAGAATAGGAAAACTCGTTTGGAATGGGCTCGCCAATATTGGTCGGTTGTTCTGTGCTCTGATAAATCAAACATCGAGGTAAGCTTAATTAAGATCGTCTTAAAGTATTAACAGCCATAGTTTCTTACCCTAGAGCAATTTTGAAGACATAATACAAATCTTATGAAAACATTATTTTTCTTTTCTACAGATATTTGGTACACCTGGTGTGACGTTCGTGAGGCGACGGGTTGGGGAAGAATATCATCCAGATTGCGTGGTACCCATTGTTAAGCATGGACGAGGCAGCATTATGATCTGGGGCTGTATGGCTGCTGATGGTGTCGACGAAATGTTCATTTGCGAGGGTCGCCTGGACAGTCAAAAGTACATAAATGTATTAAAAGTTGTTCTTCTGCCTTCGTTAACGCGTATTTTCGGCGATACTAATTTAGACGGGGTTCAATTTCAGCAAGACAATGCTCCTTGTCGCAAATCAGCGACTACGATGCGTTGGTTTAGAGATAACAATATTGTTTTGTTAGATTGGCCTGCACAGTCTCCAGATGATCTTAATCCCATTGAGCACATGTGGGCTATTTTAAAACGCAAGATTAAGGAACACAGTATAGCAACAAAAACTGCCTTAAAGAATGCCTTAATTAACGAGTGGTACGCTATAAGTGCGGACGAATGTGCAAAGCTTGTACGCAGCATGCCTAAGAGAATTGCTGGCGTTGTTAGATTGAAGAGTGGACCTACTGAATATTAATGTTATTATCACTAATT
Source organism: Ceratitis rosa (assembly GCA_037013455.1). Classification (NCBI taxonomy): domain Eukaryota; kingdom Metazoa; phylum Arthropoda; class Insecta; order Diptera; family Tephritidae; genus Ceratitis; species Ceratitis rosa. Next base: position 8,478,469 of record JAWMAG010000001.1, on the reverse strand, counting down.
CATTGTATTGCATTGTTTTATTAATAAAACTTCATTACTTCACTTGTTAAAAAAAAAAATTAATTAATTAATGGGGTGCCTAATACTTTTGGCCAAGGCTGTAAAAGCCTGCAGAGATTGATACAAAAGCTACCTGGAAGACGAGCTTTTTTCGGCCGAATTTCAGCCTCAAGCCATAGGGGTTGCGCTGCGCTGTTTTAAGCGTCTTAATGTCAAAATAAGTTTCAAAATTAATTTTTTTTTTAGAAAATCAGAGTAGGGCTGCAAGAACTATTGCCTGTTTTTAGGCGCCTTCTAATTTTTTTTACAAATTTTAAGAAATAAAATAAATATTTTTTTGCTTCCAATAATTCATTTATTTAGTACAGTTAATAAATTTATATGAATATTTAAAAGTTGTATGATATATATACATATATGTATGTGCATAAGTAAATATTGAAATTTTTATCAAAATAAGCGTATCCTTAATAGCACCCCTTCTATGTATATACATACACGTATGTATGTATGTTGCGCTTAATTGCGGCAAACACACACAGCCTGTCCATTACAATAACCACCACGTTTGCCACGCAACAAACAATGAGCCGCACAAGCGCTGTGATTAACACCAGTTCCGCTCAGCAAATCACAAGTGGCGCGCTTATGACGACTCAACTCAGCAACGGGAGCCGCATGCAAAGCCGCCAATTGAACGCCTTCCTCCTCCACTTGCAAGTTAGCTGCATCAGCCGGTGCTGCTTTGGCCACATGGAACAGGCAGAGGGCGCAGATGAGTCCGGCGAAGAGTACGATGGCTTTCATGTTGAAAAGTGTCTTGTTTTGCTGATATTGATAGGAGATTTAGAAATTGTTGGAGCTGCTTAAGTTGCTGCTGGTACTTGTGCTGGTATTGCTTTGATGCTCTATTCAGGGTCTCAACTTGGTTTTATACTCAGCCTGAAACTGAACTTGATGCCTCGCTCCAACTATGTACATATGTGCATATATAAGTATGTATGACAGGTATCTCCCACATAACCCAGCAATAGGGGACTCACAGTGATGCTTTTAGATCGCTGAATTGTCTTGATATATATATATATATTTATATATAGACGCTGATAAGCCAAGATACGAGTACACTTGTTCAATTGATATGTTCACTTTGTTTGGGAAATTTCCCATTTGCATAATCTTATTGCAAATGGACATACATACGATACATACGTGCATACGTGTACTCGTGAGTATGAATTTCAATACCTATTGAAAAAAATGGAAACGTCGTCTATGCGTAACTGTGGTCACATTCACACGAACTCACATTTGCGTTGATCGATTTCGAAGACAATAGCGGAAGAGTTGTGCCTTTTCAGTTTTGTTTTTGTTTGTAGTTCGTAAATATTGCATGAAGCACGTTCCGCAAGGGGATGCACAAAATTGAGACTCTTCCGTTGAAGCGGGTAAATTTTCACCTGAAAATTTTTATTTATTTTTAAGTTTTGTTTTGTTGTACATATAGATAAGGTATATAAACATTGTACATACACATATTTAACAGTTATATGTATTATATATGGCGCTTTGTAACCACTGAAGCTATTTTCGGCCGACATCCGTCGACAGTTTGCGGTGTGCGTCTCGATGTTACTTCAACAAGTGAAGAGACCTACATTTTATCCTAAGCCGGCTCCGAACGGCCGATAAATTTCTATGAGTAGCTTTTATATCATGTCAGAAATTCAGACATGCGGAGGGCTTGAAGTTCTCTGCCGAGGTGCGACCGTAATCAGAGCAGGACTAGATTCCTGGCCTTCTGTGTGGTAGTATGCACTACTAACCACTCAAACAATTAAGATAAGTTGTTCCACTAATATAATGGCCAGTCTATAGATATTGCAAAGAAGTTATTGCTGCTGGAGAGAGGTCATTCTTAGAGTCTAGATCACTGCTTTCTACATTGAACTTCTGGACGGATTTGACATTACTCCTAGCCATACGGATTGCCGTATCTTCTAGCAGGTTATCAGGCGACTCTCTTTCTCTCTCAACTGTTGTTGTAGTGGCTATCCAACCCGCCTTAAAAGCAGACGAGATTAGTCTAAGTCACCGAGGTCATCTAACTGTAGGTCTAGGAAACGTGCTGTTTCGGCAGGTTCGGCCCTCCCATTAGATGACTTCGGTAACTTAGACTAATTAGCCTATCGTTAAGCAGGGTTGGTTAAACCGCTAAAACAACAACAACAGGGCCCAGATTCAGTTGAATAGTTTTTAAGGAGCAGGTAAAGAAATGGGAATGTCCACCCCTCCGAGTGTATTCCGGACATGAAATAAAAGGCTCCTCGTAAAAAAACCATCAGCCGTTCGGAGGCGGCTTAGCATAAACTGTAGGTCCCTCCATTTGTTGGAAAAACTTCAAGACGCAAAGCCACAAATTGGAGGAGGTGCTCGGCCGAAAATCGCTTCAGCGGTTACAAAGCGCCAATTATAAAGAAATGGTTAGTGTCGTCCGGGTTTTCATTGAATGCAGGACATACGTTGTGTATGTCGGCGTCAAGTCTGGAGAAGTTGGAATTCAATTCTTATTTGTGCCACTATTACTTGTGTCTCTCGAGCTCTTTGTCTGCGAAGGGTGGTAATTGGATTCCGAGGAGGCGGTTCAATGGAAGTGAGTTCAAGTGCAAGGCGTTACCGACTCTCGGTGAGGTGCGTTTAAAGCCTGTCGGTACGTTGTCCAGTACAGCGATACTTGGTGCTGAATGGAGTACTTGTAGTCGAGCACTTCCTTTCTAGGTGTTAGCTCCGCTTCAAGAAAGAGATGATATCTACGGTAGCATTCCACCAGATATTGATTTCTCAAGTAAATGATGCTCCGGTGTCATTAGGAGGTTTCCTGTCACGGTTCTAAGGGCTTTGAGTATTTGCGTGCTGTCGAAAGACATTCGTATTAACTTCGGGTTTTTAATTGTTGGAATTTTAGCACCATCGATTTGAACATCGAGTTCCAGCCGGTAAACTGTTGTCCAGCTGGTAAAATCAAAGGCCGAAGATTTACTTTTAAACTTTAGTTTTCAATATCCTGGCCAGACAGCAAGTACTTTAGGGAATGCTTTTGAGGCTACCACAACCACAACAACAAGTCGAGTACATGTGGTGGACCTTAAGTCAGGTCAGCGAGTCCTTAGAAAGTACTTCGACGTGCTGGGTTGTGGATCTTGCTGTTCCGAGGTGAATATCGCAGGTCAGAGCGGCTTCTCACATACGATGAAAGCTCTGTGCTTGTTCACAGTTAGGTTTGTGAATTTTACCAGACTACCACTCTCTAAGTTGTCTGTAGGAGGAGTTCATACCATTTAAGTTCTCTCTTCGATCAGACAATATACTTTAGCCAAGTCGAAAGAGTTGGTAGCAGCATTCAGAAAAGTAAGTTGTTAATGTCCCAAGGAAAATGTCCAGGTCAATCAAACCTAACCTTAAAGTTGTTTCGGGATCAGCAGATCTCATCAGTCTTGCTGCATCATCTATTCTCTTTCTTAGGCACATAAAATATAATATTACATGTATATATATATACATATATTTATTTATTTATTTACAAAATGTATGTACACATGTACATATATAATTAATTGCAGTAACCTCAAGCCATAAGACACGGTTGAAAGAGGGTTGTACCACGCTACTTCGTGTTAGGCTTAATACGCAAAGAACCCATTTCCAAATTCAATTCGCTCATAATATCATTTTTGGCCGGTCCTTCATTCGTTATATTTGCAATCAATTCCTGCACATCTCTATTACCTTCGCACGCATTGCGAATTGCTAATATAGCCCATTCTCTAAGAACTAAAAATAAGATAAATTAGTTGCCATTACAATCACTATTACCCTTTATAAGTACTCACGTGGATTACGCGCATCCATATTTGTGCACTCTAAAAGCGTTGGTAGCAGCTTTGTATCTATGCAGTAACTTTGATTAGTTTTGTTCTTATACAGCAAATTCGCAATACAACGCACTAAGAGCGTTTTAAATTCAAATGATACTTCCGACTCGAAATCACTGGGTATTTTCGATGTAAGCGCAACTTCTTCTAATTTATTCATGGGCGTGAAAATATTTTGCGACTCTTTACCCACTTGTGCCAACAAACGCAACAAGCTACTCACATTCAAGAATAGTGGATGCTCACCGGCATAGCTGTCGCCGTACTCATCAGTACCAGTCGCATAGGCAATTACACGTAATAGATTTTGTACTTCATGTGCAAGCAGTGGATCCGTGGGAGCGAGTTGCGTACTAACTGGTTTGCAAATGAGTATATTATCAGATTTTATAGTGAATTGATATGTTATATGTTTTAACATATATTCATGTATGCGACCATTCGGACAATTATCAACCAGATATTGTTTGAGGTAATCCAAAAATGTTATACGTTCGGCAGTGGTTAAACTTGCATAATAAGGCACTGGTTGGTTTTCGCCATGTACAATGAAATATTCAAATATAAAATGTAACATTTCCAAGGGCACTTTACTGTTATTCTGCACCATTGTTTGCCATACATGCACAGCCACGCATAATGCTTGCTGTTTTATATTTGGCACTGCAGCACCTTTTAATGCAATATAGACAATCATAAGGCAAACATCTGTAAGTTTTCCCAGTGGTGGCAAAGGACAAATTCTTAAAATCTCAGCACCATGACGCTGCCATATAATACATTGCGTGTATGTATTCTGTACTGTGGCATTCGCAAGCAGCTGCAGTGCAATTAATCTCACATTTTCTGGTGTAGCAGTAGCTACAAAGACTAACTGGTGTAATTGATTATTTAATTCTTCATGTTCTGCTATAGCATTCTGATGGTCTTTACTATGCGCACAGCCATCACGCAAAAGCCTTAATATGCTAATATATTCACGTGTAATGTTATCATTGAGCGCGGATGCTTCATTGTCAATGGCCGGCAGTCGTAGTAAGAATTCGATTTTTTCTTTAGTATTTAAATTTGCGATGCTGAAAGTAAGTTATAGTTAATAAGTGTTGAAGTTTTATTTAAAATAAAAGATAAATACTCACTCTTTACTATCCATTGCGAAGTTTGTTGATTAATAACAAAAACGCATTGTTGATTTTTGATTTGTTTACTTTTTTTCTTATAAACTAATTTTGACAGACCGGCAATGACAGCTGTTGAACTGCTGTAGGGTGATCAATGTGTTAAGAAACGACTTATTTACAGTGTGCTAATTTGTGAGTTAGTAAAACTGTTTATTTTAGGTTGAGCTTTGCGTACTATTGTACAATATAATAAATTAACTATAATTTGAATTAAAAATTAGTTTTAAATTTTTAAATTTCTTTATTTTATAATAACGAACGACAATTGAATAAAAGTACAAAAATTGGACAAATATTTTTTTTTTTTCAAAGTAGTACATATTTATTTCTCCAATTTATTTATTCCAATAAGATGAGCATTAGTTTTTATTTTATTAATATTGACAAAAAATCAATAATATAAACTGGCCCTTTCTCCATAAACGAAAACTAAAATATAGAATTCAGTCGTCGGGATAAACGAACATTTATAGTGAGTTCTCTTAGACCTTAAAGATTGTTCTAATTGTTAGAGAGGAAAATAGTTAAAAATTTTATCTCAAAAACTGTTGATAATGTCAAAATGTCAAATTTCATTTTAGGGACAACAAAACCAATTTGAACTGTCAAAAATTCAATAGGTTTGGGCTCATTGTTATTGAAAACTTTGATAGAAAACAAAAAATAAAGAGAAAAGATCTATTATGAGATTAATAAGTGAAACTTTGATTTTAGATATGTCTAAATTTTGGTTAAAAACTTCAAAGATATGTTCATATTTTACAGTGGTTAAAAGAGTCGTCGTGTATAGTAAAGCGAGTTCTTATGTATTGACTAATAAATAAACGTTTTTTAAGTTCTTACGAATAAGAAATTGTACAACAAAGTTGTAGACTTTTATTCAAAAATTAAGTGATCGAACTGGAAGGATTTGAGAAATGGAGAAATAGAGGCATGTTCTGTTTACAGTAATTAGGCGAAAATGCCAAAAATGAATACAAGAGGTAAGGGAAAGATCGATAACTACAGCACTTTCCAGAATGCGTGAGCCGAACGTTCGTTATGGAGAACATTTCATAAATAAAAAGTTGATTGCAAGCAATCAGTGGGTATGTAAGAGCGAAGAGAGTCGCCGCTAATATCAGCTGAGTAAATAACTCTTTGGTGACAAGAATGGTGTGAAATGTGGAAGGGTCAACTTTTTGCATGCAAGACAGTTAGTGTGTTGTATGTTTACAATAATGGATCTATATGATAAATTTAGTGCTTTTATTTAACAGTCCAATGATGAAACCCAAGGAAAAGGATTTCGGAAAACATTTCAGTTAACTTTACGAAAATCGATATAACAGTTAATAATATGCCATTCCGATTGTATAATACTCAGCTGTAATAGTTTGCAAAATTAAATAATAAAAAAAATGTTTTTTTTTTGAGTTTTTTGTGTTTTATGCATTTTATTATTTTTTGTTCATTTTTTTTTGTTTAATTCTAATAACAACAAATACATTAATATGTATGCAAATTACAACTAAATTGTGTCAACTACAAACCAGCAGCAAATATATATTATTATTTTATTTTTTATTTATTGTTTTTTGTTTTTACTTTAGTTTATGTTTTATTTTATTTTTTATAAATATAATGCAACTAGGTTAAATCTTTATTATTATTTCTTTTATACTTTTTTTCTATGATAATGAAGGCAACATGGATGGTAGACACGATAAAAGGCACGTTTTGGCTGGTTGATTGATTGATAGATTCCTTGCACAGGGTGTTACATATTAAAAGTGATTTACTAAGTTCAATGGTTGCGTATGCTTGTGTGTGTGTGTATGTTGATATGCCGTGCAGTGACACTTAAATATCCGTTGAATAACGTTTTCACATTATTCCACTACGCTGGTTTTCATTAAATTTTCATTTTCATTCAGTTATTTTATTTTTTATTAATTTATTTTAAAATGTTTTGGAAATAAAAAGACTGTTTTTGCTTGTTGCAATTTTCACTAATAAATAAATATTATTATTGTTTTTTGTTTTTTTTTTTGGAAATAGCTTTGACTAGTTTTATTAGTAAACTATGTGCAAGTGGCGCCGCTATGTAGTCAGCTTTATTCTAACAGCGTTTGTTGTTGTTTTTAGCACCACTTTATGCTCTTTTTGTAAATAAATACGTATAACTTTAAACTTTGTGGTTAATAATATACATGTATTTATGTATATATGCACGTGTATGAATTATTTATATTTCAACATTACGTAAATAATTTTTTCTTTGTTTTTGTTTTTTTTTTGTTTTTTGTTAATATTTAATTATTACACAAGTAAGTAAAATAAAATAATATTCAACAACAAAAATTAAAAAATAATTAATATTAAACGGCAAAATACATATTATATATATTGCAGCTGCTGGTGTTTGTATTTGTGTTTTTCATTTTTATTTTTTTAATTTTTTTTTTAAATATTTTTATTTTATATTTTGTTTTTGTTTTTTTTTTTTGGTAAATTAATGGTAAAATTTCTTTGATTGCTTTTCCATACAAATTTGTTCATTCAACTAAAGTGTTCACATATTTGTTTTAATTATTGTGATTGTGTATGTGTGTGTATTGCGTAAATATCTTCTTAAGCCAGGTAAACCGACTCTGTAGCTCCGCTCTCAGCGCACTCTCTCCACATAATTGCCCGGGAAGGTGCCAAAACAGCCGGTACGCTGTGAGGTGCCCACAAACCAGCCATCGTCACAGATCTCCAACACATGAACGATATCACCTTCGAGCAATTCCATTTCATCGGAGTTTTGTGGGCGGTACTTGTAGAGTGCGCGATAGCTGTAGGAAAGGGAGAAGAAGAAGAAGAATCAATTAAAGTAAAATCTATGCAAATTTCAAAGTTTCTTTTCTTCCAACACTTCCAACTTACACCAACGGCTCCGAATGCGTGTCCACGTGCAGTGCATCAATTTTGTTATTGTGTTGTTTGGTCTCCTTGAGTATGCCATTTGGTGGCTGATGGCCATTTTTGGTTATTAAATTGAATTCATTATTAATATTTGTGCGTAAGGTGTCGAGTGAGGGACGTAAATTCGTGACGCTCACTTGTTCGGTTATAACGGTACGTGCGGCAATATCTTCAGCACCAATATCGGTGAGTACCTGTGGGGGGCGTCAATCGAGAGTTAATTTTTTGTGGTTGTTTTTTTTTCTTGTTTTTTTTTTCGGAAATTACCTCAACATATGACACTGGGAAGATACCCTTTCTATTGGCTATTTTACCCTCGAACCAATTGTCATCTACTCGTCGTGTCAGTGTGACTAATTCACCCTTATTCAGTGATAATTCTATGCCAGATTGCGCTTGGAAGTTATATTTGGCACGAGCTTGTCCTTCGGATGGTTTCTTTGGTTGTTGACGGACGGTGTCTTTGTTTATGACCTGTAAGAAGTGAAGATGCTTGTATGAAAAAAAAGTTTAAAGATGTTCTTTTTTAGTGTTCTTCTGTACATATTAGCAGAAAAATTCCATTTAGGAGTAAGCTAGCTCGGTCTAAGTCACCGATGTCCTCTAACGGGAGGTCCAGGAAACGTGCTGTTTTGACGGGTTCGGAGCAGAAAGAAAGGGGAGCATGCAAAGAGGTAGTTAGTGTCGTGCGGGAACTTCTCAACGGGGATAACTCTCACGATAGCCTGTTCCACGCACTGGAGTTGAGCCGAATTTTATCCGGCCAAGGCCTGTCACCTTTCGACCTAACCCCGTTTAAGTCTGTTGCGGCTCATTACGATTGATGAAAAATGGGTGGAACTTGGTTTTTTCAACGGAGTGTAAGTCTTCCTCTAATACCGCCGGCAAGTACTGCATCGAAAACTTACAACGCTGGAGTATTCCTGCCCACCCAGACTACAGGACATGCACAGCGTGGACGCTGTCTATTTGTTTGTTGAGCTATGTGAATGTCGCTGTATATCTTGTATAGCTCACTATTCCAACGCGCAGTGGGCCATAAATCTTACGCCAAACCTTTCCCGCGGAAACTTCCAACGTCAACTCATCAAATATTCTCATCGTCCATGCCTCCGCACCAGTTTGCAGCACGGACGTGATGGGCGACTTGTAGAGTTTCGTCTTAGTTCGTCGAGAGAGGACTTTACTTTCCAGTTGCCTACTCCGACTAAAGTAACACCTCTTGGCAAGAGTGATTCTGCGTTCAAGATAGACGAAATTATCTACAACTTCAAAGTTATGACTGTCAATAAAGACGTGAGAGCTGAGTCGCGAATACGATGCCTGTTTGATTGAACAGTTCCTTTATACTGAAGCCCGGATGAGTACTCTCAGCGAGCAGAAGTGCAGGTCGTGTAGAAAATCATTTGTGACTGCAGTTTTTCGACGCTGAACCTTGATTGTGTTTCTTGACGGGTGTTCTTTGCTGCACAGATGTGGGTGCATAACTTCGCTGCGACAAGGTTGTTGGGTCCTTAGAGCGTACTCACGTCAATATCTCTGGAGATGTGTCGTTGGTCCATCACAATATGTTGGGTGGACGCAAAAGTTGTAAGTCTTTCAGTCTGGAGACAATCAAGTAGCTGTATGAACTTTCTTGTGCTGGAATCTAGTATACCAGTACTCTGCTAAGGCTTCTCTCTCCCACAACTAATCCGACATCAAATTTGCATTGCTTTATGTGGCCGCCGTAGTAAATGTCACTAGGACCAACTCGTCTCCCTCCTTATCCCATTCATTGTACTTTTTGGAGGATGATGTTAGACTTTAGTTTAACAAGTACACCAACCAGCTGGCAGCGGCACCTTCCCAATTAAGGAATTGGGAATTCCAGGTACATAGCCTTAGTCCTTAATACGTTCCCAGTAGTCGTCTTCTAAAGTGGAGTATATAATGTGAGGATGGTTTTTACGTGATGAGTCCCAAACCAGCCTACAACCTCCCTAGACGAGTAGGTTTAAGCTTTGCACACAATTATATAGTGAGCCAATTGTTTCAAGTCCGACACAGTCGCACCTCTGCTGAACAGACGTTGCCATTAGGAGTGGCTTCACTAAAGCTCCAACTCCCCGCGGGTTGGTAACTGCATCTTGCACAAAGGTTGCTCACGTTTCCAGAGTGTGCGTCGTGGGCGCAAGTGTAGGAATTGGGTATAGCCTCGCGACTGTAATTGCGGAAGCTTGACTACACCCCAATATAAAACGGAAAAAAATCATGATCAAAGGCCATTGACCCTCCACAAACGACTTCAAACAAGGTGATCCGGGGTGTATGGTGGGATTGGAAAGGAATTTGTCTACTATGAGCTGCTACGGCTGCTGACCTCTACTCTTAATGTTCAAACAGCTTACAACAAACCTTTTTTTATTAAAACTCACCTCAACATAGCTCACGGGCAGTAGACCGATCATGGCATTGTGTTCACCTTCATACCAATTACGATCAATCTGACGGCGTATATAGATGATATCGCCCTTCTTGAATGAAAGCTCTCTGTGGGTAAAATATATTTTTTTTATTGATTTTCATTTCTTTTTTAAGCTATTTTCGTTTAAATTTTGTAAATAAATCCCCCCCTACCTTGCATTTTGTCCTTGGAAGTTGTATAGCGCTCGCGCTGCCGTTCGCGTTGTTATCGTGTTCGGCGATTTTGGCGCCAAATCCGATTGGAAGTCATCATAACGATTTAACGGTATTGGTGATTTTTGTGTTGGCGTAAAATTATCCGTATGACGACGTGCATTCATATCCTGCAATTCCTGTAAGTACTTGCGTCGACGCTCCTCCTGATAAAGCTTTTGCATTTGTTCGGCCTGTCGTTGTGCTAAATCCTCATCTGACATGGCCTGTTTGTATTCATGACGTATTGGTGTCTTGAAATGAATATTTACATCCGATTCAAGATAACGATTTGGAGATTCTGTGGGAGAGAGAGAGGGAATTTGAAAGTGTGGAGGGGGGTTGTTTTAATAGATTTTCTTTTCATTAAAGATTTTAATTATTTTTTAATTTCTTTCAATGAAATAAAAAGATAGCCTTCATGACAATGACATAAAATATGGATTTCTTCAGCTGTCATTCCGGCTCTGATTGAAAAAAAAAAATGTGTAAAGCTCAAAATCAAGATAATTTGAAGACTGCTCTTTGAGAAATGTCAATATCCTTCGAAGAAAACATAAAGAAAAAATATTAAAATCGGAAAATCTTCACTGAATCTTTATCTTTATCGAGTATAGTACAATCTTTGTTTCTCGAGTTACACAGGAAAGTGGATGAGCACTCCACTTCACAAAGACAAGACCTTGAGACCTTACCTAATGAAATCAAAATACTAGCGCCCAAAGCATCTGCTAAATTCGAAGAGATTTCAGGTACTGACAAACATCAGAATTTAAATTATGAATTTGCAGTTCGAAACTGATTTGGTAAGAGACTGGAACATTCCCAAAAAACCGACGATGAGTTGCTTGGATCAATGCTTAAAATCAGCAATTTACTTTTGCCAGGAGTGTCTTGTCCCTGGTCTAGACGTAATGAGTTCACCTGCTACTTTCCCCCAGAGGACGAGTTGGTTTGATTGGCAGCCGCAATAACCGAGTGATTTGCATTGCGTACTGCCATTTAGAAGGCCACGGCTCGAGTCCTGGTTCGACCAATATCCAAAATAATAAAAAAATAAATCTTCTACTCTCGGTCGCCCCTCAGCAGAGGGAATGTCAAGCACTACGCGTATATTTGTAACATGAAATAAAAGATTCTCTTCTTAAAATTACTTCCTGCATTCTTTCTGTGTTTTTTTAAGCTCAGGGGATCATCATGGAGACCTAATACTTGTCCTACTACGGATTAAAGGACAAGCAAGGAAAAAAGTGATTGTATTTTTGTCCGACTCTAACCAAGTTCGAACAAACTATCCACTACCCGCTCTGCCTATGCGAAATCTTTAAGAAAGACACAAATTTTTTGTGAGGAATTTGTCGCTAAGTCAGTACCATACGGTATCTCAAGATATGGGACCCAAGTTATGAGCCGTCACATTAAAGAGGGAATATTTACTGGTACACAAACTGATAAAGGATGAGACCTTTGAAGGCAAACTGAGAGATCAACAAAAGCTTTACTGGCAGTGTTTTGTGAATGTTGTCCACAACTTTCTTGGAAACCAGAAAGAGTTAACAAATGAAATTACAATATCATATTAAACTTTGGTGTGGAAGGATCTTTCCAAGCCGTTCGGTGCCAAACGACTTATCAGAGCGAGTGACTCTTCGTCGTGCGATTTCTTCAATTTGCTGCTAGAGAAAATAATAAGAGCAGCAGGACTAAATGTACATATCTTTTACAATAGTAAACTGCAGTTGGCCTATGCCGATGGCGTTGATGTCATAGGTCTTAACAACCTCGCGAATGTGTGTGGTAGGGAACGATGTCATCAAACAAACAGTCACAGAACACTTGCGGCTTGGCTGTCGACCGTCATTACGTGTAGATCATAGATAATTTCATCTATCTAGGGACCTGTAATAATACCAATTAGGACTGCGTAGGCAATTGAAAAGTAAAAGTCTCTCTCGACGAAGCAAAACTCTGGAAATCCTCAACATTCCCGTTCTACTATATGGGGTAGAATCCTGGACGATGTTGACATCCGAAAAGTCGGCTCTGAGAGTCTTCGAGAGAAAAGTTTTGCGAACGATTTATGGTCCTTTGTGCATTGGCCGATGAAACAATGCGCTGACAAAGTTTAGCGACTGAAGGGACAGGGTAATGGCGTCCAGGTATGCTAGCAGAGTATTGCGGGAGACTTGGAAGATACCTACCGAAAGCAAATATTCACGAAAATCGTAACTACATATGTATGCACATATTTATTGTGAGTTAAGCAAATCAAATTTTCAAATTGTAGATTTTTGCATTTTTTTTCTAAAAAAAGATCTTTTGATGTCACAATACGGCCTGAGCGCTGTACATATGATATATTTTTTGTTGTTGTTTTACAATTTTCAAGTATACAAGATTTTGTCTCACTCTGTTAGTTAAAAAATTAATTAATGAAAATCTTTATCAGTATTACAATATCCGGTAGAATATATGTATGTATGTAGGTATGTATGTATGCTCATAAATTATTGCAAAAGCGCTTTGTTATTGACTGCGGGGGAAACACAGAAACTTTATTTATGAATGGAATGAAGTTTTGAGCATTGTTGTTGTATGCATTTATTTTAAAACTATAATATTAGTAACATAAAATTCCACGAATTAATTATGACTAACTTTCCATTCTTGTCTGATGTTATTGAAACCCATTTTGACACCTTAAAAGCATACACACGTGTGCTCATAAGTATGTATGTATGTATTGTGTGTGAAATATGTATGTCAACACCAACCAAAAAAAAGAGATAAAAAATATATTGTAAGTAGCTACTTACATACATATATTATATATGTATGCACTACCTTTCTACGTCAGAATAAACATAATCACGTATAGAAATACCACATTTAATTAGATTTATGTTTAATTGCGCTAAAAACACAATTAGAAAAAAAACTGTCACAATTGTCTGTCACGCGTTGAGCGGCAAGCACCAACACCAACAATGAATGCACTGCACGCTGACAACACATACGTGTATATATGTAGATATGTACATAAATAAGTCTTAATGAATGGTTAAATAAATCACTGGTAGATATTATACTCATACATACATATGTATATAGGTATGTATGTATGTACACGTACTAATTGCATTTAAGTTTCGAAAAAAAATTGCTTTACTTTGAACGGTTTCGAATTTCACAAAACAATAACAAAAAATGTAAACAAAGCAAAAAACGAAAAAACTAAAATAAAAAAGAAAATATTAAAAAAAAAAAAATAAAAAATACATTAAAAAAATGAACAAATCAAAAAGTAAGAAATTTAAATTAAAATTAAAAAATTAAAAGCAAAAAAGGAAGCAAAAATAAGAATAAAAATTAAAAACTATTTAAAAAATAAAAGTAATATAAAATTAAATAAATAAATAGCACAAAAAAATAGCAAAAAAGTGAATAAAAATAAAATAAAAAAATATTAAAATATAAATAAAATAATAAATAATTAAAAAATAAAGTAATAAAATAAAAAAGTGAACAAATGAGTGAAAGAAAAATTTAAAACTAACTAAAAAAAAAATAAAATAAAAATAAATAAATAGTACCCATAAATTAAAGTAATTAGTTAAATATAATAAATTAAAAAAAAATTAAAAAAAAATTAAAAAAAAATTTAAAAAAAATTTAAAAAAAATTTAAAAAAAAATAAAAAAATAAAAGTAGAAAAGGAAACAAAAATAAGAATAAAAAATTAAAACCTAATTAAAAAAATAAAAATGAAACTAAATTGAATATATAATACAAAAAATAGCAAAAAAGTGAATAAAAATAAAATAAAAAAAATTATAAACTAATTAATAAAAAAATAAAATAATAAATAATAAAAAAAATAAAGCAATAAAATAAAAAAGTGAACAAATGAGTGAATAAAAATTCAAAACTAACTAAAAAACTAAAATAAAAATAAATATTTATTTTTTTTTTACAGAATGAATCGAATACATATACCTAATTTAATGTTATGACTTTGAATGAATTTAGCTTAATTATAAAGACAAGGGTTTGCCATTGAGTCCTAAAACTGAGGAACCAAAGGTCGTCACAAGAACATTCTCTAATTCAGTCACGAAAAAATCACTAATCATTGCTCTATAGCGTTCTCCATTGTGGCAGGCTTCATTTTTGAAGAAATATTGATCAATGATTCCGTCTGCCCATAGAGCACACACCAAACAGTGACTGTTTGAGGATGTAATGGTGGCTCAACAATGTCTTCATTACTTACGCATTCAATCAGAAGTGAGTTTCTTCGCTGATAAATGACAAATTAGTTGATTTAGACATGTCCTTCACTCCGTCTATCCGTCTGTTTGTATACAAGCTAATCTCTTAGGTTTTGAGATATTTTCAAATCATCGAAATCTGGGGTCTATATCTCATAGCCCCCTTATAACGTGTTTGTTCAGATATTAGGTTTTAGGTAAATAATCCGTCAAGAATGCATCATTGAAACCGAAAATTATAGAAATCGGAGTACTATATAATATAGCTCCCATAAAGCCAATTTTTCAGATATGGGAATTAATATTTAATCCTAAAATGAACTATCACAAATTTCATGGCATTTTTTATTTTTTTGCTTTAATTTTGAATGTGTTTTTTATTTTTCTAGCTTTCTTAAAATTTTTTATTTTTAGTTTTGCTTTATTCACTTATTTTTATTTGAATTTTTATTATTTTTATTCACTTTTTTATTTTTAATTTTTAATTTTTAATTTTAATTTTTTTACTTTTATTTTTGCATGTTTTTTTTAGTTTACATTATTTTTGTATGTATTTTTATTATTTTTTTTTCATTCACTTTTTTATTTTTATTCCGGTTCATTTTTATTCCTTTTTATATTTTTTTATTTTAATTCTTTTTTTTACTTTTATTTAATTGTTTATTAATTTTTTATATCTATTTTTAATTTAAGTTTTAATTTTTCTTTGTTCACTTTTTTTTTTCTTTTTTTGCTTAATTTTTTACCTTATTTACATTATTTTTGTTTGAATTTTTATTTTTGTTTAATTCACTTTTTTATTTTTATTGTTTTTTTATTTTTAACTTTTTTACTGTTATTTTTGGATTCATGTGTTGATTTGAATTCTTTATTTTTATTTTTGCTTTTTTTTAGCTTGTTTACGTTATTTTTATATGTATTTTTTTCATTCACTTTTTTATTTTTATAATTTTTTTTTTTAATTTAACTCTTTTTTGTTTTTTACTTTCATTTAACTGTTTATAAATTTTTTTACATCTATTTTTAATTTCATTTTTGTTTTTGCTTTATTTTTTATTTATTGCTATATTTTTGTTATTATTTCTTACTTTGATTACATTTTTGCTTTATTTATTTTTATATTTTTATTTATTTTTCTTTTTTTTTGCTTTGTTATTATTATTTTCGCTTTATTTGCTTTTTTCTTGTTATTCTTTTTGTTTTTATTTTTTTGCTTTGTTTACATTTTTTATCATTATTTTTGCTTTATTTGTTTTTATGTTGTTATTCTTTTTAAATTTTTTTACTTTTATTTTAACTTTAATTTTGTCTCTGTCTAATTTTTTTTTTAAATTTTTATTTTTGCTTTTTCTTTTTGCATTTTCATAATTTTTTAATTTATTCTTTACTTTATTTTTATTTTTATTTTTATTTTTATTTTTATTTTTATTTTTATTTTTATTTTTATTTCTTTTTTCTTGTTTTGTGTACATTTGTTATTATTATTTTCGCTTTATTTGCTTTTTTGTTTTTATTCATTTTTAAATTTTTTTACTTTTATTTAATATAAATTTTGTCTTTGTTTAGATTTTGAATTTTTATTTTTATTTTATCCTTTAATTTTTTATTATTTCTTCCTATTACTTTTTATTAAATTTTTTACTATTACTTTGGTTTTAATTTTAATTTTTTACTTTTATTTTTATTTTTAAATGTATATTTTGCTTTTCTTAAATTTATTTTATTTTATTTTATTTTAGTTTTTTATTATATTATTATTATTTTTCTTGCTTTGTTCACTTTTTTATTCATTAATTTTTTTATCAATAATTTTTTGAAACTTACATATATATATACGAGTTCACACAACCGTTTGCTTGTAATTAAACAAATTAAATGAAAATAATTCCATAGAATTAACAACAAATATTCTCAAGTCTTTACAAAACGAATAGCGAAAATAGACTGATGCCGCAGTTGGCTGTCATTCAATCCATTGATCATTGTTCACATTGGCAACTTGATCGCCGATCAATTAATGATTCAAATACGTTTTTCAATTGTCCAGTGATACGATTTTGCCTTGACATAAAGAACTTAAGGAGGGCCGACAAACAAATAAAAAAAAATTAAAATAATAAAATAAAAATGCGGGAATCTGCTGCGGTGCAAAATACATATGTATGTATATATGTAAATATAGATTTTTGTGCATATAAATAAAAGTATTTCGTTCACCAACAACGCAAATATATTCAATAAAGTTATTTGTCAACCAACAACAAATAATAATTGTCAAATAACAATTAGTAGGTCGCCTGTACGTCGCGATCTCACAATTGCGTGTTGCTGACATTACCAGTAGATATGTACGTGTATGGTAGATGAAAGCGAGAGGCTGGGGGTAACGCTTGATTGGGTGTCTAGTGCGCGGGTTATATTATTGGCTGGGTTGTGAGACCTTCACGGGGTGGTTCAAATGAATGTAAATCGAATGGTTCAGCTTTCATTACAATGATTACAATATTTGCATGCGTATGTATATGTGTGTGTGTGCGAAGCAACGAGTGAATGACGTACGTCGGTCTGACCATGTCTTCGGTTACATGAGTGAAGTAAACACACCTGTTTAGCCGTTGCTGAGTAGAGGAACAATAAATTTGTAAAATTTACGTAAAAACAACAACAATATTTACACGTTATATTTGTAAGAAAGGAAGTATGTAACTTTAATAAATACACATGTATGTATGTATGTGCTCATACTTGTTATTGAAAATTAAAAAAAAAAACATTTTTTTTTGTTTCTTTATCTAATTTCCTGACTTTATCTGCAGATAAGCTGCTTATTTGAAAAATTTAAAATTTCAAAGTCTGCCATGCTGTTGTTGGCATTTTCCGCATGAATAACTGAAAATTGTTAAATAATTTTAATTGCTTTATGCATAACTCTCGTGTTTCTGCGGTGATTGACTGGAAAACATTTTCAGTTGCGGGCATATATGTATGCACATGTAAACATATGCACATATATACATATATGAAAATACATACATACATACATTAATGTGCCTGCATATGCGCTGACCACGTAATATTGAATGCAGAAAAAAACTAAGCGAGGAGAAGTGAAAAAATAAATAAATAAAAAAAATGTTGAGGAAATTATTATTGAAAAAGTAAACATAAAAAAGTGAAAAGTAAAATTATGGAAATTTATGAATAACAACTAAAACTTAGTTAGCGCTCATATTTTCAGCTGTTTTTTTAAAGAAATACTTTTTTTTGACTTCTTATTCTTCTTGTTTTACTACTATGGGCAAGGCTCAAGGTAAATATAGCAGAGTCCACAATCGTTTCTCCTTTTGCCACTCGGCGCCAATTGAGAACACCAAATGAAGCAAGATCCATTTCTACCTGGTCTTTTCAACGATGTGGAGGTGTTGCTCTTCCACTGCACCCAGGTTCGGATACTGCAGAAACCGGTGTGAGCTCATCCTCAGCCGCCCTTTCGTAATCCGAAGCATTGTAATGTCCAATGTAGTCTCATATTCCTGTAGTTCCATCGTGTTGTTGTTGTTGTAGCGGTTCCTTAACCCCGCCGAGGTCATCTAAAGCGAGGTCCAGGAAACGTGCTGTTTCGACGGGATTGGACCAAAGGGAGAGGGGGGTTAGATGAGTCGGTTTAAGAGGGCATGTGAAGAGGTGGTTAGTGTCGCGCGGAGACTCTCCACATGCTGGGCATATGTTGGGTGTGCTGGGATCGAGTCTGGATAAGTAGGAGTTTAACCTGCTACAATATCCAGATCTAAGTTGTGCAAGGGTCACGCTGGTCTCTCGAGGCAGCTCGAGCTCGTTGTCTGCCATGGGTGGTGGTTTAACTCCGAGCACGCCATTCAAGGGAAGGGAGTCTTTGAAGGTGTTGACTAACTACTGGTGAGTGGCGCTTAGTGCTTGTCGGTATGCCGTCCGACAGCCGGTTCTACGCACCGGAGTTGACCCGGATTTTATCCGGCCAAGGGCTGTCACCCTTTTCATCGTATTCGCCGTCGCTTGCACGAAAGCTCCGTAAAACGTTCACAAAACCTTGCTTTCGCAAACTCCGAGTACCGATTGAACGGCCGTCGTCAACGTCTATGTCTCCGCTCTAACTAGCAGGACGGGAATGTTGAGGTACTTGTTGAGCTTGGTCTATGTTCCTCGAAAGAGGAACCTAAGTAGTACCCGTTGGCAAGAAAGACTCTTTTTGGTTGTTGTGAGTTTATACCTATAGCTCGGTAGATGCCGCAGAATCGAGATCAAAATTGTGACCCGATACAAAAGACTGTCCGAACTAAGTATAGAATAAAAGTGGGCTCAGAATATACTTATGGCGTCGAATCTTATTTGTCTACGTCACAAAAATGTAAAAACTTGGACAATGATGGATTTCTAGTTGCTCAAGTCATGGACTAACTATATGTGCTCTTTTGCAAGACCTCAAATGTCTTCGCTAATGGAAGAAAGAAGAGATATCGATCGATAAGATTCACCCTTGTTCACTGATTTCCCCCGGTTGAAGTAGTGAGACCACTCTACCCATTTTCCACATATGGGATATTATTAGGGTAGTCAAAGGTAGGCTGAGAAACTTGGTGAGATAGTCTGCTTCCACTGGTCCCAGATGTTTTGGCATCAGCATGCTTATTTCGAAAGATTTGGATGCTTTCGCCTTCGCGATAATTCCATCAATCATTCCCGGAGAAATCAAAGACCGCACTGGTGTTTGGCAAATTTGCACAGACGGCGGGTAACTTATCGCTTTGTTTTGTCTACAGTGAGGTGTAGTAAAAAAAGTCGGCTAAAAAAAACTTGGTCTTCGCGTCTCGTCAGGTTAGACAACAATTTCATTGTGACCCAAAGCTTGGTTGTTTGTCCCAGAGGAGAGGTTGCAGGGCTTTAAGTGCTTCTCGATTGGTTTGACCCAGAGCTTGGTTGCTCCAGAGGAAAGATTGCAGGACCTTAAGTATTTCTCGATCGGTTTGATCCAGAGCTTGGTTGCCCTAGAGGAGAGGTTGCAGGACCTTAAGTGTTTCTCGATTGGTTTAACCCAGAGCTTGGTTGCACCAGGGGAGAGGTTTCAGGACCTTAAGTGTTTCTCGATCGGTTTAATCGTCAGCTTGGTTGCCCCAGAGGAGAAGTTGCAGGACCTTAAGTGTTTCTCGATTGGTTTAACCCAGAGCTTGGTTGCACCAGGGGAGAGGTTGCAGAACCTCAACTGTTTCTCGATTGGTTTGCCACAGAGGAGAGGTTGCAAGATCTTAAGTGTTTCTCAATCGGTTTAACCCGGAGCTTGGTAGTTCAGTGATTTTTAAGCCTTCAATAGTGCAAGTGGAATAGGTTAAGTCTTTAGTCTCCTTTCTTCTTAGAGAAATGAAAGAAAGCCGTGACTTAAAGCGCTCTATATATAAAGAAAACTATATTTGAGTGTGTAGCATTGCTTGTGCCAAATATTGACTACGATTATTAAAAAAAAAAAGACTATATATGTATGTTTAGAAGAATAAAAGGAATAAAGAAGTAAAGAAAATATGTCTGTATGAAGCACAAAAATTAATAACAATACATAAAAAGATCACAAATTGGCAATAAAGATTCAATCAAAAGTAGAACAAGCTAAATAATAAATTTGTTTGACCCAGAAAGTGGCTTTATTATACCGTTAAATCGCGTACAAAAGCAAAGGCAAAAAGGAATTTGGAAAAAAAAGAAAATAAATAGAAGAAAATTGAAAAAAGCAGTTTTAATACTAGAGTCAAAAATAATTACACCTGGCAAATAATAAAAAACTAAACAACAACAACACAAATTGGTACTTAAAAAGCGGCAAACTGTGCGCCACCAGCTGCATGCATGGACCGGCTAGATGACAACTAGCGCTTTAGCTAAGGTTGCCGCACCATCACGACGACGACAGTTGTTGGAGTTTGCTTTGTTTTTGTTGCCGTTTGCTTGCAATGCCGGTTATTTGCTTGTTTGCTTGCTTGCCGCGCGTTTAATTTACACTTTCACTGAAGCGACGGCCAACAACTTTTGCCACTAAAAAACACTTTTCCCCTTACAAAAAATTTCTTATACACACACATATATATATATATATATGTACATATATTATTTTAACGCTTTTATTTAATTTTATTTTAATTTATTTCTTATTTTTTTTATTTTAATTTTTTTTTATTATTTTTATTTTTTTTGCATTTTACAAATTTATTTTCTTCTTCATTATTTCTTTTATTTTACCCTAACTACATAAAAATAAGCGTTGCTTAGCGGGTTAACCACCTAAGCGTGTATAAAATTGCACTAAAAAAAAAAAGTGACTCGCAAAGCGTTGCACCGCGTATACGCCGCTGCTGGCAGCGAGAGAGGCAGAGGCAGAGTGGTGTGACAGCGTGTCGGCTAACGACGTCTTATCTGGTGACGACAACTTGAAGACACTTTGTTATTAAATTGAACTGAATTGAACTTTATTTTCACTGTTTTTCTTCTTCTTCTTCTTCTTCTTCTTCTACAACTACAACTATTTTTTTTCCACGTTTAATATTGCAAATGAACTCAGTTTACCGTGCGGCAAGTGTTGATATGCGCGCGTCTGGCCCGCTTCTGGTGCGCATATCAATTGTTTGCTAATTAGTATAGTCTACAAACAACAACAACAACAACCTATTAAGATTGCTTAGCGCTTAATCCAACTGACCCTAATGTTATCTTAACGCGCGACCGCACGCCACAACAACAAATTGAACTTACTTAAGCACAATTCTATTACATGTAGGTATGTATGTATGTACGAATATGTATGTATTTATATGCTCCGTACGTGCTGATATTGTATTTTAATCGTTGTAATTTTATTTTATTTATTTTTGATTTTTCTATTTGCCCCTTGCCACTATTATTGCTTGTTTCACTGAAGCTCCGCCACTTGAGTTCACTTGAAATTAAGAAAAAACCGTAAAAATTGAACCGTTGTCTGTAAGCGTTTGTACATTACTGGCGGGTGTGCATCGGCGTTCAACTATTTGTGGCGCCGTCTGACTGTGTGCTGTGTGTACTATCACCAGCCAGTTGTTAGTTAGCTGAGTTGCTCTATTGCGAGCCACTAGCGCTGTACTCCCAATTGGCTGTGTCGTGCAGATTTCGCATTGAGTACCATATATAAACATTTGTTGTGTACTCACGTACTCACGTACTTTCATTTAAATTTGCAACGGTCTTTCATTTGAGTTACTGTTTGTAGGTGCACAGTGGTGCAATGTGGGTTATAAAGTGGAGGCATGTGGAAGACCAAAATGTGCTTTGTAGAAAGCGCTTCTAAAAGCTCTTCCTGGTAAAGGAAGTGGATTGCAGATGGCGCGTCAGCGTCGTAGCTCAAATGTCAATGGCATCACTGGAAAACAACTGCTGCGTTGCATCCGCTTACAGTAAGAGTTCTTCAAAGAGCACGTAAGTTCAGCGAAGTCTATAGTTTCAAGCAGAACTGACATACAGAATGGATTCCCTCCACTTATATAATCTGCCTCAAATTTTAAATATTAAAGTCCAAAAACAGTGAGTAAATTGCACGTACTCATTGAGCATCCAAATTTGATTTTAACCATTTTCCGAACTTTTCCAATAATACTGAGTAAAACGCCACACTTCTTACTAAAACTTATACAGCACGCAGAAGGGCTACCCCTTTGGGCCAATCCCGTCGTAACGGCACGTTTCCTGGACCTCTTTTTAGATGACCTCGGCGGCTTAGATTGACAAACCCTGCCCTAAGCGGGGTTAAGGAACCGCTACTACAGCAACAACAACAACAACATCAACAGCTACCCGTCATGTGTATCACATCAAGAGACTAAATTGAGAAAACTCAGTGAATATTAACTAGGTCGCAGGTCACACGAATGCAAAAGGCAATGTAAAGGCGTACAAATTCGCTTCAAGACTAGCATCATTGGCGAAACTGACACCATCCATCTGCTCAGAGCCTACATCGCTTTCAAAAGTTGTTGTTTAAAGCAGTGGACTATGGAGGAACACTTAAGGTCTTTGAACTCTTCCAAAGAAGGATGTGTGGTCTTCAGCCGTTTGAGACGTCACATCTTTCAGGACGCTCTCTGCTCTAACCACACGGAGATGAGACGTCACATCTTTCAGGACGCTCTTTGCTTCAACCACACGGAGATGGGGCACACATGTTTGGCCGAAACTAAAGCAATGGGATACTAGAGGATGGCAACGCACACAATTAGCCTACTCAGTGGCTTAAGTGAGACCGGTCAGGTCCTCAACCTTTCTCTTTTTAACGGATAAGCAACATATCATATGAAAAGGACTGGTGGATATAGTGCATCCAAATGAAAATTCCCAAAATCCCTTTAACCTGAGATGGATCGCAGAAAATATTAAAAGATCTATCCTTCTGGAAGTAATTTTTAGTAGAAACTCTGACTAGACACGATATGATTGGTATACGAGTGCATGCAATCAGGCTGAAATTCATGTTTAAATTGGAATAATACCTTAACTCCAGGTCAGATTGGAGTTACAGGATTGCGAGTTGAAATTATCTCGTAATTTTCTCCTTAAGCTCAAGCTCCTTGCCTCTCATTTCTTTAACACTTAGTAGACAAGTAGGAACTGATAAACGAGACAACATAATGGATAAAAGATAAAATTATTTAAGTGGGACCTAGTGCTATTTATTATAAGCCTGAGTCTGAGCATACGACAAGCTTGAAATTATTTGCTACTAGGAAGATCAGCGCTCGAGTTCTGGTCCGACCAATATCCATAAATCATAGAAGATTTATTTAAATAAAAAATTAAGTGAACTTCTCCTGGATTCTGACATGAAATAAAACGCTCCACATATAAATCCATCGACTGTTCGGAGGCGAGTTAGTACAAACTGTGGGCCCCTCCATTTGTTGGAAAACATCAAGACGCTTACCACAAAGAGGAGCTCGGGCGAAAATCACTCCAGAAGTTACAAAGCGCCTATTATATACCTATATTGGTGTAGTAAAAAGAAATTCATTATTTTTGCATGAAATTAAAGGCTTTAATTTTTTACTTTTCGTATTCAGCTTTATTCAAATGGTTTCAAACGGTTTTTTGTGCAATCTTTAGGTCTTGGGCAATCGAAACAGTACTCGCTTGATGGTCGGATTCGACAATGTCCATGATTTTTTCCACATTTTCGACAATAGGTCTTCCACTCCGTAAAGCATCTTTCTTTTACATCAAAATTAACAGTATCAGGCTTTCGTTTCCGTCCTTATCGAAGAAAAACTGTGAAATATAGCAAATTTTCTCTTTGCTAGTGTCCATCTTTGACGCACGCTCAAACAAAACTGAATCAACCAATCACAAAACTTGTCAGCAAAGCTTCTTTAGTACGAAATGCCATATTTTTAACGCCATCTAGTCGGACTTATACAACGCGAGATACAGATAAATAACGCCATCTATTGGAAAAATAATGGATTTTTTTTTTCCAACATCTAATATAATATAATGAAACTTGTTCCGGACAGTCTGGTATAATATAAAAAAAATCGCATTTTTTATTTTGTTTTCACTTTTAATTACTTTTCCCTCACATTTTAACCCAACTCATGACACTGTAAGCTGTGCTATTTGACTTACTAACTTTATGGAGCGAGCGCGAAATTGCTCGTTACCCACTCTCGTTTGCCTAACTACCGTAACGATTGCCTCTCCACACAACACTGTTTTTATACCAATACATATAGGTACATTTTGTACATGAAATACCTTTTTTCTAAAATTCAATGTAAGCAAAAGCGTACTTAATTCACTTGTAGTTGTAATTAATATCTCTGCAATAAGTTTAGAGAATTCATATTTTTCAGCACTCTGAGATACAATAATTCACATTCGTAGAAATTAACTACACTGAGCACTGTCTTGTTTTGTTGACTTACTACGAATTCTTCGTGATAATAGATAAGCATTTTTTTGTTTTTGTTTTTATTCTTTTTTATTGTTATTTTAATGTTTTTTTTTTTTTGCTTGTTGACACCTCTTTTCACTTTTTGTTTGTTTTCTTCTATTCTTTATTTTGCTAACACGCGTTAACAATTTTTTTTTGTTTTTTTTTTGGTTTTCCTTTTTAATTTTCTTACAAATTTTTCATATCTTAAGTACGCAATTAAGTATTTAGCCGAGCTGAATGGTGAAGCTTTTATAATCGCTCTGTTCGCCGTCAACTCATTGTTATAATTGCTAACATAATCACGCTTTCTGGGTTGTTGTGAGTAAATTGTGTTAAATTAACTTTCATTTTATTAAATTAGCACATAAAATACGAGGAAATATGGAAATGAATTAAAGAATGAAATGAGCAATTAAATACAATGAATGTGTAAGCGCGTTAAAAATTTATTTAATTTTCTTTGATTATTATACTTCATTTTTTTAATTTACCTTTTACCTCCTTCTAAGTAATTTAATTTTAATTTAATATTTTTTTGTTTATTTTGTATTATTTTTTCGTACTATATTTTTATTTATCATTGTTCCGAAGTATGTAACTACCAGAAGTAGAAGTGATACGAGTGTAGTTGCTTTAGCCGTGCCTGTCTGTCCGTCTATTTGTTCGCAAACTAGTCCCTCAGCTTTTGAGATATTCAACCAAACTTGATACGCATATGCAGTGGTACATTTAAACTATCATTCGCCGGAACCAGTCAGATCGGAGCACTATAACTCACACATGTATTTGCGACCGATTCATCAGATTAAAGATTTTATCTCATAAATTTGTGAAAAAGTATCTAAGAGTGTAAAATTTCTGTACGTATATTACGAGGTGTGACAATTAAGTAATGAGACTGATTACATAAAAACAGCATATTTCAAAATTATTCTACAATACAACTCTGCCAACCCCTTCAAAGTAGTCCCCTTGAGCAGCTATACAACGATTCCAGTGCGTTTTCCATGCTTCGTAACATTTCTGGAACGCTTCGACTGGGATGTCAGCGAGTACCCTCGTCACGGCCGCCTGGACGTCCTCAATCGACTGAAAATGTGTTCCTTTGACAACCGATTTTCTTCTAGGGAACAAAAAAAGTCACAGGGTGACATATCGGGCGAATAAGGCGGTTGTTGCAACACCGCGTTGCCTTTAGAGGCCAATTACAGGGACACGCTGACAGCGGTGTGGCACGGCGCGTTGTCGTGTTGAAGGATCCAGTTATGAGCGATGCCTGGACGCACCCTGTTGGCTCGTTTTCGCAATCTTTCAAAGTACTTGGCGATAGTAGACTTGATTTACGGTTTGCCCTGGTGGAAGAAATTCTTTGTAGACGATTCCGCGGCTATCAAAAAAGGCAATAATCATCGTTTTCACCTGCGACTTGCTCATGCGAGCTTTACTTAAACTTAAACTCTTTATGCCATCGAAACACCTGGGCACGACTAAGAGCACTATCACCTCTTTTATTATATTTTATTTTAATTCATTGGTTTAATAAAACTTAGTTTAGTTTTATTTAATTTTATGTTTCTCTATGCGTTTCATTGCATTTTATTTTACATACATTTCTTTAATTTAATTTTGTTTTGTATAATTTTTCCATTTCACTAAATTTAATTTTTTTTAATTTTATTTTTATTTTACTTGAATTTAATTATTTTATTAATTGTTTTATTTAATTTATTTTTATATTATTATATTTAATATTTTTAGTTTATTTAATTTAGTTAATTTAAAATTCTTTCGCTTTATTTTATTACATTTATTTTTTTAATTTAATTAATTTTTTATTTAATTGTTTTATTTATTTTTATTTATTTCGTTTAAATAAAATTAGTTTATTTTAATTATTTTTAATATATATCTATTTTTTTAATTGATTTATTAACTTTATTACATTTTATTATGTTTATTATTTCGTTTAATCTCTGATATTATTTTATGTTACATATAGCTAATTTTATTATATTTATTCATTTATTATTTGAATTATTTTATTTTTTGTATCTTATTATTTTGAAATTTTTGATTTATTTAATTATATTAATTTTTTTTAATTTGATTTAATTTAATTATTTTATTTTAGTTTGTATTTACTTAATATAATTTAAATTTAATGAATTAGTTCTTTTATTATATATATTTTTTAATTGATTTATTAACTTTTTTTCATTTTATTATGTTTAAAGTTCTGATATTATTTTATGTTATATATTTTTTTTTTATCATTCATTATTTGAATTATTTTATTTTATTTTATTTTGTATTCATTAAATTTAATTTATTATTTTCTTAAATAGATTTTTTTTGCTTTATTTCGTTTTGTTATGTGTTTTTTTTTAATTTTTTTTATGTTGCATAAAGTTAATTTTATTTACTTTATATTTATTCATTTATTATTTTAATTATTTTAGTTTTTTTTTGTATTTTATTTTTATTAATATGTCTGATGTGCTAAATTATATTGTTTTTAATTTCATTTATTTTGTATTTATTTAATTTAATTTAAATTTAATTAATTAATTTTTTTCCTTTTTTATAATAACTTTTTTAAATTGATTTTTTAATTTATGTCATTTTATTATATTTAAGTTTTTGATTTTCTTTTACTTTTTTACTTATATTTACTTTAAATTTTTTCTTTTAGTACTATTAAACAAGTTTAACTGGATATAATTGTATGTTATTTTTAATTTAATAAAAAAATAAATAATTTTCGGTTTGACCAATTTTTATTTTTTATTTTCTTTTATTTCGTTTATTTGAGTGAAATTGGGTTTCTGTGCTATTTATTTTACTTTATAAATAGTATTATTTCATAATTTTAAATTCATTATATTTTAACTCACTTTACTTTAATTTATTTTTTCTTTAATATTTTATTTTGTTTTATTTAATTTAATATAATTATATTTTTCTTCATTTAATTTTTAGTTCTTTACTTTAGTTTATTCTATTTTGTTATAAATTTTATTTTAGTTTTTTTTACTTTTAATTTTTTATACTTTTATTAATGGTATTTTATATTATTTTATTTGTTAATTTAATTCAATATTATTGTAACATTTTCTCAGGGTAGCCACCATTTAATTTTTTTATTATTTTATTTTCATTTATTTTTATTTCATATATTTTTTTTTATTGTTAGTTTGCTATGTTTCAATTTATTTTTAAATTTATTTTGTTATCTTTTATTTTATTTTCTTTCAGTTGTTTTATATATTTTCTATTTAGTTCAGTTTTATTTTATTCATTTGTTTCATTTTTTACTATTATATTTTGTATTTACTTGTTTGACTTTATTTCAATTTCCTTTAATTGTTTTAACTTAAATTTTATATAAATTTCATTTTTTATTTGATGTTATTCAATTCAATTTAGACTATTAATTTCTTTTATTTTAGTTTTTTATTTATTTTAAATTTAATTTATATTATTTTTATATGATTTAATTTAATTTTATTTTATTTGGCTTTATTTTATTCTAAATTTAATTTAATTTTAGTTGTAGTTAATTAAATTTTTTCTTTTTCTTTTTTCATTTTTATATTCTATTTATATTTTAATTTTAATTTTAATTTTAATTTAATTTATTATTTTTTGTTAATTTTTTTTATCACTATATCTCCAATTCATTTTATTTTTACATTTTGCTACGCTTCAGTTGCTTTTAATTACAGTATTTTTCAATACACAAATGCATACGAGTATGTGTGTACATTTCTACATATGTACATACATATCTCTGAATGCCTTTTAAATGCATTGTTCTTGAATACGTCATGCCACAGTTCACTTCACTTCACTTCTGAGGGTCACTGTTTGTAGTTAAACATTTTTATTTTGTTTTGCAATATTCTTGTTTTTTTCTTTACTAAAAATGCATTTTGTTGACTCGTGTCACTTATTGGTACTTATATTTTGTTCTAAGGAAATCACCTTCTTCTGTTCCGTTTTTTTGACGGTTAAATTCCAACCTTTGTAAGTGTAAATTTTCCGCATGGCATTTCATGCCAAGGATTTTATTTTGTTATTGTAGTTTAAATTACATTAAATTACCTTTAATAAGTGGCTAAAAACGGTATTTATTTTAAGTGCCAAATATTTTAGGAAGGATTTTTATAGAAAGCAATTTTATGCAAATTTGTGTGAATGGGCAATTTTTATTTTTTTTTATTTTTGTTTTTTGGGTAGTGGATTTAAATTAGCTTACATTAAGGTAAAAGTGGAGCAGATTTTTTTTTACTTTTTAGTAAAGGATCAATATAATAGTTAATTTTTCAAGTCACGAAATGGAGAATATGTGTAAGTACTCTATAATCTCAGCGAGTTAATAATATTTTGTTCTAAATTTTTTTTATTTAAACGAAAGTCGGTATCTTTCTAGTTTTTTCCACTTCAAAAGAGTGAAAAAAATGTAATTATTAAGTATTTGCTAATAATATTTTTTTTTCAAATCACATGACCTGTTCTGTAAATTGTTCCTTTTCATCAAACGACGCCATATTGATTTGTCACCCTGTTCTACAAATCGAATTTTTATTTGTCATCGTAAATAAGAGCGGTTTTCAATATTTATGCTAACAAAATACATTTGTTATACAAATATTATGTTGTAAGATAAACCAATCGATTTGCGGATAAGTGTAAAATATCGAAGAAATGAAGTGATAAGCAAAAAACTCAAAAGAAGCGCAAATTTTTGTTGCGCTCCTGGAAACTCCTCAGGACAGCTCTCATTGTATTGATAATTTGAACTCTATTTTATAATAACGTCAGCTTAGAAAGTCAACCCAGACTTACATATGTATGTATTTATGTATGTAAATGCTTTTTTGGACAGTGGCAATCATGCCTGACGGCATCCGATGGATAGGGAAGAGGATTTTCGAGAGGAAAGCGACGGCCATTGGCCGGCTGGTGGTAAAACACGCTACGCTACGCAAATGAAGAACCCTTAGAACCATGACAGGAACCCTCTTTATGCCACCGGATCATCAGTTGCACTGCGAAGCATCTATGCCACGAGTTAAGGAGCATAATGCTATGCTGTGTGTGGCTGAAGCAACACACATCAGAAAGGTAGTAGGTAGCATTCCTCTCATAAGAGGCGACTAAAATCCAATAGTTCCCGTGACAGTCGGGTTTACATAACGGAACGACCCGGATTTATATCCGGCCAAGGACTGTCACTCCCGTAACATGCCCCAAAAAGTGCTTTCGGGAATATTTTTGCGGTTTCAACAACAAAAACGAGAAGGCAGTACTAGGTTATACCCCACTCAGCACTATAAAGAAAAAACTCCTGGTACAGGACGGCCTACCGCTGGGCCATTCACTAACAGTCAATCAACACCTTCTCGAACTCTGTCCAGTGTACGGCGTTCACAGTATCCAAGTACCAACTATTACAGAGGAAAAAGTCAAGATGCGTCGAGAGACCCGAGTAGTACTGACTCAATTCAGAACCGGATATTGTAATCTTAATTCCTACCCAACCAGACTAGAGCTCGACATACCCAACATACGTTCTGTATGTAAAAAGACTTTGCACGACATTAACCACCCCTTTGCATGTCCCTTAAAATCTACTCATTTAACCCCCCATACCCTCCGATCCGAACTCGTCGAAACAGCTCATTTCGTTGATCTACTTTTAGATGACCTCGATGACTTAGACTAGTCTCACCTGCTCTTAAGTAGCGTGGAGCGACAACAACAACAAAAACAACCGTAGGTGATTGAACGAGGAACTGTATGAGGGCATAGTCTAGCCTTAATGGGTGAAAACACGTCACTTTGAACATTTTCGAGGTAATTTTGACTTGCTTGTAAGAGCAGAGGACGAGAAAAACCTTCGTACGGTCGTAAAAATCAGGTAAGAAAGAATCTGGTTTCACTTGGCCTCTCCAATGGGTGCCAAACAGTGGAAAGTAGAAACGACTGGCGTGCTGTTGTTGAGTCGGCTATAATTGTGTAAGGTATAATTGCTAGCTAAGTAATGTCTACTGGATGGATAAAAACACTCCAACTTTGTAAGTATTCGATGCAGTACCCGCCGGTGGCATTCACTTGGGGTGCCCAACTGTGGCCGGTCGCCGGTATGCCAGTCAGTATAATTCTAGAATGAGTCTTCTGTTTTAATAAATGTATGTAAGCAATAGTTTGATGCGGAAGGGGTGCTCGAACAAAAAAAAAAAAAGAAATGCTGCTCTATTTTTCTTTACTCCCACACGCTAGTGAACTAACAACTCTCGCGCACCCTACGAAGAGTACAACAGACATACTTTACTGCAAGCCTTATGACCCACATTTCCAAGCCAGCAAATCTATTCTAGCCACTGCTGCCGCTATAAATTGCAACTCGCCCCAACTGCAATCGTGACATACTTTACATTTTGAAATATTTTGCGCGTATGCAAAGCCACAAGGCACCCTCCTCCTCGCTACGCCAACAATATGACACATTTTCTTCTACGTATACGTATGTATGTATGTATGTATGTCTAACAAAAGGTTACCGATACTAACTCGATTGACGACGCCTGTTGAATACCAATGGCACCACCGCTTCAATGGCACGTTGATTCGCAAGAAAATCCTGTTTACGCTCCGGCAGGGGTGTATAGGGTAAACCTTTGGCATTGGTGCGTATACGCACATTCTGCTCTCGATCATAGTAATAACCCTTACTAGCGGCAAATGTACGCGCGGCCTCATAGTCATTGTCCACCGGCACGCCGACCGTTTCCCGACTCACCCACAGAATTTTGCCACAATTCGCAATATTGCAGGAGTCGCTCGAGCGTTGACGTGACCAGCGATGTGGTGTTGGTGTTAGCGCAGCGCTGCCAACGTTTGTTGCATGCGCCGCACTGCTGTTGACAAGTGGTGATGTCGGTGTAGGTGTAGGTGTCGGTGTCGGTGTTGGTGTCTCAATACGTTCAAAGGCGGCTACTTTATCGGCGTATGCACGTGTTGGTAGGACGTGTTGTTGTTGTGTGTGCTGTGTGTATGGAGACTCTTGGGTTGGTGCACGTAAATCATGACAACTCTGATGCAGACGACTGGGTGTTGTTGAGGTGAGCATGTTGCTGTTGTTTAGGTTGATGGCACGACGATAATGTTGTTGTGGGTCATCATTTACACGATATCTGTGGTTGGTGGTCACCGTGCGGTGTGGCGGAGCGACGTAACCGCCGTTTTGTTGCGTCGCTTGATATGGAAATTGACCGATACGCGCGTACTGCGTTAGCGGACGCGTAGTCTCGGTGGTGTGGCACTGCATGTGTTGCGTTGAACTGAAATACTACTTCGCCACGCTTGAACTCAATCAAATACACTTGAACACTTTCATATTATTTTCTATTAATTTCATTTCTTCTCTTCTTCTCTTTTACTATTAATTCACGATTATTCAATATTTGTTTTTATTTTCTAACACTTTCTTTATAAAAAAAAATCGATTTATCTTTGTTTTCGAACAATTAAACACAGCGTTGCATGCGGCACACGCGTCTAATTTGCTATGGAGTTGCGGAAAAAGCAGCGGCTCAACGCCGACTGACCAACTTGGCTGGCTTGGTCTCCAAAATGTACCTGCTGTTGGTCTATTGCCTGCTCTGCTGTTCGCCTTGCTCGTTTGCTGGTGCAAGGGCGCACCACGTTGCTAACTTTGAGCTTTGCTCGCTTTGCTTTTGTTTTGTTTTTGTTGTTGTTTTGTTGTGACTGTTATTTGCTTGTTGGCTCGCGCTGGCCATGGCAACGCTTTTGACGTTTATGTATGCGAGTGCAAGCAGCAACCCCCCGTGAAACCAACGCAAGCACTACCACCAGCTCTACCACCACCAACAGCTCGAACCTCAGCGTCAGTCTAATTACCAATGCCACCACAATGGTTTTGAGGTTATGTGGTTTTTTGGTCTTCTTCTTCTTTACCCTCTTCTTCTTCTTCTGTTACAAACTAAGCCAATACTAACTTGGCTAACTAATAGACTGTAGAACGCAGCAGCGTACTGGCCAAGCTAAGGAGGTCACAATGTGCTATTGGTATTATTGATTTTGAGTCTTGACTAGTGTCAGGTGTAACGGTGTGTAGAGAGAGAGAGGGAGAGAGAGAGAGAGCGCATGTTAAGCAAAAAGGCAAAAAGAAAAACGTAGGAAATGTATGCCTCGGCTGCACCTAGCAATTCGCTAACCTTCTTAGTGAGTGTTGCTGTTAAGAAGTGGGCGTCCAGTCAGGCAGTAAAGACGGTCGACGGACGGAAGCGATGGCTTTTAGCGTTAAGCGTCTTCGATTTGTTGTTTATTTTTCATATTTTTATTTTTTTTAATTTTGTTTTCTGTTTCTTTGAGCCACGCGACGAACGCATTTCGCCTTCGCCTTCGTCGTTTGTCTTGCGAATTATCTCTTTAACGGCCAGGAAAGGAAATATTTGTATTTTTAGTTTCATTTCATTTTTGCTTTTTTTATTTTCAATAATAATCTTGATGACCATAGTTTTTCTTTTTGTTTTCGTAGATAAAAGGTTACATGTAACCTCCACTGGGTGTGTCAACGGCCTATCGAGATACGGTCGGTATTGAGTTTGTTGACTGAGCCGCCGAGCTGACGGGCTGAGGGACAGACGTGGGTGTGGATTCGTACGCTTCGTACGCAAAAGAAATGTAAACAAATGATTTGGATCAAGTGATTTGTTGTTATTACAAGTATTTTGCTTTGAGCCAAGAGGAATGCAGGTGGTAAAAGCCGAAGAAGAAGAAGATAGCGAGCTATTTTTGCAGTTATTTCCAAACTTATCTTTTTCACATGCCACATTTTATGGTTATTGTGCATGGAAAAATTATGTGTCTAGTGCCTAGTCTTCGTGTCCCGGCTCGAAGACCTATAAAGTGGCATCAACTCCTTGGCGTTCTTTAGTCACATCTTTTACACTCAAAGATATTGGTGGTACAAACTGAAGCAAGACGCCATACCAGTTCAAAATACCGATATCTCAGAGCTTTTGCGGTCTGTTCCACACCACTTAGGGCTATGTATATATAATTAGTGTCCTCGCGATCATCTAACATGAGTCTCGGGTCATGTTGTTTTGGGCCTAGGACAGAGTGGTGTTAGATGAACACTCGTGAGTAGTGTCAAGCATTTCATCATAGAAAGACTTACTAACACCTGAACACCATTAACAAATCGCTCAACTCTATTACGGGAATTCACGTTCTGCAAAGAATGTGTTTTGCGCGGGCCTACAGAGTGTACTATTCGCAAGACCATCAACCATCTTGAGATCCAGCATTCATTATTGGACAAAATTTGACCGAATAGACAACGTTCAGCATGCAGTGACGAAAATATAGTCGCCGTAGCTGAGAGTGTACACAAAGCCCGTGGAGAGTCGATTCGACGCCATTCGCAACAACTTGGACTAACGTATGAAACCACTTGACACATTTTACGTCGATATCTTGACCTTCGCAAGCCACATCACTTCGCTCTATGGGCTGTTGAAAAGTTCCAAGAAGATCCGACGTTTTCGTGCCAAATTTTGTTCAACGATGAGGCCCATTTCCGATTCAATGGGTATGTAAGTGAGCAAAATTGCCGCATTTGGGACGAAGAGCAATCTGAAGAGACTCAAAAGCTGCCATTTCATCCGGAAAAAACAACGGTTTGGTGTAGTTTGAAGGTCGGTGGAATCATCCGCCCATATCTCTTCAAAAATGATGCCGGTGAGAGCGACTTTATCGCGCCATGATAACCGACTATTTGAAGCCTGAAATTGAAGCTCGTGATCTCGGCGACATTTGTTTTCAACAAGACGGCGCCACTTCCCACGCATCGATTCAATCAATGGATGGAAGTAAGTTCCGAAGATCTCGAATTCCCAACCTCTTTGTGGGGATAATATAGAAATCAACTATATTCACAGATAGCCAGGCGGCACTGTTGGCCCTGAACTGAGTTCCCGCCCGTAAAAGCAATGTCGGTAATGAAAAAGCTGACGAGTTGACCAAGTTGGGCGCATCTTTTTGCGAATATGAAGTGGAAATAATACCACGTTCGCTACAAACAATTATGAAGAAAGCTTCACTTGCAATTTGTACAATCAGCATTGAGTATACGGCAATTCATATCCAACTGTTAGATAACGAAATAAATTTGCCTCAAATATGACATGATCAGAGCGAAGGACCTACTAGATAGGTCGAGAAAAAGTATATATGTTTGTAGTGTAGACTTAAAAAGCAAGAAGGAAACTATAATCCATATCCAATGTCCAAGCTCTCTTAGAAATTCGACGCAGACAGTGCATCAAACTGGCGCAGCCATAGCTAATTGAGGCCTCCTTCATTCCCACCATGATTAATGACTTTTGTGTGCCTGTGGACGACTTTTGGTTCCTCGTCGGCGTTCTAAGTCGGCGCTACATGTCATACAGCGAGAACACTCGAAATAATCAATTTTTTCAAGGAAACTTTTGGTGAGCCCATTAAATTGCGTCGTGGACCTATGGTATGGCCTACGAGATCGTGCGGCTTAACACCACTGGACGATATTTTGTGTGGTCGTGTGAAGACGCTTGTCTGTGTAAATAATCCCGCGACGATTAACGGCTTGGAAGAATGGTCGAAATTGTTGGGACTCGCGACTGGAATTTATTCGAGCCAGCCGTGGTGATCAATCTTGATCTTATAATAGAGCTAAATTCTTGCTCATAACCTTAAATTATATGCGTTTTATTTCTTCTCGAAAACCACATGACTAAAAAAACACCCTTCATATTTTAAATTTTTTTTATGAAATATAAACCTTCAAAGAGCATCTTTTTTCCCATTCCTTAAACCTTTTACGACCATGAAATGGTTGTCCGAAGTAAGTATAGAGTACCAGAAGGAGAAGAGAGAGACCCATTAAAATGTACACCAATCGGTTCAGAATGACAAGCTGCGTTCATTTAGCCAATCGTCAGTTTAGTCCGTCTTTCTGTCTGTTTGTTTAAACTCACGGTAGTCCCACGGTTTTTGGGATATTTCAAACAAACTTGGTATACGGATGTTCTCGTCTGAACCGGTCAGAGCGGATCTTTACAGCATATAACCCCCGTACAACCGATTTGATCAGGTTAAGCATGGAATTTAGTAATCCCCACAAGTAAATTCAAATTGGTATTGGTTTTTCAAATATGAGTATTAATTTTAATCCAAAAAAAACATTAAATTAAATTTGATATGTTCATGGAAGGCATGAAAACTTCAAAGAAAACGGCACTTCCTTTTTGACTTATGGTATACTTATTTTTTTTTTGAAATCAACTCACCTGCGCGATATCCACTGGGTTTAGGCGGTACTGGCGGGTCGTTACCGTCATCTGTGATAACGGTTTGATATAAGAACGTAGAAACACGGACATGAAAAGGGACATTTAAAAAAATGTAGTTGTTAGCGATAAGAGAAAGGGAGTGAGAGTGATGAGATAACAGCAGAGAGCGTGAAAACTCTTAAGCTAATGCCAAAGCCAAAGCAGCGAGAAACGGGACAACCCAGCGCATCAGGGAACCATTTTGTTATGAGGTTTACAC
Source organism: Ceratitis rosa (assembly GCA_037013455.1). Lineage (NCBI taxonomy): Eukaryota > Metazoa > Arthropoda > Insecta > Diptera > Tephritidae > Ceratitis > Ceratitis rosa. The sequence continues at coordinate 8,441,880 of JAWMAG010000001.1, read as the reverse complement.
ATAAATACCAAAGCGAAATGTATTGGAAACAAATGTTTCTTAAAAAATACCATAGATAATGAGCAGTTAGAACTACGAGGCGTATATACGAGTATAAAGTTTTCAAGAACTAATTAAATTAGGAAAAATAAATAAAAATTATTTATAATTTATAATAACACTTATTTATAGAAAGTAGAAGAGCATGCGATTCTTCTTCAGAAAATAAAATCAAAATTTCAATAATAACCCAGGCTCCGAAAACCCGCTTGGGTAGCCGCTTCTGGACAGAAGAAATTTTTGTCTGTTAAACTTTGATACCCAGAACTCCGGCACGGTTTCTCCTGGAGTCGAAGTTCGCTTGCGAAGTTTTTAAATTTTCTTTCTTTTTTTTTTTTGAAATATGCTAGGTGCCATTTAAAATATATAAATAATGTGCACATTTCGTCAAATAAATAATACGCTTTATAAAAACCTTGAAATGATACCGCCATTGCGCTCTTGAGTATCTCACAACTGCCGCCACAACGCGGATGCGATGAGGCTCTCTTACGTTCGCACGTCTCCGCGCCATCGGGCACATAGCGTGCCTTCGGTTGATGTTTCTTCGGATCGAATTGTTGATTTGCGAAAATATCACCGCTTCGCTTGCACCACAATGTGCCGTCAGGTCGGTGTTGCACGGACTTTGGTGGGCGCGGCGGTGAGGCGGAGCTCGAACGTGCTGGTAGCTTACGTAAAATTTTCGCTATACGCACCGAAGTACGCTCTTTGCTGACTCGGCTATCTTTACCAGGACCATTTCCTTTGCACGCGTTCTGTGTGGGACTGGGATATTTATGGGCATACCAATCGGCGGAGAGATGTGGTGAAATTGCTGCCGCCTGTGGTATATCTGGGCTGGAGCTGGATATGTATATGCTCGTGGTACCAGCTTGACGTAGGTTCAAATGTGGTGGCGATAGACTACGCTCATATTGATGGCGTATACGTTCGACAAGGTAACTACGCTCCGGCTCTGCTCTACGTTTCTCACATGGCATTGACGTTTTCTTACTTTCTTGCAAAGCAGCTGTTTTACTTATAATATCTATGTGCGGCATAAGTCGATCTTTTACACCCAGTGGCGAGATGACACGTCGGAAGGACGCGCGTCCACGTCCACGTCCACGACCACGTACACTATTGCCACCCACGCGCATACTCTGACTACGTTGCTCGAATTTATGTGTAAGTGCATGCACATCAGTACTTACGGCAGCTGGCTCTGCCAAGGCGTCTTTTGAACCTGCACTGAATAATGGCTTCAATTCAGGTTCGCTGCGCACCTTTCTCAGCGTACTAACCCCAAAAAAATGACACCGACTGTCATCGTGTGCACCAAAACTTTCGAAATGTTCAGTCATCTTACGCACGTCACCGGTGTGCACGCGACATAGATACGAGGAGGAGGCCTGTGAGGCGGGCGAGAGGCTACGTGAGCGATAGTGTGCATCCAATTGCTCAACACTGCTGCCCGGTGTCAAATCGCCCATATCGTACCAGGCATCTTCGCGCACATCCATGCAATCACGCACTGGACTCATCGTTTGCGGCGTACTGTCGACGTCGGGCGGTCGCTCGGGTGGTGAATGCATGTGAAAATTTACACGTGCCGAGGCACGTTCACCAAAAATATCCTTGAGATCGGTCAAGGAGTTGCTAAACTCCTTACGCAACTGATGTGCTGGCATGGGTGTAGCTTTGCGTTCACGTGTTTTCATATTTTCCTCAATAATACGCATTACCTCGGCCTCGTCTGGCGAGGAGTCCTCGCGTGCGTGGTAAATAGTCTTCGGCGGCTCATCGTATTGACGTTCTTCGAAATATTGTATTTTCTCGTTGATCTTCTCTTTCGGCTCTTTGCTGGATGACGTCTGCTCGGCGAGCTTGTTTTCGACTACTTCGTCAGCTGGTGACTCGTAGCGCGTATGACTGGTCGAGGGCGCACTTTGCTTTTCGCGGCGCAAAGACGCTGACTTTTCACGTGTTTCAATATTTTTTCCGTCTTCGTGTTCCAAACTCACTTTCATTACGGGTTGTTTTGGTATAGGCGGTGGCTTGGGTAAAAAAACTTCTGCATTCTTAGCTGCTATTGCACCACGCGTTTCACGTGCAAGATACACCGGTGAACTGCTACGTGCACTTCTAGCTGCAGTCTCCCCAGTAGCGTTTTCCTTGCTGGTCTTAACCTTACCTTGTCCTTTACCTACAGACGTTTCCTTTGCTAACTTTTTGCTTATCGTCGGTTGTAGGAGTTCCTCTTTCGTCAACGTCGAGTTACAACGCACCTTCAGTGCACCTGGTGCTGCCGCACGTCTCTTGGTATCTGCATCCACAGTGATGACATAGTCTTCTGCAGCGGTCTGCGTGTTGTTCCCATAGATTTCATTTAATTGTTGTGTGATCTTCAGTATCTGATCTTTGGAAAGCGTACTCACGAGATGACTGCTCAGCTGGCATTTAGCGAGCTCCTCGGACTCAATTTGCTCTGCACCGTGGCTTACAACACTTTCTGGCTGGACTTTGCCTTCCAAGCTGGAAGCCAAATCTGCTACAGTGTTACGGCGCCAATAGGGACGCACAAATTCACGTGAGCCATCATATTCCTGACGCAACTGTCGTTCGTAATCGGCGAAAATATTCTTTTGTTCGAAGGCATAGCGTAGATCCTCTACGGATTTTTCTTTGGAGTGCAAGCCAAAGTCGGTTTCCTGTCGCCACTTTACGTCTTCTACGTCCTTTGGACGAAATACAAAATCCTTCGTACGTTGCTCGTGTTTCAACTTACCAACCAAATAGTTTAACTCCTTCTCAGCACGTTCGTGATGACGTATCTTGCGCCACTCATCAAAATCCAAAGGTTCGCCATCTTTGCGTAGCGGCTTAAAAGATGAGAGCGACGTGGCACGCTCTAATTGGCCGACACGCTCTAGAGTGCTGTAGAACCTATTAAGTTCTGTGAAACGTTCCGAATTATTTCGATACCGACATGTGGGACTATGACGATCACAATGTTCGAGTGATGTTGCGCTATGTGCGAGCTCGCCGCAAAGGTATAGGCCACGTCTGGAACGATCATCGGCGCTGCTCAAACTACTGGCTCGTATTACTTTACTGGCATTAAATTTATCAGCAGCTTTGGCAGCGCTCGCACGATAAGTGTCTATGCGACGTCGGGAAGGTGAGCGCACAGTGCGTGAGCTATGCTGTGGTGGCACACGCACCTCGCGTGTAGGCGAAAATTTTCTTGCAACTACCTTCGATTCTTTAGACGAAGATTCCAAGCGTGCAGTCTCTCGTTTCGATTGAGCTGACACAGATTTCGACAGTGGGGGAGGTGGCGGCAAACTTTGCGGTTGTTGGGGTACGCGTATCTCACGGGTTGGTGAGAATCTACGTGAACTCTCGACTATTGCTGGCGATTCAGGGCGCGCAATATCACGCACAGTACGTGGAGATTTCGAACGCTGTTTTGTTGGCTGCAAACTGGGCGGCAGCTTGGGTACACGCACCTCACGGGTGGGTGAAAATCTGCGCTCTGTGCCCGTTGTTGTGCCGGATTGCGGCGACTCCAACTTATCATATGAAACTTGTAAGCTCCTTGGTTCTTGTGGTACACGCACCTCACGTGTTGGTGAGAACTTTCTATTCTTCAAACTCGGTGTAGGCGACTCGGGGCGTGCAATATCCCGTGCCTTTGATTCCGATGGGACTGTTGGCGCTACATAACGTTTCATGGCGCCATGCTCATATTGCCAAAGCAAGTCATCCACATAACTGCGATCAAGTTCATCGTAATCGTCTAGTCTGGCATTGTACTCTTCCAACTGGTAGTAACGCTTTGGACTCAGACTACGGGATTGATGTAATGCATAGGATTCATAGCCGCTACGTGGTATGGTATGCGTCTCTGCTGGATGCGGAGTTTGCATCTTTGAGACTGAGCGCGATTTTTGCGTTTTCGGTATTGTGTTGCCTTTAGGCGGAGCCACGGATCGATGACCGTTTTGAAGTGTTACGGATTTTGACTTCATTGGCTTTTTCTCCGTCTTCGACTTCGGTGGCGACACTCTCTTAGACATAACTAAATTGGTTTTACTAACACTTTTTGGTGGCACAGAATCTATGGAGAAGGTGGAGTCTGTACGCGTGAGACTAACTGTGGAAACAGCTTTCGGACGTGGACTTTTCGAGCGTGGACTCTTCGAACGAGTCAGTGACTTACGCATAGCTTTAGCACAATCGAATATTTTCGCCTGCGGAAAGCACATCGTATGGCGTACAGTGGTGCTGACGCTAGAGGCCTCCGTCCTTTTTACTTCCTCTCTGAGACGTGGCATCGACTTGCTGCGCAAATGTGCTACGCAAGTGGCATAAGAACGCACCGCCTGCTTCACTTCTTGTGGCGATTTGAGTGATGGATCGCGTAAAATATTCGTGCTAGCTTCGAAATTTGTAAAGCCGCTGGGTAAAGTATTTTCCAAACGTTTCTTCTCCTCAGCAAAAGTGCGCTCCTTCGAAATCGAACGACCAAAAGCCACAGGGCTGCGACTAGTTGGACGTTGAGTTGTTGTAGTGCGACTTTGTGCGCGTGTAGGACTGATCGAACGAAAACGTGTGTGTTGCTGCATGCGCTTGAGCTTCACACTCTCCGGTACAACCGTATCATTGCGACATATGCTGAGCGCACGCGGCGCTGGCAGTGACGTTTCCGTATTAACTTTGCTTGCATTTATCAATGACGAAACAGCGCCTGCAGATTTGGAGCGACAGATGACGCCATTAGGTCGAGCATGCTTACGCAGCGTTATTGTTGCATACTTATTGGCGCCCAGCACAGTTTCATCGGGACTTTGAAAACATTGTTCGTGTCGCTTTGGTATAACGGGCGCTGGTTTTGGCGGACGTGCTGGTGACGTACGCGTGCTAGCCTTTTGACACGATGACTTACGATTCGGCGGCTGTGGTGGTGAAGTAGCCGAGCTGGCCGTACGCTTACCATCGAGCTGTATGAAGGAGTGCGTGAACATTTTCGCTTGGTGGTGAACTTTGGTATGCTTCGGCTGAGGTGTCGGCGTTTGCGTTGGCGGCGGTTGGTTTGTATCCTGGCTAGTTTTGGGAGTAACGCTCTCAGTGTTACAAACAGTGTTGCTTTCGCTGACAGTGTTGCCGCTCTCTGTAGCCGTAGAGATCAGGCGTATTCTAGTTAGGGTTGGCGAGATTTGTATGTACTCCAGGTTATCGAATTCTTTGTTTGAAGGGAGATAGAGAGTATGAGGGAGATATATTAGACTTTTTTTTCGAGCGCCGTTAGTGTGGCGTTACCAGACGGTGCGGTGTGGCGCTTTGCCAGACGGTGTGGTGCGGTTCCAAGGTGTATATTTTTTTTTCTGTCGGTGCTTGAAAGTGTCAACTTTCACGTTAACGGTTGTTTGTGCGTAGTTTTTAAGTTGGAAAATCTATACTAATGTTGATTTGTACACCTAAAAAGTGTTGTTGTATGAGCAACTTTCTGAGAATACTACCCACACCCAGAAAAAAGTCACCCAAAGTTGTTAGACTAACTACTTTTTCAAAAATTGTTGTTGTTTTTTTGTGACATTGTGTATGTTTGCGTGTGATTTTTCTTACAGATAATTAGTTTTTAGTACGTAACCAACCTTTTTCTGTAAACCTTTGTTAGCATCAACAACTTAAAATATAATAATTAATTTCTCCAACAACACAAAACTACAAAATTTGCTCTCAACGAAATTTGTGTTTTGTATTTTTCTCCACTCACCTTTTGGTCTTTCCGGCGCTGGTTTTCTAAAACCGAACAAAGGTGGTTCTCCCCCAGCTTGTACACTCTTGTAGGCTTGCTTCTGTTCAACAGGGCTCAGTGGACTGGCTTGTGGCACGTCACGTTTGCGGAATACCAAATTTGAATCACTCGTATAGCCGGTCTCCTTGGCTAAGGCTCTGTGGAGAGGGAGACATACTACTTTTTAGTTCAATCTCAAGGATTTTATGCTCATTGAATTTACCTTGAAAGATTTCCTTCGGTGTAGTGTGGCGAGAGCTTTGCTTGATCCAAGTGCTGTTAGTCATGAGCGTGAGAGAGAAAGTATTTGAGTTAACTTATTGTTGTTGTGTAAGCTTAATTGTGTTTTTTCTTAATCAATACTTTAGAAGAAAGAAAATTATTATAGTAGAAATTTGGAGGATTAAATTTTTTTAAGTTTGCGAAGAAATTATTTTTCAATGCAATAAATTTTTTTTACGATTTTTAAGTAAAAATCTATTGAGTGAGTGAATTTCTGACTTTTTGCAAATGTTCTTTAATGCCTGAAATAATAGTCCTGCCAAGATAATCGACCAGAAGTGAGTGAGTAATCCGAGTAACAATGGCGACGTTAGAGTAAAGCGCATAATAGACATCCTTAGAGACGCCGCATAGTATCGAAGAAGACCCGAATGAAACCATCCGCTATCGCGCCAAACAATTTGCGCTGTGCCCATACACTTTATGAAAGATTTTGTGGAAGGATCTTGGTTCGCGGGGTTACAAAATCCAACTTGTGCAAGAATTGAAGTCGAGCAACCGTCAAACGCGTCGCACGTTCGGCGAATGGGTCCAAAACGAGATGATGAAGCTCACTTTTGGTTGATGGTTAGGTTAATTAACCTGAACTTGCCGAATTTGAGGTGATGATAATCCTCAAACCATTGTTGAGCCGCCGTTACAATCTTCAAAAGGTCTCTACTTGGTATGCTCTATGGACAGAAGGGATTCTTTGCTTCATATTTCGTTAAAAATGAAGCCCGGAACGTTACAGAGCCATGATTAGTGACTTTTTCATGCTTGAACTGGAGGATGTTGAGGTGAAACCGATGGACTATTTTTTGTGAGATTATGTGAAGTGTGCAGATCACGCCGTGATGATTGACGTTGTGGCCGTCATCTGACAAGAATTGCTGCGAAATGTCGTCGATAAACCCTTATCTTTATAACAAAGTTAAATTCTTGGTCATAATAGTTTCTCCTCACTTATACGAGGATTCTCGGAGCACCAATTTTGTTCGAAAAATCGCTGTTTGTTGTTCAAGCACCCTAAAACGACGTGTGTACGGCATTGTAAATGATCAGCTGGCTTGAGTAAGTGAAGAAGGTAAGTCTCAGGTTAAGATTACCAATTTGGTGGGATGTTCGCGGTGCGCGGTGCGCGGTCCAATGTGTTATCAGGCGATTTGTGGAGATGAAATCCCACAATAATAAATCAAAAAGTGGAAGAAAGCGTCTAACCAGTAAACGAGAAGACCGAATACTTATACGCAAGTCTCAAAAGGATCGCAAAAAATCTTCTTCTGTCCTTGAAGCTGCCCCTTTGGATGAATTTAGTAAAACAGTTAGTGCTCGAATAGCTAGAAGAAGACTTCTGGAAGTAGGTTTAAAAGGATGTAAAGCTTGAAAGAAGCCGTGGCTCTCAGAAGAGAATAGGAAAAATCGTTTGGAATGGGCTCGCCGATACCAACATTTCACCGAAGAAGATTGGTCGAATGTTCTGTGGTCTGATGAATCAAACTTCGAGGTAAGCTTAGTTAAGGTCGTCTTAAAGTATTAACAGCCATAGCTTCTTACCCTAGAGCAATTTTGAAGCCTTATGAAAACATTGTTCTTTCTTTTCTACAAATATTTGGAACACCTGGTGTGACGTTCGTGAGGCGACGTGTTGGGGAAGAATATCATCCAGATTGCGTGGTACCCACCGTTAAGCATGGAGGAGGCAGCATTATGATCTGGGGCTGCATGGCTGCTGATGGTGTCGGCAAAATGTTCGTTTGCGAGGGTCGCATGGACAGTCAAAAGTACATAAATGTATTAGAAGCTGTTCTTCTGCCTTCGTTAACGCGCATTTTCGGCTATACTAATTTAGACGGGATTCAATTTCAGCAAGACAATGCTCCTTGTCACAAATCAGCGACTACGATGCGTTGGTTTAGAGATAACAACATTGTTTTGTTAGATTGGCCTGCACAGTCTCCAGATCCCAGCCAGAATCTCATTGAGCACATATGGGCTATTTCTAAACGCAAAATTAAGGAACACAGTATAACATCAAAAACTGCCTTCAAGAATGCCTTAATTAACGAGTGGTACGCTATAAGTGCGGCCGAATGTGCAAAGCTTGTACGCTGCATGCCTAAGAGAATCGCTGCTGTTATTAAATCGAAAGGTGGACCTACTAAATATTAATGTTATTATCACTAATTCATTGTATTTGCATTGTTTTACTAATAAAACTTCATTACTTCACTTGTTAAAACAAAAAATTCAGTAATTAGTGGGGTGCCTAATACTTTTGGCCAAGGCTGTAGGTGTGACTTCACATGCAAAATACGCCATAGTGTGTCGTAACAAAGCCCCAGCACTTGAGAACGTCGAGAAATACACACTACACTTTGACTTACGGCGGCAATATTTGCTGTGGAATTAGCAAAACGATGATGTCTGGCACTTTGAACCGCTGAAGCGATTTTTGGCCGAGCTCCTCCTCCAATTTGTGGTGTACGTCTTGATGGTTTTCCAAGAAATGGAGGGTCCTACAAGCCGTCTTCGACCTGTGGATAGATTTTGATGAGCAGCTTTTATTTTATAATATGTCAGAAGTACACCCGGAAGGCTTGAAATTCCCTGCTGTAAAGCGACCGCATTTAAAAAAATTTTCTTAATTAATTTACTTAATTTTTTATTTAAATTAACATTTTTTTTTTGGAACAGTACACGAATCCTTAAGGTCTTGGGCTTAAATTTACAATTTTTTCTCTTCGCAAACTTAAAAAACATGCCTCTTTTGAATATAAAATTTAATATTAAAATAATGAAAGAAAAAAATATTCTTTTTTAAACAAAAATTACAACTAAAGCAAAACTAAAAAATATGCTAAAATAAAAAACAAATAAAAAGAAATTCAGTGGTGGTGCTGTATATTTGAATAAAACCTAAGAGAAGGCAAATTTTAGAACTTAATCGCGAGTTATTCAACTCTTTATGACAGAAACCTGTGCTAAATATTTTTTTAAATAATTTTCCTTTAGTATATGTTTAAGAGAACTTAAATATGTACATATATAATCAGTGATTAGTGCCACAAGCATTTTGTTTTTGTGCAGTGCCTTTATTATTAGCTACAAACAAACGCTCTTACAGTGAATTTTACTGGGTTACTCATAACTAGGTGCTCCACATGTAGTTGACACGTGGTTGGAATATTTATTCACATTTGATTATATACTTATACGAGTGTAGTTGAAGTGCTTTAGAGGAAAGTATTGTGAACTTACGGTTACATCATCGGCAAATTCAATGAATATACGCGGTATTACGCGATGTTCCCTCAACCACTTAACACATAATAATGAATTCCAAATATAGAATTAATTTTTGCATCGGTAGGTTGTTAGTGAAAGCAAGATACGAAGGCAGAGAAGTGAGAGAAAAGTGTTTTTTAGTTCAGTAGTTTTATTATTAATATAAGAGCGAAGGAAAAATATTACAAAGGGCTGCTCTGAATTCTGTTTTCTAACGGAAAATATGTTCTGTAATCCGATCGAATCAGTCAATCACTATAAGAGCACTAGGAGAGCGCACCCACCTACATATATACAACTGCCCGCTATTGGCGTTTGGGGAGGTCGAGAGAACAGCTGGTACGATGAGGATTGCCGTACTGCAGTGGAGAGAAAACAAGCTGCCTTCCTCGCAAGGTTGCATTCGACCTTATATACTCGTACGTGTGGATTGAATTGAAGAGAGAAGAAAAACCCAAAGCAGATTTAAAAGCAAACCGAGATGCGTGAGTATGCAGAGTAAGTAGAGCTGCCCTGCAATGGCAATTCTTGAAAATTCTACGAAAAGATACGAAGACGGGAAGTTGCAAGACCGGATTAATCTCTTGTAGGACCCAAAATCACCTCCCTGGGTGAATCTGATGCTTAGAGTATACGGAATTTATGGAGGGACCACTTCCTCAAACTGCTGAATGGCGATAAAACCAGTACAGGGCGAACCCGATTCCCTAATCGATGGCGAAGCAACAGTTGCTTAATTTTCCAATTAAGAAACAGTTTGAGTGGCAATTACCAACTTGAACAACAACAAGGCGATGGCCAAAAAAATGGCCGGCCGATCGATTCTAATACTGCGGCGAAGAACTGATAAGGTGCATGCATTAGCTTCTTTGCAGAATATGGTCAGATGAAAACACTGACAATTGGAACTTAAGTTTGCTCTGTTGGGTCTGGTAGTGAATGAGGGAAAGACGAAATATCTCCTATCATCAAACAATCAGTCTCGGCCACCACGTTATAACTTTGAATTTGCGACATTTCTAGAACTTATGGAAATGTCAGACAGAGCAACAATGTTCATCAAGCCAATGCCAATTTGAAGTCTGTAACTGTTCCCGCCGAGCTCTCGTAATGTCCTTCACTTAAGAACCTCACTGAGAAGGCCCATTTAAGAATCGTTGGGCTGGTGGGTGTTGTTTCGAAAACTTAAATGGATACGAAATAAATTCCATTCGGAATATTCGCTCTAGAACCAAAGAGTTCCTAAAACTGTAGTCTGGAAAAAGGAATCGTATTTCATAATCAATTTATACTTCCTTATAGTTCACTGAGCTGTTGGGACAGTCGATGATATTGTATAAGTACGACTTTATACCCAGCTATGCAGATCGATGCGGTCGAATACGCAGCAGGGAAGAATGGGAGGATAATTTTCACACATCGGTTGGCAGCCTGAAAATCTACAGGTATGGATCAAAGCCTGAGGGAGAGACAACGGAAGTGTTTTCTCAAAGAACCATTCTATGGTGATCTCTTTCAGGCTACCTGACCATTGCAGTGGCTTTCAGGCGGAGTTATAGAGGCAGCAAAGCAAATCAAAGCCCATATTTAAATATGAGGATATCTTCATTTTCAACAACAGCCTAATGGTCAAGTCAGGCTACAATAAAAGCACTAGGCTCGGTTATACCATACTACTAGCTACTGGAGTTTACTAAACAGAATAGACTGTCCCTCACGTGAACAACGAAGGAAACGATAAGTCGAAATAACTTTCTAAGCAAGGCACGACTCTTTGGTCCACTTGCAAGCTGCTAAACCAGCCACGTAAAGGCGGAATGAAACTACAATCGACCGCAAATCCAGGCAGGATAATAAGAGATCACGAGATACGTACTTCTTAAAAAAAGTGCGGGTGGGGCATGTTCAAATTAATACGAGTCCTGACAGACCACTGTCTAATAGGACGACATGATGTAGAGAGACTAGTGCATCGCTATAGGATATGATGCAGAAGCCGCAAGGAGGAGGAGGAACAAATGGTCACCCATCTCCTATGCAACTGTTCTGCTTTAGGCAGTGCTAAGCTTCAGATTTTTGGTACCCTACTACTAGATGGTCTATCGAAGAACCAATTCATGGATAACGAAGCCTATGGTCAAGTTTTTGTGGCATTACAAAGGCTCTTAGTCGGGCCTAAGTGTAATCGAAGCAATACCTAGATCGGTACCCACCACAATCTAATCTAATCAATGACTTCTTTTCATAGAATAGAGAATCTACAGAATTTCGAATTATATTCGGCTCATTACTTGTTGGAATAAGGCGTGTGGAATCTATGATTGGATTTTAGTCTTAAGAAGTGTAATTTTTTTATATTTAAAACCATTTGGTTTCCTCCGTCCTTTTGCTAATTTCAAGTCAGAAGTTTCCTAATCACAGCTATATGTAACCTATTTCTTTCACTGAATTTATTCAAAATTATTAATAAATTAAACTATAGAATATTCCCACAACCAAAATAAAATAACTCTAATTTCACAATTCTGATTTCAAATTGAGAATATTCTAAACTCTAACGAGCATTCATTAATCTATAAATCAATATCAAGTAGGTATATGGAAATATATTTTTTAAAAATTTTAAAAACAAATAGGCGATGCATACCCCATTAAAGATGTCCATCACTTCGTCCCACCACTAGAAAACGTGGAATAAAATAGATACAGTTAAATGAAATGATAAATAATTAAAATAAAAATTAAAAAAAAAAACACACACACACACAAAGGAAAAACGTTTAGCTTATTTATAAAAAAAACTGCAAAAGATTTTTACATTAATAAATTTATATTATTTTTAATATATTATATTTATAAATATATTTATTTATTTTTTTTTTGATAGTGTCTACAAAGAACCTTGATGTGATAATCAGCTGAAACGTGTTGAGTGATAACGTATAAACGAAATTCACGAACAAGGTAAGAAATATTTATAAATAAATATTATGTTAATACATACATACATATATATTTATATTATTAAAAAGTTGAGTTAGAATTTTAAGCTTAGTTGCATTTATGTGTATTATTGTTAAATGCATTAAAGCATTAAGTGCTTAATTCCAAGTGCTAATGGGCAAGTGAAAGTGTTTAGAGTAGAATGCAAATGTCTGTTTGTATTGCACTTGGCGTGATTTGAAAGTGAAGCTTTTGCACGGGAATTTACTTCATTGTATTCCTTTGTGTTAATAAGCCGCTTTAATTTTCCATTACAGTTAAATTTGCTGGTTATTGAATTTTTATTTTTTATGCTTTAGATTTTTGCATTATTTTATTTTTAATTTTTACTTTGCTCATTTTTTACATTTAATATGTATACATACTTCTTTGCGTTCTTTCTCGGAGACTGATGAACGCCCCGTTACGTAGTCTTCAATGCGACCTGGTTGATTTTTATATGTATTTTGTGCCGATTTAATTGGATTTGGCATAGTACCATAAAGCCTGTAAGGAGTAAAAAAAAAGAAATTATAAGAAATTTATACTTACAAAAAAAAAAAAAAATAAATAAAAATAAAAATAAAAAAATAATAGAAAAATTATAGAAAAATAAAGCGAGTTCCAATGCGGTTTACTGGCTTAAAATTACTATGTTTAAATAAAACAAGCATAAAAGACTAGGTGTGAGTAGAACCGAACCTCAGAAACTCGGCTGATTTTTATTAATATTAATGCTTATATGACTTTCACAAGAGGACTATAGTGCAGTTTTATGGGATTGAAGTCCAGTTTTTGCTTGCGTACTCAAGTTAGTAGAGTAGATGTTTAAAACTCACTACACTTATCATAACAATTAAGGCAGTAGTCTCCTTTAGAACCCGTAAAAAGCGTTTTTTCAGCAATTCTTTTATAAGGAAAAGAAATTCTTGCGGTAAACGAAACTTTCAGACAATAATGTAATATATTTAAGCTTCAAAACCCAATTTTTAGTATCATAAAATATTCGAATTTTCAATGTTGTCGTGAGTTTTCTCTAGGGGCTACAGCCGGAGTTCGTGAGACGATGCCGGTGATGTAGGTCGTGCGGAGGTTGTGCATCTGAAACAGTCGAACCAAATATTTTTTTTAATATCATGAATGTCTCTTCCATGTGAACTAAAAAATTACCGAAGTTGGAAAATTCCAAATTTTTTCGAAGTTAAAAAAAAATTCACTTTTTAATAAAGAATTCACTTCAAGCTGCAAAAAAAATTTTAAATAATACTTTTCTCCCATTTTTCAGTTCAAATTGAATATAATTTAATACTGAAGCTAGACCACTTAGATTTTTTTCGATCGGACATATATTCTTTTTGCTCTCTTCGGCAACGTTCGTTAAGAGTTGTAAAAATGAAAACTCGAAAAAAACGCGCTTCTAAGTTCTGCCCGAGCATTCGAACCTGCTCGACGCTCGGCCTAACACTGTTCTAACTTCTAAAAATATGCCGAATCGGCCACTGAAATTTTGAAAACATATTCTTGGATAGTTTTAAAATAGATTTAAAAAAATGCATTTTTGAAGCCTCTAAAGAGTAGTCTGCCTTAAGTAAATTCAAGTTTTCACGATAAATTCCTTAAAAATTCGATCCTAAGTGCGCAGATCATTTAAAAAGAAGAAGAGTCTGTTATATGGGAGGCAAGTCTATTTCCTGAGCTATAAAAGTGGATGACACCACGCCCAATTGAAATTTTTTTCGACCACTTATATTTTCTCATTTACTGAGACCGGTCCTAACAAATAAGATTTCAATTGTACATTTGTAACGGCTCTGGGGTCGCCTTTAAGTGATTATCTGCCTTATTTAAATAAACCATGTCACTTGAACATCATTTATTTTTCAGGATAAGGGTCACCATAAACCAATGACAGCTCATGCATTATGGTCCCAACTGATTTTTCTTGCTTGATAAGGAACTTTATAAAAGCACGATATTCGATTTTTTTCCATTGGTTGACGATAGCTCTAAGGCTAACTATCAAATAACAATCTCGTATTTATACTAATTATGAGTCATTGAACACGTTACGATCCGCGAACTTAAAAAAGCGCTCTCTTAATATAAAAAATATCTGTATACTTACTTATCGTCCTGATACGTATTCGTATTTCGATTCGCAACGTTCGTGGCCGATGAGACCGATTGTAAACGTCGCCGATCTAATGTTCGATACTTTACTGTTGAGTAGTCGGAATCGTAATTGGGCTCGGGCTCCGATTGATAACCAGTTGATTTCAATTGTGGACGAGCTGTTTTTTTTTTTGGAAAAAATGATACAATTTAGTAAAATAGACTAAATATAATAAAAAGTAAAATTATTAATTTTTTGTTTATTAATATTTTAACTACCATATTTATTGGCTGCTGTTTTTCGTTTTAGCGTATTGGATTTTTAGTAACAATTGGTTTGTGCATTAGTGGCATAGTAATCGTTAAATTAAGATCAGTGTGAACCCAAACCGTTGCAATTTAGTGTTAGTGCTGAGTTTTCGCTTAATCCTAAAGGGAGGTGTGCTTGTTTCAAATTGGTTAAATTTTATTGATTAAATTTTTTTAATAACTTCATTATTAATAAAAAGATATTTAAATAATTTAAGTTTTAATTTACAAATATTTGAATATCTTAATTTTAAATGAATAAATATTTTAATACTTTAATTATTAACTATTATATAGTTTAATAAATATTTTAATAACACTAATATTACTTAATAAATAATTTATTGTAATAATTAAATTATTATTTATTAAGTGTGTTAATCATTTAATATTTAATTAATAAATATTTAAAAATATAATTATTAATTAATAAATATAATAATATATTAAGTATTTAAAATTAATTAAATTTAATAAATTTACTAATTACTATGATAATAATTTACTTTTTTACTAAGAACCATTTTAATTATTTAAACGACTTAAGTCGTTAAAATATTTATTAATTGAAAATTAAATAATTAAAATGGTTCTTAGTAAAAAAGTAAATTGTTATCATAGTAATTAGTAAATATAATATATATATATAATATATTAATTATTTAAATTATTAATAAATTTATTAATCAACATGATAATAATTTATTTATTTATTAAAAACCATTTTAATAATTTAATTATTAATTATGGTTAAATTAATAATGAATATATATCTAAATTATTAAATTAATTAATTAATATATTAATAATTAAATTATTAATTAAAAAATACTTTAATAGTTTAACTATTAATTAATAAATATCTAATTATTTAATTATTAACTAATAAATATATTTAGTTATTAATTAAAAAAACTTTAAAATTTGATTAATGAATATTTCATTAACACAATTATTTGGAATTATGTTAATTATATAATAATTTATTCAAAATTTAAATTATTAATTAATAAAAATTTTAATAATATGATATATACCTATATGATATATATATAATATAATTAGTAAATAAATATTTTAATAAGGAAACTATTGATTAATAAATATCTTACTCATTTCATTATTAATTAATAAATATATTATTAATTTTGTTATTAATTATTAAATATAATAAATTATTTAATTATTACTTAAAAAATATTTTAATAGTTTAATTATTATTTAATAAATATTTTAATAATGTTACTATTAAAAACAAATATTTTGATAATTTAATAATTAAAAAAAAATTAATAATTTAATTATTAAAAAAAAATTAATAATTTAATTATTAATAAAAAATAGTAATTTAATAATTAATAAAAAATTTAATAATTTAATTGTTAATTAATGAAAAATTATAATTTAATTATTAATTAAGAAATTATATAAAATATATTTAATTAATTGTTATTTATATGCATTGGTGGTACTTAAAAAAATTTGTGCCAGTTTTTTTTTGTTTCAATTTAATTTCAACACTCAAACAATATACGTACAATATAACTGTGTTCATGCATACCGTTAAATAAATGTTTTACTTTTCATTTCGTTGAGTGTATTTTTTTTTTGCAATTTTTTATAATTTATTTTTTTTTTATATATTATATTAATCTGTTTAATATGTATTGTTAACTGTCAGTTCCATGACAACCCTGAACTTGTTGTCCATTTGATGTGTTACTGTTGAGTACATACACATGTACATATATACATATATATCTATGCATCTAAGCATTTTTAATAAGTATATAGCTAAGTAACTGCTAAAGCATTTCAAGCATTCCAAGGCACGCGCTATCAACGAGCATCTACTTTATTATACATACATAAATAAATACATATCTAATGAAGCAATGAAAAAAAAAAAGATTTCTAAATAAAAGAATGCATTTGCAAATTCTACAACTATTTCTATGCAACATTTTTTGTTTTTTTTTTTTGCATTTTTCTAAGTAAACGTTTACAAAAAAAGATATCATTTTCACCTCTTTGACATTTGTAGCGAATCACGTAATCATCTGTGATTGTTGTTGTTGTCGTTGTTGGGGGCGTAGTGCAGTTGCGATGCGTTGCGTTGCGGAGCAGCGTTGCAGACGTATGCATGTAGGTACATATATAGGTATGAAGAAGTGTGGCGTGAGCATTAAACGCGGAATGGTATAAACACGTTCGAAAAGCATTGTAAAAGCCATAAAGCGTATAACGCGCGCACATTACGAGCGCGAATAATAATATTGTAGTTTAGAGAAAAATAATTGTAGAAAGAATTTTATAAAAATTTTAAAATAGAAATACTGCATTTTTTTCTAGTAATTGTTAATTGCTCGAAGAAAATTTTAAAATATTTAATAATAGTATTTTTAATTATTTATTTTTTAATTTATTATATGCGTTTAAATAATTTTTCGTTCTAATGAATTCATAAAATTGCTTATTTTATTATAAAAAAAATCTTTTTCTTTTCTAGCGGTATCGCATGTCTAAAAAAACACCCTTTATTATTATTTTTTCTTCAAAAGCCGATTTTGAAAAATTCCTACTCTAAATTAAATTTCTATTTTCAGTAGTTACCATAACCAAATACTTATTTTATTTTTTTTTTTGCTAATTTTTTGTTTTTTATTCACTTTCTTATGAACATATTTTTTATGTCCATCATAGCAACCGGAAATGCTATTAAATAAGGCGTGCACATACAAATACATATAGGTATGTACTTTTTTCTTGCATCATTCTTTTCGATTCATTCACATTAGTGCCGCTCGATTGAATGAAAAAACTGTAATGTGTGACAGCAGCAGAACATAGCAATCGTCACTTTAGTGCTTGAAAAATTGACTAATTTATGAGTAGAAGATGGAAATGAGTGTTTAACTTTTTTGAATTCAAAACTAGTCTAATTTGCATATTTTTGCAATTTTTAGAATTTTATATGAAATTAACAGTGCCAAAGTAGAGTGGCGAGTTGTTAGTATTTTTTTGACTGTTTATAGAAAATTTTGATATTTCTCATGCCAAAAATGAAAGTCCAACAGCTAATTGGTATTATTTTTTTCTTTTTTCATAACTTATTTGTCATCACAATTCGATAAAAAGTACAAATTTGAAGGAGGGCAAGCGTTTTCCTCTGAGAAAACTAAACTAACTGAGTAGTTAAAGTATGAGTTGCACTCTTTGGCACCAGTGGTGAGTTTAGAACTGATAGCGAAAGTATTATATTACGGTACTCAATGTCAAATTGTGTATATTCTACGAATGAGTAATAGTACAACAAGCCGTTGAACACACCTCTCACCCGTAACTACCCACTTTGAGAGGGAAACGTTGACAAAAGTTATGCCCGTAGCTTACAAGAGCGATATTGGCTGTGCTCTTGTCAGCTGTCAGTATGCATCCTTATTTTTTAATAAATTCGTAATTTCCA
Organism: Ceratitis rosa; assembly: GCA_037013455.1. Taxonomy (NCBI): domain Eukaryota; kingdom Metazoa; phylum Arthropoda; class Insecta; order Diptera; family Tephritidae; genus Ceratitis; species Ceratitis rosa. The sequence goes on along the minus strand of JAWMAG010000001.1, from coordinate 8,423,638 downwards.
TTATCGAATTTAATAATTTATATGTTCAAATCTAAGCTCAAATCAAACATACGTGGGTTATAGATAATTAAAAAATCTCCGCGGTTTTTATCACTAGTTGTTGTTCATACCCTTATTTCGGGCAACCCTAAATCGATTGTGTCAAGGTATTATGTCGTCGAAAGCTGATATTTCAAGCAATATTTTTTGTGTTGACAGTTCTATAAATCGTCATTTGTGTGACAAGTTATTTTGAATTGAAATTAGTGGAATTTCGCGAAAACGTGTTGCTTTTTTTGCTATAGTTTTTATAGTAAAAACTTTTTATTACAAAAAGTTTGTATTATAAAAAAGGAAAAAAACTTTGCAGAAACCATCCGAAAAATTTGTGTGGAAGGCTGTGCGTGAACTCAGCACTAAAGAGTGGTTTGCTTGATTCCCTTTCGGAAACTTTGATGCCAAAGCTGCAACTCCTTTTGGTCGGGCAGCCAATCAAAAGGCGGTGGTATTCGACAACTGACAGAGCAAGACCTGCGTGCAAGCTGTCAGAAATTAGCAGAGGCATTAGGGATCACTCACGTGGCAGTTTGGAATTATTTGAAAAAGTTTGGCTACTTTAAGACGCTCAATATTTGGGTGCCACATGAGTTAACGCTACAAAAATTTGATTAACCAAAATACAATCGCTGAATATGGAACGAAAAAACCAGCGTTATAGACCGGTGACCCACCAAAAATGACTTCAAAGCCTGAGTTGATGGCAAACAAGGTGATGCAGAATGTATGGTGGGATTGCCTGGGAATTGTTCATTATTAACTGCTACAGCCTAAGTTCTCTTATCAACAATTAACCAGCTAACAACAAATTAAAGCGTCCGGAATGGATCAATAAAAAGTGTATTGCTGTTTGTTCATCATGACAACGCCAGACCACATACACATCATTGATGAACAGGCAAAAATTGACGGCACTTTGTTGGGAGGTTTTAATGCACCCACCATATAGGCCGAGATCTTGCACCATCTGCACTGCCATTTGTTTTGGTCTCTGTGAAATCTTTTGAAAGTAAAAAATTTGCGGACCGAAGAGTCTCTGAAAATCATTTGTCTTAATTTCTTCACCGGTAAACCATAGAAGTTGTGCACCATTGGGGTTATGAAGCTACCCAGAAAATTACAAAAATTATTAGCTAATAGTGGTATAAGAGAGAAAGAAAACATAAAGAGTAACCGCGGAGACCTCTTTTTATATCAATATTTATTGCTACTACTATTTTAGTTTTGTTTATTTAGAAAAAAAATATTCTTTTTCCTAATTTATTTATAAAAAAGTCTATACTGTCAGCTTGCAGTCATTTTAGACAGTCTTACGGATGAAATCAAATTGTTCTTCACTTCTCTCTCACGGCCGTGAGAAGAATTTATTTACACGGTGCTCTCGTGAGGTAGATCGTATCAGCTGAGTTGGTACGTCATTGGCTGGTTGAACTATGACAATTCATTGAATCGGTTTTAAAAAGTTTTGAATTTTTTTGCAGTATTATTGTTCAAAAATATGCAAATAAATCCAGTTCAAATTTGACTGCCACCAGGTTAGCATACTTTGAGGGGTGAGAAGCGGTCGTATAGCCATTTCTATGCCACGTGAGCTATAAATTTGATGATTTTATAATAATAACGCACGAAAATCTAGTAATATTAAACAACTTTGTAGTCTCCTATTATAAAAACCGTCCTAACTTACCTTATTATACAGAGTTATCCATTTTGCGGTTTCGAAATTAAACGTAAATTAAATGCATTTTTTTACAATTCTTTCCATGAAATCCCTTTTTCATTATAAATTTAGAACCTTGGCATTGGTATACACGTATGTGAAATATTTATTCATATGACACAAGGCCTCGCGAATTTTTACTAACTTCTCTTGGTTTGAGGTAGTTTTCTACCATTTTTTAACAATTTTTCGGCAGTATCGCAGCCATAACTCGACGATTGTTGGTTTGTAAGTGCTTAAGAGCTCAAGGTTTATCCACATAAACACGGTCTTTCGCGTAGCGAGAGCGCACCAGACAGAAAGTTTTTCTTAGGCGTTATGGCCTTTCTTCAATTATCTGAGGACTTTCGCAGCCCCACATGCGTCAATTTTACTTATTTACGTAACCTCCGAGTGAGGAATGGGTACAGCCTGATTTTTAATTAAAACAAAACATGTTTGGTTTAACAATTAAGTCAAAATACAACTGTATACTTTTGAAGCCACAAAATGAACAACCCTTAATGAACGGTGAAACAACTTTCAGTGCTTAAAAAAATTTGTTTTAATTTTTCCGAGCAATTTTTGACACCAAATTATTAGCCAATTGAAAACGCAACCACATTTCTGACTAGTTAAATATTCGACTTAATAAATAAATAAATTAATAATGAGTTTTTTTTTCATTACCACCGCTCTTCTGCTTGTGTATTGTCTGATAGAGCCGTTTATACCATTCATGTTGATGTGGTTCCTTAACCTCCTGCGGCGTGATCAAACGAGATCGAATAACATAATACCACACCGACGACAGTTAGAGCACACGTCGTTTTGTTGTCATTTAGAGAGTGTGAAGAGAGTGCATGAAGTGTTAAAATATGAAATTATTGTAGGTTAAAAGTCTTTAAAGAAATCTGCTATTTTTTTGGCGCTTTTTACCGATCTCAATATAATGGGCATTCCATCGTTGGTAACCGGTCCGATGCCATCGACTTGCCGTCGACTCAATTGTGCCATTTTTCTGGGACGATCTTGCTCCGTTTCCGGTTCGCTCATGTACTCATGTTTAACTTTAAAAACTGCAAATTGGTAGTGATAAGAGAGTGAGGTGGGGGGTTTGTTGTAGTTGTTAATTTATTGCAATTTGTTTTAACTTTTTTATTATATATATTTTTTTTTAATTTTTTTTTGTACTTTATACAGTAAAAGTTAAGGGATTACATACGAACTTTGTGTGATAGTAAAGGAAATTACGACATTTAATTGAAATTAATATAAAAAAAAACGAACACATGCAAAACACAACAGACACGCTTTAACTTCTTTTTTTTTGGATTCAAAATATACTTTCTTCAAATAATATACACGCTCAACTTGAATTCGGGAGTCCACTCGAGTTATGACGTGAAATAAAATTATAAAAAAAATTTCTCAAACCAAATTAAACACTCATAAAGTGCCCACGTCGTTTCAAAAACCCCACGAGGTTCAAAATAAACACAGAGTTGCAACGCCGCGAGAGAGTGCGTGCGCAAGTGTCGTGCTGAGAGTGATCGTTAGTACTTAATTAAAGTAGGTATACGCGTTGTCAAACGGTATTTGTTTGTTTGTTATACTTACTGACTTCGTTGGGTTTATAAAATGGCTGAACAGTGTCGTGTCGGCGTCGTGCCGCTGGCGAATATAATGCCGATGTAGAGGCTGATCTTTCGAATGCTGCAGAAGGTGTGAGAGAATGTTATGAGGTTAGAGCGAGAAAGATAGAGAGAGAGAGAGAGAGGGATGATAAACTTTCAAGAAATACACACACTAAAATACACTTTTGGACCCGGTGTCGCGATGAGTCGAGTGGTTTAGTGGTTCACACAAAAGTCTTATTTTCACACTTTCGCGCATGCGACCGAATCGAATCAAAAAAAAAAGAAAAATAAAAAAATTTAAAACTTTACACTGCATTTCATGTATGTATGTATGTATGTGTGGCTCGTGTTTGTATGTATGCTTGGCGCGTGAATGATTTGTGATCTCGTAAATGCAAAAATTCACACTTTACGGTTATGAAAACGAGCAAAAAAGAAAAATAATTCAGTAATGCAATGAAATCACACAACACAACAACAATGACAATGACAATGACATGTAATGTATGCATGTAATAGTAAACCGTTCAAAATTTCTACCACCCATACTTTTAATTTTATCCGCAACACTCTGACTCCGTCCCGTACCCACTTGATTCAGCAATGACGATTCAGACGGTATGGAATCACAATAATTTGTGCTACCAGCCGAACCAATCGTAGTTGTTGGTGTACTAATATTCGTATAACTGTAAGCGGAACGTGGTGATGGCGCGGCGTATGAGCTATCACCATCCGTAGTAGTTGCAGTGCTCTGACGCCAGGGTGGCGGTATTTGTTGTGCACCTTGTTCGTTATTTTGCGGCAGGACGTAACGGCGTGGCAGTGTTGGTGATTCGAAACGTACCGGACGAAATTCTTTACGACCGCTACTCGGTGATGGCTGTGGCGTCCAGACGGTTTGTGCACCACCGGCCGCTGCAGCCGCTGATGAGGGACGTGGTGGTGGCGTTGGTGTAGGCGTGCTGACCTTCGGCTGTACAATGTCGTTCAAGTTGGTGAAGGATGTGTTGGGTGTTTGCGTGCCAGGTGTCCAGATGCCTTTGGGTGTGCGTGGTGTAGGCAAATATTCGTAGGTAGATACATACATATGAATATATGTATGTAAGTGCAAGCACATATGGTTTGTAGAAGTGAAGAGAAAATATAATATTTTGAAATCGCATATAACAGTATTTAATTGAAGAAATGAGTGACAGTGATAAAGAAAGATGACATGGAGTATGACATGAACACGAAAATTTGCGTTGATAAGAAACTCACAGGAGAGACGGACGTTGTTGACGACGATGACGACAAACTGGATTTATCGAAAATTAAAGGGTACAAGAAGTTCAAACGGTTGTTTCGAAGCCGAGCCGAGATACACGAGTGTTTTCTGATTCAATATATGAGTAAAATTGTTGTTTAAATTCTCCACAGTACAAAGAGAGCAAGTCTTTAACCTGCTTCTTGTAAGTAGGATGCTCCAAGACCGGATATATGATTTTTGCTATTAATGTTGCCCACAGAAAGCTGTAAGAACAGAGCTCTTTGTAGAATGTAACTTGAGAGACACTTTGAGGGAGAGAGAAGTAACACTCTGAGGGAGGGAAGAGAGACACTCTAAAGGAGGAGAAGAGGCACTCTAAGGTAGAGAGAAGAGACACTCTAAAGGAGGAGAAGAGGTACTCTAAGGTAGAGAGAAGAGACACTCTAAGGGAGAGCGAAGTGACACTCTGAAGGAGAGAAGAGAGACACTCCAAAGGAGAGAGAAGAGGCACTCTAAGGTAGATAGAAGATAGACTCTAAGGGAGAGCGAAGTGACACTCTGATGGAGAGAAGAGAGAAACTCTAAAGGAGAGAGAAAAGGTACTCTAAGGTAGAGAGAAGAGGCACACTAAGGGAGAGAGAAGTAACACTCTGATGGAGAGAAGAGAGATACTCTAAGGTAGAGAGTGGAGACACTCTAATCTAGAGAGAAGTGACATTCTAAGGAAGAGAAAACATTTTAACTTCCTTGTATCAGTTCTCACGGAACAGGAAACCTAAGACAGCAATCAGAATGTCTACAACGACTGCGGAGTTATATTTCTGACAAGCTCAAGCTCATTATTAACAAATTTAACTGTAGTTTCAAAGAGATGAACAGATGGAGCATCATACTGTTTATCATCTAAGTTCCATGGAATGCTTTAATGAAAACGAAATAGCCTAAGAAGAACTAATAAACAATCACCAAAGCGGACATCACTCTTGTTGAAGAAAGGGCTCGGCCAATTCAACAGTACCAGCGCCAGGGAGTCCTTTCTCAGGGCTACTCTTAGGACTACACCCGGGGTATTACCTGCTCGCGTTGCATGTCTTCTAATCAGGTTTAGTTGAGCACAACAAATATGAGGAAATGCAGAGAATATGAGGAGCTAGTAGTAGAGTACATAATCTGTGAGTTCCTTAACTTGCAGATGGAGGCTATTAGAATTCTCAGTGGTATCACTGTGGGTCCAATTGGTGGTCTAAATGTTCTGATGCCCTGTAAACATCGTCTTTGTGAGACTCGCTAAATCCACCGCAACTCAAAGAAATTTATGCACGGAATTCGAACAAAATAACTCGCTGTTTATGTAAATAACTTGTTATTAAGGCTTATAAAGTCCAATTGGTTCGAGAACTGAACCGTCAGGATCATCCGATGCAATTTTATCTCACTCAATGGACTGAAGATCACTTTGCAGAAGATGAGTGACTGTTTTGGCGTGATAAGAGGATCGGCCGGTATCATTGCTCCGTTTTTCTTCGATAACGAGGAAGAAGCTGCTATTACTGTCAATGTCAATCATAACCGACGAGTCTTGCCGAGAGTGGTGATTTTAGCGTCGAAGATAAAGAGCCCTCTGGCCAATCCAAAGAGCTTGAAATGAGGAATTGGAATCTTTACAGGATCAAGATCCGTGCCAAAGACAAACTGAACACGCAGAATCGTTGAGAGTAACTCAGCAAACAATTTCCGTTCGGTTAAAGCAATTTGGATTTATTCAAAAAGAAGGCTGTATGAGTTGAAGTCGATAGAAGCTATTTGAAAGAAATCAAAGAAAGGTGGTTTTTGCACCGAATCGTGACTTGAGATGAAGGGCGGATTTACCACGATAACTTTAAGAAGAAAAAATACTATACCAAGTCTGGTAAACCCATTCCATCATCGTCTACACAGACACCACTTCATTTCAGCAAGAGAAAAATGATTGAAAGAAATGGAGTTCTCAAGCCAGGTTTCATCTACTCAGTAAAGCAGTATTGTTCTAAATCGTGATCGATTTCGGAATGATTGAAAGAATGAGTCCTTTTTTTTCATAGGAAAACCGAATCATACTGTAGTCGAAGCCCAAAAGCAAAAGATGAAGCATAAAATCAGACCAAGAATGACTTGAATCGTTCGATTTCTTGTGGAAACCAAAAAAAAAAAAAAAAAATTAAAATGGAAATCAAACTGAAATCGTCAATGAAATCATGAAATCATTAAAGTGATTCATGTGACAGAAAACCGCTGTGAATAATTTTGCTTTTGCTGCTACGAGATGACTCCAGAAATAAATAAATTTCTACATTGTTTGATCATTGTTATTATTATTAACAAACGTAATGCAGTAAATTTACACAAAATCTCATTGCATTATTACTTAAATAAATAAATATCGTTCATGTGAAATACCGCAACGACTTAAGTAAATCACTTCTATAAACAAAATCAAATCTAATTTTAGCATAAAACGTAAACGGAATGGATATTTTTAGAACACAAAATAAGAAAAAAATACATATACCTATATATATATTTATTTGCAAAAGTGTAAATTTTTCCATGGCAGCAACAGTGAAATGTGCTCGCTGGAATTCTTAAGCTTTTTTTTCCCCTTTTTTCGCTTAAATGCTTAAGAGACTACGTACATACCTACGTAAGCAGAAAAGGTATTTTTGCCTAAAGCGCGATCAAACCACCCGCAGATGGGAATAAAGATTTTAGAATTCCAAATTATCTATATATACATATGTACATACAAACGCATATTTCGTTTGAAATGTATGTGCGTGTGTATGTATGTATGTCAGAAAAGAAAACATTTGCAAGAAATGATGATTAACAACTAAATGAAATCTGAAGAAATTAAAGAGAAAAAAAATTATTGCATGATAGTTTGAACGGAAATGTGATTAAAATAGAACTAAATTTTTTTTAATTTTTAAATTTTTTTTATTCTTTTATTTAAATTTCTTATTTTCTTGGTTTTTTGCATAGCTTTCTTCTACTTTTTTTTCTAAAATCTGAAGAAATTAAAGAAAAAAATTATTGCATGAGATTTTGAACGAAAATATAATTAAAATAAAATAAAACTTAAAAAATTTTTTTTTAAATTTTTTTTTAAATACTTTTTTTTTGTAATTTTTTTAAACTTTGTTTTATTTCAAATTTTTTATTTTTAATTTTTTTTTCAATTTCTTTTCTTAATTACTTATTTTCTTGTGAGATTAATATAAAATTAAAAATTTTTTTTAATATGTTTTACATTTTTAAAAATTTTTTTTAATTTTAAATTTGTTTTTAATTTTTTTTTTTTAATTTAATTTCTCTTCTTAATTTCTTATTTTCTTGGTTCTTAGCATAGTTTTTTCTACTTTTTTTTAAAACCTGAAGAAATAAAAGAAAAAAAAATTATTGCATGAGGTTTTGAACGGAAATGAGATTAAAATAAATTTAAAATTTTTTTATATATTTTTTTTTAGTTTTTTAATTTTTTTATTTTAAATTTTTTTTATTTTTTCATTTAAATTACTTATTTTCTTGTTTTTTTGCATAGATTTTTTCTTCTACTTTTTTTTTCTGAAATCTGAAGAAATGAAAGGAAAAAAATTATTGCATGAGATTTTGAACGGAAATGTGATTAAAATAAAAATAAAATTGAAAATATTTTTTTTTTTGATTTTTTTGAATTTTTTATTTTATTTTTAAAATTATTTTAATTTAAAATTTTTTGTTTTTACATTTTTTTTAAATTCAATTTCTCTTCTTAATTTCTTATTTTCCTAGTTTTTGCTTAACTTTTTCCTACTCTTGTTTACCGGGCCAAATGTCGATTGGCGTGCAACACTGAATTAAAACCAATCAAGCAACAATAACAATAAAGAGATATAAAAAAAAAACAATTAAATATTTGCAACTAAAAAAGAGTCTTACATTTGGCAAGTAGTCAAGAAATTTGAATGGCCAATAGCACAAACATACATATATATTTATGTACGTACATAATGGCCAAGTACATACATATAACGGCCAGAGTATGAATCATTCGTTTTGGCGCACGTCGCTACTACATTCAGCTACAAAAGAACCGACCGTAAGGCAAAAAAAAAAAACAAAAAAAGAAAACGAAAATTGAAAAAATATAAAAAAAAACATGAAAATAGACAGTGTAGCATTTATAGACTCAAAGCCACTGTCGGCGCGATTGTCTTATAGTTTGAAGAATTCTTTTTTTTTGATATTTTTCTTTGTGATTTCTGACCATAAGCCAGCAAAATTACAACTGTTCCCGCTGATATTCATAAAAGGGTGTTTTTTTTTCTAGACGTGTGATTTTCAATGAGGAAATACTTTTTTCGGAGTAGGTCTCTTTGACAGCTGTTGCTGTTTGACTTATACTCAGCTTGGTTGGTCATTTCATAATGAACATACCGACAGATCCCGAGGAACGTTTACAAGTCGTGCAAATTTATTACTAAAATATTTTGTTCGTCTCGCGCGATGCAACGTACGCTGCGTCCAAGATTAGGTCGACATAAAAGTCCAGCAGAGTCGGTAAATCGAGCAACTATGGATCGGTTTCACGCCTTGTTTACTCTAGCGGATAATGGGCACCTTCAGTAACGTCAAACTGTGCGCACAGAAGACGCTATTGCTGCTGAGGAGCAGAGTATCGAAGAAGACCCGATTGAGTCTATCCGTCATTGCGCGCAACAATTGCAAGATTTCGCGGAAGGACCTTGGCTTGCGGGCTTACAAAATCCAACTCTAGCTAAAATTGAAGACGAACCACCATCAAGTGCGTCGCAAGTTCGTTGATTGAGCCCAAAAAGTGATACCCACAGAACCCGATTTGCACAAGAAAATTTTGTTTAGCAATGAAGCTCACTTTTGGCCGAATGGGTACGTCAATAAACAAAATTCTGGCATTTGATGTGAGTGGAGTCATGATAATCCACAAGCCCTTGTTGAGGCACCGTTACATCCTCAAAAAGTGAGCGTTTGGTGTGGTCTATAGGTATAGGAATTCCTTGCTTCTTCAAAAATAAAGCAGCCCAGAATGTTGCAGTCAATGGGGAACGCCACAGAGTCGTGATTAATGACTTTTTCGTGCCTGAATTGGAGAATGTGGATGTGGAAGACCTTTGGTTCCTCCAAAAAGGCGACACTACATGTCATACAGACAGGAAACAATCAATTTATTGAAGGAAACTTTTGGTATGCTCATCATCTCGGGTCTTAGGCCTGTGGTGTGGTCTCCAAGGTCGTGCAACTTAGACCGCTGGACTTTTTTGCTGAGTTAAGTGAACTCGCTCCTCTAGACAGATAAGCCCGAAACGATTGAGGCTTTGGTAAAGAATATTCGGCGCGTTATTGATGACTTGGCGCCAATTGCTGCAAAAGTGGTCGAAAATTGGTTCGCTCGGCTGAAAGTTATTCGCATCATGGTGATCACTTCCAGAAATAACTTTTAAAATTGAATAGCAGAGCCATAACGTTAAATTATGTTCGTTTTATTCCTTCTTTTGAGGTCCAAAAAAACACCCTTTACACTAAACACTTATACATTCACATATATTTGTTTGCCTATTTGTTTTTTCTTAGTTTTCTTCTTAGTTTTGGCTTTTCTTGTGGTCCATTTAATGCCTCTGAATATCTAATAAAATCTCGACGCCTTCATAAATTTTGTTGTTGTTGTTGCTCTTCTTCTTCTTAGTTTCTTTTTTCGTTATTTTAATTTATCTGCCACCTGTAAGTGAACGAACGCAATGAAGGCGCCTGCCGCCGCCGCCACGGATAGACATCGTCACTCGAGTACTTATGTACACTTTTTGCCTTGGCTAAACGTAAAATGTCTCAAGGGAAGTGGCGACACTACATTTCGCATCAATATCAACACATCATCGTCACATCCACACATCCTCACAGCGGGCAGTGTTGACTCATCGCAGACGCGAGTGTTTTTGATTTCTTACTTTTGCATTTAATTGCCCCGTTATTGGCTATTTTTGATCAATCAATTTTTTATGACAAAAGGTGACATTTTGAATTTTCGAAAACACTTTACATACCAACGGTAGAGAAATTATCGGTTTTCGGTAAAGCGAAAGTGAGACGCATAATTAGAGAGAAAAAGAGCTAGGACTGGGTATGACGAGATTGGAAAGCTGGCAATTTTATGAAGTAGTTAGTACTCATGGAGGCATCAAAGAGGTAAAGACATTCTAGAAATTTTGATATATTCTTCAGATCTTCATCAGATCATACTACTTTCAAGATGGAGAACTTGGTGTATTAGTTAGTTAATTGATAAAGGGCACTCGGGTCTGTTGTAAGACTTATAGGAGGGACTCTGAAAGAGATTTCTATCATCTACCTAGATATTGAAACCACCATTTACGCTTGCCGAGGCAATATCTACAAGGCAGTTAAAGTAGAAATTACCAAGGAAACGTTGTCGGACCACATTAGGATGGTGCAGTGGCAGAGCTAGTACCTTACCAACACCTTCTCGTCACTACCTCTACAGCGGCGACAAAAGTCATTAGATAAGTAACCCATTACTCTACCATGAGTCCCCATCTGGTTATTACGTCGGCTATTATGCTCGTGGGGGTTCTGTTTGCTTGCTCATCGGCTTCAATTTTCTGGGATATCTCTATGCCTGAGGATCGTTTCGCATATAGTCGAGAGTTTGTTTAAGATTGCCGCCATGTCTTCGAGTTTTGAATCGTCAGTGAAGATACGGCTCTTTCTTCCAGAACTGTTAGGGTTTCCCATTCCTTTCTATCTGGGCTTTACGTTGAGGAAGTGTTGTAAAAACAGAAATTTTATAGTACCTCTTCCGAGAATGGTGTAGAATTCAATATTTAGGCGTGTCCTGAGCGGTTTCTTCATGGTTTAGGGCGTTGCAGCTCGCCTGTAATTTTCAGTATATGGTAGATCTGACGGGAGAAAATTAAGCGGAATTTCAAGTGCCTTCGTAATAGTCGAAGGCGGCGCTCGTGTAATGGATGTGGAGGCGTCCACTGAGCTTTTTACAGCTTTGAATAACCAGTAAACTTTATGCGGTCTTACTTTCCATCTAGTCCACCCATTGCCGCCTTGCATGCATAGAACACGGTCCTCTCTCACTCCTTTATCACGGTTCTTACTTACTATCTAAGATTATACCTAAGTATTAGAACCCGGTGCTGTGAGCGATGAGCACGGACCAAGGTTCCGTCAGGACATTCCACAGAAGGAAAATAGTCAAATGAAAACCAAGGAAGTTGTCCGATTACTGCAGGACATTAAAAAAGGGAGCAACCAGCGACTAAATATACCAGAAAATCTTTAATTTAAATCAATTTATATGAGTGTGAAGTCCATGTAGCGCGACAAGGTTTAAATTTTTTTGCCTAGCGTTAATTGTTAAGAATTTGAGAGAGATTAGTTAATGTTTTTTTTCGAAGATTTATTCGAGCTTCTGCAAGGAACATACTATCTGAAGCTATTAAGTGGATTTCCACCACCCTGGGAGATCAGCAAGGGAGTACTAGACTGCACTGACTCCATTCAGCACTACAGACTAAAACCGCTGGACGGGACGGTGTATTGAAAGGCTTTAAATACCATTAAACGAGAGTCCGTCAACATCATCATGAACTCTCTTCCAGTGTATGGCGTTCCTGGAATTCAAGCACTAACTTTTGCAGACGAATAGCTGCAGCTGCCTCGAGAGATCCGAGTAATACTGTCACAATTAAGTTCTGGATGTAGTGGTTAACTTAATTCTTGCTTAACCAGACTTAACACTGACATGAAATGAGACCCCGCACGACAACAACCACACCTTTGCTTGCCTTGAAAAAGCGACTCATCTAACCTCCTCTCCCTCTGGTCTGAATACGTCGAAACAGCACGATTCCTGGAACTCACATTAGGTGACCTTGACGAATTCGACTAGTCGCCTCTAGTATTTTTTTCCGTGCCTAAAACATTATCGATGATATTTTCTCCAAGAACAAGCATTTAAAGCAAAGAATAAATTAAAAGAGTCAAAAAAAGAATTTAAAAAATTTTCAAAAATCCAAAAAAATAATTAAAAAAATTTTCAAAAATCCAGAATTTATTTTTAGAGAGCTCAAAAATAAATTTCTATTCGCGGCTTAATTTTTTCCAACGATATTTACTTATATTAAATTATTAAAAAATATAATACCTAAATCAATACAAAAACCAGTTTTTCAAACCCAACAAAAAGTCCGCAATTCCTTCAAACCTTTTTTGCACACTTTCAAATTACCGTTAATGCGAACACAAACACTTGCTCAGCTATGATAATTTGATATGAATATATTTATTATATGAAGCCTGCACACATACTTAGAAAAGCACAATTCGATTACACACACACATACACACACATGGTACACACCGCAATTCAACGACAAAATCCTTGCTCACTCACACACAAACACAGGACTTTAGCCGGGAAGAAAAGGCAAACTGTTTTTTTTTTCACTTTTACTTGCAACACTCAACACTCAGTCAACTGCTTGTACGCTTTTTAACTTCGGTATTTATTCTTATTTTCAAAGATTTTTTTCACACTGCGTGTTTCGCGTGTTTTTGCTGGCTGACTCCGCGCGCGTTTGGAGTCGACTGAATGTTGCGTGACACCGCATAAGTAAACACTCCAAAAAATTGCTGACTATCAACACAACCGACTGACTGACTGAGCAGACTGATTGGGAAGCGCGAAGGCAAAAATGCTGCGCGTTGCTATTGTTGTTGTAGTCACCGCTGCCGCTGTTGTTATGCTGAGCTAAATGGCCACCGCAGGCGGAATAAAAATGCACTGCAAAAATCACTACCTTTATTGAGTAGAGACTATTTGGTTGAATGGTTAGTTGGTTGGTTGGTTTGTTGGAGGGACGGACGGACGCGCGAGCAAGCGCGCGAACAAACGAACGAACAAACGGATGGTTGAATGGATGGTTGGACGGGCGTAGGTCAGGTTGGGCTGTCAGTGGATTCCAATGAGACGCAGGCAAACACACCCAGTTTGAGTGGCGTTAAATGAGTGCAGCAGCAACAGAAATTGTAACAACAATGACAACAACAACAACAACAACAACAACAAGAACAAGAACAATAAAATTAACAACAACAATTAACAATGACAACAACTAGCAGTAGCATAACAGTTGAAGAACACAAGGCGATCAATTACACAAAACGCAAAGGCAATGCGACAACCGTTGACGCGCGGTGACTGACTGACTGCCTGCTTGCCTGGCCGCCTGCCCGCCTGCCTGGCTGTGTTTTGGTGAGTGGTGAATGTGCGCGCGCTCGAGGTACTGAGCGAATTAGCGCGTCAGGGCCGAACAATGCAAATCAAGTTTTGTTTTTTTTTTTTTTTTGGAAATTTTATTTCAAGTCATTTCTTTTTTAATTTTGCCATTTAAATAACAAAAAAAAAAAAACAAAAAAAAAAAATTTAAGTAAATCCTATTAAAAACAACAACAACAACAATAGCAACTTGATCAGTCAAGCATCAGTCAATGGTGCGCGTCCACATACATACGTGTACACATACACGTACAGATGTACAGTTGATATGCGTATGCAATGACAATGGCAATAACAACAACAACAATGCAAACTAGATTTTTGTGACTCCCTGCCGCTCCCACATAAGCGCTTTCATACATACATACATACATATGTATAATAATAATAAACTGTAAACAATTAAACTAATGGCAATAACAACAACAAATCACATTATAGTCGATTTGTAGTCCATATTCGCATATTGTCTAATTATTGGTTATTTAAAAGAAAAAAAAATATATATATTCTTTACATACATATGTACATATTCAAGTATTTGAAATGATTGTTATAATAAAATGGTTAATATGTATGTATGTATGTATGTATATTTCCCGCGCCAGCTATGAAGCAATCGAACGCGCTTCCGGTATGTGTTATATTGCGGGCGCGTACAACACAGTAAGACAATCCGGGGCGCGCGCACTCATATACATATGTGTGTGTATGTATGACCAAGTAGTTCACAATGAAAGCGATCGAGCGCTCCAAGGCATTCAACCGCGCTGCAATTCCACGCTACCGCGCGTCCGCTGGGTCGTACCGCGCTACCTGGTTACCAGTAAGCGGTGGTTAAACGCGTCGCAGTCAGTCAATCAAATGAAATCAATCGGAAATAAGCTTTTGTTTGGTTCCCTGCTACTTTTTTGCATTGTTTTCTACTACTCCTTAGTATGGGGGTAAAGGTGGCGAGTATCTGGCGTTGCTTTTTTTATTTTTCAATTTAAATATGCACATAAAGGTATAAATGAAATGTATAAAAATAAAAAATATAACGAAAAAAAATTCAGTATATGGCAAAAATTCCAGAACGCATCTGCAAAACTAGGCGCGCGCGCGAGCACAAGGAGCGCCATTGAAGCGCATTGAATTTAACGAGCGCCAACGAGCGCTCTAAATAGAAACTCCAGCGTTCAGCTTAATAGAGTTGCGCGAAAATTGTAAACCCTAAAAAAACATACACACACAAGCCCGAGAAATATAGAGTTACTATTGAATGTACATATGTGCCTTAACATGATTGTTGACGCGTTCAACGCCCACGCCCGCGCGTCGAGCGCGTTCACCACTCTACATAAATGTTGTAACAAACATATTGAATCACTGTTGTGGAATGATGAGCTTTGTTGGACATCATAAAAGAAATCACTAAATTTGTTATTGATTTTCTGCAAGCGTGAGGTTGGACATTAACCAGCGCGCAAAGTAATAGAGACATAGCGCAAAACAAGGCGCGTACAAAAAGAGCGAAAAAAATAATACAGAAACTATGTAAATAAATAAAAGTTAATAGAAATTTACACGTGAAAAGACAACAAAATAACGAAAAAAAATGGCATGTGAGTTAGGATTAAATGCGCCAACAGCGCTACATTAATACCACAACAAACTGCCTATGAAATGCCTTTCAACTGTGTGGCAGGTAGTTTAAATACATACCTACATATATACATACATATATATGTATTTATTGCATAGCACTTTTGTGGTATTTTTATGCAGATTTTATGTTGTTTATGCTACTAATTGCTTTGTTTTTCTATTCTTTTCTTTTTCTATACTATTTCCCTTAATTTTATCCTATCTGCCAGGCCCTTAATAAGTCTGGGTGTGGCATTTTAAATTGATTTTTCATAGCATAGATTCGTGTGAATAGAATTTTTCTAACGCTTATCCAAACATCGCATAGAGATTTGCTAATGTTGGATGACCCAATTCTTTTCTACTTTTGGTTTGGTTGATTTGCATGTGTGGGTGGTGAGTGACGAGAGATGATTGATGGGAGCGATCAAGGTTCGTGTGTGGTATGTATGCACATAGGTACACGTATGTATGGCATATTATAATAGCGCATAGCTCTTTAAAAGAAATTTAATTGTCATTCTCATTAAATATCTATGCTGATCTGATTAGGTGATTGAGAGCTGTAATAAATCCACTTTAAATGCTATGCAGCGACAACGTTAATTACATATCTTTACATAAATCTACGCTGCAAAATGTTTGCACGTAATTGGTATGCGCTCCTTTAATGACTTCTAGAGAGAAAATCGATAATTTTTATACCAATACTTTTTTGAATTTACTTGTGGGTAACACCAAAAGTCACGATCTCAAAAGTTTTTTTGACGAATTTTTGACACAAAACCTCTTATAGGGTTTTCCAATAAGAGGTTTTGTTATGATATTCAAAAAATAATGACATTTTTTGAGATAAATGATCGGCTGTTTTTATTTATATCAACCCAATTTTCCATGACTAAATTGCAAAATGTCTGCTGTATGCCCTCAATAGCTACACGAACTCCATCTTTAATGTCTTGAATCGACGTTGGCCTGCTGGCGTAGACCTTATTTTCCATGTGGCCTTTAGAAAAGAAGTCGCAAAGTGTTAAATCACAACATCTCGATGGCCAATTGCGATCACCGCTTCGAAAGATAACACGATTCGGCCACATTTCCCTTAAAAGATCCGGGCATAAAAAATCATGAATCATCTCTCTATAGCGCATTCCATTCACCACAATTGTTGCACCAACCTCATTTTCGAAAAAGTAAGGTGCAATGACAAACCCCCCCGGGATCAGAGACCGCTCCAAACAGTTACACATATTGAGTATTGAGAGGCTTTTCAAAAATAAAACTAGAGTTTTTCGAACCGCAGAGGCAACAGTTTTGACCTAATCATCGATGTAGAAGATGATTTTTCGATGAAATTCCGCTTCATTCTCATGCATTTCAAGGACCCAAAAATCAAAAGCACGACGTTGATGACGATCGGTCGACTTGAGTTCTTATGTTAACTGAACTTTATAAACCTTAAGGTTCAAGCTTTTATGCAAAATTCGGTGTAATGACATTTGTGGAATCTACAATTCCAAAGAACGTTCAGGAATGGACAAACCTGGGGTTTCTTCGACATTTTGGGCTACAGCAGCATTACTGCTGGGTTTATCACTTCTCCTTGTAGACTAAGGTTCATTTACAACTACATGTAGATTTATACTCTTCATGAGAGGAGAAGAAGGAGATTCTTTTACATACATCTTAAGCAACTCACGATTTCCGGTAGCTAATAAATATCCATTTGATCGGAAAAACTTGCCCTGTGAAATATCACAAAAAGAATCGAAGGAAAGATCTCTATTTTTATAATGACCCTTTCAGTATCACGACTGAAGGGCATGCAACTTGAATGTATAGTCCTTGGATTGGGAATTTTGCCGCCTACTGGCTTATGTACTCGTACCACTAAAGGCTTACATCAACGCAGTCCTAAAAGTGTCATGGACGGAATAAGGACGGAAGAGCTTAGTGTTGGATTTGCGACGGGACAAAGTCCTGACACTCACCCCGAGGATGAACATCTAGGCACTATCCACACGGTATAGAAGGACGTTGTGACCAAAGATGTTTTCAATGAGCGCGACGATGTCAAAATTGTGCTTGAAGATTTTAGCTACAGTTTTGTCAAAGCAGAGGTCGTTGGAGGGGTATTTCCGTGTCACAGTAGAGGGAAAGCAATTTGCCTACCTCGCAATGTTGTGATCGTTCACAACGCGTTTGGGTTAGGAAAGATACTGAGAGTTGAAGAAGGATGTAAGATGTACACGTATGTATGGTCAAAAAAGAAAGGGCAAAGTGCGTGGGTATGAAGACCTAAAAAGCTGGTCGATAGGTGCAACGATCAAAAATTCTATTTATGAAAATTTTAGACGACTCACCGAAGGTTACAAGACCAAAAGACCAAAAAAGATATAATCTAGTGACTGATTACCCAGATTTTACAGATTTTAAGACTGGTGTACTCCACCAGCCTGCTGAATTATAGTGAAAATTGAACACCAGGAGATGGTGAAACCGATCACCCAGTCAATCTTGTCAAAAACCCCTGAAAAAAGAATTAACACACCACCACATTTTCGTCGATTTTACAGCAGGAATGCCCTAACCTGACGTTAAGCAATACAAAAAACTTCCATCAGGACCGGGAAGAACTTCTCCGAGCCGTTCGATACAAATGAGATTTCAGAAGATGTGAATCTTTACTGTGCGACCTCTTCAATTGAATGCTGGACAAAATAATATGAGCCTCAGAGCTAAACAGATAAATTACAAACTTTCAAGTCTCTCAAACTTTTGGCGTATGTCAAGACGAGAGCAAGACGAGATATCTCCTGTCATCAAACAAACAGTAAAAGCATAAACGGCTTGGCTCCACGTCACTGTTGACTGACATGTCGTTGAACCAGTATTGACACCAACAACAATGTCAGCTTAGAAATCCAAAGTAGAATTACTCTTGCCAACAGGTCCTACTTTGGACCGTGTAAGTAAGTGAAAAATGAAGTCCTTTCTCGACGAAGAAAGACCAAACTCTACAAGTCGTTCATCGTTCCGTTCTGCTATATGGTGCGGATTATGATAAATTCGATGGGTCGGTTTTAAGAGTTAAGAGTTTTCAAGAGAAAGCTTTTGTATAAGATTTATGGTCCTCTGTACATTGGTAATGGCGAATACCGCGCCGGTGGAATGATGAGCTGTATGATATACACGGCGACTTTGACATAGTCCGGTGAATCAAGAGACAGCGGCTAAGCTGGCTAAGTCATGTGTTCCGGAAAGTTTTCGATGCAGAAGCAGAGACAGAGAAAGGCCTACACAACGGTGAAGAGATCAGTTGGTGAACGGCGAAAAGAGGGAATGAGTAGCGCATTGTTGTTATCATGGCTAAGCGCCTAAGCGCAATCTATGCCAGTAAAGAAGAACAAGAAAAAAGTAAGTCTTCAAAGCGGTATTGTTGGTTCGAGAATAAATTACACGTGTGCGCGTATATATGTATGGTATGTCCTGCGCACACACACACAAACAAACACTAAAATCTACGTGAACTTGAGCAGAACTAAATTCAAATTATTTATTTAATCAAACTTTTGAAATTTCGCCCACACACTTACACCTGACAATCTGACAATGGCCCTGGATCAGCCAAAGGCAAGGCGCTAGATCGAAAGGGTGCAAAAATTTAGGAATATTTCACTAGATATGTTTATGTGAATATTACAGACATACTCGTACGTATGTAAGTATGTCGGGCATGCACAGAGCACACATGATTGTGATATCATCTCATAAATAAATCATTAACATGTGTTTTTTATGAATTAGTGACTTCATACTCGTACATAGTTGAACTTCATCAGCTATTGTGGTACGCACATTTTTCCACATAAATATACATATGTACATATGTTTACTACTTATGCATTTGTTTGTATATATGTATGTAGAATGTGTGTATGTGTAAAATTTACAACCCACACTTCATTCAACATTCAAATGTTGCCAATAAAAATACGATTATTACCAGCGACAAAACTCAGGGGCGGCGGCATTCGGTAGCTTAACAATGGCTAACGGTAAAAAATAGCTAATAAAAAAAATAGTATTTTATTATCTACATATGTATGTATATTGACGCCAATGCAAACAAAAATAAAAAAAATTCAAAAAATAAAATTAAAAATCTTAAATAGAAAAAACAATAAAAGTTTTGTCGTCGCCTATGTAAATTACGCGCTGATGGACTGAATCAAAGATTTTTTAAAAAAGCGTACATAAAGAAAGCAAAACAAAAACAATTAGATGCTGACAGTTCATTTCCAGCGGGTGGCAGATTAATATGAAATGTAAAAAAAAACATTCTAAAGAGATGTAAAAAACAACATGAAATAAAACCCACTGAAAATCTAGAAATTTTAGAGAAAGAAAAATAGTAAAAAAAAAACCCAAATGTGTGCGCAGAAAGGGTAGGTGTTGACTTTGTCCACAGCCTCAAGATCATGAAAATGCTGGACAATATGTGCGCTATGATTATAAAAGACCCAAAAAAGCACAGTGGGTTGTAATTCTGAAAATATTTGTCTAAATTAATATAAAGAAAATCAATAAAAGTACATGGTGCATGGTTTTCCATTTTGCGGTTTCGAAAATAAACCTAAATAAAATGCATACAAAATAATATTTTTCCAGGAAATTCCTTTTTTGATATAGTAAAGTGTGAACCTTGGCATTATATTAGGAAAAGTAAAAAGTTCGTTCGGTTTTTGTTTTTTTTAATGCAAATGGTTCCAAACGGTTTTCTGTCTTATCTTTAGTTCCTCAACAATTAAATAAGTGCTCACGTGACGGTCTGTTTCCAATATTTCCATGATTTTATCGCAATTTTCGGCGACAGGCCTCCCGACGCGTGGTGAATCTTTGACATCGAAATTACCGGAACGGAACCTAGCAAACCACTTTTGTGCTACACGTTCGTTTAATTTTTTCAGCCGTTTTGGCTGCTTTTTCGCCTTGATCGAAGAAAAAATTGTATTTGTATAGCGAATTTTCTCTTTGCTGGTGTCCATCGTTGACGAGCGCTCACAACGTACTGAGTCAATCAATTGAAAAACTGTCAAAGAGAAACTTTTAGCGCAAATAAGCACGTTGTTAGCGCCGTATAGTATGACATGATGCGACACTTAACACTAGTACTATGGGCAATAACGTTATCTCTTAGATAAAAACCGAACGAACTAATTACTTGACCTAATATATGGAACACTACATCGTTCAAATGAGCCCCATTTGAATTTTCGCAAACTTCGATTCAAAAAAACCATATTCGCTCATGTTGAGCTGCTATTAGTACGATTCGGGTTGAAACCGTATATTTTCCAAGTCGTGCTCTCCAATAGCAGCCCAAAAAAAGTCGTTTACCATACATCCACAATACTCCGAATTGACAGTGACTGTCTCGCCGTTGTCGTTTTCAAAGACGTAAGGTCCAATCACACCTCCGAAGCAAAGAGCGCACCAGACTGTAAGTTTTTTTTTTTTGGTGTAATGGCTTCTCTTCAATTAATTGAGGGTTCTCGATGTCTCAAATGCGTCAATTTTGTTTTTTTACGTACTCCCCGAGGGAGAAATCTGACTCGTCGCAGAAGAGCATATTTTTCGAATAATCGCCATTCACTGTTTGCTCTTCAAGCATCCAATCTGATAAGAACCATTGTCAGAACCCTAATTTAAACATAAAATATGACCAAATGTAGCTCCTCATAACATAACTATATTATAAAAGTCCGTGGCTATGGCCATAAAATGGTCTATAAAAGCTGGATCTACAAGTGGTGACATCAAAAAAAACTCAGAACACTAATTCATCAAACGACTTTCAGGTGTTTCAAAAAAGATAGCATCAAGCTTTCAAATTTGAGACTTATGATTCAAACTCTAAAGCAAAAAAAAAAAAAAATTGAAGCAACTGAAAGTCAGGATTATTCAACCCGTTGAAGACTGTTTCTAGAATTAATGAAGAGTTCTCATATATATTCATAAATAAACAAGCTCAACGATTTTGTAGAGCCTCTTCCGTTGCGAAATTATTTGAAAGCGCAAAATTTTTCAATTAAAGACTCATAATTAAAACTGGAAAAAGAAATAAAAAATCGAGAGAAATTTCAAAGAACTCTAGGTTTAATATGATCCAACCCTGTTAAGGAATTGGTGATTCTTCTTTTTAATTTCACACAAATTTCATTTAAAAAATCAACTTTGATGTCGAACGGCTTACTTGGATTCTATAAATCAGAGATAATCGGTTTAAAGAGTCTAGTACATACTTTTGAAATACTACTGATGGCTCCACTCCAGTGTTCGTACTCTGCGTAAAACGAAGTCATCCAATAAGAAGGATTTTCAGAATACCTAACCGACCTCAAGTAGTTCGATTTATATGAAACTTGGTATATGGGCATCTCCTTGTCTAATTTACCGCGGGGAGAGTTCGATATTTGAAAGAAAAGTGTATTGTAACAGATAATGAAAAACATTCAAAATTTTGGAGAGCTCGGAAGTGGAATTTTTTCGAGGTATTCCCTAAACCAGTTATATTATTGGTATATTAAAAATAAAAAAATACCAAACAAAAAAAAAATAATAAAAAAACCCAAAATTCCACAAAAAATTGTAACATTTTTTTTGTCACTTGACGATTAATATTTTTTCGAGCTTTTGAACCCTTTAAAATTGTGCGTATAAAGATTTAGTCTACGAACCTTAGTAAAATTGTCGGAATAGTAATTCTATAGAACATTTTAACTGTCTAACTTTCTTTATAACTCGCCTTTCGAA
The DNA here is from genome assembly GCA_037013455.1 of Ceratitis rosa. Lineage (NCBI taxonomy): Eukaryota > Metazoa > Arthropoda > Insecta > Diptera > Tephritidae > Ceratitis > Ceratitis rosa. The sequence continues at coordinate 8,401,208 of JAWMAG010000001.1, read as the reverse complement.
ATAAGTTCGAAAATGCCTTTTCAACGTGGAGCTGACTAGTTAAAATACTTTGCTTTTTTTTTGCTATTTAAGAATTTTTAAATTCACTAAAAAAAATACCACAAAATATGTTACGCTTATTATCCCGTCACGAATAGTATTTTCGTTGAGCTGTTAAACCCTTTAAAGTTTTCCGTATTAAGATTTAGTCTACGAAGACCCTTTATACTATTCGCTGAAGAATTATTTTATTTTGTAATTTTAATTATAAGTAACAATAAAATTAATAAGAATAAAAATAAATGATTTTCTAGAACATTTCAACCCTTTAACTGCCCTAAAGACTTGTCTTCTGCGGGCATTTTAGAAGTCCAAAAAACGACCTCTTCAGCGTAGAGCCTACTGGTGAAAATGCTTTCGAAATTTGTTTGTTTTGAGAAGTTTTAAGTCTATTGAAAAAAATCCCCAAAAATATGCAACATTTTTTTTTAAAGTAATGGATATTGTTTCCTTCGAGCTTTTTAACCCTTTGAAGTTCAGCGTGGAGCTTACTGGTTAAAATGCTTTCGAAATTTATTTGTTTTGAAAATTTTGAAGTCCATTTAAAAATCCCCAAAAATATGCAATATTTTTTTTTCAAGTAATGGATATTATTGCCTTCGAGCTTTTTAACCCTTTGAAGTTCAGCGTGGAGCTTACTGGTTAAAATGCTTTGGAAATTTGTTTGTTTTGAAAATTTTGAAGTCCATTTAAAAAACTCCAAAAATATGCAACATTTTTTTTCAAGTAATGGATATTATTTCCTTCGAGCTTTAGAACCCTTTAAAGTGAAAAACGGTTTCTTCAGCGTGGAGCTGGTTAAAAGCTTTCGGAATTTAAATATATTTGTGATAATCACTTATTACACTCAAATAAGTTTTCTATACATTTTTTCTATTTTTTATTTCTTTTTTACTCCGAGACAATAAAAACTTTAGGAATAAATTTAGGAGGAATAATAAATTTAGTAGCTTTCAAAAATCCATTTAAATTTTTTTCGTTACTGAATGTGTCTACTTTCGAGTTAACCTAAAATTTTGTATATTTTAATATCAAAAACCGTAATTTTATTGAATATTTTTCAAAAGCTCATCCAGTAATTTTCCACAATTTTCTTTGAAAATCTACACTGTGCAGCTGTATATATATATATATATATATATATATGTACATAGATATATACACTGCCTTGAGTTCGATACACGCCCACGGAAAAATCAACAACGCGTCATACAATAAATTTAGAATTTGTTTATATTTAATAAACGTAGCGGATGGCAGCATTAAAAGCTAAAGCTAGCCACCAAGCGATCGACACACAAAAGGACGCGCTGATGGTGGAAACTATGTATATAAAATTAAAAAATAAAAATAAAAAAATGCGGTAATTCGAAAAATACACTTTTTATTTAGTTTTACTTTGAACACATTACTGTAATGGAATATTTGCTAATAGCAAATAATGGAAACTAGTGAATGGCGCATGAACTAATGAACTCTCCAGTTGCTATTATTCTAAATGCAAAACAAATAAATTTATTGTACAAATACTCATACATACAAACATCACATAAATGACCACTTATAATAAATTGTACGCTGGAGCATTGGAAACCACAAAAACAAAAATTCAGAGAAAAAATATTATGAGCAAAAATAAATCATCTAAAAACCACAAAAGCGTATGAAAAACGCTTACAAATGAGATTAATTAGAAAAACGCTAAAAATAAATGGTAATAAATTTTCAACAAATTAACGTTGAACTGACTGACTGAAGTGGTCAATAGAGTAATAATGGAAAAAAAAGAGAAAAGTAAAATATGCAACTAAATTAAGTTACAAACAAAGGGAGCACTTAGAGCGCAGAACACTTATGGCACTGCGTAAGGAACGGAATGGAACGAGCTGTGAGCGTGGAGCAGGTAGTGGAGGGCATAACGCAGCAAATGATCAGCGTGTGAATGCTTTTTGACCAACAAATGGGGAAAAGAGAATAAAAATAAAAAATTAGTAAAAAAAATTCAATCTAAAAAACTGTTACGATGACTCAACTAAGTAAAGGGTGTTTTTTTTAGACGTGTGATTCTCAATGAGAAAATACTTTTTTCGGAGTTGGTCTTTTTGTCACCTCCTACTTGAGTTAGACTAGCTTCTCTCTTACTTACTCCCAAAAATATCTTTTGCAAATCGTGCAAATTTATTATCAAAAAATAATGGTTCGTCCAATATTCGGTCGAGGTATTCGCGCAGCAGAGTCGATAGTTCGAGCTAACAGGGCATGGTTTCCCACGACGTTTATTTTAGTGGTTAACGAGCAACCTCAGAGGCGCCATACATTTCGTTCCAAAGTCGCTATTTTTGCTGAGGAGCAAAGTGTCGAAGAGGACTGGCATGAGTCCATGCGCCATTCAGCGTAATATTTTAAGTTTAGTATATCCACTTTATGGAAGATTTTGCGGAAGCATCTTGGTTTGCTGGCTTCGAAAATCCAACTCGCGTAAGAAATGAAGGCGAACGACCATTAAGGGCGTCGCACGTTCGGTGAATGGGTCCAAAACGAGATGACCACCCCTCCCGATTATCACAAGAAAATTTTGTACAGTGATGGAGCACACTTTAGGTTGAACGAATGAATCAAAGTGTCGCATTTGGAGTGATGACAATCCATAAGCCTTTGTAGAGAAGCCGTTAAATGCTCAGAAAGTCGCTGTTTGGTGTGGGCAGCGGGAATTCTTCATAAAAAAAAGTCGGCCATTAGACTACAGTCAATGCGGAATGCTAGAGAGCCATGATTAGTGACTTTTTTGTGCCTGAATTGCAGAAGGTGGATGTGGAAGACCTTTGGTTCTTCCAACAAGACAGCGCTACATGCCAAACAGCCACCAAAACAATAAATTTATTGAAGGAAAGTTTTGATGAGCGCTTTATCTCGCGTTGTGTGCCTTTGACGGGGCCTTCAAGATCGTGCCCTTTAGCACCACTGGACTACCCTTTGTGGGGTTATGTGTAGTCGTTCGTCTACGCAGATAAGCACGAGACGCTTGAAATTGGACCTCTCGGCAGGAATTAATCAGAGCCAGCCGCGCCGGACACTTGCCCGAAATTACTTTTAAAACATAGCAAGCCCCGGTCTCTATAATAAGGCTTAATTCTTGGTCATAGCATTAAATTAAAAGTGTTTTTACTTCTTGATAACAACAAGTCTAAAAAACACACCCTTTCTTTTGCGCTTTTTGCCAACTGAACTGACACTCATCACCAGCTCCACCAGTTGGACGCTGCATCGTTTTGAGCGCACAAAGGAATGCGTGTGAAAGCGACGTGAAAGATTGCAATTTCAAGATATGGGCGCGTCGATTAAATGGTGACAAAAGTCCGAATTGGGGCAGATGAGCTCAAGGAAGGAATGAAAGAAAGAAAACAAATTGCGATGAATTGCGCAAAGAGCTTCGAACAATAGATTCCAAAGGTGAGTTGTTGAAGAAGTGCTACACTAGATGAATGTGAGTTGCTGGAGTGCTGATGCTGTTGAGATTGATAATGTTGGAGATGGCTTTAGATGAGTATGAGTGTATGCATGGTGATGGTGGTTGTGATGGTGGAACGCATGTCCACTTAAATCAGTTTTTTCTTTTCTCCATTACCTGAGCCACTCGGTGCGGTCGCTTTGAATTTCGGTGCGAACATGCTGCTACCCGTCGTTGTTGTTGGCTCTGCAATATAATTTGTGTGTAAAGATATAGTGGAAATTGTGAAGAGTGTGGCTATTTTTTTTTTTTTTTGTTTTACGATGCCACACTTGACAGCTATTACACTTGGCGTGTGAGGTATGTGACACTTTAATTGAATTTTAAAACTTTTTTCGTTGTATATTTTTTAACGGTATTTGACGCACAAGTGGACATTACATCACTGGCAATAAGATTTTAGCATTTAATTACTGGATTTTTATTCATTTTCTTTTTTGTTCTTCAATTAAGTATTTTATTACGCGCCACTAATTTTTTGTGCAGGCAAAAAATTTCACTTTATTTGAATTTTGAAAAATAAAAAAAAGCAAAATAAATATTTTTTTATATATATTTTTTTTGCACACAACTAACCCTGTCCCATTTCGCAGAACAATCGCCTTTACACACAAAAATCAAATCGCAAAGAGAATAAAGTAAACTCGTAAAAATTTTCAAACTTCAAAAAAAAAAAATAAAAAAAAAATATTAAAAGAAAGCAATTTTCAAAACCGTTTGGGATTCCAAAAAAAAAAAGCAAAAAAATTAACGCGCTTTTTTCGATTGTTCTGTGTGTACGCCTTTGCGTCCGCCGCTCAACTTGTACCAAATTTTCAATATATTTTAATTTTATTTTTTACTTTCGAAAAACATATTCGAAATCTGCAGATCGTGTAATTTCGACGAAGGTGAATTCTGAAATACGAATGCTTTGCTGACATACATATAAGTATTTGCTGATCGGCTTGTTGGCCAATTGGTTGTTGTGATAGAGAGTGGCTGTTTGTTGGCTGCTGAAAAGCTTTTACATACATATACATACATATATACATATATATATTTATATGCACATCCGCCAACTTTGTTGCTGTTGCTCATTTAATGTTAATATCAAACATTTAATATACAATTTATGTATATTTTCGAAAAAGCCACCGAGAAAGTCGAACATGGCATAGAAAAGCTTGTTTTTTTTTGCTTTCGGTTTATAAAATAAAATGAGCGCAAAAAAGAAAAAAAAACAAATTTTAAAACTTTGGTAAACAACATGTGGCAGGCGCGCTCTGCAATACATCGTCTGATGTATATACATATGTATACCATAAGTATATAAATTATATGGACTGGCGCGATCGCCGCACAGTGTTGTGGTGGTGATCAAATTTGCTTAGAATAAATAATTATTTTTATTTTTTATTTTTAATATTAAAAATAGCATAAATTCATTATTTGAGATAACTAAAAGTGATTTGATGATAAGAATAAAATACAAAAAATTTAAAAAAATTAAACAAAAATATTTTTTATTAGAATATTTTTGAAGTTTTTTAGAATATAAAGAATTTAATTTTTTTTAGAAAACATATTTATTTAATTTTTCTGTGGATATTACTTTAAAGTTTAAAAATTTTTTTTCTTCTAATTAGCTCCTTTCTGAGAATATTTTATATATTTTTTAAAGTAATATTTTTCATTAAGTTTGTTGTTTTTATCTGTGAATTATTTTTAAAGTTTTTAAAGTAATATTTTTCATTCCAGAAATTAGGTGTGTTGTTTTTATCTGTCAATATTTTTTAAGGATTAAAATTTTTGGTGGAAATATTCTTTTTTGGAAATTTAATACCGAAAATTTTGTATTTTTGGGGGATTATTTTGTGAAAGACAAAGTTTTTTTCTGTTTTAAATTTAAATTTTACAAATTAAAATTCTTGGAAAAAATATATTTAAAGAAATAAAATCCAGTGATTTAAGACAAATTTCTGGACAAAATGTTTTTTTCACTAATATTTTTTCTGTGATATTTTCTGGTAACTTTTAAATTTTTTAGAGTTATATGTTTTATTGCAGAATTTAGATTTATAGTTTTTCACTGTAAAATTTTTTTTTAAAATTGAATTTTTATGAAAAGTTATTTCTTTTTGGAAATTTTATTTAGCAAAGTATATTTTTTTCACTAATAAGTTTTTTTCTGGGAACATTTTGTTAGAGTAATATTTTTTATTACAGAAATTATATTTGTATTTTTTTCTGAAAATATTCCTTAAATATTACAATTTTTTTGAGTAATATTTTTTCGGGAAATTTAATTCAGCAAGAAATATTTTTTCCACTAATAATTGTTTTTTTATTATTTTTTCTGAAATTTTTCAGCGTAATAGTTTTTATTTTGAAAATTAAATTTATTGTATATTCTATAAATATCTTATATTTTAAAGTTTACATATTTTTGAGAAATATTTTATTCAGTAATTTTTGTTTTGGTGAAAAATTTATTTATTTGTACAAATTTTAAAAATAACAAACTCGTGGACTTAATATATTTTTGAAAAAGATTTCTAAAAATATTCTTAACAAAAATTTTTTAAACAAAAATAGTTTTCACTAATTTTTTTCTAACAACTTTTTTAAAATATTTTAATGTAAATTTTTTATTACACAAATAAAATTTATTGTTTTTTTACTTTATTCTTTAGAGTGTTAACTTTTATTCCGGAAATTAAATATTTTGTTTTTTTGCTGTCAATATTTTTTAGAGATAAAAATATTTTTGGTGAAAAATATTTTTTTTTTTGCAAATTAAATCAATTTTTTTTTTGGTATTCTGAAAATTTTTCGTGAAGAAAATTTTCTGGAAGAAATATTTTTTTACAAACAAAATTTAGCATCTTTTTTGTTTTTTTCCTGTACATAAATGCATTTTAAAAATTGAAGTTTCTGGAAGAAATTCATTATTTTGAATTTTAACTGTGTGTTACTTATAAGAATATTATTTAAGAGCTAAAATTTGTGGAAGAAATATTTTTTTTTTAGAAACGAAAAGTGTTTCTTTTCTGGACATACGTATATTATTAGAAATTAATTAAATTTGTGGGAGAAGATATTTTTTAATGTATTAGTTTTAATATTTTCGCCGAATAAATTATATATATACATTTTTTTGTTGAACATATTTTAAAGAAAAGTTTGCGGAAGAAGATATTTTTTTTTAATTATTGATTTGAATTTTTTTTTTTTGATTTTAATATTTCTCCAAAAACTAACAATTTTCGGGAAATTAATTTTTTTTATTTTATTTATGTAGTGTTTTTTTTTGTTTTTTTTGTTCTGTAGTTTAAAAATATTTGAAAGATTTTTTTATGCAATTAAGTATCTAATTTTGTTTCTTTTTAAAACTAAAATTTAAATTCCTTTGTTGTAAAATTTAAGGTTTCTGTAACTTTTTTCTTACAGAAACTTTTTGAAATTTCATTTCCATTATTCCCAAATAATTTTGGACACACACCATAGTTATTTAATTTAAGTATGATAATTTATTTATTTTTGGAAGATATTTATATTTTTCTCACACTATTTTCTTTAGATTAACATACAGTGACGAAGAATTTTTGGTGAGTTTGAATTTCCCTCAAAAGCTCGCTGATTATAAAAAGAGCTGCTTCATTATAAAGTTTTTTCTTTCCTTTTTTTCCTTGAATTATTTTTGTTAAGATTTGTAACAGTTAATATTTTTGAGTTATTTTTTCACTAACGAAACACACAGTGCAAACACTGTATATGTATATTACTACATAGAATCATATATAATTTTGCTTTTATTAACTGCCAGCTGGTCATATATGTACATATGTATATACTACATTTTATATATCTTCGAATGCTCATTCAAGAAAAAATAAATTTTAATACACACATCTCTCTGCATGTAATTTTGTATGATTTTTGGTATATATGTACATACAAAAGTATGTATTTAAATTGCTCCAATGAATACTTTTACTCAAATCTATTATATTATAAATATATTTACAAAGCTTTTGTTCAAAAAGCTTTGCAAATCACCGCTATATATGTTTGTATTAAGACCAATGAGAAAATCACTCAAAATAAAACATTACGTCGATTTTAAAAATTTAATTTTCTTTTTAAATTTAAAATTCACTCAAACTTTTCAGAATTATATACATGAGTATGCGGCTTATTTTCGTATTTTTTATATTATATATTTACATATCAACTTTTTTGCTGTCATAAATTTTCCACAACTCATTAATATTTAGAACTGAGTAAATATCATAGCAAATTCACTCAAAAACTACTCAGCATTTGAGGAAAAAAATCAACTGGTGGGATTATAGCCTTATTCTAGTGCCTTCGTAATGGATTATGCACAGCATCTTCTTGTGAGAGATGATTTATTTTAGACACTAAAATATAGAGCAACTCAACACTCAACGGAAAAGCGAAAGCTTCACCACGTCAACGTCAACTGCAATCTCATAGCGATCAGCTGCCGGCAGCAGCTAGCTACCCTTGCTAATGGAAATCTAAATCTAAATCTAAATCTAAATGCATGAATATTGGGTTAGGTTAAGCAATTATTGCTTTACTCCTAACCCAGAGACATACTTTTGTTTAGTTTGATGATGACATACACACATACATACATACATACATATATATTTACATATATAAATAGAATACACGCAATCATACATTAGATGCCTCAGAATTTTGTTACACTCAACGCACCTCAGCGGAATCTAGACACACACACCATCAGCGGTCGATCGATCATTTTTAGCGAGGCATTTAAATAGTTTTCAACAAAATTTATATACACGTACATATACATACATATATGCACCCATATGTTTGTAGTAATGTGTATTGCATTCTCACTTTCATTTGGTTAGTGTCACTTTGTCGCCTCATCGCCCTGTTGGCCTGTCGCTTGGAGTGTCATGTCATTTTGTATGTAAATTTTGCTTGAAAAAACTATAAATAAACTTATTTGTTTGTACTTTGTGTTGTTGTTGACATTTGTGTATTTAAATTATCTCTAACTATTTGACATTTTCATCAGTTCAAATAGAAAATTCCAACAAGTTGCGCCCCTCGCTCGCGCCTTTTAGTTGTAACGGTGTCTTCATTTAAAATTTCCTAGAAATAGTTTATATTTTGAAACAACATATTTAAGTGTGGATAATGAACAAACTAAATTATGTGTGAAACATGTTCTCAGTAATTAAATATCGTGTGCACACGTCTGAAGTCGAGTAGAATGAAAAATTTCTTGTTTCCGTCAATTCTACACGACAATTAACAGCAGATCAGTTGAGACGATTTATTTTCGGTGTCTCCTACCTACAAAAAAAAAAATCTTCTATATAACTAAATACCAGCTATCGAACAATCTTCAGCATTTTTTCATTCATACAACTTGATAATTCGAACCATTTTTTTTGTATTCAATAAAAGTGTTTTTATTGGAAAAAAATTAAGAAAAAAGTATTGCCCATCAGAAGTGACCATTTTTTCTCATCTCTTTCTCTTTTAATTTTCGAATACCATCGCTAAAAAATGAGTCCTCTCCGTTCTCAAACAAATTATTGAGCCTTTTTTTGATTTCTTCAAAAGATCCGAATCAGCGACTCCCTCACATCGTACTACATCCGTCGAAAAAGCCAATAGTAGTAAGGAAAAAGGCCACACAACTCCTCCATGGAGGAACCGCGTAGCATACACCCACATACTAAACTCTACATCACTCTCGAAAGATGTGGAATACACAAATTCCGTCTTCTGTTTCGATAAAACTTTCTCAACAAAAATGCCAGTGTGGCCCGAATGGGAAAATGCAGCAGTTCTGGTTCATACATCCGTAGCCATCTTCACCGACAGCTCTGAAACTTTTACTATAAAATTAACTAAAAGACTTCCTGACCACTACAGCGTCTTTCAAGCGTAACTAACCGCTACAACGGTAGCTGTTTAATGATTGCTCGTTTCTAAAACGTTAACCCAACCAATTATAATATATTCTGACAGCCAGACTGCCTTTAAGTCTCTCTAATATTATGATATCACCTCAAAGGTGACAATAAAATACAGAGAGATCTTAAATAAACTCTCGAAACGTTCGTGGTTTGGGTCCATGGTCATAGAGACATGCCAGGGAACTGCGTAGCCAACGAACCGGTCAGCAAGGGAACAATCCTAACCTCTAAACGAAAACTCTGCATATGATGTGGCGCATGCCACTTTCATCACCACCAGTCATCACCAGAGGGGCCAACAGCAGATGACATAGCGAAACCACCGGCAATGTGGCAAGATAAATGTGGCCATTAATCAATATAAACAGAATTAAGTCTCTACTCTCCCTAAAAAGAACCTCCTTAAGCATAACAGCCGGCGTAATAGCGGTACACTGTGACACGGGGACTCATGGATGGGCTGCTTCTCAAATGACTTATGCCGCAGCTGCACTGGACACAGATGAGGAGCATTCGGTGGTATGTTATCTTTGTTACTGTCCAGCTCTCAGTGCGATCCGTTATCGTTTTCTCGGAAATTTATCCTTCGATTGCCTTGCAGTGGTTCCTTCATTAACCTCCTGTATTTCACACAAAACACGCCAAGCGTTTTGAGCATTTGGAAAGTGAAATGGAATCTCTTTAGCACGGCCAACTTAGGTAACTCAAAGGGTCAATGAGCCTAAGTGCGCTTGATCAGTGTACCATTCAAGTTGGAGAATACAACAGCAATTTCAGGTAGTTTTTGCCCGTTGCAGCCTCATGGGACTGAGCTTTTTTATGGAGCAAAATCCCCTTGACATCCCTTCGGTCATTTCTGGTCTTTTTCACACGCAATGCTATGTATTTGGTGCGACCACAAGGGTGTGCTTTATTATGAGCTATTAAAATCGGGTCAGACGATCAATGGGGACCTCTACCGAAAACAATTGATTCGTTTGAAAAAGGCCATCGCGGAAAAACGACCAGAATATGCGACCAGACACAAATCAATAATTTTTCATCATGACAGCGCTCGGCCACATGTTACAAGGCCAGTTAAAAACTATTTGGAAAACTGTGGGTGGGAAGTTCTATCTCACCCGCCTTAAAGCCCAGACATAGCACCTTCCGATTACCACTTGTTCAGATCAATGCAGAATGCCCTCACCGGAGTACGCTTCATTTCAGAACAGGGTAACAGAAATTGATTCGATTCTTTCTTGACCTCCAAGCCAGCGAAGATCTTTTGGGATGGGATCCACAAACTGCCAGAAAGATGGGCAATACTTTGAACATTAAATGTATAACAATTTTTTCACAATAAAGTCTTAATTCTCGAAAAAAACCACACAAATTAATGCATACACCCAATATTTTGCATAAATCAATTAAAAATTTTAGAAAAAAGTTCTGCGAAAAAATGGAATTGTTCAAAATGCTCGAAAACATTGCTTAAAATTTTTTTTCGAACAATTAACAATAAACGAGCGTTCCAGTACTCGTTAGTCGAATGTTCGAGCTGTTCGAAAATTTTCGAACAAAATCTTGAGCTCTGATTGATATGCATCTCACGAAGTGGGTCATTACCAAAAAATTGATGGCCGAACAAAAGTAGGTGCATAGCCGTTTTCGAATAAAAAATGTGTTCTTATAAGGTATTTTTTTAAATGTCTGTTTGTTAGTTTATGGAGTTGAGCCTTTTCTAAACACCACTCAGAATAGACAATGAGGAAATCAATTTCAAATTATGAAGTTTCAGAATTTTTTCCGATGATTGCCATTTTTGATGATTTTTCATAATTTCTTTCCTTGAAAAAAAAACATAAGAACTCGGAAGGTTTTTTAGATAGAAAAGCGTTTTTTCTCTCCAATTAGAAGGTAAATATCTCATTGAGAGCACCTGAACAATTTATTTTAAGGACCCAGCACACACATATAGATCAATTCTATTAATTTTAGATACAAATTTTATATAAAAATTTCAGATTTTATATCGAGAAAACATAATAAAACTCATGCAAGCAAGAAATAAAAGGATTATAAAGATTTTTTTGGCCAATTTGGGGGTTAGGTATTTCCGTGGAAATTATATACATATATACACAATTTGAATAGAAAAAGTTTCGAACAAAATCTAGTGATGTTAATGAGATCGATTTACACCTGGAAATAGCCGTATTTCAATTATGGAATTTTTCGTCTAAATTTAACAATGAATTATGTAAAGCCAATTATGTGGATCTTGTTTTCAAAAAATCGCATTTAAAATTTTTCACACTTTGGTGTAGATCGACGTAATGCCAGCGCATGCATTGACATCATTTCAACTCAAAAACAATTAGCTTGTATATGTCAAAAACACGCTTAGAAATTAAGAATAGAAAATTTAAAGGTGCATTTTTCAAGCCCATCAAAGTGCAAACAAGATCAAGAGGTCCAGAGGGCGGGACTGGGAGAGAGACAAAAAGAGAGAGAGAGAGAGATGGGGAAAAGGACATGTACATACACATGTATAAAACACACACACACGAACCAATTAACTCACCCACCATTTGCATAGAGGAAGCCTTTCGCCAACTTCAATTCGCTATCGATCTCCTTGAGCAAATCGCTTTCGGACCAACTGCGTCGATTTGGTTCCAACAGGAAACGGGTCTTCTTGCAGGGACGTGCATAGGGCATTGGTGGGCGACCACTGCTGTTGCTGTGACTCGTCGCCTTGTATGAGTGGCTGTGGTTGTGACTATGATGGTGTTGTTGCTGCTGCTGCTGTTGTTGGTGACTGTGCTGATGATGTTGGCGTGGCTCAGCATTTATTATGATTATTGGCGTTGGGCGCTGCTTATTACTAACGCTACCACCAGTAGCACCTACCGCATTAACACCAACACCACCACCACCACCACCAGCAGCACCAGCTGCTGCACCTGCACTACTTCTGTGCTGCAGTTTGGCGTACTTTTCGGTACTACTTCGCGTACTACTTGACGTGGCAGTGGAAATGTGGCTGCGTCGCGTCACTGCTAAATTAATTGTTGTAAGTGCGGATAATAAACAAATTGGAAGAAAAATAAATGAAAAGAGAGAGAGAGAGAAAAAAGGTAAACAGTTCATAAGAAACTTGACCCGCTAAACAAATGATACTGTTAACCAATACACATACGTGTATGTATATACGGAAAAATTTTGTTTGCATGTACATATGTATGCGTATGAGGGCGTGGCAGGATTTGTTCAATTTTGTGCCAATATATGGTGTTGAAATTAGAAATTTTGATTTTCTCCAGATTTCTTGAAAGTGTGAGGCACGCAGCAGCAGCTGTTAGGCAAGATGGGAGGGAGCATGCAATATTTTTCAATGTTTAATTTTCATGTGTAAAAATTTTGATTTTGCATTTACGTTGACTTAGTTGTTTATTTATTTTTTTATGAATTTATTTAATTTTATTTAACTTAAATTTATTTTATTTTACTTTTTTAATTTAATTTAATTTCATTTGATTTTGTTAATTATTATTTTATTTTATTTTATTTTATCTTATTTTATTTAATTTAATTTAATTTAATTTATTTTATTATATTTTATTTTATTCAATTTAATTTAATTTACTTTAATTTCATTTTTATTTTATTTTATTTTATTTTAATTTATTTTTTTTTTTATTTTATTTTATTTTATTTCATTTTATTTTATTTCATTTTATTTATTTTGTTTTATTTTATTTTATTTTATTTTATTTTGTTATATTTTATTTTATTTCATTTTATTTTATTTTATTTTATTTTATGTTATTTTATTTTATTTCATTTCATTTGATTTTATTTTATTTTATTTTATTTTATTTTATTTTATTTTATTTTATTTTATTTTATTTTATTTTATTTTATTTTATTTTATTTTATTTTATTTCATTTTATTTTATTTAATTTTATTTATTTTGTTTAATTGTATTTTATTTTATTTTATTTTATTTTATTTTATCTTATTTTATCTTATTCTATTTTATTTTATTCATTTTTTATATTTTATTTTATTTTACTTTATTTTATTTAATTTAATTTAATTTTATTTTATTTTATTTTATTTTTTTAATTTAATTTAATTTTATTTTATTTTATTTTATTTTATTATATTTTATTTTATTCAATTTAATTTAATTTTATTTAATTTTATTTAATTTACTTTAATTTCATTTTATTTTATATTATTTTATTCTATTTTATTTTATCTTATTTTATCTTATTTTATTTTATTTTATTTATTTTTTATATTTTATTTAATTTTACTTTATTTTATTTAATTTAATTTAATTTATTTTATTATATTTTATTTTATTCAATTTTATTTAATTTAATTTAATTTACTTTAATTTCATTTTATTTTATTTTATTTTATTTTATGTTATTTTATTTTATTTTATTTTATTTTATTTTATTTAATTTAATTTAATTTAAATTAATTTAATTTAATTTAATTTAATTTAATTTAATTTAATTTAATTTAATTTAATTTTATTTTATTTTATTTTATTTTATTTTATTTAATTTAATTTAATTTAATTTAATTTAATTTAATTTTATTTTATTTTATTTTATTTTTTTAATTTAATTTAATTTAATTTTATTTTATTTTATGTTATTTTATTTAATTTAATTTAATTTGATTTTATTTTATTTTATTTTATTTTGTTTTTATTTTATTTTATTTTACTTTATTTTATTTTATTTTATTTTATTATTATTTGTTATTTTTTTTAATTCTTTTTTTTATTCTATTTTATTTTTTTCGTTTTAATTTAATTTAATTTAGCTTATGATTGATTTTGTTTTAAATTTTTTTTATATATTTTAAATTTTTTTATTTTTTTATATATGTTTTTTCTTTAAATTTATTTTATTTTATTTCTTTTTATTTTTATTTTTTTTTTACATTTAATTCATTTCTGTATTATACTGCGCCGCTGTATATGTATATAGATATATACTCTCTTAAATAATTCATCATTTATTGCCCAGAGCGCCGCCGCTTATAATTATTGAATTTGTGGTTCAACGATCTGAACGCCCCTCAAAGCAATTAGCGTGTCAGAAGTGCTACAAAAGCCGCTGATCTGTTGGTCGACCTAATTGAAACTTCCTTTTCATGCAACGTATTTTTATCTTATCTTTCGTATTTTATTTCTTCTTCTTTATCTTTTACTCTTTCACATTTCTTCAGTTGATCTTCAATTTCAGTCCCGCTCACGTTTGCTTCATTGCCATTCACATGTTTATTGTATCGAGTCGCGCTTTAACGGTAATTGAAAGCCACTTTGACGCGCGTCTCCCGAGTTGTCATGATTTAACCTTTATTTGTTGTGTTTTTTAAATATTTCTAAAGTATTTTTTTTCTCTCTTCCAGTTGTATGAACTTTTATTTGCTTTTTTTCCTTTTTTTACTGAGTTTGAGTAGCGGATCTGCTAATTGTTGCTTCATTTCTCGACAATTTCCGTTTCTTGTTTTGTTTTTCTTTAAGATTTTGCTTGTGTTTGGATATCGTTGTGTGTGCAAATTCTATTTAGTAGGGTGAGTCTCATATTTTATTTGATGTTCCGTAAAAATTTCGAGCCCTTCCCTAATAATATAAACCGAAATATGAGCTATCTGATTTTATAACTCTTTTACTGGTGCAATATCTATGGATCATTTGGTCATTTATGCCAGATTGGGGTACTTACAACATAACTACTCCTATGTAATGAGGTATTGAACCAATTCAGAGCCTGCTACCAGTATATTGTAGTTAAAGGCCATAAAGTTTGCTCTAGAAGTTGTTTCGAAAATATTCTCCAGTAGGTATACCATGACGTATTCTGATGTTATGCAGAGTTGTATATGATCCGCCTTGGGACAACGTAATGCTTTTTTGACCATATACATATATTTTACTAGGATTTCGATTGGATTTTGGAGTACTCTCCTATCTATGAGGTTTATATTTCACACATACGTGGGGTACTCTTGGCGTCGAAAAGTTTCAACCACAACAGTCAGCCGAACGGCTTTCTATTAAACTTGCACTGCTGCTCTCTGAGTACACTCATCAGCTGCTCGGTATAAGGGAACAAGCTCCCTACGTTCAGTTGCAGTTTGGTAAGCTCAAAAGAAGAGCTGATACGTTAAAGATTGCCGTGCCGCAGTGGAGAGAAAACAGGCTGCCTGCTTCGCAACGTTGCGATCATTCACCACACGTCCGAGAACTGAAGAGGGAACCAAACGTATGTGAGATAAAAAGCAAAAGATACTTAGCTGACCGACCGGTCTATGAACGGACGTAGCCACTTAAGAAATGCAAGACCAGAGCAATCTCTTTTAGGACTTAAAGACTGATGCCCAGATATTCACCAAACGCTTTTGATTCGTTAATGGCATAAGCGATGCCTACGCCAACGAAGAAGAAGAAGAAGAGGAAGAGGAAGTTAACTTGCTAACGCAGCATCAATTAGTATTTGATGATCAGCACATTTCAAAATGTAATATTTTACCAATTAGATTTCTACTTCAAATTATTCGTCATAGTAATATAATGTAGCGCCTATATGTAGGCTATATTTTTCAAGTTTTTCTTCTTATTCGCATGCAATTCTCAACCAGGTATCGCACATGAAAGTCAATGTAAAATATATTTAGGAAAATTTAAAAATAAATAAAAAGTTAAAAACCAATTTTGAAAATATTTTTTTTTTTTTGCATTTTGTGTACAGTCACTTCACATTCGGGGTGTTTTTAAAAATTAAATTTTCAGCTGCATTTCTTATAAGGGTTATTTTTTTCTAATAATAATATATATACTTGCATATAAATTAAATATTTATTTTTTATTTCTTAATGTCTACCAACGCTGGCAGAAGGAATAATAAAAAACAGAATCATGACATTTTTGATCTAGACAAACATGCAGAAGCTTAGCAACGGATAAAGAGTGTAATTTAAAAAGGAAAATTAATGCAATATACAGTATATAATTAACAAATACATACGTAAAAATGTGGTAAACAAATCAATCAAAAGACAAAAAATCAAAAACAACAAATCCTTTTTTTTTTGGTTGGTTAAAACAATAAATATATATTTTTTTATTCAACAAAGAACTGCAATAAAATACATTACATACATACGTAAGACTAAATTAAGAGCATACATTGATATGTTTTGTATTAATTTTACTAATTTTACAAGCAGTTTGGTACTATAATTTTTATTATCGTTTTATTAATATTTTTTGTTTATAAATAATATTCATAGCTTTCACTTTTATTAGTAGAAACATTTTTTTTTTACAAATACATATTTTTATTTTAAATTAAAGAACATTATTTCGTTAATATCGTTTTCGAGAATATCGTATTAATTAAAAAACAGAAAAAAATTAATTTTCAAAAATATTTTTATTTTTTTCTTTTTATTTAGTAATCTTTCATTTAAAATATTAATTTCAAATAATTTTTTATTTATAGTAGTAATTGTTGTTGTAGCATGTACATACTACGTAGGTAGGAGTAGTAGTAAATAGTAGTGGTAGTAGTAGTGGTAGTAGTAATGGTAGTAAGTGTACTAAGTAGTTGTCAAGCTACGCGATACAGGTTTTCATACACCGTTGGAGGGCTGGTTCACATTGTCAATCAAAGTACAAAGCCAACAACGTAGGTGTTTCACAGGGTTGCATGTTCACTAAGATTGTTGCTACGCTTTCACTACACACACACACACACACACACACTCCCACATGGGCTGCCACCTGTTGCAGGCAGATAGTTCTATGTGGTATGATCAAAACTACGCCAAAATCTCTCGAATTCATCATAAATTCGATTCCTGAACGGTGACGTGGCGAACATCTCGTCAAAGGAGGGCGATACTGGTAGCTTGCTAAAGAATGGTGAATGGGGTGTTGGTGGTGGTGTTCGTGGTGTTCGTGGTGGTTGTTGAGTGGATGATGATGTTGTTGCAGCTGTTGTTGTTGCTGTAAAGGGCGCTGTTTCATCAGCGTATACTAAACAAGAAGCAAGCAAGAATGTAGAGATACACAAAAAAAAAACAAAGTATTAACAACTTTAGATATATTACAAAAGTTTGATACGTGAATTGACGAGAAAGATGAAAGACACACTAATTAATATGTATACCCAGATTTTGTTTTTGTTTTTTTTTTATTTTTTTTTTTTTTTGGTGCGCATGAGTTTGAAATTAATGACTTTTTCTCAAGAAGTATTTACAAAGTACCATGAATTACTTTACCCAATGAATTGATGTTTTTTTTTTTTTTTTTTTTTTGTAGTTACAATAGCCGGCTAGTAGGTGGGTGTGGGAAAATTTGTTTGGTGGGGTTGATATTTTTATATGTACAATAGATATATATGTATGTAATTATATACATAAAGCATATTATAGACAAATGTTTATGACGAGTATTTTTTTTTATTTTTTTATTTTTTTTTTGAGCGGAAAAATGTTATCGATGAGCAATTTAAGTACTTTTTTTTATAATTTTTCTAATTTCCTATTATATTATTTATATTTGTATGAATTGTTTAGCCTCTTTTGTGATTTCCCTTTGGTATGTTTTGATGATTACACTGAGAGTAATGAAGATTACGGCAACTACGGTTCGTAAAGTCGGCTTGGCGCGCGTCATTTGAAGTGTTTTTTGTTTCCATTTTTTAATTAAATAATTTTAATAAGATTTGCGACTAAAATGGAAAAGGAGCACAGTACAAGTGTAATGTCGTAGCGCATAAGATTTTCTGTTGCCATTTTTAATTGTTTAAAAGTTATTTTTTATTTGATTTTTTTTTAATTTTTAGAAAAAAATTATTTTGTTTATAACTTAAAAATCTTTGTATTTTGATATATTTTGATTTGGAAATTTCTATTTATTTTTATTTATTTCTTATTATTATATATATTTTAATTTTATTTTATAATTATTTTTTTCCATATTATATTTTTTACTTTTATTTTTCACTTTTATTTTTAAATTTATCATTTAATCTAATTTTTAAATTTAATTTTCTATTAATTTTTCTACATTATTTACACATTTTTCAATATTTCAAATTGTTTGGTATATTTATATATTTTTAATTATAGTTTTAAGAACTTCTAGTTAACGAATTTTGTTGAAAAACGACAACTTGCACTATAATTTAATTTTTTTTTGTTATTTTACGAAATTTTATAGTTTTTTTAATACAAATAGAAACAATTAAATTTGAAATTTTTATCTTTAAAGCAATTTATTACTTTTTTGGGAATTTTTAATATTTGTTTTTATATTTATATGCACAGGTTTTAATTTTATTATTAATACATTTTAAGTTTTTTCTTTTTAATTTTTTTATTAGCCTAAAAGTATATAAATAATAATTTTACTGCAAATAATTTTGTTTTTAACATTTTTTATTAATCAAATATTTATTTATTTTTTCACAAAATTTTTAAATTAATTTTTTTATATTTAAAAATATCGTTATTGTTATTTATTGTTCCATATATTATTAGTTAGCCCCTTTAGTAAATGAATTAAATATATACGAATAAATATTTGGTTCAGTTGAAAATAGTTTTTTTTGAATGTTTATTACTAATATTTATCGATTTATAAATTTTATGGAAGAATATTTTTCTTTTTAAATTTGGTTTATAAAAAGTAATTTCTCTAATTTTTAATCATTTTAATTTTCAATTTAATAATATGAAATTGTGTTATTTTAAATAACTTTTATTATTATTTATTTAAATTGTTTTAATTTTTATTTTTGTTTTTTTTTCATGTATTTTGATTTTTTTTGTGGCATTTGTGTTAAAATAAATCTCTAAATTCTATATTAAATTTTTTTATGACAAAATTATTTTTCAGTTCTTAGAATGTCTTGGAAGATAACGTTTTTTCTAACTGTTTGAAACAATTTTATGTTTTTTTTAGAAATTACTGAAATTACTTGATACTTTGTATTTTCTGAAAAAATTTTTAATGTACCATATATAACTTTATTTAAAAAATTTTTTTTTTAATTTTTGGTATGACAAAGCTTTTCTAATTTATAAATATTTTAATTTACTTTATGTTGTCTTTTTATGTTTTGAAAAAGTTGAGTTCATCGTTGGGTTGTTCCTATAAATGTTTTTGATTAATTTATTTTATTAAAAGTTTTATTTATTTATTAATGCAAGTATGTATTACTTGAAGCAAGTTATTTAAAAAGATTCTTTTTTCGAATTTCATAAAGTTTTTTGGCAAGTTTTTAACATTTCGTAACGAGCAGAATGAGCTGTTCGATGGTTGCTCAGTACTCGTTCGTTGCTCAACTGCTCAAATGTTTGTTTAAAATTCAAAATTTTCAAGTTTGTTTTTAAAAATTTTTTTTGGCATTTTAAAGACTTTTGCACTTTGTATTTTTGGTTTTTAAACAATATTATTATTTTTAAGAATTTAATTGTTTTTTTATTAATTACTTGTTTTTTAATATTTTTCAGAGTTTTTATATAATTATATTTTTTATTAGCTTTTTATATTTATCAACAAACTTTTGTATAATTTTTTGTTAATTTTTTTTATATGTTCATTAGTTTATTTTGTTTTTGTTTTTAAACAGTTATTATTATGTTTATAGATATCAACAAATTAATTTTAATTAAATTTTTTGTTAAATTTGTTTTTATTTGGATATTTATTACTTTTTTTTTTAAACAGTTAATATTATTTTTATAATTATCAGCAAAATTTTTTATTATTATTTTATATGTTTTATATTTTTTTAACTTTTTTTTAATTAAAAACATTTTTATCACTATTATTTTTATATTGTAATTATCAACAAAATTTTGTATTATTATTTATATTTTTTTAACTGTTTTTTTTTAATTAAAAACATTTTTATCATTTTTATATCTTATTTTCTTAAGTTTTTATACATCTTTAATTTTAATTATTTCTTTACAATCATCAACAAAATTTTGTATAATTTTTTGTTATTTTTTTATATATTTATTAGTTTTTTTATTTTTTATTTTATAATTATCATCAAAATTTTGTATAATTTTTTGCTAAATTAGTTATTTATATATTTCCAAATTTGATATATTTTAACTGTTTTTTAAGGAGTTAATAAGGTTTTATAATTTTTTATAATAATAAACAAATTTTTGTACTTATTTTTGTTAACTTATTATTATAATTTTTTATTTTTATATTATGTTATGTTTGTTTGTTTTAAATTGTATTATATTGTTAAGAAATAAATAACAATTTTTTTTGGTTTTGTTTTATTAATTTCTTAAGTTTTTATGTATTTATTTCTTACAAGTTTTTAAAATGTCAACGAAGTTTTGTATAATTATGTTTTTGCCATGTTATTTTTTATATATTTAAAAAATTTTTAAATTTATTTTTTAACTGTTTTATAAGATTTCAATAACAATTTTATATAAAGTAATTATTGAGAATTCTTTTTATAATTAAAAACAAATATTTGTTTAATTTTTATTTAATATTATTTTATAATATTTTTATTAAATTATTATTTTTTAATATTTTTAATATATTATTTTTTGTTTTTTTTGAAATTAATAACAATTTTTTTGTATGGTTTTATTATTTTCTTAAGTTTTTGTATATTTGATTTTTTTTTTTTAATTTTTATAATTATTAAAGCTTCGTTTGTATAATTATTTTTTTGCTAAATTATTTTCTTTTTATATTTTAAAAATTTTCTTTATGTATTTTTTTAACTGTTTTTTTTAGAAATCTATAACAATTCTATATAATTTTACTTTTTATAATCCTTTTCATAGTTGTAAACAAATATTTGCATAATTTTTATTAAATTATTATTTTTTAATATTTTTATTATATAATTTTTGTTTGTTTTAAACTGTTTTATATTTTGAAGAAATTAATAACAATTTTTTTTTGGGTTTTATTTCATTATTTTCTGAAGTTTTTATATAATTGTATTTTATTATTGTTTTATTTGTTAATTATCAACAAAGCTATATGAAAACTTTTTATTATTAATTTCCCGAAAACTAATTATCAACTTTTTGAAACTTTAGTTTTTTAAACTTAAGCTGTGGCAACGTCGAAATTTATGCCTTTTCATAGCAAATTTCCCGCGGTAGGTATTAAGCGAATATATATTTCTGAAATATTAAATTTAAGCACCATAGAACAATGAAAATTTTTTGAATTATTTTTTTTTATTCAAAACACTCTTTCATCTTTAAGACACCATAAAAACAATTTATGACGAGCAGCAAATCTCATGCGCCTTATTTTCAAGGTCATTCCTATTGTACTGTGCTATAAATATTTCCATTCGTTTGGCTACACAACAAAGTTTCCAATATTTCGTTACGAAAATTTCGAAAACACATAATTAAGAAAAAAAAAAAATTAAAAGAATAAAAAGAATGGAGAAAAACCGCGCACTTTCTCATCTACACAAACAAACTCAATGAAAAGCGCTCCAAATGGACAAGCCGACTACGATCGCAGTGCCCAAGAAGCTACCAGCACCAATCAAAGCAGGTAAGGTTGGCTCATCTGAATTACCCGTTGCAACAACATTGTCGCTTGTAAGACTAGCGGTACTTGTAGCAGTAGTGGTAGCTGTAGCGATTGGTGTTGATGTAGTGGATGTTGTAGCAGGTGTAGTATCAATAAAATCGGTAGCGTTCGAGGAATACGAATTGGAGTTGGTTTTGTTGCAGGAATTGTTGTTGGAGGTGGTAGTAGTAGCAGTAGAAGTACAAGTAGTAGTAGAAGTAGTAGTAGTAGCGGTAGTAGGAGTAGTACTAGAAGCTGAAGCAAATGTTTTACGAATAATTTGTATGGTAGGTGTGTTTACACTTTGCATGCACTCACCCTGTTCACCGCCGCTTGTGGTACGGCTATGCCCTTGTTGTTGTTGTTGTTGGTGTTGTGAATGTACTTGACGCTGTTGCTCCGTCGCTGGCGGCACTCGTGATCCGCTGGCGTCTGTTGACGAGCCCAATATGATTTCCGGTTGTCTTGCAATTTTCACAGTTTTCACCACAGACGATTTCTTCACCGCACTACTCATCGAGTTGGCATTCGCCTCTTGTCTACGCTCCTCCTCCTGATGCACCACCCGATGACCACCGTCGATCTTCTCTTCATTGTGATTAGAGAAACGCGCAAATTCACGCAAATGACGCGGCAATTGACGTAAATCTGCTTCGGATTTGCCCTCAATCACTTTCATCGGCGGCACCTCTACATCACTTTCACTAGCATGTCCTGCAGCGACTGGTTGCGACTCGGCGCCACTCTCCCAATCACTATCAGCCGGCATGGCGAGTTTATTGCGACGCTCGTGTACGCGCTTGAGAAACTCATCGCTGATATCGGTTTTGGGATGTGGCGGCACTGGCGGTTGTTGTCCTCCTTGCTGCGTCTCATTTACTTTAGAGATTTTTATGATTTTCTGTAAACGCCGCTCTTCACGCTCGGCCACCTTGCTAAGCCACTCTTCAGCCATTTGCTGACGGAACACTTCGTCTTCGGTGAGTGTAGGCAGTTTGGGCACCGGTCGGTAAACCTCACGCATTGGATGTTGTGGCATTTGCAGTGTTGGTGTCGTTGGTGTACTTAGCTCCTCCATCAAACGGCGACGCTCGTTTTGCAAGCGCTCAAACTCCATGCGTAGCTCTTCTTCTTTGCTGCTGATATACTTGAGTTGTTGCTCTTGTATTTCACGTGGCAGCGAGGCGCGTCTTTGACGCTCAGGCGCTTGTGGCGTGTAGTGTGGTTCATGCGCAACGGCGTTGGGTTGTGCTGCAGGCGACACAGGCGCTGGCGAGACGCCACGGCGTGTAGTGGTGCTTATATAAGTTGGATTTGGATCGCGTTCCAGCACCGAATAACAGCTGGCGTGATGTGGACGTTGCTGTTGTGCGACAGGCTGTAACATAGGTGCATGCGAGCGACGCACATTGTAAGCGTTATAACTGTCATAACACTGTGAGTTAGTGGAGAGATCGTTGGTAGAGGCGGAGAGACGCGGCGCTCGTATGGTGCGTGGACGCTGACGCTGATAGCAAATCTCTACTTCACGTGCAAAAGGACGTGTGATGTTCTCCGAAGAGCCAAAGTCGCTGGCATAACGCGCCCAGTCATCTGCAGCTGCAGATTGTGGACGCTCATAAGTGGCATACGTAGCAGGTGGTGCACGCGGCTGTGGACGATGCGCATTATCGGAGAGATTGAACATCGACTCTGCGCGTCTGAAACGTGTTGCATCATCTACCGTATCATAATCAGTTTGCGGCGGTGGTGGCACTGTTGGCGCGCTACCATTCTGTTCCAAAACAATTGGTATATTGTAGGCGCGTGGTTGTGTCAGCTCTCTGGGCGCTGAACTTCTATCCACTTTAGGCGCATAGCCATTGGATTGTGTCACGCCACTATGCTCACCATTGCGCCGCTCAATTTGTATGGGTATATCGTAGGTGCGTCCCGTTGCATTTGCATGCGCAACGCTGGGCGTGCTACCACCACTAGCCCAACCCTTCAACTGACGCGAACGCACCGAACGCTCAATTTCGCGTTCCAACTCTTGCATATGTACATGCCGTTGCTTCTTCAGCTCATCGAAATGGTCCTTGAAATTCCACTGCGTGCGGTTCAAGTCATAAAGCGACGCCGATTTTTCACGTTGCTGCCTTTGTGCCTTACCCTCCTCGAGCTCCATATTCAATTGTTGCGACAACGCATCAAAGTCCTTGAACAGTTTGTCGTGTTGGAAATTGAAAGCGGAATGCGCGCTATTGCTTTCGCCAAGTGGCGGTGCGGTGGCTGGCGGCTCACTCGCCGCTGCCTTGGCACGTTGCCGAAATTCTTCATACATATTGCCGCTGACGCCGCCACCACTTGAGATTTCCGACCGCAATGTACTGCCACTCTCATGGCTATTTTTAATATGTTCTTCTCTTCGGATTGTTGTTGTGTCCATTGCGCGCTGTTCGCTGGGGTGCTGGTGTGCTGTAGCGGCCGAAGTAGTGGTTGCCGATGCCGATGCCGAGGCCGTGGCCGACGGTGGTGTGGCGCCGAACGGGTATGCGAAATTTGTCATGTTTACGCCATTCGCCTTCGCTTTTGTTTCTTCGCTCTTCGCGTTAGTTTCTTGTACATTTGTTGTTTTTGCATTTTCTGTTGTGTTTAATTTTATTGCTGACATAATTTCACTATTTCCGCTTCTACTCGACACGCCATCGCCCGCCAGTGGATACAACAGCGACTCTTTGGACGCCTCCCGCACGGGGAAGTGCATCAGCGACGGTGTGGATGCACTTTCCAAGGACTTATCGCCATCCGATTGACGCTCGTGTCGTGAGTTCGCATAGTCATAGATGACCTGTCCGTTCTCCATGCGTTTCTGCGCCTCATAGGAGTGCATCTCAATGTTGGAATACCGTTTGGGCAGTGTGGACTGCAGTTGGGCGTAGGGAGTGCCAGCGCTGCCAGCCGCTTGGGAGCTGGTCGAAGATTCGATATTGGAGAAACGTTTACGTTCACTATTAAAGATATCGCTTGCGCCCATCGATGGAAACATTTTGGCTAATTCACTCTCGACTCCCTGCATATTGTTACCGACTGTGACGGTTGGAAAACTGTTATACGCAGCGGACGTTCTATTTTGACTAGTGGTTGGTTCGGACGCGTTAGCGTTTGAATACTGGCGTGTATCGGCATTGGCCGTTGGTTGTTTTCCTGCGAATGCTTGCTGAGTACCAGCAGCAGCAGCAGCAGCGGTGGCGGTGGCGGTGGCGGCGGAGGCACTCGTTTGCCTTGAGTTATTTTCAAGTGATGATGTCTGCTGGTGCGCCAGCATTGCCGATGATGATGATGATGGTGGTGAGCCAGCGGCCGAATCGGCAACAGCTGACGCGTCTTGTATGAGCGTTAGCAAACGCTTTTGCTCGGACTGGTTCGACACTTGGCTTTGTTGTTGTACTCCATTTGCATATTGCTCATTAGCATTTCTATCTTGTATGGCGTCATAAGCGCGTTGTTGGTGTTGTTGGCTCTGACCAGTACTCACGTACGACGAAGACAAAGACGAAGACGAAGACACGTTCGCTGTTGTGGCCGTTGTTGTTCTTGCCTGCTGGTTCTGTGCCTTCGCCGCCGTTTCGGCATTCTTCGCTGGCACTGGTGGTGGCGGCACAGGTGGCGGTGGTGGTGTCAGGCTTTTACGTAATTTCTTCATGTACGCCGCCGTCTTTAATATCTGTTGCTCCTCCTGCTGCACGGCTGCATTCAGAGATTTCACCTGCTCGTCGCTGTACTCGTGATAGCCGCGTCGTTCCAGAAACTTCTGATGTGCATCCAAAAGCTGATCGGGTCGCCGATCACCGCCAACGCCAACGCCAACAACGCCTCCAGCCTGCGTGTGCGAGGATCGTTGCGTATTACTGACCGCCAACTGCTGTTGTTGTGCTGGCGAAAGACAAACCAACACATTGGGATCGGCGGCGGTTGGCATACCCAGCCATGGCGCATCGTCGTATTGTGTGGGCGGTGCGGGCACCGGTGGTGGGGGTGGCGAATGCAATAGTTGTGCCGTGACGTTAGTGCTGATGAGATCACGCGTTGCGCCTGCTGGATCGTTGTCGTTGTCGACCAGTTTAATTGGCACAATGTGGGTGTTGCTTGCGGAGGCGGTGGTGGCGACAGTTGGTGCACTGTGTGCTGGTGTCTGATGCGTTCGATCACCACCGCCGGCGATCGACAATTGTAGCTCGCTTATATGCGGCAACTGGGGCAACGGGTAAGGCATACTGTGACCGTTGTCTTGCGTGCCAATAGCTGGCGCCGGCCGTTCACCCGTCTTCGCTTGCAATTCACCGATATTCTGTGCTACTGTGGCCAACTCTACCAGCACTTGCTCGCCGTACGGCATGGAGGCCAGCGTTTCGGTACAGAGTAGACGCAATTTTTTAATTGAAGCATCTTTTTGCTGTGCGTCTGCCAATTCCTGAGCGGACAGTTGAGCGTTCGTTTGTTGTTGGGTTGGTCCTTTTTCGTAATTCCATGCAATTTGCTCGTTTACTTGTTGTTGTTGTTGTTGTTGATGAAGATGATGTGGCGCATCTGAAATGGTTGAATTTGCGGTCAATGGTGGCGTCAACTCATGATCGGTGGGTGGACGCGAGCCAACATTAATGGCGGTGCACTGACTGTGTTGGGTGCTATCGGAGCAATGGGATTCGGCGGACTCTTGGCGCGCCAGCAGGGACAGTGTGGTCAAAGCGCTATGTGTGGTATTGGTATCTTGTTGGTTTTGTTGTTGTGGGCACTTTAGCTCTGTGTTGTACGCTGCGTAGGAGGTGGCTGAGGGAGTGGTGCAGCTGAGTGTGTTGGACTCTTGTGGGGCACGCGTGGGTGGTATTGGTGGTGGTGGTGGTGATGATGGTTGGGAGGTTTGAGTTATGGGCCGTGTTTGAGAACCTGTAAAATCACTATGAAAATCACTAGCACTAGCACTTGTGGGTGGCGGTGGTATGGGTGGTGGAGAGGGCGATGAGCCTTTGTAAGCACTATTTCTATTATCCATTAAATTCAATTCACTCGAACGCATTTCATTGTCATAATTCACATTCCCGCTACCGTTACCGCTACCGTTCCCGCTTCCATTCCCGCACGTCGCCGTCGTCGTCGTCTCGATCGTATGCGAGTTCAATATATCGCGCACGCTATTCATTTCTAATTCAATATTTTTAAGCAGCACTGCTGGGTCAACGTTTAAACTATCACTAGTCGCAAGTGTGGCTGGCGGATATTTGGACTCGGTGCTGCTGCTTGTCAGACTGCTGCTGCTACTGCTGCTGCCGCCGCCGCCGCCGATGCAGTCACTGCCCGAGTCCGAGCTGCGCATATATTCACACCTCTCCGTTGTTGTTGTTATTGTTGTTGTTGTACTTGTCTCTGAACTCATCTCCGTCTCCGTTTCGGACTCACTGGTAGTGGCTGCTGCTGCTGATGCTGTGCGCTTACTAATTGCTTGCACTGTTGTTGTTTTTTGTTTTGTTGTATTGGAGAGTGCGCGCTCACCACTAATACCACCACCACCACCACCAACGCCAGCGCCAGCGCCGCTTGGCTCTGCCAACATTTGCAAACTTTTCAAATTCTCAAATATTCTATATTCAATGGGATTTGTGATCTTGGTTGTGTCAATATTTGTGCCATTAGCTGCTGCTGTTGTTGCTGTTGTTGCTGTTTTTGTGGTGGTTTTTGTTGTTTTCGCCGTTATTTGCTCTACACCAAT
This sequence comes from Ceratitis rosa, assembly GCA_037013455.1. Lineage (NCBI taxonomy): Eukaryota > Metazoa > Arthropoda > Insecta > Diptera > Tephritidae > Ceratitis > Ceratitis rosa. The sequence continues at coordinate 8,373,329 of JAWMAG010000001.1, read as the reverse complement.
ACTGTGTTCACGTTCACTTATGAAACTATTGTTATTTGCATGAATTTTTTGCGTCTCATTATTTTCTGACAGCCTTGTTGATGCCTGATTAACAGGTGTACTCTCGCGACTATCACTTGTATCCGTCGTCGCTGCACACCCCTCCCTCGTCTCTCTCGTCTCGCTGCATGGTTTTGTTATGATTTCACGCGCATCGGTATCGAGATCGATCGTTGAGCGGCCACTATCGCCGCACTCGTCATCACCCTCGACCTCCGCATCGAGCTCCATCAAATCGGACAGGCTGCTCGATGCCGAACTACTCAAATATATCACTTCGGCTGCTTCCGATTCGGGCGTGTGCGCGCTGGACAAACGCGTGCAACATTCCTGTGCCGGTGTTGATGGCGCGGCATCGATCAATTTGGCTGCGACCACCATGGCAACGGGCTCTTCACGTATCGGTAATGGTTTTTTTGGCAATGCGCCAAGCTGTTTTTTCGCATGACGTCGTGTGAAATCCAAATTGCTACGCGGAAATACTTCATTCGCTTTGCGTACTTTCGATGCGGACGCCTCGTGTAGATCATCGCCGGAGTGTGTGGTCATTAGTGGATTTTCCGAGCAATCACTGCGCGCATCACTCATATCACTATTCTCCTCGAGAATACTATCCAAATAGCGTGGACTCAACAACTGTGGCAGGAAGTGTGTCTCGAGTGCGACACGTTTTTGTGCGCGTCTCTGTTTGTGATCTTGTTGCTCCTGGCTTGTGGGTTTGTGTGCCATCTCGTAACTGTCATCGCTTTCCGGCGAAAGCGTGCGTATTGTTAGCCCATAGTCTAGGGAGCATGCGCCGGCATTGGATTCCGTCTCCGACTCGGCTTCACTAATCACAGGCGGATTGTCATTGTACTCGCTGGAACTCTCATCGCTGAGCTCTTGTATTTGTACGATACTTTTGTTGAGCAAATGATTTGGTTTGGCTCTGCCCAACTGTGCGGTGGGACTGAGCGCATCGGGCGAGTCAACACGATAATGTATGGGTGATGTGGATTCGAGTTGTATGTGATGGACAATGACTTTGGAGTTATCGTTTATGTTGGGTTCGAACATACCTTTGGCAGCGGCGCAGTCGGTGTGATCTAGAGTGCGTGACATGTTTTGTATGTCAACGTGATCACTTGGAACTTGCGTGATCTTGTGCACGTTCACTTTGGCTGTGTCCAACGCTTGGTCACGCTGTGTTGTGCAGGCGTCAATGTCGCCACCTTCATGCTGTATTTTGTGCAATATCACTTTCGGCTCCACTTGTATTTGTGCGTTGCTTGGCACCCCGCTTGACATCTGCTCATGCAGCACTGATCGTTCAATTAGTTCATCATACGCTGAAGTTTCCACTTCCAGTTGCTGCTCAGCTGTCTTACTCTCGCCGTCTATCTGTGTCGCCTCGCCAACACTGGCTGCCTGTGCGGCGACCTTGTCAATGTCGCCATTACGTTGCGTTGCATCCTCCTCCTCACTCGGCGCTCGCACTATTCTATGCACAATCACCTTTGCCATTTGCGTTTTAGGCATACCGGCATGCGTTGTTGCATTCAACTCACCGGTCACATTTGCAACGCAAACCGGTCCACTCGAAGTCGTCATCGTCACCGTTTCTGTCACTGCTGGTAGCGACAATGTTGCATCGTCCTCTTCACTTGTGCTAAATGTTTTTGATTCTTTATTGCCCATCGTGTACGCTGCCGCCGTCTCTACCGCGTCACACTTTCTACTAACTGTAGGAACACCCGCACTATCGCCGGTCTCTTGTCTGTCTTCTTCTTCTACTTCCGTCTGTTGTCTAACTAATTTCGTATGCTGTGCGTCTGCATCTTCCACACGGTTGCACTCTTCGCATTCAACTGCACTTATGAACGTTGGGTGACTGTTTGTTGTATTGGATTCGTTCGAATTTAAATTATGACACTCTTGAAGCGCAGCGCTGGGAGCGGTGCTGGTGGTGGTGGTGGTGATGGCGCTGTTGTTGGAGTCCACTTCTCGCGCATTTTGTGTGTACGCCAGCTGCTCCGGCTGCACCGGTAGCTGGTGGGGGGGCTTGAGTGGTGAAGTGGCGGCGCGCGGTGCTTGGCTGTGCGGCGGTACAGGCGGTGCAGGCGGTACAATTGGATTGTCAGTTGTTGTGGGAGATTTTGGTGTTTTCGTTGGTTGTTGTTGTTTGTGCTCTTGATTAGACGACTGCTCACGTCTGTGGTGACCCTGACTTTGATTGTCTTTATTGACGGCTGTTGGCCGGTTTTGATTGTTTTGTTGATTTTCTGGTTGAGTCTGGTTTGGGTTTTGGTTTTGGTTTTGGTTTTGGTTTTTGTTTGATTGTTGATCTTGCTGTTGTTGTTGTTGTTGATTCTTCTGACGATTCTTATTCTTATTTTTCTTGTTCTTTTGGCGATAATTTGGCATGTTATTTGAAATTGAATTATTTTTTCTGTGTTTTTATTGCACTTGTCTCTTACTCAACACGCTCAACACGCGCGTTCAACGATCACTATGGCCTGTCGCTGTGCTGTGCTGTGGGTTTTGTGGCGCGCGCGTTCAAAGTCTATGAAGTGCCGAAGTTCCACCACACTACTATGTTAATTAGGTTAACCGCACACGTTCTAATTGAATTTTTTTCTTTTTTTTTTTGCTTCAAATTATTATATTGCGTTGATTTTTAGCGTGCGCTTTTCTGTGGCTAAGGTCGGTGATGACTAAGATCGGTTCCAACGCAAAAACACAATACATAAATAATTAAATAATTAAAAAATTTGAAATCAATTTAAATGAAAGTTCGTTTGCGCCTGAAAAAGTTTGCTCAATCAATTGAAATTCGTTTTGCGTATTTCAAAATTTCCGCTTATACGATTTTGGCGTTTATTTTCTTTTTCTACTGTTTTTTTTTTTGTTTTGAAGCTGCATCTATTCCTCAATGTACTTGTTTGTGGTTTGCTTCTTGTTCTTCTTATTCGTTGTCGTTTATCGAAAATCGTCGACTCATTCTGTTCGACTGTAGGTCTGTGAAAATACTGAATACTGAGTCTTTGGCCACTAGAACTGTTTAACAAAGTACCGTTCGAATGGCGGCGTTGCGCTGAGCGCAACGGATATGCGCTACTCTGGTACTCAGACGGCCGTCGGACGGCCCCTACGGTACAATATTGGGCACGCGCAGTACTTCCCTAAATGTCAAACGTTAGCAGCGCATAGGCTAGCGCGCTGCCTTCTTTTCAGTTTTCGGCTACTAAATGGAATTTTCGGTTATGCGTTGAGCAAATATTTTTTGAAATTTCTTTTTTCATTTTTTCAATTTTTGGTATTTGACGCACTAACGCGCGCAACCGATTTCGTAATATTTAAAACAAAAAAAGAAAAACACAAAAAAAAGCGCCGCGGCATCGCGCTATTTTCGAAATTAACATTTTTCAGGCGCGCCTAATGAAATTTGTAAAAATTTTCACTCGATTTTGTTTTCGAAAATAAGCGCCGTGTAAAACAAAAAAAAAAAAACAAAAAACAGAAAATAGCGGGTATAGAAAAACAATTTTGAAAATTTTTCGCGCTTCGTTTGCTCTTATGCGCTAACAGCGCGCTGAGTTCGAGATCGTCAGCTCACGCGCGCTCACACGTCACAGAGAGTTGCTGTTATATATTGAACTGAAGTGAAGTGAACTGAGTGGTGTGCGCGACGCTACGCCGCGCAGACAATATTTTGAACGCGCGCTCTCAACATTAATAACATTAAATTTTTTTCTACACATTTATATATATATATTTTTTTTTTTTGGTTTGCCTTTTGTTTGTAGTTAAATATACTAGAAAGAATACATTTTAGTTTAGTTGTTTAGCTATCTATTGTATCTGTTGCTTCAGTTGATTTGATGGTGAGCGCCGGGCAGCGAAGTCGACGCGCTGCCGCTATGTACGTGTATGGTGGGCCTGCTACGGAAATAGAAGTGCGAGTGAAATTTTGAATGGTTTTTTGAGCGGCAGCATTTCCCACAAATACACAAACACACATACACACACATACATATATGTATATATACACATGTGGAATACATAAAAAGCTTGCGCGCTACGTTTTGGGCAAAGGTAGAGGGCAAGCAGAGATGGAGAGTGGGAGATGGTAAGCAGTGTAGCAAAATTAATGGTTCTAGCTTTTTGTGTGTTTGTTCATACGCGTGTAAGTGTGTGTGTGTGAGCAAGTACATTTTTACAAAATTATACTAAAGCAGCATTTACGATTTGGCAATATAGCTGCATACAGGGTGCGCGCTGATAGAAATTGTTTGGAAAAATTAAAGAAGGGAAAGTACTTTAGCAGTGCCACTCCTGCTGCGCATTATTATTTATATATTAAAAAAAATAATAATTGATATGAAAAAGTGAAAAAAATTAATAAAAATAATAAATATATTTTCCAAAAAAAAAAATACAAAAAAAAATAGTAAATTGGAAAAATTTGTATAAAAGAAAAATAAAAAAAAACGAATAAATTTATGTAAATTTAGATATTTGCCCAAATTAAATTTGCTTATTTTTCCCCTTTTTTAATTTAAAGCATTATTTCATATCTTTCTAAATTTATTTACATACATATATGTTTTTTTTGGTAAACTGTAGGCAAAATTAAATGCGTTAATCTTTAAGTCTTTGTCGCACAGAAATATATACATATATGTACATACATACATACATACATATGTACATATGCGGGTATATACATGTGTGTGAACAAAGAAGCACTCACTTGCTGATATCATTTTAAATGATTGTCTAACTAAAAAATTAAGCTTAAACAAATAAACATACTAAAAACCGGCTGATTAGTCACCATTGCTTCTTTTGCCTTTTGTTAGTGCAAACACTTTATTCTTTGCCATTTTAAATAGATGTATTTTTATACTTTGCTTCTATGACACTGCTGCTGAGAGATTAACTCTTTTGTGATAGATTGTTTTGAAATTTTCTAAAAAGATTAGCCTAGAAAATTTTGAAGGATTTTTTTTTATACTCTCTTAACTTCTTCAAAAAAAAAAAATAATAATAATTTTTATACTTGTGTTTTTGACTTTAATTTTATTTGTTAATTGCAATTGACATTTCATTTTTAGTTTTATTTTAATTTGTTTAAAAAAATTTAGACCCAATTGATGTTGATGTATGGTATGTATAATTTCATTCAATTTAATTTAAATTTATTTTTTATTTTATTTTATGTTTTATTTTATTTTTGTGATTTAATTAAATTTAATTCAATGTTATTTTATTTGTCTACTATTATACTTTACTTTTATCTTATTTCCTTTTTTGCTTCCAATTTTATTTATTCTTTATTTTTATTTATCTTCTTTTTCTTGTTTTTATTTTATTTTTTGCTTTATTATTATGTTTTAATATTTATTTACTTTTTTTCTTTATTTTAATCTTTTTAATTTAATTTAATTTTATCTTATTTTTGTTAATTTTATTTTACCCAATTTAATTTCATATATTTTTTTTTAATATTTATATTTAACTAAGTTTGCCTTATTTTATTTTATATTATTTTCTTTTTTTATATTATTTAATTTTTGTAAGAATTTATTTAATTTAAATATATATAGTTTAATTTTATTATGGTTTATTTTATTTTATTGCTAATTTATTTTTTATATTACTTTTTTGATTTAATTTAATTTTAATTTCATTTTGTTTAAAAAAATGTATACCCACTTGACATTGATCTAATTATTATTTTCTGTGGATTTAATTTAAATTTAGTTTTTACATTATTTTATGTTTTATTTAATTTTTGTGAATTTTTGATTTAATTAAATTAAATTCAATGTTTTTTATTGTACATTGTTTTGTTTTATTTTATTTATTCTTTATTTTAATTTATCTTCTTTTTACTTTCTTTTTTTGTTCTTTACATTATTATTTTAATGTTTTAATATTTGTTTATTTACTTTTTTCTTTATTTTATTTTTTTTAATTTAACTTAATTTTATTATATTTTGGGTTATTTTGTTTTACCCAATTTAATTCAAAAAATTATTTTTTTAGTATTTATTACTAAGTTTGCCTTATTTTATTTTATATTATTTTCTTTTTTATATTATTTAATTTTTGTAAACTTTTATTTTATTTAAATATATTTAGTTTCATTTTATTATATTTTTTTATTTTATTGCTTATTTATTTTTTATATTACTTTTTTGATTTAATTTAATCTTAACTTTATTTTTAAGTACTTACTTTATCTTATTATAATTTTTTTTAATTCTTTTACTCAATTTTTTTAGTTGTTTATTTTCAATCAATTTTTTTGTGTGCTTTATTTTTTTCTGAGTTTTATTTAATTTTACTTTTTATTTTGTAGTAGTAAATTTATTTTTATTTTACTTTTTTACTTTACTTTTTTATTTCGACTTACTCAGCTTTATTTTCTTCTTTTTTTTTTTTATTAATTATTTTTTATTAAGTTTACTTATTTTTTTACATTGTTTCTTATTTAAATTTGTTTTACTTCTATTTTAATTTATTTAAAATGTTTTATTTAATTTTATTACGTTTTACTCTGTTTATTTTTTCCTTCATTTTATCTTATTTAATATAGTTTAATTCTTTTTTTCTTATATTCTTTTATTTTACTTTTTTTGTTATTAATTACACATTTGATTTCTCTTCATGTTATTTTATTTTAATTTCTTTATTTTTTCAATTTATTTATTTATATTATTTAATTTTATAACTTGATTTATTAATTTTTTTTTGTTACTTAACCTTATTCCATTTCATTTAATTTCGTTTATAATTTATTTAATTTTAATATTTTATTTAGTATCAGTTCATTAGTTTTTATTTATTTACTATTATTTTATTGCGTTCTATTTGGTTGAGAATTTTTAGATTAAGTTAAATTTTATTTTAATTTTGTTCATTTTATTTTAATTATTTTATTTATTTGTTAATTTATTTTATATGTATAAATTAATTAAAATTAAATTTATTTGTTAATTTATTTTATATGTATAAATTAATTAAAATTAAATTTGTTTTTACTTAATCTTATTATTTAATTTTATTTTAGTTTATATGGTTTTTATTTCATATTTTTATTTATTTAATTGAAATTTAGTATTATTTTCATAATTTTACAATTTTATTTGATTTTCTTTTTTTTAATTTATTTTATATAATTTTTTATTTAATTTAATTTATTTTGTTATATTTTACTTTACTTTGGTTTCTCTAAAAATGTTATTTCACTTGTTAAATTAAATTAATTTGATTATTTTATATATATTTCCATTTAACACAAATTATGGTATATTATTTTGCTATGTTTTATTATATTATATTTTATTTTGTTTTATTTAATTAAATTATTTTTGTTTGGCTTTAATTTATTTAAACGACCATAATAAGTACCTTATCTCAAAATGCAAACTAAAATTTACTTGGTTTAATTTAATTTAACTTTATTTTGTATTATTATTATTTTTTATTATGCTTAATATATTTTTACCTATTTTATTTTTCAAATTATTATACTGTGTAATATTTTATTTTTACTATTTATTAATTTTGTTTTATATGAATTTAATTTATTTTATTTTTATTAAATTTAGTCTAATTTATTTATTTTACTCTATTTTGTTTTATTTACATTTTTTATTTAAATTAATTTTTTAGCTTTTTTTATGTTTAATTTAACTTTTTTTATTTTATTATTTAATTATTTAGTTATTTAATTTCTGTTTAATTTGTTTGATTTTGCCTAATTTTATTTAAGTCAGTTTTATTTAATTTAGTTTAGTACATAATATTTTTTGGTTATATTACACTATAGCATTTTATTTTATTTTACTTTTTGCTATTTAGATTATTTTAGTTGTATTAAATTAATTTTAATTTTATTGTTTTTTTTTTAATTTATCATTAAATTTTATTTTCACTTGAATTATTTTTAATTTTAAATTTTAGCTTCATATTTGTAACAAATTATTTTATAATAATATTATTATTATTATTTTTATTTCAATTTTTATTTGTACTACTGCACGCAATTTTAAACTTTTTTATTTTACATTTTACTAACAATTTTGTTAGTTATTTATTTTTATTTTTTTTTTTTTTTGCATTTGTCTTTTTAAACCTTTCTTTTTTTATTTTTACTGTAATTATCGTCAATCTGAGTTCTCTTTTGCTTTTTTTTCACTTTTGCCCCACTTTCTGTTACACTTAATTAATGCGAATGCGCTGGAAATAATTAGTTTCTATTCAAACCATTCACGCATAATTGCAAGCTAGACCCAGCAGTCGACGAGTCGGCTTTTTTAGCGGCGCTGCTGCCTGCGTTACTAAGCGCACTCGACCTCACACCCCCAGTATGTAGAGAGTTCCAAATAGTATTTTGCATGCTGCGATCTATTCGTGCATTATGGGCTACTAAGCGAGTGTGTGTGTGTATATGTGTATGTGTGTGTGTATATGTGGCTACGGGACAGTTCAGTGAATGTGACCGCTTTGTTTATTGTGATTTGCGTTTTGTGCGGCTTTAATTCTGCCTTAGACGCTTAGTGCTCTTGTTGGGCACATTGTATTGCATGTTTACTATTGGTGATGATGTCACCTGTATGTACACATATTGTATATACATATGTATTGTAGCATTACCGGCTAGCGGCTGACAGCTGAACGAACGACAAACGATCGCTGTCGCGATAAACAAGTTGGCACACAAAAGTTTATATGCATATAAATATATATGTACATACATATGTGTGTTTATAAATATTGTATGGTATTGTAGGTATATGTATGTATGTATGTTTGTATGTTAAGAATGACTTGTGAATGTGCTCATTCAATAATTAACAAAAATATAAGCGGTTTTAGCATTTGCTGTGTGTGAAAATGCATGTTTGTATATATGTACATATGTATACCTATATGTAGATATTTTATTTTTATTATTATTTTTTTAAATTATTTTTCAACAAAATTGCACATTGTAAATTATTTCGTACAACAATTTGCAAATGTCTACTCTTTCTATACCTATCACTGCTGCTTGCTATTGCTGTTGTTGTTTTTATTTATTCTTTTTTTTTTGTTAAAGAACTGCGCACAAACAATTTTTGCGGTTTTATGACATTAAATTCTTTTACTGTTATTTTTTTTTTTTTGTTTTTGCATCCTATACACACACCAATGCGCCTAAATCCAATACACTTGCATTTATATACATATTTATGTAGATGAAAAGCACCTACTTAGGTAGTTTATATGTATATATAACGGTATATAGTTGACTGCCTAATTTCAAAAAAAAAAGAAAAAAAAGAAAAATTCGCGTCCCTTTCTGACACTTTTATTGGTACTTTTTACCCTATTGCCGGCGCGACGGTCAAGCAAATACTGTCAGTTGCCCGCCGCCAGATAGTTTCAGGCAGCCAGAGTAGTGGCAAGTGAGTGTCCACAAATGCTTAGAAGAGGAGACAGCGTTTGCAAAAAAGCGCATTAACTGTTGCATACAGCATACATGTGACTACATACATTTCTACACATCGCTGCTACATAATTTGGTGGTTCTTTATATTTTTTTTATTTTTTTTTTGTTGCAAATTAGCATAGAAATACGCAAAGTGGCAAGTGCCACAAATAGCAATTGACAGCAGCAGCAGCAGCAAAGTGAAATAACACGTGAATTCTTGTGTGCCGCATGCGTCATCAGAGGATGAGCGGGTGGGGTGTAGCGTTGTTAGGGATTTGGTGCGCGGAAGTCAACACCTTTTTCAGCTGCGCGTTGGCCGCTGAGCCGCCACCGTAGAACTTTGCCGTCTCTTTTGACACTTTTGGCGCCGCCGGTAGCTCGTGGTGTCCGGTTTTAGCTTTGGCAAATTTCTTATTGTGGGAAACTCATTATGGTAATCAGTGGAAGAAACAGCAACAAAAATTATACATATTTTGGTCTATAACTTAATTCGCGCGATTTTTTTTCTAAATGTTTATTTAAGGAAATTTTTTGAAATTAAATTATATAATAATATTTTCTGATCTTTCTGGCAATTTGTGGATACCAAAAAGAAGCGCGCTGGGTTTAGTGGCCAATTTCAAATACTCCGCTCTGGGGGAACCATATACCAGTGAAAGTGTCCGACATCGATCGGTACAAGTGGTAGGCAGAGAGGTCAAGGTCTGGGCTGTAAGACGGGTAAAGCAGAAGTTCCCACTCACTCTTTTCCAAAACATGCGGCCGAACTTTGTAATGAGTGAGCATTATTGCTTCAAACTGCCGGGTGTTTTATGGCAATCGGTCGCTTAAATTTGATGAGTTGTTGTTGCTGGCATTCCCCATTAACAGTTTTACCCGGTTTTAGTAGCTCAAAATACAGCACGCCCTTCTGATCCCATCAATTGCAGAGCACCACCTTGGCGGTATGGATATTCAACCTCGTACTCGTACACTACCAGACCCATTCAATGTCATCAGCATCCGCCAGTAGTTGTACACTCTTGTAAAAGACTTTATATATATATATATATAACTGGCGCTTTGTAACCGCTGAAGCGATTTGCGGCCGAGCTCCTCCTCCAACAAAATGGAGGGACCTACAGTTTATACTAAGCCGCCTCCGAACGTCTGATGGTTTTTTTTACCAGGAGCCTTTATTTCATGTCCGGAATAGACTCGGAGAGGTGGACATTACCTTTGTCTTTTTAGCTCTGCAGCTCTCATTAGTTTCTCCAGCATCAAATTAAAGCATACTCATGGATTTAATCTATTGACCGATGGCCAGAGCATATCTGGTGCATGAAGAGAGCAGTAAAAGTACAACATTTGGAGATGGAGAGTCCGAAACTCCAATCAATACCGATGGAGAGGTCTTTCCGTTACTCGACTATGATGAGACCCGAAAACTCTAATTCGCTTAAAGAACAACAAAGCTGGAGCCGATGGCTTTTCGGCAGAGCTATTCAAGCACTGTGGCGAAGAACCGGGAAGGTGCATGCATCAGCTTCTTTGCCGAATTTGGCCGGACGAAAGCAAACCTGAAGATTGGAAGTTCAGTGCGATCTTTCCAATCCATAAAAAGGGGGACCTCATGGTCTGCGCCAATTACCGTGGGATTAGCCTCCCTAATCTCCCTCGGGCCTTATCGAGTATGTTGTGGAAATACTAAGAACCACCGTCAACAATCTAACTGCATCTTATCAGTGTGGTTTCTGTGTCGTACGTAGACATGCCCTCTTAAACTGACTCATCTAACCCCCCTCTCCCTATGGTCCAATCCCGTCGAAACAGCACGTTTCCTGGACCTCCCTTTAGATGACCTCGGCGACTTAGATTGACAAAGCCTGCCTGCCTGGAGTAGAACGATATTAGTCTTACCAAGTGGCGAAGAGAAGAAACGAATAACTCAGCCAATGAAGGAGAAGAAGAAGAATATATGTAAATATATAATTTTATATGGAATAAAAATGTTATTATGAAATTGTAAACAAAAATATCCATATTTGACATTAAAACAACAAGAAACCGGAAATTTCCACAGAAACTCAACTCAAAAAAGACAATAATGCTTGTGTCACGTCATTTTTATCATTATTAAATCAATTCGCAATATATTTATGTACTTTTAAACATATTTCTGTGTTCTCATATGCCAATAAAAATTAATCCTATATATAGTGTATATATATTTGTAAATAAATTTTTGTTTTTTTTTTTTAAATAAATTCCATAACTTGGTTGACTCGTGGCACTGGATTAATTGAGCAAACTTTTTCAGCACATTTTTTTTTTCTAACGAATCACTGATTTAAAAATATTTTTTTAATTTTATTTTTAATTTTTATACATATTTATGTACATTTATGTATGTAAGTGCACATTTGTTCTCTTAATCCATTAAACAATTATTTTATTTTTAGCCTTTTACCGATCATGCCGACATTTTTTCAGTTGTTTTTGTTGTTGTTGTTGGTTGAGAATAGTAAAGTTTGATTAAATAAAATTGTTGTTCATTTAATTGATTATGAGTGATTTTAGAATTGTAATGTATGTATGTATGTCTGTATGTATAACGTATGTCACGAACCCATTGAAATAATTGAATTTTTTTGTTAATGAATATTTATTAGTTTTCAATCATTTTTAATTATTGATTTTTTTTTCCATAGAAAAAAATTATTGATTTTTTTTCCATAGAAAAAAAGCTATTTTTAATTGTGTAGGCGTTTTTAAAGTTATGTTTTTAAATGAAAATATTTTATTTTAAGTCAAGTAAAAAGTCATCCATTATTTTTGCAATAGAAGTCTTTAGTGGTGATCTGTATCTCGCGTTCTATAAGTGCGATTGAATTACGTTATATGGCGTTAGAAAGATAAGATTTTGTACCAAAAAAGATGACGGGAGAATTGTTGATCACTTAACTCTGTAGAGTTTGATCGCATGTTAAAGATGGACCACAGCAAAGCAAAAATACTCCATACTTTACATTTTCTCTTCGATAAAGGTGAACACGCAAGTCAGGCAGCTGAAGATATGAATGATGTTTATGGTCCTAATATTGTAACAGCCAATCCTGCAATTTGGATCCATCGATTTCATTCCGGTTATTTTGCTGTAAAAGATGCTTCAAGGCGTGGAAGACAAGTTGTCGAAAATGTCGATAGAATAATGGAAATCGTCGAGTCGGACCATCATGCGAGCACTATTTCGATTACCCAAGAGCTAAATATTGCACAAAAAACCAGTTTGAAACCACTTGAAAAAAGCTGCATACACGAAGAAGCTTGATGTATTGGCTCCACATAAGTTAACGAGAGGAAACCTATTGGACCGAATTTCTATCTGAAGCAAACGCCCAGAAGCGTCCAGCTTTGGCCAGACCACACTCACCGATACTGACTCGCCAGAAGTTCCAAGAGCTTGGCTGGGAGGTTCTTATGCATCAATCATACGTTACGAGCCTCGCACCAAGTGATTACCAACTGTTCCTGTCGATGGCGAATGATTTGGCTGTTGAAGAATGGGCCTCAAGAGAAGCTTGTGGAAATGTCTCAATTTCTTACCAACAGGTGTTAAGGGTTTCTATGATAGAGACATGATGACATTATCTTCAAAATGCCAAAAAGTTATTAAGCAAAACGGGGAATATTTGATAATAATTGGCGCTTTGTAACCGCTCAAGTGATTTTCGACGGAGCTCTCTCTCCAATCCTTAATTTTTTTCCAAAAAAGTAAGGGACCTTTAGTTTATACTAAGCCGCCTACGAACGGCTGTTGGTTTTTTATGGAGAGCTTTTATCGTGTCAGAAATACACTCGGAGGGCTTGAAATTCCCTGCCGAGGAGCGATCACATTTTTTTTTTTGTTTAACGACGAACCCAGCATTACCCACCTCCCGCCCAACCGATCGAGCGGCGCGTCTGAAGGAAATCGAAAAATCGAACAGACCGGTGACTGAAAACCAGTAACAGTTCGGACTGCCCTGAACCCGAAACCGATCGCGGAAAGTCGCGGTTAAACTTGCCTCTTACACTAAACAGCTACAGATTTGTTCATTAGCTGCTATAAAATTGCATGGGGGAAAAGAAAAATTGATTTTCTATAATTTTGGATGTTGATTAAATCAGGACTCGATCTCTGGTCTTCAGAAAGACATGATACAATGCTAACTCGGCAATGGCGGCCGCATATATGACATAAATCAGTTATTTCTAACTATGATAAATAAAACCTTCAATTTAATACAAAAAATAATGGATTACTTTTTACTAGACTAAATTTGTTATTTCTTGGTTTTTTTTAAATTCCTGCTTCGAGTTCCTTAAATGCTTCATTAAGAGCAACACACTTTGCGACTTTATTAATATTTTTTTCTTTTTAATATTTTTTTATGTATTTCTTTTTATTATTTTTCATAATTTTTTTTTATAAATTTTTTTTTAAACTTTTTTATAAATTTTTTTTTTAATTTTTTTATAAATTTTTTTAAAGATTTTTTTATAAATTTTTATATACTATTTTTTTTTTAATTTTTTATAATTTTTTTTTTTATATAATTTTTTTATAAATTTTTGTTTATAAATTTGTTTATACATTTTTTTAAAGATTTTTTTATAAATTTTTATATACTATTTATTTACACGGTGTGTCCGAAATACACATTATATTATCTTTGAAAGTTATTATTTATTCAAAATAGGTTCCATTTGACTCAACACAACGTTTGGAACGATCAACCAGCGCATGCATAGATTTTTTATGTCATTTATAGAAATGTTCTTCAGTACCTCGGTTACGGCTGCTACATTTTTTTCAATTTTTTTTTAATATTTTAAACTTCAATTTCAATTTTTTTTTTCAAGTTTGACACAAAATTTTATATTTGCTCTTTGTTCCATTTTTTTTTTTTGGAACCATTAGCACACTTTTGGTTTTATTGAAATGGCTGTCACTTTTACATCTGTCATCCGACTTACATGAAGTTAGGTGCGTTTGAAAGAGGATGAATGTATCTTTTTAATGTTGCAAATTTTCAATAGATGGCGCTGTATGTTGTATGATTTAAATATAAAGTTCGGTTATTTTTGGGACACACCGTGTAATTTTTTATAACTTATATTTTTTTATATAATTTTTTTTATAATTTTATTTTTATAAATTTGTTTTATAAATTTTTTTTATAATTTTTTTTTATAATTTTTTCTATAATTTTACTTTTTAAAAATTGCTTATATATATTTTTTGTTTTTAATTCTTTTTTATAATTTTTTTAAATTTTTTTTATAATTTAGTTTTTTTTAATTTATTATTTATAATTTTTTTTATAAATTTTTTTTTTATAAATTTTTTTTTTATAATTTTATTTTTTAAAAATTCTTTGTATATATTTTTTTTTAAATTATCTGCCGATTTTTCACACACTCTTCAGGCATCGTTCACGATTTTGCAAGAACATCACTTTTTCAGAGCGAAATTAAATTGCCCTTAAAGCACTTTTTCTGCCCACTCCGTGCTGCAAAATATTCAGAATTATTTGTTTTGTTTTTGTTTGTTTTTTTTGCACTAGATTCTTCACAGTTTCCTCAATTACAATTAAAGTTAATTATTTCCGGTTTGCGAGCACACTTTTGCGATCATTTTACGAACACTTCATGATCATTTCGCGATCACTGCCTTCAATAAATTGCGGAAAATATAATACTTTATTGCACTGTTCTCATTGTTGTTGTTGTTACTAAATTCACTGCCAATTTTATGCAAAATTCAAGTAAACACTTTAACATGGAGTCCTTAACTGCTCCTCAACAGCTGGAGTTGGGCTGAAGTTGATCGGCACGAACATTATGAGAGTGTTAATTAAGCAACCGCGTGCTTTTGTGTTCGAGTGTAAACAAAACTGTCTTCAGCAGTGGCACATGCACAGCGCTTGTTTACAGCTACTGATTTGTTGCTACATTATTGTTGTTGCTATTTACTTTATATTTATTTTTTTTGTTCTCTTTTTTTTCTTTTTGTTTTTACGTTTTTATTGACTTGTTACTATTTTTGGCAACAGCCGCGTGCTCAACTTCCCACGCACACAACTTCCGAGTTTTTCAACCAATACATACGTACATACATATGGTATGTACATATTTAAGTATATGCAAATAAATAATTATATGTATATGTATGTATATGTGTTTGGTACGTGATCAACAAACACACAAAACACTTTGCCCAACAAAATTTGAAAGTCAAAAAAATAAAAAAAGAACTTCAAAATTAGTGCGAACAATATACTTTAAGAGGCCTCTTTTACCCAAAACCACACGACGGGTAGTGTAACCGCAATGGAAATAAGTAAGAAGAAGCAGCACAGCACCAACTTGGTAGTGCGTTCGAAGTAAAAGCCAAAGAAAGAAAAAAAAACAAATATCGAAACAGGCGAAAAAATCACTACAAGCCGCTGTAAACGAAACGTATAATACGGCAGGAACGGAGTTCTGTTACTCACTGACTCGCCGCTGACTACCAATAAGTACTATGCCTTGTCGACGTGTGCGTTCACAACACACACACACAGCCCATTGGTGGTGGCGTAGAGCCGACGATGCGCTGCCTACTTGCGGGCTGCTTGCCTGTCTGCCGCCTGCGGTTGGGAGCACCGACTTGAGTGATCAATTAACGAGCGGCCAAGCGTCGTATACAACAACCACTCAACACCAGAAGAAATATAAAATCAGAAAAATTAAAAAAAAATTAAAAAAAAATGTTTAAATAAAGCAAAAAAATAGCAATAAAACGGCACAGTAAGAACACAGTACAAACAATGTGTACATAAGCGCGGTATATCACCGCAATCAGACAATCGGTACGTCGGTGCGCTGGCTAAGGTAAGGCAAGCCATCAAGGTGTATATGTGGACGCGGCAAGTGGGTAGTGGGGTGTGGCGTACATTGTGGCCGATTTGCAATTGAAGTACTCAAAATAAGACATATTTATACGCACATACATACATACCTACATATGTATGTACACTCAGCTTCGATGTGATTGTTGTTGGCCTGTGCGCATTTACAAAATGTGCTATGTACATACACGTAAGTATCAAAGAGTAAATGACAAATAATCACACACAGCGGTACATATGTACGTATGTATGAGCAATGCGCAGGTGAGTCTTCAGCAAAACCATGACAACAATCAGCCGCTCCACAATGACAATAAAATTATTGTGGCGTCAACGGTGGTGGCATTGTGGTATTGTTGTGATTTTTTGATATGTCAAAAAAGTATACATATGTACCTGCGTACAAAAAGTCTGTCCCACGGAAAACGAGACTTAAAAAAATTTTTCCCTGCAGTAGTAAGCCGCTGTTGAAAGGCTTTACAAGCAGTCCCTCAAAATTTAATGAACCCAGGCAAACCATCTGTAGGCGATAAAAGTGTCTCCTTAGAGCATTGCAGAGTTAATGGCTTGCGAGCCAAGTTTGATAAAGTTCATATTTAAGCAATCATTTTGACGAAACAATTTTATTTTGTGCTTCACATAAAATGTGTGATTTAAGCAACTCCAGCAACTGCGTTTCGGCTAATGAAAACTGTCGTCATAGCATCTCAAGTGTAGGATCACAGCTAATTTCCAGCCAAAGGGGATTTTGCGGATCGGCCAAATTGTTCCCTTTCCGGGACCATAATACAGTGAGAATCGATGTTAGACACAGTTAAATAATGTACTGTTTCATAAAATTAAATTTATAAATTTCTAAAAATAATAATAATGACGATGTAGATGACTTAAAAAAATTTCATAAATAATTTTTTTTTTGTCAAACTGGAAGAAAACAATACGGCGTAAAACCCATGAAATTTGCCAAAGAAAAATAAATTGTTTGGAACAGTCTCGCTTTCCGTGGGACACTTCTTGTTAAATTTTTTTATTTTTTATTTTTTTTTTCAAACAAGAAGAATACAATTCGGCGAAAAACGTATGAAATTTGCAAAAAAAAAAAATATAAAATTTTAAGCAGTCTCGCTTTCCGTGGGACACCTCTTGTTTGCTTATTATTTTGTCAGTTCGTTGAAAGGCTGCTCGAAAGCGTAAATATTATAGCATACAAAAGGTAAATTGTTGACATGTTTCGCAGAAAATGTACAAAGCATACATTGAAACACATACATACACGTATATCAATATAGATGTACACATTCAACTAAATATTCAATACATATGTAATTATATGAAAAATTTCTTGGTATATGAACTTATTAGGCTGTATTCAATGCTTATCGATGTGATTATTTGTCGTTTACTTTTTGATAAGCGTAAAAAATTGCACTTGAATTTCAAACAAACAAACGTTAGAGTTATATACTCGTATGTATGTATGTATGTAACTACATAAATATCCATACATAACTACCCATAAAAAAATATAATTCATTGAGCGTTAAAATAACATTATCGACACTTAATTTATTAAATTCATTATATTTTAATTTATACCCACATGAATGACTGACGCATTGCGTCTATAAAAAAAGTGATAATTTCACTTGAATAAAAATATTACAATACAGTTTTCTGCAATTAATTGGGACTAAAAGTGTAAGGTCCCTCCCTATAATTTTTTTATTTTATAAGTCCGCAAAAAAAATTGAATTCTCACTCAAAAAACCAAATATTAAACCAATATTCGCATATTTTATTCCAGACAAAGTTGGCAACCCTGCACAAAAATCCATTTCAAGTTGGTGTAATTTTACTCCATTGCAAGCAACACCAAACATTTGGTTCTATAGATTTATATAAATTTTATTACTATTTTTTCTTGAAGCTCTTGGGGGGGTCTTTGGCATTAATTACTGTGGATACAGCAACGAAAGGGTGAGGCTCTGGAAAACACTCTCAAGTACCCCTCGCTCAGCGCCGGAATGCTTTAGCGCAAAGGTCCGACGGGATAAATTATTTTGCGGGGAGTTCTTCTTCATTACTTTAACATGAAGAAAAGTGCTACCGAAAGCCATCGTATTTTACTGGACGTTTATGGTAACCATGCGTTAGCGGAACGAACCTGCCAAAAGTGGTTTGCACGGTTTAAAAGTGGCAATTTCGACTTAGACGACGGAGAACGACCCGGACAACCAAAAAAATTACAAGACGAAGAATTGGAGACATTGCTTGATGCAGATGCATGCCAGACGCAAGAAGAACTTGCAAAAGTATTAGGAGTTGATCAAGTCACCGTTTCCAGACGATTAAAATCATTAAGATTCATCCAGAAGCTTGGAAATTGGGTGCCTTATGAATTAAAGTCAAGATATGTCGAACGTCGATTCTGCATGTCGGAAATTTTGCTTTAACGCCACCAGAAGAAGTCATTTTTGCATCGGATTGTCACTGGCGATAAAAAAAATGGATTCATTATGATAACCCAAAGCGCAAAAGATCGTATGTGAAGGCCGGCCAACCATCGACATCCACGGCAAAGCCGAATATCCATGATGCCATGGTTATGCTATGTATTTGGTGGGACCACAAGGGTGTGCTCTATTATGAGCTATTGAACGATCAATGGGGACCTCTACCGAAAACAATTGATTCGTTTGAAAAAGGCCATCGCCGAAAAACGACCAGAATATGCGACCAGGCACGAATCAATAATTTTTCATCATGACAACGCTCGGCCACATGTTGCAAGGTCAGTTAAAAACTATTTGGAAAACTGTGGGTGGGAAGTTCTGCATCACCCGCCTTATAGCCCATACATAGCACCTTCAAATTACCACTTGTTCAGACCAGAATGCAGAATGCCCTCAGCGGAGTACGCTTCACTTCAGAACAGGGTATCAGAAATTGGCTCGATTCTCTCTTGACCTCCAAGCCGGAGAAGTTCTTTTGGGATGGAATCCACAAATTGCCAGAAAGATGGGCAACCATCGTAATAGCTGCCGATGGGGAATACTCTGAATATTAAATGTATAACAATTTTTTTACAATAAAGTCTTAATTTTCGAAAAAAAAACCGCACGAATTAATGCATAAATGAGATTTTTCAAATCACTCCAGAAGAGGATAGTTAAAATTAAGATATATTTGCCGATTAGTTATAATTTTTACTTTTCGATTTTTTTTAGATTTTGAGCAGTTTTTGACCAGTTTTAAACAAAAACAAAGTCTGAAAATATATATGTATGCATAATTTTTGCTTAAATTTAAATTAAACTAACTTTAGAGCGCTGTTGATAAAAAAATTTATTAAATTATTCTGTTTTGTTTTTCTATTTTTATTTAAATTTTTTTTTAATTTTTTTTTTTTTGTTGAGAAATACCCCAAGGTATTTTACAATACTTTCAAGTAATGAATAAACACAGGCTGAGTTGAAAAGTGTAGAAGAGAAACTAATAACTTTTATTAAATGATTTATAATTGCTTTTACTAAATGAGGTTTTTTCTTAGTTAACGAATTGCAAAGGGTGTTTTTTTTTAGATGTTTGGTTTTCAATTAGGCTGTTACTTGATTTACACGCAGCTTGGCTTGCCATTTCATAATGAATAGACTTACTACAGATGCAAAGCGTCCAATATTCGTTCGATATAATCCCCCAGCAGAGTCGACAATTCGAGCTCATTAGTCCATATTTCTTCAAAAGTGAAGTCGGTCATGATGTTACAGTCAATGAAGAATGCTATAGAGCCATGATCGATGAATTTTTCATGCCTGAGTAGAATTATGTTGATGTGGACGACCTTTGGTTCCAACAAGACAGTACTACATACCATAAAGCTAAGGATACAATCAATTTATTAAAGGAAACTTTTAGGGAGTGCATTATCTCGCGTCGCGGGTCTGTGGCGTGACCTTCAAGATCGTGCGATTTATCACCGCTGGACTACTTTTAGTGATGTTATGCGAAGTCACCTGTCTATGAACATTAATCCGAGACGCTTAACGCCTAGGAAGGCTACTCGTCGGGTTACGGCTGATATACGAAGCTAATTGCTGCAAGAAGTGGTCAAAAATTAGGCCTCTCGGCTGGAACTCATTCAAACCAGCCGTCATTTGCCCAAAATAATTTTTAAAACCTAATGGCAAACCCTTATCTTTATAATAAAGCTAAATTTCTTGGTCATAACATTAAATTATATGCGTTTTATTTCTTCTCAAAACCACATGTCTAAAAAGACACCCTTTATATTTAAAGCGGAAAGAAGAACAACTGAAGTTTTCTACTTTACTGCTTCACCATGATTTCCCAGATGAAAGGAAGTTCAGTAAAGTGTTCAGATATAGAACATTTCTTGAAATGAGGTGAGTACTGGGGCGAACGCACGGGGGAGGGTTAAAACTATTTACGAAGAATTCAAAAAAAATATCTAATAATAATATAAAAAAAAATTAAAAATAAGAAATTTTTTCTATTGGTGGTCTCAATAATGGAGTGATTAGCATTACGTATGTATTAGTATTCCGAAAGCCAAGGTTCGAGTCCCGGTTCGAATAGCATTCAAAATTATAGAATATTATTATTTTTTTATTGTGGTCAAGCCCTTCGGGTGTATTTCGGCAAATTCATATTTATATATATTTTTTTTCATATATTGAAGCTAATAATGAGCTTCACAAAGTTTTATTTACATTGAAGTACTCACGTTTACCACAAGCATATCAATATATATGTACGAGTATGTATGTATATTCAAATACACCCACTCATATTTAAAAACAACAAAAACTAATATTGTATTTATGCTTTAAAATACCACTGAAATATTCATACATATGTATGTACATATGTTCCTATTTAACCTCTGAAGTACAGATAAGTAATTGTTATCTAAAAGCAACAACGTATACTATATTTATACAAGTATACATACATATGTGTGTGTATGTATGTACATAATTTATACGCCTAATTGATGGAAAACAGATGCAACCGTAAAGTCAATGTATCAACATGAAACTATATTTAATAATAAAAAAAGGCCCTGTAGGGAAAATAAAAGATAATCAAGATTCCAAAAATTAATAAAATCTTTTAATTTATCATACCTATATTAATTTAAATTTCCGAAAAAATAAAATATGACTCTAACATATTTGCATATTTTTTTGTTTTTTGATAGCAGCTTTTTTATTTTTTTTCTGTAAAAATTGTTAAATAAATAATATATTAAATTTTTTATTTAGTTTTTTTTTTAAGTAGTAATTTTTTTTTTTTTTTTTTTTTTTTTTTTTGTTACATTTACTTAAAAAAAATCTGGCTTAGGTAATTTTCAAATAATTTTAGAACATATTTTGTGTGGATTTCATTGTTTGTGAGAGAAAATTTAATTTTTGATTTTATTGGGAAAAAATTTTTTTTTTTTTTAAAAAATGTCGAAGCATCTATTTAAGCTTTTCCGGACCAAAATTATAAAAAAAAATCTGTCTAGACAAAAGAACTTGAATAATTTTAGAAAATATTTCCATTTCTTTCGCGAATAAATGTAATAATAAATGAAAAAAAAATCCGTCTAGACAAAAAAACTTGAATAATTTTAGAAAATATTTCCATTTTCTTCGTGAATAAATACAATAATTTTTTTTTTTTTTAATTTTTGGTGATTACTTTATAGAGATTCAATTTTGAAAATAATTTAGGAAAATACTTTATGTAGATGCAATATTTCATTTTTTTGTTTTATTTTATTGGCAAAAAACTTTCGATTCCAAATAAAAAAATTTGGTAAATATCTTCTAAAAGCTTTGCCGATAAAATACAAATAAATTTAAATCATTTTGGAAATCATTTCTACGTTTATGATAACAAAAAATTAAATTTAAAAAAAAAGTAAAAATTATTTTTTTGTAAAATTTTCGTGACTTTAGAAAACTATATTTCAGGCAGAGTAAAAAATGTGTCGCGTACTGGCCGCAACAAAAACTTCTTTTGTGTTTGTTTGTTCATTTCCGTTGATCTGCCTAATATTCCTTTCACTCCAAGCGTGGGCAGTGACATCTGTCGGAAAATAGTTGTGTAATTTAAACTTAATTTTTTTTTGAAAATTTTTGACAAATTTTTTACTAGAAAATGAATTAATTAAAAAAATTAATTTAAGTTAAAAAACGTAATAAATAATTTTGAAATTTTTTTTTAACAAAAATATATTAAATAAAGCACTAAATTATTTAAAAGAAATGTAAAACAATTTAATCTTACATAAAAATTCCCAATTTCTCAATTGCCTTTCACACTAAATATCCACTCAGCTAGGTAAACGAGACGCCCCATATTTTTTTTCCTTTTTTTTTTGTTTATTTTTAATTTTATTTTTATTTTTTTGTTTAAACGCCAAAAACAAAGAGTAATAAATATAGAACTAAAAAAAATGCATGCTCATAAAGTTTTTTATAGATGTATAATATAAGTACACGTATTTCCATGTATGTATGTATGTATATATGTTCTAGACATTGAAAAATATTATCATGCACCTAAATTTATATTTGCTCAATAACTTAATTGGGCTTCCTTTGCAGCAGAATGCACTATATACTTATACATAACTATAAACATATAAAATTATATGCATACACAAACCTATGTATGTACATATGCTTTGTAAGTGCAACCTTTATGGTCGTCTATGCACTAATGCATTCTAATATTTTATATCATTTTATTTTTAGATTAATAAAAAAAAAGCTCATTTGCATGCTTATATGGACTGTTGGACTTTTTGGTTCAATATTCAAATACATACGTTTAAATGCTTAAAGGGTTTTACATTTTGAAAAATGAAATTTTTATTAATATCTTTTATTAATTTTTTTTTATTTTTTTAAACTACAAATTTTAATTTTTAATAATTTTTTTTTAATAAAAAAATTTTTTTTCGTTTTTTAATATTTTTATAGAAATTAATGTTAATTATTTTTAATAAATTTTTTATTTTGAAAAATAAAAATTTTAATTTTTATAAATATTTTTTTTATTATTTTTTTTTAATTTATTTTTTAACTACAAATTTTAAATTTTAATATTTGATTTTAATAAGAAAAATATTTTTTCGTCTTTTAATATTTTTATGGAAATTAATGTTAATTGTTATTATTTTACTTTTTTATTTTGAAAAATGAAAATTTCAATTTTTGTAAATGTTTTTTTTATTATTTTTTTAATTTTTTTTTTATTTATTTTTTTAACTACAAATTTTAAATTATAATATTTTTTTTATAAAAAAATATTTTTTCGTCTTTTGATATTTTTATGGAAATTAATGTTAATTATTATTATTTTATTTTTTTTATTAAAACTTAATTAACCTCTAATTGAACTAGCCAATGCTTTGGCAAGCATTTTATATAATTTTTAACCTACAACTGAATTGGTCATAAAATATAATTATTTCGTTTTTGCTTGAAATATTTTCATTTTGCAATGATTTTTCATAGCAAAAAAAATTAATAAAATATAAAAATAAAAAAGTTAAAAAAATTTAAAATTTAAAAATATAAAAGACTAAAAAAAAAGTTTATTAAAAAATAAAAATAAATAAAAAACAATAAAAAGAATATTGTTTTAACCTCACCACTATTTCCGTTGACATGCTCTCCAGCATATTTGTTTTTATGCTATGTACTCTTCATGTTTTTTGTCTTTAAATTAAAATAGAGCAAGACCGTTGTCACTCCTCGGCTGATTTTCGATTTTTCATAAATTTGCGTGAAAATACGCGTAAATTTTCATAAAAATATCCCATAAAAACGCCGGCACATAAACTTTAAGCGCCACAAAACAACAAACATTTTGGGTGTTTACTAAATTTTGAAAATATTATTTGCTTATTTATATGTTGTTTGTGTTACCGGTAGGCGGATTAAATTTTATAATTTTATTTTATTTATTTATTTTACTGATCTATTTCATTTATTGGGTCTAGTAAAAAGTAATACATTATTTTATCAACAGATAACTTTAGCGGTGATCTATATCCCGCGTCTTGGTTGGAAGGTGGTTCTCGCTACAAGGGATTACCATTTATTCCTGTCTATGGCGAATGATTGGGTTAGTGAAGAATTGACTTCAGAGAAGTCTGTATAAATCGATTGTACCAATGGCGACAAGGATTTCTCTGAGAGAGGCATAGTGATATTTTTATGGTTATTGAGCAAAATGATGCATATTTAGCCCTCAATTAAATGCAAAAATACTGGTTTACTTTTTACTTGAATATTTAACAATTTTATTTATTATTATTTTTTGTTTATTTTTTTTATTATTTTCTATTTTACTACACCGAATCGTGTTGACGTGCTCGTAAAATTTCGTTATTTCAATTTTCAACACATTTCTCTTATCAGTCAGCTGTGTTCATTGCATGTTTATAGCTGGCAATAGGCCAAATTGGAAAAAAATTGTGTGGGTGTATTTTGCAAATATTCTTTATACAATATTTAATAAAATGCAATAATTAAAAGCAGAAAAAATCGGCAAAAATAACAAATTATTTTAGTACATATGTATACGTGTATATAATAAATGTTTGTTAGCTAAAGATTGTGTTTAGTTTGAAATGGATTTCCGTGGCAGGAAATTCTATTTTCAAGAATTTCGATATCAGTCTGTTCGTAAAAATTTTATAAAATGACATGAATATTAGGTAAAGTAAAAAGTTGGTAGGGTTTTTATCTAAGAGATGGCGTTATTGTCCATAGTACTAGTGTTACGTGTCACATCATGTCATACTATACGGCGCTGAAAACGTGTTTATTCGCGCTAAAAGTTTGTCTTTTTGACAGTTTTTCGATTAATTGACTTAGTAGGTTGTGAGCGCTCGTTCAAGATGGACACCAGGAAAGAGAAAATTCACTATATTTTACAATTTTTCTTCGATCAAGGCGAAAAAGCAGCCAAAGCGGCTGAAAAATTAATTTAGTTTATGAGCCCCATACTGTAAACGAACGTGTAGCACAAAAGTGGTTTGCTGGGGTCCGTTCCGGTAATTTCGATGTCAAAGATGCACCACGCGTCGGGAGGCCTGTCGTCTGTTTCATGGAAATAGTGGAAACAGACCGTCACCTGAGCACTTATTTAATGGCGGAGGAACTAAAGATTAGCCGAAAAACCGTTTGGAACCATTTACATAATCTTGGATTCAAAAAGAAGCTCGATGTTCGGGTGCCACATGAACTAACGCAAAAAAACATGATGGACCGAATTTCCATCTGCTAATCTTTGCTGAATCGCGTTTGGTGACTGGCGATGAAGAGTGGATCACTTACGACAACGTCAAGCGAAATCGGTCGTGGTCGAAAAGCGTTGAGCCGGCGGAAACGGTGGCCAACCCAGGATTGACGGCCAGGACGGTTTTGCTGTGTGTTTGGTGGGATTGGCAAGGAATCATCTACTACGAGCTGCTCCCCTATGGCCAAACGCTCAACTTGGCCCTCTACTGCCAACAACTGGACCGCTTGAAGGCAGCACACATCCAGAAGAGGTCATCTTTGATCAACAGAGGCCGAATTGTGTTCCATCAGGACAACGCCAGGCCACACACGTCTTTGGTGACGCGCCAGAAGCTCCAGGAGATCGGATGGGAGGTCCTAATGCACTCACTTTATAGTCCGGACCTAGCACCAAGTGATTACCATCTTTTCCTGTCCATGTCGAACGCGCTTAATGGTGAGAAGTTGGCCTCAAGAGAGGCCTGTGAAAATTGGCTCTCCGAGTTTTTTGCCAATAGGGACGCAGCCTTCTACGAGAGGGGTATAATGAAGTTGCCAACAAGTTTACGAACAAAATGGCACATATTTGACTTAAATCGGACAAATGTACACAAAGTTATCATATTTTGAAAAAATCAATAAAAACCCGAACGAAGCTTTTACTTGACCCAATATTATAGTTGTCTGATCTCTTAGAATATCTGATCATAACGGTATTGATTTTCTCACGTCTATTTCTTCTCCTTCTACTTCTACTGATACTTACGTGTATGTAGTATGTATGTATGTACTTCTGGATCAAATTAATTTTGAATTTCATATTTTCGAGAGATTCAAAAATATCCGATTTGAAATGAACTATGAAAAATATGTCCGAAATAATTTGACATCAAAATTGTAAAATTTTCATTTGCGCCCAACTGAGCATCGGCGGTACATCCATATATATATATATGTGTGTGTATGTACATATTGTACATATGTATAAGTGCAAAATTTGAATGCCAAATCAAGGTGTTCCATTTGATACTCAAATGTTTCAATTTGGAAATGGAAAATAGAAAAAATTACGCATTTAAAACAATGTACATACTTACATACATACATATGTATGTACATAGATACATATAGTAAACGCTGTTGTCCCACATTTGCGCAGCAACAAATTGAAATTTCGCAAAATTGCACGGTATTTTTTCTTTTGTTTTTTTTTTTGTTTTGCTGCCATCGACAATGATTTACATACCCATGTGCATATGTTAATGTGTATGTATGTATGTATATATTTGCCACAAATTTGTTTTTAAGTGAAAAATTAGCATACATTTGAAAATGAAAATCAGACGAAAGCTCATTTGAATGCCTCCAAGAAGACGGTGAGTCGTTGCTTGGCGTAAGAAATACCATATATAATTTACATATTTATGTGCATATTATAACATATGTACACACATGTGTATGTATTCAAGAAATTGTTGATAATTCCGTAGAAAATTCTTTGCGCGACTGGCCGGCAAGTCACTCACTAATCATAAACAAAGGATGCTCCAAAATCCAATGTAAATGCTCTTTCACATACATACACGTACATATGTACATATGTATATGTTTGTATGTATACATACATATGCAAGGAAGCAACTATTTTATTAGCGCATCTCAACTATTATCTCATTAATGTATTTAAATTTTCATTTAATACCAGCAGACCCGGACGCATATTTTTATGGTTTTCTATCTGTATGGCGTCCAATTCTTATTCTAATTGTTATTGCAAAGAATGATAAAAATACCTAATTAAGCATTATTTAATTTAAAACATTAATTTATTTCATATTAGGTCTAGTAACACAGGTAATGTCATAATAAGAAGGTAATGCCATTACGCCTCTCTCATAAGAACCCTTGTCCTCGTTGACAAAAACTCGGAAGAATCGATTTTCACAGGCTTCTTTTAAAGACAATTCCTCGCCATAGACAGAAACAGTTGGTAATAACTTGGTGCGAGGTCCGTACCATAAGGTAGATACATAAAAACCTCCCCAACAAGTTCCATGAGCTTCTGACGAACCATTATCGATGTGTGTGATCTGACATTGTCTTGATGAAACTCAATTCCTCCGTCCTTTTGCCAAAATCTGAGCGCTTCTAGGCGATTGCTACCTTCAGACGGTCCAATTGCTGACAAGACAGGTCTTGGTTAGGAGTTTGACCGTAGGGGAGCAGTTCATGGGGAATGATTCCTTGTCAATCCCATAATCCCAATCTAAAAACACAACAAAACCTTCCTGGCAGTCAATCCTGGCTTGGAGATCCTTTGTGGCGGCTCGCTGCTCTTCGACCACGACCGTTTTTGTTTGACGTTGCTGTAAATTATCCACTTTTCATCACCAGTCACCATCCGCTTCACCTAATCTAAGCAAAACTCCACCTGTTTACCGAATTTCAAGTGAATGGAACCATAAATATGATTTTTTCGGAGGTTAGCCCCTGGTCCACTTCTCAACTTCCCGAAGAGAAGAGTAGTCTTCCTGTTAATCTAAGTAAAAATTCACCTATGTACCGAATTTCAAGAAAATCGAACCATAAATATGATTTTTTCGGAGGTTAGCCTCTGGTCCACTTCTCGACTTCCCGAAGAGAAGACTAATCTTCCGCCTAATCTAAGCAAAAATCCACCTATCTATGGAATTTCAAGTGAATCGAACCATAAATACGATCTTCCCAAATGGTCGAGAATCCCTGGTCCAGATCCCGGAGCGAAGAGTAGTCTTCCTGTTAATCTAAGTAAAAATTCACCTGTGTACCGAATTTCAAGTGAATTGAACCATAAATATGATTTTTTCGGTCCCCTGGTTCTCGACTTCCCGAAGAGAAGAGTAGTCTTCCTGTTAATCTAAGTAAAAATTCACCTATGTACCGAATTTCAAGAAAATCGAAGCATAAATATGATTTTTTCGGAGGTTAGCCCCTGGTCCACTTCTCGACTTCCCGAAGAGAAGAGTAATCTTCGGATTATTCTAAGCAAAACTCCACCTATGTACGGAATTTGAAGTGAATCGAAGCATAAATACGATCGTCCCGAATGATCGAGAACCCCTGGTTCAGATCCCGGTGAGAAGAGTCCTCTTCCTGTTAATCACTTGCCGACAAAATTTTTTTGGTACAAACCTTTCAAGCAACCATAGACACAAACTAGCAAATTTTCAATATAATCTGCCGGGTAGTTTCGGTGATCACCGAAGACAAATATACATACAAACAAACATTTATATATACATACTTATATATATATATATGTGTGTATTTAGATTGGAAATTAAAATTCATTTTGGGCATTTTATAGAATGGAATTCGCATACAAATACAAAAATAAAAAAAAAATAAAAATATATAATTTTTGAATTGAATGAAATTTCAAAACTAGTTTATACTACATACATACATACATACATACATACATAGATTTAAATAAGGAAATTCATTTATTATGTATTTATTATTGATTTTATATTTATTTGTTTTCGTAATTTCGTTAATTTTATTTTCAGCTACCGTTTCTTGGCTTATGACATACACACAAGCAAATATGTACATACAAACATACATTCATACATACATGTGTGCATATTAACATATAAAATTACAAAACTATTTATTATTAAAAAATTTTTTGGTCACTATTTATTACATTATTATTCTATATATGTATATAAGTGTTTGTTGTTATTGTCGCTTACGCTCCAATATTCTCAAACACGCTCGCACAATCACTTTGGTATGCATATTAAGTGCTTGGTAAAGCGATCGAGCGGACAGAGATCGCATGCGAGTGGACCGGACTAATGACAATTGTTCAGTTATAGTTAGTTGCATACATATATATTGTACTTATGTATGTACGAGTATGTACTTAAATGTATATTTACATATGTGAATTTGAACATTTTTATGTGTTGTCCGTACAGCGCCAAGGTAATCACCATTAAAATTAGCTCAAACACACTTACACATACATACATACATACATATGTATGTATGTATGTACCACTGTCAGTCACCCAATCACATTCTTGTGTCATATGCAGATTATTTGTTATTATCATTGTTGTTGTTGATGTTGTTAATTTTTTATTACATTTGTTGCTGTCGTTGTTACGGTTTTTTTGTTTAGTTTTTTAATTCAATTTTTTTTCTTTTAATATTATTTTCAATGAAAATTTGACATAATTGCAATCAGTCAAGCGCGTCAAACTATTTCCAGTGCGCTGTCAAGCAACCCGGCTGATGTACGCACATATACTCGTACATATGTACATATGTGCTTGCATTTAAATAACTGCATATTCGGTTGGACGCATGATGGTCAGAGCACCTGGGCGCGGTAAAATTAAACAAAAAAATAAATCACTAAAAAAAAGTAATAACATTTTTGAAGGTGTGCCAAAGTTTGTTTTTATTGTAACTTGTGGAAAAAGTTAAATGTTTAAAATAATTGCAAACAACAGTATGCGTGCCAATTATTAGGGATGAAAGTTAAGGAATGTTGTTTTGATTATGAGACCAAAACAAATGTTTTTCTTCAAAAATCGCATCACTTAAATCAAACCAAAAATCGTAGAGAAAAGCTTTAGAATCAATGGGAACTATCAACCCGATTAGACTGCTGGGGGAAATGAAATATTCACAATAATTTTATCTTCTTGCTGGACGTAATATATATATACTTATATAAAATAAAATAAAATAAAATAAAATAAAATAAAATAAATTAAAATAAAATAAAATAAAATAAAATAAAATAAAATAAAATAAAATAAAATAAAATAAATTAAAATAAAATTAAATAAAAGAAATAAAATAACTTAAAATAACCCATATAAAATAATATAAAATAAGATAAAATAAAATAAAATAAAATAAACTAAAATTAAATAAAATAAAATAAAATAAAATAAAATAAATAAAATAAAATAAAATAAAATAAAATAACCGATATAAAATAATATAAAATAAGATAAAATAAAATAAACTAAAATTAAATAAAATAAAATAAAATAAAATAAAATAAATAAAATAAAAAAATATAAAATAAAGTAAATTCAAGTGAAATTAAATCAAATAAATTATCAATTTAAATTAAATTAAAATAAATTAAAAGAAAAATAAAATAAAACAAAGCAACATGTTATAAAATAAATTTAAGAATCTAACATAATTGAAGTAAAAATAAAGTAAAGTGAAATGAATTTAAATGAATTAAAAAATTTTAAATAACCTCATTTAAAATAAAACAAAATTCTATTAAATAAATTAAAATAAAAGGAAATAAATTTAATTAATTAATTAAATAATATAAATAATAAAATGGAGTAAAACAAAATAAAATTAAGCAAATCTGAATGAAATAATAGGAAATTAAATTAATTTGATATAAAATTCCAGCGCAGTTAAATTACAACTATTGTTGTTGCTACAGAAAGGCCTCAAATTGTATTGTAAATTTTTAGAAAATTCAATAGAGCATAGCACGCGCCAAATTCAGATTTAATTGTTTTTTTTTATTGAATTACTTACTCTCTCAAATTAAATTTTTTTCCGATAAGTTGTAACTGTTATTTTTTAATTTTTTTATTGAAAAGTAAATAAAACAAACGCTATTTTTACTTATATAATTTTAATTTAAATTTTCTTTTGTTATGTTTTTTGTTAAAAAATAAAGAATTTTTTCTGGTTTCAAAAACATTTTTTAGCTATAGAAATAAATTACTTTTGTTATAAGTTTCTTAGTGAGCTGAAAAGGCCTATTTGTTTGTAGGACTATACAATTAATTTTTGTTTATATTTTTATTCGAAAAATTACGCTTTGAAAATATTGGTTAAAAAATTATAATTAACAATTTTTCATTACAAAAATGCAATAACAATACAAATATAGAGATTATTTTGAATTAAAAGAATAAATTAAATAAATTACAAAAGTGATAAGATAAATCATTAAATAACGGTGGCAAAATAATCACAAGAGCCGTCATTGGAAATAAAATTAAAGTAAAATTTGCGCTTTAAGCCATAACTAACCCATCAGTATAACTGAGACGGGTTTTGAACGAAATCTTCAACGTCAAGCTGCTTAATATCTTTGGCTTCTGAATGTGGAAAACCCACACATATTGCAATGCCTGTATACTGTACCAAAAATAATAATAATAATAATAAACATAAATGTGTAAATATGTGTGTTGTTTTATTAATATTTCCTCAACGCTTTGGCTTTGCCTCTCAACATACGTACATATGTATATACACGTATGTATGCAAGTAGCGCTTGTTATAGGCGATAATCCATTTGATTAGCGTTTAGTACTTACTATATGTAGTATCTATTTGTTGTTGCTGTTGTAATTACAATCATCATTGTTACTACTGTAGCTAGTTGTGCCTATATTTTGTATTTAAACTTTTGTTGTCATTGTTGTTGTTCTGTTTTTACAATCTCTACTTTTGTTGTTGTTGTTGTTGTTGTTAAAAAGCTTTCTTATTGTTGTTGTTGTCGTAAATTACAAAATAGCTTGGCATTTTACATCAACTGCGTGAACTTACACACGTACATATGTTTGTATGCATATATGTACATATGTATGTATGTAAATGAGGAAAGTTATATTCAAATACCAATACGTGTAGGGTGGCGCTGTTGGGCGGTGTAGATTTCACTTTTTTTCTTATTTCTATTTTACTTTTCCTTTTCTTCCATCGCTGTCAATGCAAGTAGGCAAGTAAATACACAAGTAGATATGTATGTAAACACCTGTTGCCATCGCTTATCGCTGCTGTTGATACTTTGTTGTTGATTGAACAAACCGGGGGGAAAAAAAATCACAAAATAATAACAACAACACAACTTCATTTGTGCGCTCAAATAGAAATGCTAATCAATTTGCAGAGAGATAGAAAGAAGTACATACATATGTACATACATACATACGCACTTAAACACTCGCTCACTCGCTTGCTCATTCACAAACAAAAGTAATAATATTTACACTTACGCACACACACACACACACACACACACATATTTTCATTTATTTTCTCATTTATCTTCCTAATTAATTTCATTTCTTTTTTTATTTTGAAATTTTTTTGCAAAAATTCTAATCATAATTAATAACAGAGACAAAATGTGTCGGTTAGGTAACAAAAGAATGAAGACATGAAGGAAAAGATAGAGAGGAAATAAATATAATAATAATAATAATAATTAAATATGTAATTAACTTACGACTAGAACTTTTAACTCGCTACTTTTCACTAGTATTTAGTAGTAGTATTCGCTCACAATTATTGTTATTGTTGTTGCTCTGGTCGCTGATAACTGATTTTTTACTACAATTTTTTTTTTTATTATTTTAAATTTTTTTTGTTGATTTTTTAATTTAACTTTTGCAAATTTTCACATTATAACACTCACACATACATATGCACCTATGTATGTATGTACATTTGTACATAGAAACGTCGTTTATTTGCTTGTATAGATTCTCTACGTGTTTAACAACAAAGCGGCAGAGCGACAGCGACGGCGACGCATTAGCAGAACAGTTGAGCCCTCTCGTAATCAACGCGACTTGACTTGACGAAACTTTTAATATAACTGAAAAACCATTCGCTGCGGTCGCTGAAGTTCAGAGGGGCTCCACAACAACATCCAAACAGTCAACCAGCAAAAAAAAAAAAGCAAAACATACAATCAACCAAACCACCAACCAACCAGAAAACCAATCAGCCGACCAACGAGCCAACGAGCCAACCATACAGCCAGTCAGGCAGTCAGTCAGTGACGCTCGCTTAGTCACAAATAACGCGCAAACCCTCGCAGCTAAAAGCTAAAATATAATATGCCAGCCAGTGTTATAGTCACCGTTGTCTGTTTGAATGTAAGCGTATGAGATGAAGTGCTGGATCGGTATCAAATAGCTAAACAGATGTACGTACATCTGAGTTTCAACAAGCCGCTGTGCTAAAGCGTGTCTCTAAAACTACCACCATCACTGGCATCGAGCTGTGCCATACTTACATTTAGCTCATTCAGTATTGTACTATATAGTTCGAAGTATGGATTTGAACTTAGAACAAGTAAGCTGGCTGCACAAGTACAGTGTGTAAAACTGAGTAAACTTGTATGTATATACAGAAGCGATTTTCGGTCGACGTCCTCTGTGTTAGATCATCCAATTTAAAATCCAAGTTAAAATCTAAATCTAAGTTTTTCTAGTTTGCCAGGGTATTTGATATCGTGTTAATAATCCTGTACTTCTTTATTTTTCTTTCAAAATTTTATTTTTTATTTTTTTATAGTAAATAATTAATTAACTGATTTTATTTTATTTGATTGTGTTTTTGTATATTATTATTTTTGTTTATTTCATTTGATTTAATGTTGAATTTTTAACTAATTTTGTTATATTTTTATTTATATTATTATTAATTTTTTTTTTCAATTTTATTTTATTATATTGTATATGGTATAATTTAATTAAATAAATTTTTTTTTATTTAATTTCACTTTATTTATTTTTATTTTATCATTTTTATTTTAATATAATTATTATTATTTACTTTTTATTCCATTCTGTTGTACCCTATTTTATTTAATTTTATATATTATATTTTACTTTAATTTTTCTTTTCTTTATTTTAATTTATTTAATATTTATAAAATTTTAAATGAATTTTTTCTATTTAATATAATTTGCTTTAATTTAGTTTAATTTTGTTTTTTTCATTTCACTTTTTTTATTTTATTATATTCAATTTTCTATAATTCATTTATTTTATTTGTTTCCTTATAATTTTAATTATTATTTTATTTATTTCATTATATTTTTATTTGATATTCTTTATTTTATTTTATTATAATTTATTTTATTTAATATTAATAAGTTTTTTTTACTTAATTCCTTTTATTTTATTTTATTTAATATTTATTTAATATTTTTTTATTATTATATTTTACTTGATTTGATTTTACTTCATGTTATTACATTTTATTTTTTCTTTTGGTTTGGTTTATATTTTATCTTATTATCTTTAATTAACTTATTTTATTTTATTTTAATTTTTTTTTTTTTTTGTTTTATTTTATTTTATTTTATTTTATTTTTTTTTTTTGTTTTATTTTATTTTATTTTTTATTTTTTTTTTATTTTTTTTTATTTTAACACAATTTATTTTTTTTATTTTTTTTTATTTTATATTTCTTCAGTTTTATTTATTTTTTTTATTTTATATTATTCTAACTTATTTTTTTTTATTTTTTCCTTTTATTTTATTTTGCTTTATTTTAGTTTTATCTTATGTTATTTTGTTTTATTTTATTTTATTTTATTTTACTATTTTTATTTTATTTTTTTTTTTCATTTTTTTTTATTTTAGTTAGTTTATTTTATTTTATTTATTTTATTTTATTTTATATTATTTTATTTTATTGTATTTTATTTTATTCTTTTTATTTTGTTTTATTTTTTTATTTTAGTTTATATTTTTTAGTTTTATTTATTTTTTTTTATTTTTTTATTTTATATTATTTTAAGTTATTTTATTTTATTTTTTTCCTTTTATTTTATTTTGCTTTATTTTAATTTTATTTTATGTTATTTTGTTTTATTTTCTTTAATTTATTTTATTTTATTTTGTTTATTATATTTTTATTTATGTATTATTTTTTCCTTATAATTTATTTTTTATTTTATTTCAATGTTATAAATATATTTTATTTTGTAATAATTTATTTTACTCTTTTATAATTTTCGGTCATTTTAATTTATTTTATTTTCTTTAATTTAATTTAATTTTTATTTTTCATTTATTTTTTTTTTTTATTATGTTTACCTATTTTATTTTATTTTATGGTCTATTATTTTGT
The DNA here is from genome assembly GCA_037013455.1 of Ceratitis rosa. Classification (NCBI taxonomy): domain Eukaryota; kingdom Metazoa; phylum Arthropoda; class Insecta; order Diptera; family Tephritidae; genus Ceratitis; species Ceratitis rosa. The sequence continues at coordinate 8,337,677 of JAWMAG010000001.1, read as the reverse complement.
TTTTTTTTTCTTATTGTTTTCTTATTTTTTCAAATTTTTTTGTTGATATATATTTAATTATATTTAAATTTATTTTATTTTAATAAGAATGTCAAGATTAAAAGCTATCTATATATTGAAATTCAGCAAATAACAAACACCACTGTACGCACTGCACCGCTCTAAATGGTATTTCATATAGTGCTTCCAAAAAAAAAACATTAAAATAAAACGCACATCTGATCGTAGCCAGTGTTTGTTGTACACATGGTCGCATGTCTGTCTGGTTGTCCGTCTCTCTCTCTTGGATGAATGGTTTGACTTGTTGACTGGGAAGCTGGCGAATTTAGGGTTTCAACGCTGAAGTTGGATTGATTCCGAGGCACAAGTGAATGAATGCGATCATACATACATATACCTATGCCCATATTTATGTATGTATAAAGTTTTATTTTCAATGTTTTACTCTTTGAGGGGGTGTATCGCATGTATTACTGCAAAATATAGGGAACAAAACAATAGTATTGTAGTAGTATTGTAATTTTTAGTATATACTTTACTACCTTCGTGTATATATGCTTATATATATATATACATGTTTTATAAAATTTCTCTATGTACGGCGCCTCTATCTTTTGATATTAAATCAATTTGACAGAAAAAATTAGAATAAATAAAACTCAAAACCCATATTTATTATTTAATTTAACAAAACAGATAAATTTAAGGAAAAATAAAAGCAAAGAATATTAAGTAAATTAAATAATAAAACAAAACCAAAAATAAAAACATACCAAAAAATAAATAAGAAAATAAATACAAAGTCAAAAAAAATATATAAAAAAAGTAAAATAAAATCAACCAATATAAAATGAAATAAATTAAAATAAAATAAAATAAAATAATATAAAATAAAATAAAATGAAATGAAATGAAATAAGATAAAATAAATTAAAATAAACCAGAAGAAAATGAAACAAAATAATATAAAATAAAATAAAATGAGGTAAATTAAAATAAAATAAAATAAAATAAAATAAAATAAAATAAAATAAAATAAAATAAAATAAAATAAAATAAAATAAAATAAAATAAAATAAAATAAAATAAAATAAAATAAAATAAAATAAAATAAAATAAAATAAAATAAAATAAAATAAAATAAAATAAAATAAAATAAAACAAAATAAAATAAAATAAAATAAAATAAAATAAAATGAAATTAAAGTAAATTAAATTAAATTAAATTGAATAAAATAAAATATATTAAAAGAAAATGACATAAATTAAAGAAAATTGAATAAATTAAATTAAATTAAAATGAAATAAAATAAAATAATATAAAAAATAAACAAAATTAAATTAAATTCAATTGCAAAATTAGATGTGGAAAAACATAAAAAATAATAAATTAATAAAATTAAAAAAAGCATATAAATAAAACCAATTCAACGAAAGAAAAAAATAAGCAAAGAAACTTAAATCAAATAAAATGAAAATATAAATTTAAGATAAAATAAATTAAAATAAAAAATTGTATAAAAAAATAGAATAAATATAAAAAATAGCACGAAAAATAAAATAAAAGAAAATATGACGAAAAATAACTTTCAATTAAGAATAATAATAATAATTTAATAAAATTAAAAAAAAATGTAAGTAATATTAATACAACAAAAAAAAGCAAGGAAACTAAAATAAAGCAGAAAAAATAATGATGTATAAAATTACCAAAATAAATTATAAAAACACAAAAAAAAATATTAAATGAAAATAGCAAAATATAAGTAATAAAAAATAATGAATTGAAATTATATTAATTTAATTAAGAAAAAAATTATATCTAAATAAATTATATTAAAATAAATTAAAAAGAAAATAACACAAAAAGCAAAAAAAATAAAATAAATCTAGAGAATATAGATTGTAATAAAATCAAAATTAAATGAATCATAATAACATTAAATAAAATTAAGGGTAAAGAAAATAAAATAAAGTGCAAGCAAAAATAAAGTAAAATAAAAATTAAACAAAATAAAAATAATAAATAATTAAAAAAAAAATTAAAAAAAATGATGAATTATTGCTTTAAGTAAATTAATTCGAAATAAATAAAATTTTTCATTTAGTGTTTATTGTGACTACGAGATTCGCTTCTCGCGTTTCTCTTTGTATATTTACTCAACTGTATATATAACACTACTTTTATTTTTCATTTATTTTTTGCAACAAAACATTCTTGAACAAGAAAAGATTTTGTGTTACTTTCGATATTTAAGTTCTTTTCATAGAATAAATAATTTGATTTTGCGTTCATTAGAACTTTTTATATATTTTTATTTAAAAAAATTATAAGTTTCCCTGAAAATATTTGAAAATATTTACGTACTCGTATAGAAGTAAAGCAAGTTAAATCGTGAAAAATGATATGTTATAAAGTTTTGAAATGCTTAAAACCAGATCAAGTCAAGGAATCACCGAAATTTGTAGAAGTAGAGCTCAAAAGCTCAAAAGCGGAAAAAGTCAAGGAATCACCAAGCCGTTCAAAATCAGAGCAAGTCAAGGAATTACCAAAATTTGTAGAAGTAGAGCTCAAAAGCTCAAAAGCGGAAAAAGTCAAGGAATCCACGAATTGTTCAAAAGCAGATCAGTCGCCACCAAAAGTAGCTTATCAGTTGAGTAAGTAGATGAAACATTGTTGTCTTTATCCACACTTGTGTTTAAAATCAAGCTTACGTTGTTCTGCATACTTATTTCTCACATGAACTTTAGCAACATCGGATTTAAAAGAAGAATACCAGAGAGCTTTCTATAAAGATAATGAGTTGATAACACCGACTATAAAATACTTTTATATTAAGCAAAAGCTGAGAAAGTTCTCCAACATAAGTGACGAAGATAAGAAGCAAAATGATTGTATAGACACCTACCTACAACTGGTGGATCGTTCTATAGAAATTTTCGAAGAGGAGAAAATGGTAAATCAGAGTGTCATCGATCGAATGAGGTACATATGTACATGTATATAACACTGGTGGTTTTTATTAATTCTATGCTCTTCTCTTTACTCGTCAATAGTACATGCTAAATTGAAAAGAGAAATGAACATAGATACAGCCTGCCTGACCATCTAAATATAGAGAAGAATATGGATGTAGATAAACCTCATTTACTAATAGATTTAAATGGTGAAATAATATGTCATTCCATTTCTCCTGGCACCGCTTCAGATTAACTTTAAATGATATATGAAAATAATTTAAAAAAAATTTTAATAATAATTTAATTAATACATGCTACATAAATAATTATTTTACAATTTTATTTATTTAAAAATTATATATACAAACATTATTCACAAATAAAGAATCACTTACTAATAATATAATATGCTGGCGCGGTTTAATGAATAAAATAATAATTAAAATAATATTTTCTGATCCTTATGGCATTTCTTTTTAATTTATTTTATTTTTTTTAATATTTTTTTTTCATTTTAATTTTATTTTTTAATTTTCCTATGTAAAAGAAACATAATAATATCAATTATAAATATTTATATATTTTTTGGAATTAATTTTCTTAATTTATTTTTGGTATTTGTTTTGTTTAAACAAAATGCTCGTCCTTATATACAAAATTTTCGATAAAATGATATGAAATTCACTTAAGGGAAGCTCCAACGTATTTTTTTACCCAAAAAGCGCCTAATTGTATGCATCAACCTTTGAATTATGCACGAGTGATTCCACAATACTCTGTTCAGTTTCAGTTAAAGAGAAAGTAACTCCCTTCTCTCTGTCAATTTTTTTCTTTTGGTACTGTCCATCGTTTCCTAATCAAAACGCGTGTCACTGACTACTACTACAACAACAAAAATACGTGATATCGCTAATTTGCAGATTTTGAATAATTTTGATAGATTTTTGACACTTGTGAAAGTATAATTTATTTATTTTTTTTTATTATTATCAAATAAATGAATACCAGAACAGCAGGGGTTTATACTCAAATTTATTTGTATGTATGTAATTATGCACTTAAGTTTGCTTAGAAATGAAACGAATGCAAGACAACAGTGGCAATCAAGATAATCCACATTTATTTAGCATAACAATATACTCATTATTCGACATTTCAGTTCTGTTAATAATTACAAAGCGTTTTTCTTTAAATTTGTTATACATTCAATTGTACATACGAATATATATATGAAGCGCTTAATGAAATAATAGTCATTCATATATTTTGCATGCCAGTATTTCTAGAGAATTTTATAAAAGCATTTAATGAAGATTGACTGCATGAAAGATATGAAGGAAACTAAGACAAAGTCGCTATAGAAATATGCGTATGGAAAAGTAGGAAGAGTCAAGTGATTTTATTTTAATTTATTTCATTTTTTTTCATATTTTTCTACTTTAATTAAGTGTTATTTCATTGCATGTTCATTTACTTTATTTTCTTTTAATGCATATTTTGTTATTTTATTTTATTTTCATTTAATTTATGTCCATTTATTTTGATTAATCTTAAATTAAATTAAATTACCTTTTATTTTATTTTATTATAGTTTATTTTATTTAAACTTATTTTAATTTATTTCATTTTATTTTATTTTATTTCATTTTATTTTATTCTATTTTCTTTTATTTTATTTAGCCTGATTTTATTTAATTTTAATTTAGTTTATTTTATTTTATTTTATTTTATATAATTTTTTTTTTACTTTTTTTATTTTACTTTATTTTATTTTATTTATTTCATTTTATTTTATTTTATTTTAGTTTATTTTATTTTATTTTATTTTATTTTATTTTATTTTATTTTATTTTATTTTATTTTATTTTATTTTATTTTATTTTATTTCATTTCATTTTACTTTATTTTAGTTTCTCTAATCTGATTTTATTTTATTTCATTTTATTTTATTTTGTTTTATATTATTTTATTTTATTTTATTTTATTTTATTTTATTTTATCTCATTTTATTTTATTTTATTTTATTTAGTCTGATTTTATTTAATTTCAATTTAGTTTATTTTATTTTATTTTATTTTATATAATTTTTTTATTTTCCTTTTTTTTTTTCTTTATTTTATTTTATTTTATTTTATTTTATTTTATTTTGTTTTATTTTATTTTAGTTTATTTTATTTTAGTTAATTTTATTTTATTTTATTTTTTATTATTTCATTTCATTTTACTTTATTTTATTTTATTTAATCTGATTTTATTTTATTTCATTTTATTTTATTTTGTTTTATTTTATTTTATTTTATTTTATTTTATTTTATTTTATTTTATTTTATTTTATTTTATTTTATTTTATTTTATTTTATTTTATTTTATTTTATTTTATTTTATTTTATTTTATTTTATTTTATTTTATTTTATTTTATTTTATTTTATTTTATTTTATTTTATTTTATTTTATTTTATTTTATTTTATTTTATTTTATTTTATTTTATTTTATTTTATTTTATTTTATTTTATTTTATTTTATTTTATTTTATTTTATTTTATTTTATTTTATTTTATTTTATTTTATTTTATTTTATTTTATTTTATTTTATTTTATTTTATTTTATTTTATTTTATTTTATTTTATTTTATTTTATTTTATTTTATTTTATTTTATTTTATTTTATTTTATTTTATTTTATTTTATTTTATTTTATTTTATTTTATTTTATTTTATTTTATTTTATTTTATTTTATTTTATTTTATTTTATTTTATTTTATTTTATTTTATTTTATTTTATTTTATTTTATTTTATTTTATTTTATTTTATTTTATTTTATTTTATTTTATTTTATTTTATTTTATTTTATTTTATTTTATTTTATTTTATTTTATTTTATTTTATTTTATTTTATTTTATTTTATTTTATTTTATTTTATTTTATTTTATTTTATTTTATTTTATTTTATTTTATTTTATTTTATTTTATTTTATTTTATTTTATTTTATTTTATTTTATTTTATTTTATTTTATTTTATTTTATTTTATTATATTATATTATATTATATTATATTATATTTTATTTTATTTTATTTTATTTTATTTTATTTTATTTTATTTTATTTTATTTTATTTTATTTTATTTTATTTTATTTTATTTCATTTCATTTTATTTTATTTTATTTTATTTTATTTTATTTTATTTTATTTTAATTTATTTTATTTTAATTTTTTTTATTTAATAAATTTTTTTACTTCATTTTTTGTTTTTATTATTTTGTATATTTTTTATTTAATTGATTTTTGTTAATTATTTATATTTATGCATTTTTAACTTAATTTTAATATTTGATGTTAAAAAGGCTTTCGCTCTAAAATTTATTACCACAGAGGTTTTGAATCCTGGTCAAGCCCGAAAAACACTTTTAATCAGAGACCTGCCTTTTACACTTTCAAGAAATCTGCCTTCAACAGTATTTGTCGTTTCTTTGTCTCTTTTATGGCTTTCCGTTTGAGTAGTTATATGTTATTAAATTAATTTAAAACAGTTTTTTTTTACTTACCGCTATTGCTGCGTACTAGTGCCGTATTTGTTGCTTTTGTTTTTTTCGTTGTCAGTTTTTCATTTGAATGACCGCACTTGCTGCAGCGCTCAGCTGGTTGATTGCTATGATTTGGGGATGGTGTGAAATTTTATTATAAATAGGAAAGGCAAAAAGGCTATTTTTAGCTCTTTTTTTTAATAAAAACTAAAGATAAATTTAAAAATATACTCATTCAGGAAAATGTGAAAATTCATAGACACTAACGATGAAGCGGGCAAAAACCTTAATTTTAAGCTACAAAACATTTTACTTCAACTTCAAAAAAAAAAAAACAAAAAAATTCCGTCAATCCTTGCAAAATTTACCAACTGAGCGCCAAAATGAGTGAGCTGCGTGCGGGTGTTGCACGTATGAGTTGCACCAATTGCTTGTCATCGAGCTGCGTTTTCTGCTCCTGTAAGCAGCATTTATTATTATTTTTCCAAATTTCCTCAAAACTACACAATTATAAATTATTCTTCACCTTCATGCTTTGCGATTTTGTCAATTTGGAAGTGCGAAACTTTAACATTTTAATCTCTTTTGGGTAAATTACAAAAATTTTTCAACTAAACACGTTGCGTTTTTAAAAAGAACTGAAGAATTGAATCTCTTTTGTTTTAGTTTCCTCTTTATTTTGGGGGGCGTAAACTCTTTACCAACGCATTCGAAGTTCATTTAGCTAATACATACACATACATACATACATGCATATGCTTAGAAAAAAAAAAAATTTATCTGTTGTCATTCATTCTCTTACGCACAAATTTAGTCGAATTTGATTAGATTTAAAAGTTATCGGCAGGCGGTGAAGAAAACAAAATGAAAACAAACGAAACCGTAATATAATATATAATATAATTTGAAATTACCTTTTATTTAATTTTATATTAATTTATTTTATGTTATTTTATTTTATTTTATTTTATTTCATTTTATTTTAATTTACTTTATTTTATTTTATTTTATTTTATTTTATTTTATTTTATTTTAATTTATTTTATTTTATTTATTTTATTTTTTTTATTTTATTTTATTTTAATTTATTTTATTTTATTTTATTTTATTTTATTTTATTTTATTTTATTTTATTTTATTTTATTTTATTTTATTTTATTTTATTTTATTTTATTTTATTTTATTTTATTTTATTTTATTTTATTTTATTTTATTTTATTTTATTTTATTTTATTTTATTTTATTTTAGTTTATTTTATTTTATTTTATTTTATTTTTATTTATTTTATTTTATTTTACTTTATTTTATTTTTTTTATTTTATTTTATTTTAATTTATTTTATTTTATTTTATTTTATTTTATTTTATTTTATTTTATTTTATTTTATTTTATTTTATTTTATTTTATTTTATTTTATTTTATTTTATTTTATTTTATTTTATTTTATTTTATTTTATTTTATTTTATTTTATTTTATTTTATTTTATTTTATTTTATTTTATTTTATTTTATTTTATTTTATTTTATTTTATTTTATATTACTTCATTTTATTTTATTTTATTTTATTTTGAATTATTTTATTTTATTAAATTTTTTTTATGATTTTATTTTATCTTATTTTACTTTTATTTACTTTATTTTATTTTATTTTATTTTATTTTATTTTATTTTATTTTATTTTATTTTATTTTATTTTATTTTATTTTATCTTATATTATTTTTATTTACTTTATTTTATTTTATTTCAATTTATTTTATGTTATTTTATTCTATATTTCATTTTCGTTTATTTTAATTTACTTTATTTTATTTTATTTTATTTTAACTTATTTTAATTTTTATTTTATTTAATTTTATTTTTATTTATTTAATTTTATATTATTTTATTTTATTTTTATTTATTTTATTTTATTTTATTTTATTTATTTATTTTATTTTATTTATTTTTTAGAAATTACTCGATGGTATAACAGTTTATATCCTCTTTTCAAAAATGGTTCAAAAAAATTTATATTTACGACGTACTCCGAGTTATCGCTGGGGTTTGTCTCCGCGGATAGTGGGTTTCTTCTCAAAAAGACGAATACGAGTGGAGTTGCTTATATAACACTATTCATGGCACACGTCTGTATACTCGTACTATGTTGAAAAAGAGGGAAGTAGCAACTCTTCTCCCTAAATACCTGGTGTAATTTAAAAATAGGAGAGGGGAATAGCTGCTCACTGCTTCCTGATACCTAAAAATGAGAGTAGGACCGCCCCTATTTGGGCTTAATACATATAATATTTACAACATAGTATATAGTTATTTAGGGGCGGCCAGCAACTACTCCCCCGCCTGAAAAGTCCTACTTCTCTACCTTTACGACTCGTACACAGACAGACGTGTTCTACAATTTTGTGAAGGACCCCGCCAACCGGCGAACAAACCTCAGCGATAACCCGGGGATCCTCAAAGAGGTTATTCTAGATCATCATGAATCGTCGGTACATTATATTACTTGTATCCTTAACTCTCCTTTAAGTGGTATCCTTTATTTTCAACTTTTTTATGGCCAATTACAGCTTGCCATCGGTCAATACTAAACCTTAACGTCTACCGTATATCAATTTATTCCTTTCTGAACCTAATTCTCCCTGGGAATTGGCGGATGCCATTTCATGCTCCCCACGTACGGCTGCAAACGAAACCAATGCCAGAAGAAAAGCTGGTACGAGGAGCGTTGTCGTGTCGCAGTGCAGTGATAAAAGACAACCGATCTAGCAATGTTGCGAGAGTTGAAGAGTAAAGAGAAACGCATTTGCAAACAAATAAAAAGAGTGTCTAAAATGTGCGAGTAGAAAGAACTAGAAAAGATAGCCATGGTGAATGATAATATGATGACTGACGGTCAGATTGTATTGAGTTTATGCAGGAAACACTTCTCTAGCCTGCTAAACTGCAGTGAAGTAGAAACACTTGAAGATGATAAACCCGTAACTTCAATCGATAACAATGGTCAGCCGGTCAACCGACTATCGTGAGCTTCAAATAGCGATTTCCCGCAATTACAAAGAGGTGGGAGCCGATGGCTAATCAGTTGAGCCGCTCAAGCATGGTATGAACTGACGAGCTTATAGGAAAATATAGTCGACCTAAAACATGCTCGACGTTTAAAACTTTAGTGTGCTCAACCCAATCCACAATGAGCGCCAATTATCGTGAAAAAAGCTTCCTGAATATCGCATAGAAGGCCTAGCGTAGTAGTTGAAGGACCTAAGCCCACCATCAACAAGCTTCAGAGTTGACAGAGAAGGTATAATCTTCTACAATACCGTGCTTTCTCATAACTGGATAAGGAAGCAAGGTGAATGGGTTTGCCAGTGAACGAGGATAAGTCGAAATATCTCCTATAATAAGACAAACGGTCAGCCCACATAATGGCTCCCACAGTACCACAAATGATGGACGATGAGTTTTACAAGATATTCGACGAAAATGACGTAGTTCAGCGAATTAAGAGAAAGGCGCTACGCTGGATAGATCATGTCCTCCGTATTGAAAGATCAGGTCTATAAAGGCCGGCTTTCACTAGGTGTTTCATAACGATTACATACTTGTTAACTCGGCTATAAAAGAAAGCATTCACTTTTCAACGCCAGGTCTTGGTCCCATCACCGACGCATCACTCACGCAGCGAAACATCTATGCTCCAAGTTAAGTTATGCGGAGTAAGCAATATCTGTTGCGTCGTTACCTACTTGAAGCCGTACCTCCATCTAGGAACATCAGCAAGGTAGTACTGGACATCGACTCCATACAAAATCATAAACTAGAACCGCTGGACAGGACCTTCATGAACTCACTGCCAGTGTTTGGCGTTCTCACAATTCAAGCACGACCCATTGGGGCCATTGAGGAAGACGAGCTTGAGCTGCCTCAAAAGCTCGTGTAGTACAGGCACAATTAAGAACTGGTTATTGTAGTCGACTAAATTTCTGCTTATCCAGACTTGGGCCTGACATACCCAAAGGATGCCCTGCATGCAATGAGACCCCGTACGACACTAATCACCTCTTGGCATGCCACCTAAAACTAACTCAACTAACCCCGTACACGTCGAAACAACTGGTTTCGTGGACCTCTAGTTATATGACCTCGCTGACTTTGACTAGCCTCGCCTACTCCTAAGCGCTATTGCCGAGTATGTAGAATAACAACAGACTAGTCGTCGAGTAAGGGAAGTACTTCGAGTACTCCAAGGAGGGATCAAGTGGGTTGTAATAGCGCAAATAAAAACATAACTTTTTGATCTGTTTGTATAAATAAATAATTATTATTTCTTGGCGATGTTACTTATCACTTAGACTTCATATATAAATACAAATATGCCTTAATTACTAAACTTACTATTTAATAAGCTGATTAGGTTTAGATTTAGATTGAACACTTAAAAACTGGCTTGCGTCCCCCCAACACCTCTACTACATTGTACAGATGCCACTTTCCGTAAACACCTGACCACATGTATCGTCCACACGATCCCAAATCAATGAACCAAACCGACGTGCCGTATAGTCCACCATCAGCTGAGCCTTACAGTTGATGCACTTATCGCGATAATGAAAAAGTAGACCGACACTCTGCGGCACCGTCGTCTCCGTATAACCGGGCACAGCGCGCCACACAAAATGATTACCCATCTCGATAATGGAATGTGTATTCACAATACATTTACTCCGCTGTTGGGCGGGCATTATCTCCAATGTGCGACGCACCTTCATCTGCGTATACGAGAAGCGATTACGCGTATGCGCTGGCATACTGAAGCTATCATTACTATCGAGCCTATAGAAGAACACATTACGAAAGCCATTCGCCGAAGTGCGACCCTCATCGCATTGGTGCATGAATTGGGCTAGTGAATTGTGTTTCAACGGTATGAGTATCTCATCAAGATCGACAATTGCGGCATACCGATAATTGTCCACGATCATGGCGCGGTAAACGCAATCGTTTATTTGTGCCATTATGGCTGCATAGTGGACATCGGGTAATAGTTCTGTTGGCACATTCCACTGCAACAGATTCGCAATGCCCTCACGTTGGTAATGTTCCAATAGACGCAGCACATCATCGCTGCTGGAGAGATGGTAAAAGTAGAAGTGTCGTGCGCCCAGTATGCGGTACATTTCGACAAATTCTGCTATGCGTAAAGCGTCCGTATAGTTTTGTTGCAACGGACCGACGCACACCGATAACACCGGCCGTGAGATGGCGAACAATTGATCAATATCGCGTGGGTAACTGAAAGTAAAAGGTTGAAAGGTTGAAGGTTGAAGGTTGTTTTTTTGTTGTAGCTACCTGATTGGCACAAATGTTGGACTCAATTGGCTTAATCTATTGGAGGCATAAGATATGGCGACTGATTGTGGCAAGGACGTGTTGCTGCTATTGCGATTCACGTAGAATGGACACCGGATGGAGTAGGGCGCGTACTTATAGCCATGATCTTCATTCATCGGCTTCACTTTGCCGATGGGCACTTTTTCATCAATGAAGTTTTCGAATCTGTGTGGGATTTTAGAGCAAAAAAATATGAATTCTTCATAACTGTAAATGAATTGTGATAACTTACCTGATGGTGCAAGTAACGTCATCATTGAATTGACGTGGTAAAATGGCAAATATACGCAATGAACCTATCGGTACTCTCGTTCTGTGATTAATTATGGTTTCTGCAATGGAAAAGAATTTTCATAGATTTATATAAGCAATTAAACTTTTATATAATCAAAGAGAGAGACACAGAAAGAAAGATTAAGAGAAAGAGAGACATAGACGTACTGACATTCGGAAGGCTCGGGTTCAAATCGCTGTGCCACCAACATCCAAAAATTATGGAATATTAATTTAAATAAAAAATTAAGTTAAATTTTCTAATTGCGGTCGCCCCTCCGCAGGGAATGTCCACCCGTTCGAGTGTATTTCGGACATGAAATAAAGGCTCCTCGTAAAAAACCATCCGCCGTTCGGAGGCGGCTTAATATAAACTGTAGGTCCCTCCATTTGTTGGAAAAAGACGCAAAACCACAAATTTGGGGGAGGAGCTCGGCCGAAAATCGCTTCAGCGGTTACAAAGCGCCAATTATATATATATAATCGAAGAAGAAATTTCCGAGAAAACGGTAACGGACCGCCCTGAGGGCTCGGCAGTGGCATAGATAATGTTCCACCGATTCCTCCCCACCTATGTCCCTGCAGCTGCGGCAGAAGTCATTTGAGAAGTAGCCCGTTCTTCTACCAAGAATCCCCATAAGAGGGCGCCGGGTTATTACGCCGGCTTATATGTTTATAGAGGTTCGGTTTAGAAGAAAACTTAGTTCTGTTCACTTTGATCAATGACCAGATTTGTCTTGTCACACTGCACGTGGTTTCACTCTGTCATCTTGTCTAATATTTTGCCGAAGAAAGTTATTTGCAGAGTTTACCGTTATTATGACTGTTCCCTTTCTGGCCAGTTCGTCCGTTACGCAGTTCTCTGGGAAGTCCTTATGAGCAGGGTCCAAAACCACGGATGTTTCGCGTATAGTCAAGATTTTGCTGCATTTTATTGCGCCCTTTGAGGTGGTATGATGGCATTGGATAGACTTAATGGCAGCCTGGCTGCCTGAATATAACGTATTAGAAACGAGCAATCATGGCTGGTTCGGCTTGAAAGAGGCTGCAGTGGTCAGGGAGTATTTTACTTAATTATACAGCAAGGGGTTCTGAGTAAACTCCACAAACCAATTTTGTCATCTAATTCCAAACCGTCGGTGAAGATGGGTACGGATCTATGATCCAGACTTTGTTACATTTTCCCCATTCGTTCCTCTCTCGGATATTTGTCGAGAAAGTGTTGTCGAAACAGAAGATAGAAGTGCTGACGTTGAAGTTTTCCGTATACGAGTATGTCTTCCAGAAGAAAATTAAGCAGAATTTCAAAGGCTTTCGTAGGAATAGAGAACATCGTACCTGTTATTAGTGTAGTTGACTTCGTCTGAATTTTTTACAGCTTGCTCCTATAAGTAGCTTTGTCTAGTGTTGACCACCAGACAGTGACATCGTACGTCTTATCCATCGCCGCTTTGCAGGCGTAGAGTACGGTTATAGCTCTCTTACAACTTTCTTCATTGTTCCGGTTCTAAGTGGTATTTAACCTCAGTAGAAAAAACGATCTCGATGCCTTTGAATAGGAGTAGTTTTAGAGGAAATGGCTTATACCTTCTAGTGAAGACCAGACAGTACCAGCCACTTACTTTGTAAAGGACATTTTGGAACAGATCACTTAGAACCTAGAAGTCTTTTCCAGTGGCTGTGAGGGCAATGTTGTCAGTGAATGCCCCTGCGTCACAAGCCGTGTTTATTAGCTTGCGAAGCATGTAGAATATAGCTCCAAAAAAGAAAAGGTTAAAGCAATCTCGAATGAAAACTAGCAGTTTTGACGACGACCACAGGATAGACGGAACAAGAACGGGAACGAGTGAGTGAGTTCTTGCAACATTTACTACATCAGCAGCCATATAAAGAAGATGTGGCGTAAGCTTTAAGGTAGGAGACTCCGCCGGAAAGTCTTTCATCGGCTTCTTCGAAGCTGGTAGATTGTCGCTAATCTCTACACAAGAATGAAGATGAAATATCTCAATAACTTAATAGGAAAAAAGTAAGTGAAGAAGTTCAACGAATAAAGGAAACTGAGAGAAGAGCTCTCCCTCTCTTTTTCAAATGAAAAGTTTTGATATGTTATAAGAAAATTATTTTAGTCTAAACAGATTCTGAAGAGTTTTCAACACAATGTGGAATAATTTTAAATAGATAAATGATTTTCCAAAAACTGATACCTTTTTTGGAACTTCTCAGTTATTGAGATTCCGCTTTCTCTCTCTCTCTCTCTCTCTCTCTTTCTCTCTCTCTCTTTCTCTCTCTCTCTTTCTGTGTTCCCTCGCCCCTCTCAAACTTCTTTCGTCGCCCACCACTCTCTTATCCTTACTAATTTTTCTGTCTCTTCCCGTTTTTAATTGAAAATTTCCAACACTGAATTTATTTCCACTTACCCAAAACATCCAGCCGGTCATCGAAGTATGCCGAGTAAATTAAATGATTCGCTTTGCTGCCAATTTGACGCCATGAATTGTTGTAACTCCATGATGGCTTTATATAATTAAAAGTCTTTTGTAGCGTACCGAGATCTTCTCGTAACTTAGTATCCTGCGAACAGAAGGTGATGAAAGAATTATTTGTAGTTTACTGCCAAAAATAGTCACTTAAATAATTTGGGGAAATAATTTCAACGATCACTTTTTTTTCAATTTCAATACATTTTTTTTTAATATTTTGTTTTTAAACCTTTTAATACAATTTTTTATATATGCTCCCTTATAATATATTTGCATTTTTTTAAATAAAAAATTTAATATTTAATCATTGTAGAACATTTTTCAATATAATTTATTTTTTTATTTTTGTTTTAATTTTTTATTTTCAATTTTATGTTTTTGTTTTCGTTTTTATAATTATTTTAGTGAAAAATTATTAGTTTATGATTCATTATAGGTATAATATTTTAAATTTTCCACCAAGCTCCTCCAATTTGTGGTATGCTTCTTGATGTTTTTCCAACAAATTATTCATTATAGACAATTTATTTATTTATTTATTTTTAAATACATAGGTATATGTATAATTTTTAATTTTTTAATTAATTTCCTTTCTTTTTTTAAATTATTTCGGCAAAACAAATTGTTAGCTTGTAAAAAATTGTTTAATATACATTTTTTTAGTTCAATTAACTTTTTTAATTTTTTTAATAATAATATTTAATTAATTAACATAATAGTTTCTAATTTAAAATTTTTATAAATTAGTTTTATTAAACTTTTAAAAAATTCTTTCTTAATAAGAATTTATTCAAATATTTTTAATTTAAACTTTATTTTCCTTCTATTAACCTTTTGTGATATTTTCTTAGATTCTTTTAATGAAAAATGTTTAATTTATAATTTATTGTAAAAATTAAAAATATTGTATAAATTCCTTTAAATCTACTTGTTTAATTTTTTGGAATATTTTAAATAACTGTTTTTGAAATTTGTTAGAAAATTTCTTATTCTGAATATTTAAACTTTTTTTAATTTTAAGGTTTAAAGATTAAGGTTTTATTAATTTTTTACAATAGTAGCAATGAAGAATTTTTTATTAAAAACTTTTTGACTTGTAATTATTTTACAGTACAAATTCTTGTGAATTAATTTTTGTACTTTCAATTATATTATTAAGTATTTTCGAATTATTTTCAATTCTTTAATTAGTTTTATTAATTTTCTAATTATTTAATAAAAATTGTTAGTTTATAATTAAATATTTTTTTTTGTACGAGTATATAAATTCAAACTTTTTATTTACGTATTTTCCTATAATTTATTAAATTAGTTTTGGCTTAGAATATTTTTCTAAATTTCTTTGTTTTCTTATATTCACTGCTGAAAATCTTCAATTATATTTTTTAATATTTAAATTTTTAGATTTTTTAATTAGTTTTATTAAACTTTTTTCATTTTCTTTAGATATATTTTAGTGAAAAATTGCTTGTTTATAATTCACTGTAGAAAATTTTTAACATCTAATATAATTATGTAAATATATTTTTTAACTAATTAATTAATTAAAAATATTTATTTTATTAATTTAAAAAAAAAAATATAAGCTTATTTCAAGAGTTAATGAAATCGTTAAGAAAAATAAAAAAATTTAAAGAATTATATAAAAATTTTTATTAAATAAAAGTTCAAAAAAGTCTATGAAATTAATTAATGAATTAATTAAATTGAAATTAATTAATTAATTAATTAAATTGAATTTCATAGACTTTCTTGAATTTTTATTTAATACAATTTTTTTATATAATTTTAAAATTAATTAATTATTTAATTAATTAAAAATTATAATTAATTAATTTCAATTTAATTAATTAGTATAATTAATTTCACTAACTTTTTTAAATTTTTATTTAATAAAATCTTTTTATATAATTTTTTAAAATATTTTTATTTTTCTTAACGATTTTATTAACTCTTGAAATAAATTTAAATTGTTTAATAAACATCTTTTGTACAAAATTTGTTAATTGGGCTGTATTTAAATATTGTTTGTATTTAAATATTTGTTTGTATTTATGTAAATATTTAATTTTATAAAGTTTTGTCAGAATTTTTTGATTTAGTTTTTAAGTTTTTTAGTTTCTTAATTAACAATTGTTAATTTATGATTTTTTGTAGCTATTTTTTAAAATAAATTATAACTTATATTATATTTAATAAATTTTATTACTTTTTTTAATATTTTCACCATTTTGTAATTTAAATTATAATTTATTTATAGTTTATAAATCGCATTAACTTTTTTTGAAAATATTTGCAGAATATTTTTTAATTTGTATTTAATAGTTGAATTATGATTCGTAGCACAAAAATATTAATTATATTTTTTCCTAATATTTATAATTATTTTAATTTTTTTAAATTAATTGTGTTAAATTTATATTTTATTTATATTTTATTTTTATTTTTTAAATATTTTCAGTTTCCGATTCATTGTAGACTACAATTGTGTTGCAAATGAGTTTTTATCACACATTTTCTCTTTTTCCTTCTTTTGTATATGACGTGCCTTAACATATCTGTGAGTATTTGTTAGTATGTATGTAAATATTTGCTTACTAGTGTTGTGCGCACTGAGATATAGGCGAGCACAATGATGGCCAAAGCCACCGCACCCGACAGCAGAAAGTACACATATTGCGCTTGATTGCCATTGCTTGACAGCATTATTTATGTATTTATATTTTATTTTTCTTTTTGACGATTCTTTTTTTCACGCAAACTTTATTTTTAACGCATGCTATTTGCTTTGTGTTTATTTATTCTATAAGAAAAATGATTATTTAATTAAATTAAATGAATCGAATAAGACATTACACTTCACACAATTGTTTCGCATTTTCGATATTTTGATTTCCACTGCCCGAGCGCCTGTGCATATGCTTCATATCGTGCGCAAAGCAATTGTTTCACTGTTCAATGGATAGCCACGCTTGTTGGTCTTCTTCGGTTGCTACCAGCCAACCGCTTGGCTGTGATTGAGGTGTGCACTTGAATAGCTGTCAATTCTCTCACGGTCATTACTATTTAATTATCGTGGCTTTTTCTTTGGCTTGTTAACGTTTGTTTGGCTGTTGTGTTAAGGCTTGTTGCGTTTTGTTTTACTATTATTCTATCTTAGTTTATTTGTTTTTCCGTCTGCATTTCTTTTTTGAATAATTTATGGAATTTTTTTTTATATGTATGTAATTCTCTTGGTTTTGGTATTGATTGTTATTGGCGTTGTATCGAGTGGAGACATTCAGGTATACTTATTAGGGTGGTACTTATATTGTTTTAAGCAATAAATTCTCATAAAACAAATTATATGAGTTGAGATATCCGGTCTAAAATGGACCTGGAGCATGTAAAATTATTGCCCTGTTGTTGCAAAGGCTCTTCGCTCCTTTTGAGGTTAGTTTCAACTATTCTTCAGAGTAACGTTTTCTCACTTGAGGCACTTGAAGCATTTCAGAACATTTCCGCATTTGAAAAGTCTTTCAAGATATCACCGCAAAGTAGAGTATGCAGTTCCTCGAATTACGATTTACAAAGTGGCCGTGAAGAGAGTACATATGAGTCATATTGAACCTGCGACTAAACAGATCAGACCAGACAATGACAGTTGTAAATGTAAGGTATATTTTTGTAAGCCAAAGCAGCTAAGCTCGACATGTGCTTCACAATACAAAACGACTTCGGAGTTAGCAGAGCAGCTGAACATGTCAAGCTGAAACGTTTATTTGCATTACGTAGTCGCGTAGAGTCCTCTACGCGCAAACCGTTAACATGAACCACCCTTATGCAAGATGCAAGATGCGATGCGATGCCCGTATGGAGTTTGGGTTATGGCTAAACGATATGAAACTTCAGTGGAGCCACTCCGACTTATTCAGTTTAAAGATTCGCTGAAGTCTAATTGAAGCATCTGTTCACCAGAGGTAGGTGCGTCAGTCTTGAAAGACCGAGTCGGTATCTAATGTTGTGCACTGGGTCTTAGAACCGACTCGTAGAAATCTGTTTCAATGAAAAGTTTATGAACGCCTCGAATGAGATACCCCACTTTTGATGACGACCACTGTAAACCTGGAATATCCGATCTCTTAATTGGTAAAGCGTCTCTACCCAGCTGGTACACTCGTATGTTATTGTGAGACTGTAAGGCTGATCTCACTGCAGTCCAAAACATGCGTTGTGGGGGGGAGGGGGTGGAAAGGACGGAAGGGAGTAGGTCTTTATGACATTCACTAAAGCAGCCATATAAAGGAAGGCAAACTTGGTGTCGGAATAGTGGGTTATGAATGGTTGTCTGTTGTACTAGTCTCCAGCTCAAGGGAATTAATTAAGCTACGCGGCTGTCTGTAAATCGAAAACTGACAACCGGACGGACCATGTTGTGATGGAAGGACGACAGTGTTCTTAACGTACGCAACGTACGTACACTCCAAGGACCCAAAATCGATTCGGATCATTATTATGTAGCAGCAAAGATACGTACACCCCTCTGTGTGGAAAATAATGTCCGCCAACAAACACAAGAAGACGGCCAAAGGGTTTTCTATTATACTTGCACTCCAGCTCTGTGAGAGCACTGATCACCAACTCGGTATAAGAGCAACTCGGTGGGACGAAATTTCAAGCTCCTTATATACAGCTGGACATGAAATAAAAGGCTCCTCGTAAAAAAACCATCAGCCGTTCGGAGGCGGCTTAGTATAAACTGTTGGAAAAACATCAAGACGCAAATCCACAAATTGGAGGAGGAGCTCGGCCGAAAATCGCTTCAGCGGTTACAAAGTGCCAATTATATATATATTATATGTACAGCTGCAAATGGAACTATTGGATTTCGGAATGGTCTAAAAACAGCTGGTATGATGAAGATTGTAATTCCACAGTGGAGAGAAAGCAGGCTGCTTTTTGCCTCGTAAAGATACGATCGGCATAGATACCGAGAATTGATGAGATATCAAGATCAGTGCAAGCACTTGTGGGACACAAAGAGGTTATCTAGCGATTGATACCCAGATTATACAGAATTTCAGTCTGCTGGCAGTAAAAATGGAAGACCAGGAGATGCCGAGCCCGATTCACCAATCGACGACGAAGGAACGCAGGAAGGATCCGATGGATTACCCGTTGAACTATTCAAATACGGCGGTGAGGAACTGATTAGGTGCATACTTCAGCTTCTTTGCTGAATACGGTCCGACGAAAACATGCCCGACAATTGGAATCTAAGTATGCTCTGCTCAATCCACTAAAAAGGACACCCCACAGCGCCAATTACCGTGTGATAAGCCTCACCTAGATAAGGTGCTAAAGAGCGTATTGTGTGAAAGACTAAAGCTCAGCGTCAACAAAACAGATTGGACCATGTCAATTTAGCTTTAAACCTGGTAAATACATCATTGACAAGATAATCACCATGCGCCAAAACTTGGAAAAGACCCATGAAAAGAGGATCGACCACCTCTTCGTCGATTTCAGAGCAGCCTTCGCTATGTCTGAATTTGGTCCCTCCGCGAAACTTATGCGGCTACGTTAACCGACATTAAGCAATATCAAAAGCTCCGTCTGGATCGGGAAGGACCTTCACGAGCCGTTCGATACCAAACTGCTATTGTTATACGCCGATGATCATTGGCCTCAACCAACGCGCCGTGAGTTCTGCTTTCTCTAGATTGCTTGACGAAACGAAGCGTTTGGATCTTGTAGAGAACGAAGGCTAGTCGAATTATCTTCTTATCAAGCATACAGTCATCGTAATCACTACTCGACGCCTGCAGGTACTACTTAGGACTGAGAAGTTGACTGGTTCCCGACATTCTCAGCGAAACAAAGTTTACTTAAGAGCTTTGTCATACTCGACAGCATTATCGCAGAAGAATATCAATTTAAATTTTTAATTAATTTCATTTTACCTGTCACACTAGCTGAGTTGTTTCAAAAAATTCCAGAAAAAAATTTGATTTTGTCAACATGGAAATTATTATTACGAGTATAAATATGACTCAGATCTTTAAAAGAAAAAAAATATGAATACAAAAATAGAAAAACAAAAAAAAATTAAATATTATTTAAATTGTACAAAAATGACAAATGAATTGAAAATTCGAATGCCTAACAAATTAGTTTCTTTTCAAAATTAAAACAATTAAACACTTTAGATAGGAAACAAAAACACTTGTTGATCAAAATAAACATTTTCGAAAAATTTTCACTCAATACACCATAAGTAAATATGTATGTATGTACTCATATGTATACATGTATGTTTGTAAGCAAATTAGTTATTTATTCACTTGTGTGTGCTGAGACGCTTCGCACTTGTGCACTACACAAATTCACTGCTCCTCACGGGCAACAACAAAAAGCACATAGGAAAAAAACACGCAGAAAAAAATCCAAAAATCCAAAAAGTCAACAGCTGCTCCTTTGGACTTTCACTTCCACGCGGCAAAAGTACAACCGCGAGCGCGTTCGAGTTGTAAATGTGGCATATTTTTAATTTTGATTCGGATTTTGATGAGATGTTGTGTGCTATTTTTCTATTTTTGTGGGCGCACGAAGCGTATTGATGGAGAAATGCAAAAAAAAACAAAAACAAAGCAAAAAAAAATAAAAATAAAAAAAATCCAAAAAAATAAAGAAACAAAGAAATATAAGAAATGAAAAAAATTAAAACATAGAACTTAATGGAAGACAAGCCGCCAAGTAAGATGTCTCCAATATGCCTGTGTGAGGTTACGTTTTTTTTTTTTTAGAATGTTTTCACTTTTAATGGCGCGTGGTTTATTTGTTTTGTAAATAATTTTGCAAGAAACTTATTAGCCAGCTACAAGTACACTTTCATTTTCTGCTTATTTTCATCGTTATTTTCGAAAAACACATTCACTTTACCAAACCAAAAATGCGCGACAGGCAACAAGCACGTGGCCTGACTGCGTCGAGTGGGTGTGCCCGGCACGTAAGCGACAGACGCCCACTGGCTGTGCACAAATACACGTTTACTTGTGTATTAACATTAACATTTAAGTGTATTTTCTTGAAAGAAATTTAATTTAAAATTTCAATATTTTTCGAATTTTTTTATTCAATGGTCTAATTCGAAATAATTTGTCATTTTACAACGACTTTGTCTCTTGTATATATGTACATATATTATATTTGCCTTTAAAACCACTTCAACACTTACTAAAATATGTCGACCAATTGTACAGTACAATATATAAAATAAAACCAATAAACCGATAATACAAAATGTCGCCCGTTGATTTGGTCGCGCCAACATCGCACCTCCACTCCACTCAACTTCAAAATACCTAGTAATAAATACTTTATGCTGTTTGTACATGCAATAGTACTTATCTGGTGTATATACATATATATGTATGTATTTTATCTACATTCTCCTCACAACTGATAAGGATTTTTTTAGTTTTCCTTCCAATATTTTCTTAGTCAATTACAGTTTATCAGTTTATTTTCGATTAAAAGTGTAAATGAGGTGTAGATTTCGAACAAATTGACTTTGTTTTTTTTTTATTTTTATTTATATTAACATAATTATTTAACATTGTTGTGTAAACAATTTTATTGATGGCGCTGCAAGGGAATTTTTGTTATGATTCAGCAAAGAGTCGCATATGTTGAGAACTTAATTTTAAACAATTTTTTTTTTGCTATATTTGGGTATATTTTAATTTTTTTTTAATTTATTTCATTGTTTATTTTATTATTTCACTCAAATTAATTAAACTTAATTCAGTTTTTATTTTTTAAATTATTTTAATTTAATTTTATTTCAGAATTTTTAAATAAATTTCTTTTGTTTTAATATGTTTCTCTTTATTTTTATTGTTATTTTATTTTTCAAATTTTTTTTAATTTATTATATTATTTTTTATTTAATTTTATTTAATTTAATATATGTTTATTTATTTATTTTTTTACTTCACTTCATTTTATTTTATTTTACTTTATATATATTTTTTGATTTTATTTTACTATTGTAATTTTTTTATTTCATTATAATAACTTTATTTTAATGTGTCTTTATTTTATTATTTGATTTCCTTTTTATATTTTATATTATATTTATAATTTTATTTTAATTTATTTTATTTTTTATTTTGGCTTACTTAAATTTAATTTATATATATATTATTTTACTGTGTTCGGTTTAATTTATTTCATTTTATTTTAAATAAATTTTATTTAATTTAATTTTAATGTTTTATATATATTATTTTGTATATTTTATTTATATTTATATTTTATATATATATATTTTTATTTTTTATTTATTCCTTTATTTTATTTAATTCAATTTAACTTTACATCACAAGTTAGTGCGAAAGTTTACTTTTTTAAAAATATATTTCATTTCCTTTTTTTTTATTTATATTTAAATGTTTTTCTTTTAATT
This sequence comes from Ceratitis rosa, assembly GCA_037013455.1. Classification (NCBI taxonomy): domain Eukaryota; kingdom Metazoa; phylum Arthropoda; class Insecta; order Diptera; family Tephritidae; genus Ceratitis; species Ceratitis rosa. Next base: position 8,314,597 of record JAWMAG010000001.1, on the reverse strand, counting down.
TTTAATTTTATACTATTTTATTTTTAATATAACCTTTTCTATTTATATTTAAATGTTTTTCTTTGGATTTTTAATTTTGTACTATGTTATTTTTAAATTATTTTGTTTTGCTTTATTTTATTTTATTTCCCACTTTGATTTATTTATTTTTCATTTCAATTTTAGTTAAACTAATTTAATTGTTTTTAAATTTTTTTTATGTATTTTATTTTATTTATTGAATTTTTTATTTATTTAAATCAATTTTATTTTATATTAAAAGTTAGTGAGGAAATTTATTTTTTTTTTAATTTTTGCATTTTAAATTTTTTAATTTATATTTATATTTCCGTTTTTGTTTTTAATTTTGTTTTAATTTTTTTTGTTTTGCTTTTTTTCATTTTATTTTCTATTTTAATTTATTTATAAATTTTGTCTTATTTAAATGTTGTTATTTTACTTTGTTTTCTTTTTATTTAATTATTTTCATTCATTTTGTTCAATTAATATTGTCTTTTTTATTTTATTTTAATATTTTGTTGTATTTTACTATATTTAACTATTATTTATTTCAGTTTATTCTAATACTTTTTACTTATTTACTTAATTTAGTTTATTTTAATTTAATTTTTAGTATTTTAATTAAAACTAAATTATTTTATTTTATTGTATTTCAATTTAATTTCTTTAACTTTATTTAGTTTCCTTTTCTTTGATTTTATATAATTTTTTTTTTTGAGCTCACTATATTTTATATAATTTAATTAAATTTTATACTGTTTTATTTATATTTTTTAGTTTACTACTAATTCATTTCATTCTATTATATTTTGCTTTATTTATTTGATATTTGTTATTTTATTTCATTTATTTATTTTTATTTAAATTATATTATTTATTTTATGTTATTTTGTTTTATTTGAATTTATTTTATTTCATTTTAATTTGTTTTATTATTTATATATTATTATTTTAATTAGGTGCTTTTAATTTATTTTATATTTAATTAATTTGTTTGATTTTTGCATTCTTTACTTTATTTTATTCAATTTTATTTTAATTTAATATGTTTAAAAATTTTTAATTTATAATTGTGTTTTGCCTTCTATTTTATTTTATTTAATTATATTTTTCTGTATTTTTAATTTTGTATTCTTTCTTTTATTTTATATTTTTTATTTAATTTAATTTTTTTATTTAATTTAATATTTTTTTATTTAATTAGTTTTTTTTTAATATATTTACTTTTATTTTATTTCATAATTTTATTTGTTTTTAGGTTTTTTTCTTAAATTAAATTTATTTTATTAAATTTTTGTTATTTTTATTTAATTAATTTTAAACTAATTTGGTTTTATTTCATTTTTTATTTTATATTTTATTGCATTATACCATATTTAACTATTATTTTCATTTCATTTTATTCAAATATATTTTATCTCACTTTATTTTAGTTTATTTCATTTTATTTTATTGCGTTTCTTAATTTGTTTAATTTTATTTTTATTTTGTTTTTTCTTAAATTTATTTCATATAAATTATATTTTATTATTTTTTTAAATTATTTAACTTTGTTTTATTTTATTTTCGATTTTGTATAAATTCATTTAATTTTATTTCATTTTCTTCACAAAGAATAACAACGGTTTTATCAACTAATAAGCAAATGCTGGTAGAAATAGGCCCACAAACTAAGTACTTCTTCGTTTATCGTAATAAAAAAAAAATCGCTACCCAGGTTAATGACTTGATTGACGCGCTTAACTTTTCCAGATGTTCAGAAGTCGGTTTAACTAAATTTGTTAAACTAATGTAGTTTTAATTACTTTACTTAATTACTAATGTGCATTGTTTTTCAACATTTTCTTTTGAATAAGATTTGAAAAAATTCAACACCATGTACATTATACGGGACGGAACGGTACTAGAGTGGAAGCAAGCAAGTGGTATCCATTTAAAGGAGCGCGTCTCGGTGTTAAGTGTAGGGTAGGAGAAGCAACTGTACATTTCTATCGCTCATTTAATCCGGTGGGAGTTCCCTAATCAAGATTAAATTATTCAACTTATCGCTGATATGTTATCATGCTCTCCCTTTACCAGCACCTCACTTTCTCAATGCTGCTATGAGCGTTAGCATTTCAGTAACCGCTCTTGCATTGATTGGTAAAACTGATGTCACGATTTACTATTATCACTATTTATATACTCTTTTTTTTTAATAACGAATATTTTATCTATCAGCAAGCACATATATTATATATTATTGAAAACAGTTGTTGTTTACCAGCAATGCAGTGTTGCATTTTAAATCGGTAAAGTTCAATGGATATTTAAAATCAATGATTTTACTAAAATTTATATAAAAATATCTTAATTTTAAAGTAATGTATTTTCAATCATTAATTTTATAAAATACTTTATTTACGAAAATAATTTTGTTCTTATGCTCCGCACAATACTGTGCACATATGGTACATTCATACAAAGTTTTCCGTTTTACATTTTACATATTCGTATCAAAAAAAAAAATTATTATATGTATGTATCAATTATTTTCCTCTCCTTTCTCCACTTTTGTTGTATATTTTTGATGATCTGATCACTGCTTCATTTGCATTTGATTTCCACTGCCGCCATCGTTGTTGCTGCCGCCATTATTCATATCACGATTTTGTCCAATATCCCCGGACGATGATGAAATATTGCTGGTGATGCCGCCAGCATTGCCATCGCCATTGGCCTCCTTATCCGCTCCATTGTCTGTTGTCTTTTCGTCGCCTACCGCGTTTGAGTTTCGGTCGAAGAGGTAGCTACCACCTAATGGACGTGGTGGTCGGCTACCGTAGGTAGAGCTGTAAGAGGTGAGAGGAGTAGAAGCCTTCTTTTAATTATTTTATCCATTCATTGGGTGGTAATATTAAGGTGGTTATAAAAGTTAGTATTTTCGATTTATAAATCAAGAGATTTTGGGGATCTGGTTGGTAGGCTGAAACTACTCGTGACACAAAATTAAAGATATGAAGTCTCAACAGGTGAAAGGACGGGCACTCGCCGAGGTAGTATTACAAGCCCAAGTTTATTTCGTTTTTGAAGTTGATATCTCAGGCTGAAGGGTGTGAAACAGGAAGCAGTGACAACCTCACCGATATGAGTCAGCTCGTCTCTACTTTTCGTTAAATTCTACATCCGGGAACCATATGATGTTCAATATTGTTTTCACTTGAAAACCTGTGAATTTAGAGTGGTTTGAGAAAGAGTTGGCTGATCTTATCACACAAGAAAATTATGAAGTTTTTCAGATGGGCTGAAATCACTGAGTCAGTGTTACGAAATCGTCCGCTACAGGCTGGTACAAAAGTTAATATAATAGAATAGAGAGTCTTCTTAACAAATATGGTCTAAGAAGCTCCCTTGCGATGCACTTTCAAACCGGACAGAACCCATCACCGAAAACTGGTATTTTCAAATATTACCGGAGGTGCCAGCGCATACGCAAGTTTGATGCACTTATAAGCGTGTTTCAAACTTGGGTCCCTCTCCAATCTTGATTATTTTTCTACGCATGAAGACAATTTACACCTTTCAGCCTTCTCCTGACAGCCTAATGAGAAACATATGTCAAAAGCACACTCGGAGGTAATAACATTCCCAACCAAAGAAAGAAAACTTTAGGAAAAATATTTTTTTAGAAGTTAGCTCTGAACCGAGCTTGAACCCTTGAATCTGCGGCTCGTTGTTTACACTTCGTATTTTTTGGATATATAAATAGATATTCGCAGTGAAGAAAGACCCCCAAAAAAGTACATTAAGTTTTAGCAAAACTGACCACCACCTTCGAAACTCTAACCACCACAACTTACCTCTGTGGATCCCTGTCGCCACCTCGCTCACGCTCACGCTCCCGTCCTCTATCCTCATTCCTACCACTGCCCCGCATACCTAACACCTTATCGCGTTCGTCTACATAGTTCCAGCCTTGGCTGTTACCGGCGCTACTACTATTATTGGCACTTGTATGGCGTGTCGCAGCGCCTGCACTGCTACCGCTTCCACTACTTCCACTACCACCACCACCTCCCATGCCATAACCATATTCATAACCATGTTGGCTTGTTATGGGCCGTGAGGTGACTTGGGTTGTACCGCTTGAACCACCGCCGCTTCCACCTCTGTATGCATAAGGACAGTCAGTGGTGGCGCGTACCCCGCAAGGTGACGACGAAACGCCTTCATCATATGAGTATTTACTATAAGGATAATGTCGACGTTCACTGTCCTCACCAGCGAAGTAATATCCACGTCCGGAATTATCAAAACCAGATTGACCTCTAGAGGGTCGCGCAATGAGCCACGAGTGAGGCGGAGCGCAAGCGTGTTTGTTTGTGTAGGCAAATTGTTGTCATTTAAGCAAAGTAGATATTATTGTGTGTACGAGTTTGGAAGCAGTGGTATTATACATAGAGATACCCACACACACATATATATATGTATGTACATATATGCATGGATTTTAGTTTGTAGTGCAACAAAGTGGTTTAACAGCGGGAAGGCGGAAAATGTTTGGTGTTTTGTTGTTGTTGTTTTATATACATATTACAAGTTTGTGTTGTTGTTGTAGTAGTAGTTTTGCAGTATTTTACAGTGACGGTAGATAGAGAATATGTACGTATATGCAATGAGAACAAGAAAAGCGAAATTGCATAATTAAACCAAAAATAAAAAGTGTTAAAAAGCCAAATACATAAATATATACATACATATAAACGAGTAAAGATTACAAAACAATTAGAAAAATGTATAGATTTTGAAGAAAAAATTTGGAAAAACTTTTAAATAAACACGTTACATTACCTGTAGGTTTCATCCCAAGGACGATAGTTGCGATAATCATAACGCGATGACGAGGAACGATCGTAGTAGTCACGATCATAGCTGCTGCCGCGTGGACGCTCATAATAGCGATCTGGTGTAAGGGCAATATGAGCAAAATAAATACGCACTCTTTTATTCCTAATACTTCATTCTTTACTTACCACGAGAGTAGTCACCATAACGGTCCTGTTCATATCCACCACGCCGATCATAGCGATCATAACCGCGGCCATCGTAACGGTCGTAAGTACGGGAGCCCATGCGATCATCTCTGTAACAAGCACCAAAAAAAAAAAACATTAATTAAATTAACTTAAATTAAAATAATATAAATTTAAATGAAGTAAAATAAAATAAAATAAATTTAAATGAAGTAAAATAAAATAATTTAAATTAAATTAAAACAAAATAAAATAAAGTAAAATAAAACAAATTTAATTTAATAATCTAAAATAAAATACAACAAAGCAAACAATAATCTTCCTCTTTACATACAAATAAACATCCGATCATTTATCTTAAAAAATGCCATTTTTCTCTGGATATTAAAATAACACCTCTTTTTGGAAAAAAAATTTAATTAAAATAAATTAAGAAAATTAAATAAAATAAACTTGAATTAATCTAATGAAATTAAATTGAATGAAAGAATGAAATAAACAAGTTAAATAAAATAAATTGAAAATAAACTAAAATTGAGTTAAATTCAATTAAATATAATAAAATAAATGAAACAAAAAAAAAAAATAAAACCAAAATTAAAATAAAATAAAATTAATTTAATTCAATTTAAATTAAATTAAATAAAGCTAAATTAAATTAAGTAAAATAAATTTTAAGAAATAAATAAAATATACTAAAATAAAATAAGTTAAAATAAAACTAAATTATATTAAATAAATTATTAAAATTAAAATAAAGTAGGATTAAATTTATAAAAATTGAAATTATATAAATTAATTAAAAAATAATAAAATAAAATTAAATTAAATAAAGCTAAATTAAATTGAGTAAAATAAATTTAAAAAAATAAATAAAATATACTAAAATAAAATAGGTATAATTAATAAATGTTAAGAAAATAAAGAAATTTGAATTTTTAAAGACTAGCCAATGAAATCTGAATGACGCATATATATTTACAATTTTAGTATTATAAATATACATCTTTACATAGCGACACTATTCAGTAGACGATCACGCGAACGTACTGTCCAGATGTACTTCGAATGACGTCATGCGTAGAAATTAGATCTTACTGCTTTTAAATAGACTTTTTTTATTTTTTAAACAGTTTAATAAAAAAATATTTTAGCACATAAAAGTTAAAAAAAAAAAAAAAATTAATTTTAAAATATACAATTTTTTTATATACTCGTATAGTGCTGATCTAACAAAAATAACAGTATATATGTGAGATATCGGTTCTATCTCCCACTCACCTATCACGATAATATGAAGATCCTGCTGTATAAGATGAGGAATAACGATCGTAGTCAGGTTTGTAACGATCTTCCGAACGATAACGATCTTCAGAACGATAGCGATCATCATAACGTTCATATGGATAATACCTGTTTGGGAAAAAAATTATGTAATGCAGAGACAAGCATTTCAGTCATTTTTTTTTAAGAGATCAAATATTAAATATTTAATTGAAATAAATATTAAAAAATAATTTACCAATTATCCGATGAGCGACTAGAGTAACCGCCAGCACTACTACCGTAGTAACGACTGCGATCTTCGCCGTAACTAAATTTTAAATTAAAAATTATTGTTATCTGCTTTTCATTACATTTATGCTAAAAAACCAAACTTACCGATCTTCATAGCAACGCACACATCTCGATTGTCGACTCTTGCGATATATTGATCCTAATACACTCTCCGATTGTGGCGCCGCCGCATTTTCGCCACGATTCGAGTCATACAATTGCACAACGGATGATTGAGCGTTTGATGAGGTGTGTTGTTGTTGTTGTGCAGCTAAAGAGAGGGTGATATATTCTTGTTGCAGCAATAGCGCCAGCCAGAGTACCTAAACAAGTGGAAGAGCAAAATATTTAGTATGGTTTTTGACAAGAAATTGCTTAAGAAATAAATTTGGCTTCTACTCAGGTTATTGGTTTGAACCCCAAGAGGCTCAAAGTCTATATAGAATAAAGAAATTTGTTCAATATGAAGTGGTTTCGCGAAGGAAAATAAAAGTTGAGTTAAATTGAAATGGTTGCTGTGCATCAGCTTACTTCGGCCACGAAATGGGCTCATTGTGTTACCACTGTGAATCTCACAAACTCTTCTATGATGACGAAGGGGGAAGGGAAGTACCCTTCCTTGTAAACTATTCTCATTACACACACTAGATTCAAATAATCATCTTTGTTAGCCTCATCAATGCTGGTATTGTTAGTTTGCGATAGGCCAGGCATTGTCATTAATGCTGAACACCACCTTTTGTCGCTTATTGATCTGAGGAATGATCATGCTCTGCCCACACTTGTGCCCAAGTATTTGAACTTCTTCTCTTCCGGATATTTTGTGTTGCGGGATTTTATTTTATCGCTTATGAGCCCACGAGTAGCGTAGAAGTGATACCTCGACCCGTACACCAGAACAGAGATCCGTATTAGTTGTTTAAGGTCATTAATACGTCCTGATACGGTCTGTTTCCAAGTGTCAAAAACACTGGCAGCTCCTCTGTACGTAAACGCTGGACTCCTTGAACCATCCCCACCCAAAGGCCAAGCCCAAGAACCATTTCTATACGATCTTAGAGGGTTTGGTCGGTTTACCTTTTCAGTGGAATTTTAAACTAGTTTGTGATCTTTATGGCAGTTTCATACCTTATAATGTGTTCAAAGGAAAATAAATTTATGAAATCAGTTCTACAGTTCCAGTATAAACTGTAGAACTCTCGATTTGGCGGCCGGACTCACTACGGAACTTGGAGGAGGACATCGAGACTATTGTCTTTTATCAACTCTCAAATGTAGATACGATCACTGATCTGTCGCTACTAATTACTTATTTAGGGCTCTAATTTATCTTTTAGGAACCAACGGGTGGAGTGCTAGGAGATGGAGAATTCTCCAATCGATGACGTTGGAATAGATGTTTTTTAGCCAGACTATAAAAAAGCAAAGAATTGAGAAGGTGCACGCATCAGCTACTACCCGTGATATGGTATGAAGTATGACCTGATTAGAACCTAAGTGTGTTATGCCCAATTCACAAAAAGGGGCATCCCATCGTCTGCGCAGACCTATCGAGCGTATCATATACCTAAACTATCCGGTGTACAACTTTGCTTCCGCCGTTGTCCGATAGGTGGCTGTACCGGCTGAGGCTGGTTGAAATACATACACTTAGATGATAATGCCTTTAAAGTGAGTGTGGACAGTGCCTAACGAATTGTCATCGCCGTTTCAGTGAAAGTTGTTCTTGTTTTCGTATTATTCACGCTCGAAAATGTCCGTTTATGTGCCCAATTCTCGCCATTTGCGGGAAGTTTTACTTTTCTGTTACAATTCGAAAAAAAATGAAGCTGAAGCGCATCGAATGCTCTCAGAAACTTACGGTGATGCTGCTCTGAGTGAAAGAAGGTATCGGGAGTGGCTTCAACGTTTTAAAAATGGTGATTTCGATGTCGAAGACAAACATGGTGGTGGAAGAGAAAAAACTTTGAAAGGTGAACAACTAGAAGCATTGCTTAATGAAGATTCGTGTCAAACCCAAGAACAGCTTGCCGAATCGTTGGGAGTGAGTCAGCAAGCCATTTCAAAACGTCTCAAGCCCCTGGGCATGATTCAGATAGAAGGAAACTGGGTGCCGTACGAGTTGAAACCGAGGGACATCGAGCGCCGTCTATGTTTATGCGAGCAACTGCTTCAAAGACAAAATCGTTAGGGATTTTTACATCGAATCGTAACCGGTGATGAAAAGTGGGTTCGATACGATAGTCCTAAACGCAGAAAATCATGGGGAAAGCCCCGGCATGCTTCTTCGTCGAAGGCAAAACCGAATATTCACGGTGCCAAGGTTATGATTTGTATTTGGTGGATTTACTACGAGCTCTTAAAACCGGTTGAAACCATCACAGGAGATCGCTACCGAACGCAACTGATGCGCCTTAGTCGCGCGCTAAAAGAAAAGCGGCCACAATATCAAGAGCGACATGACAAAGTCATCCTCCAACACGACAATGCTCGGCCTCACGTCGCAAAAGTGGTCAAAAAGTACCTGGAAACGCTGAAATGGGAAGTCTTGCCCCACCCGCCGTAATCCCCAGATGTCGCTCCTTCTGACTTCCATCTATTCCGTTCGATGGCACACGGCCTGGCAGATCAACATTTTCAATCCTTCAAAGAATTGGAAAAATGGATTGCGTCATGGATAGCGTCAAAAGAGGACTCCTTTTTTGAGCCGAGATCCGAAAATTGCCGGAAAGATGGGAGAAAGTTGTCGCTAGCGAAGGACAATACTTTGAATAACATATCTGTAAGCACTTTTTCGCAATAAAGCTTTTAATTTTGGAAAAAAAACGGCGGAAGCAAAGTTGTACACCTGATACTAAAGTCCACTGCCAACAAACTGATTGGACCTTATCAGTGTGGCTTTAGATCTGATTGAAATTGATCTGAAATTGATTCTTTGGAAGAATTGTGAATTTCTGGGTCCGAGCTCTATTGTGAAGGTAAACTTTTCTAAAAAATATATATATTTTTATTATGAATAAAAAAAATTTAATTAAAATTGAACGCTTTTTATCGACCAGTGTGACCCCATTAAATTCATTAAATTTTATTTATTTCGCATATTAATTTATAAGCATATGTATGCGTATATACGCCTATACATACATATGTACAAATTTATGCTTGAATATATCTGATGGAAAAGCCATTAAAGCCAAAAATATTTTACTGTAAATTGAGGGCAATAATCTCGTTTATCCGACTCCAATCTTCATGCCACTGAACTCGACGATCTTCATACGAAAAACTGCCCTCCGCCTGCCTGCCTTTCCAAACAATCATACACACAAAAGTGTATATATGTATGGTATGTATGGGTACATAAGAGTACATAAGTATTTGATCAATTTAATTTTACAATCCAATAGTTTTTTGGAACAAACACGGCGGTGATTAACGAAATGTGGTGTGATAGTAACAGAAAAAAAATGGAAAATATATATATAAATATATAAAAAATATTAAAAAAAAAATAAAATATATAGAAATCTGCAATTATAGAAATAAATATTAGTTCGCGAGGTATTAATCATTTCACCATAATCGCTTGCGCAGAAGCATTGACCAGTCAGCCGACGCCAACACGGTAACACTCATACGAGTACAAGCATTGTGGTGGTAAATCATAATTTTCCGCAGGCTTTCATTTAACGCGCATAGAATTTTTCTATGCACATACATACATATGTATATACATACATACCTACAATGTAAACAATTAAGTGCGAGTGTGCACATTTAACACTTTGCCGTTGCAGACCAAAAATTGTCTCTGTCAGCACTATTAGATATGTATGGGTATGTACCTATGTGTGTATGTAGTATTAACCATTCCGACCGGATCTAATTAATGCAGTAAAATAAATACCAATTTTTTTTTTTTTTTAATTTCTGCAACAATTATTTAGTAAATTATTTCGGTTTATATAAACATAAAAATGTTTTTTAATTTTTTAACACCATTTTTTGGGGGTTTTTAATTTAGCATATGTTAGCATATACCTATATGTATATTATTTCATTAATTTTTTTTTTGTTATAAAATTATGATAAATAACATTGACATCATTCCTTGTCAGCAGCAACAGCAACAGCCCTGAGGGGTTGGCACTTCACTTTAGTTTAGGCCATTTCAATAATAATAAAAAAAATATTTTATAACTATATGTGTGTAAATATATATGTATATATAAATATATATGAGCCGATTGGTCAAATGTTACAACAACAATAATAACAACAACAACAATAGCGTGTATGCGAGCGCGCTTTCCACGCATTGCTAGTCAAGCATCAGGAACCACTTCCGGCTAATGAGCAATAAGTATGTACATACATACATATATATGTATGTGTGGTTTATAAAAAATTATTAATACGATACATACATATATGTATATGTATGTATGTGTATTAAACAGAATAGGTATAATATGCGTATTTGCATGTGGAAAAATTAAAAAAAAAAAAAATAAATAAATAAATAAAAAACAAATAAAAACACATTCACATACATATACTCGTACATCTGCTCCACTATGCTGTGGTCATTTGCGCGGTATTGTAAAATTGTACTTTGATTCTGTCATAACTTTCGTTTATTTTACAATTCTATTTCATACTTTTTTATATTTATTTTTATTTTTACTTTTCATTTATTTTTCCTCTGGAGTGCGTAAGCCGCCGCTTTTGTTTAGTAGTAAAATATGCCAATTGTTTTATCTGATGGTAAAATAATTTTAAAGTTTTTTTTATTGAAAGTAAAAGTATTATATATGAGCCTAAACTCAATTCTTCCTCTTGCGTCCACGTCGCGCACCCTGGAAAGGTGAGCAACTCTTCTAAAAGGTGTCGTACCCAACGCGTGGGGAACCTTGAGTCACGGCTAAAAGAGTGTAAACTTCAGTGGAGCTGTTTAAGAGTCCGCTGAAGTCGATATGTAGCGTCGGTTCACTAGAAAATTTTAAACTTACGCGCCCAGCGAGTTTGTACACTGGATTTGGGACCATCTGCAATGAAAAAGTTAGCAAAACCTCGGAGGTAAGACCCCACTTTTGTTGACGAACACTGCAAAAGTATTAAGAGCTATGATTTAGGGGCATACACGTAGAATGTCCGATCCTTTAATTGGAATGAAGTGCGATGAACGCAACAGAGCCGGAGACGAGTAGGTTCTTTGGACTTTTACGACAGCGTTCATATGAAAGAACGTAAATTTGGTACTAGATTCATAGTGGGAGAGAGCCTCAGAGCTGAATGTACAATATATAACCCACTATGAGACTGTTGGCGTATGCCGGTGGTATTTATACCATTGCCCTCAACAACTCCGCCGTGAGTACAGCTTTCTCTAGATTGGATAAGTAAGCTTATGGGTCTGATAGGGACCGAGTACAAGATCGCTCTTATCAAACAAACAGTCATCGCAAAAGGGACACAGCTTCCACATCACTGTTGACAGTCATATATAATTTCGTTTATCTGGGAACCAGCATGTCAGTCTGAAAATCCAACGAAGACTCACTCTTGCCAGCCCCTGTTGGCTGTGGACTAGGTAGGCAATTGAAAAGTAAAGTTCTTCAATTTTTTCTTTGGCCGCATAGTCAATCTGATCCCTTGGAAACTTATCAAGCTCCATTATGAGTTTTTGAGCATTAAACTAACAACTTATCGCGCTACGAGGTAAGCGGTACGACTAAGCTTCCCCCTGAAATATTCAAACTACGAAGTATTCTTCTTCGTTTAAACTTCTGGTAGTCGGCGAAAATCATCTGAAATGTATACTTCTCGCGGATGCTACCTCGGTAATGGACGTCGCTGCTGTCACCGCCGTGGCTTGTTATCTGGGCTAGTACCTGGGTGCGTGCAGGTGGCGAACACATATCCATTCCTCTCCTCCTGGCAACTTGCTTTGCATATGACACTGGGAAGAGTATATTTCCATCTCGGCTATTGCTTAGGTGGTACCTGTAGGCAGGTGTAAAACACTAGGTATAGGTTTCCTGATAGAAAAACTCAACATGGACGTTGACAACGAAGAAGAGTAGGATGGGTGCAGTACTACTGCCAAACCGACGCTACAGCAAAGGGATGCCACAGTCCATAAAGACTCGGATCCTGAAAGCGTTGAAAACATAAATATTGGGGAAGAAAAACCCTTGCTTTGCGCTCTGGAGGATGCCAAATATGTTGTTTCGTCATTAAAGAAGAGTCCTCGAGCAAAACCCAATGGGGAGGCGGTGAAGGCAAAAACCATATACAAGGCGGCGGTCGTCAAAGTCCATGATCATGAGCTGCAAGCTCAACTGGACGAAGTAAGGGGAGCTTAAGCTAAGTGGAAAATGTAGGAAGGTCAGGCTTACTCTGCGGCAAAACTACAGTTCGCATCCCAGATATGCAAACTGAAACAAAGAAAGAATCACCGCTAAATGGCAGATTTCGGCTAAAACGAAGAAAATGTTAAGGAACACTCCAACAATTCTGTTACTATATACTCTGCCAGTTAAGCTGTCTTGAGGTCTCTTTAATGCAAACTACGATAAAGGAACCAATCAACTGTAGAAACTGGACTGCGGGGAATGTGCCGACGAGAGAAGAAACCATCTTAACTCTGCACAAGATGCAGGTATACCTATGTCCACAGCAAAATATCTGTTAAGACTGGAATTCCCAAAAAGGACCAATATTAGATGGCTTAAGAAAACCACGTGTAGCGTGATAAGACCAATTTCGCCATCTCTAGATGCCAGAATCTCATCTTAAGCGTAATACACTCCGCTTTGCTTGAGAGTCTCGTCTTATCTACCTGTAGCTCTTTCTCCACCATAATCCCTTCATGGGAAGACTGTGACTGTTAAGGACAAAGTCACTGAAGGAAAGGCCCAGTTAATTTATTTACGATTGGGTAGAAGCTTGACGAAAAGGTCAGCATACTCGTATAAGTTTTCTATAGAGAATTATCCATCAGCGGGAGTTCAGGCCACAACACTAACAGTACTTTTTAGTAACTATTAAGCAGTGGATATACTGCTTCAGAGCTATAGAGCTATTAGGCCACTGCGGAGTAGCTGGAAACTACACAGCAGATGAACCTACACACTCGTGCATGGATACCACCGTTTCGTAAAAGGCGGACAAAACCCAAATAAGTGGTCCATTAACAACATGCGGTTTACTTCTAGGTACTGTTGTAGCTTGAATCAACTTAGCCAGCGCGGAGCTCCATACTCCACTGCTTTAGATAATATATAAAGGCGCTGAAAGGTCTGAGGCAGTCGATGGTAACAGACTCGGCAGCACTTCCGCCTTTTCATTGCTTTCTACGTCCGTGTGATCTGGGAAAAAATCTCAATCAAATATCAAAAATCTGATAGATTTTCCTGTCAAAGCGGTTGCCCATTTGGCAGCTGTTGCGCTGCCCAAAATCTCTGGAAGGCAGAGTTTTAGTCACTGACTTCGAAACTACCTTAGATAATGGGTTGGTCAGCGAAAAATGCTGCTCTGTATAGATATGGATATCTTGTCTGTTTCCGATGGGCCGCTCGTCTGCCGCCTATTCTTCTCTGCTAACGAAGTAGGGAGAAAATTTCGGATTTTCGGCTGCATTTTACATTTAGCCCAAGTTCTGATGAACTGTTGTTTTTTACATAATTTTTCCCAGAGGCTTTATAATAATAATAAAAAAATCCACCGAACTATTTTTTTGAGGTTAGGAAAGATTTTTTTTTTATTTTTAATTTTTTTTCTGCCAAAATTAAAAGGGAGTCTTTCTACATTGAAGGTTTAAAAATTTAAAAAATAAAATAAAATTTAATTAAAAATTAAAAAAAAAAAAATAAAATTAAAATAAAATTAATAAAAATTTAAATATGCACGGAATTCACTTCAAAATTTTAAAAAGGATAAAAATTTCACTTGTAACACAATATACATACCAATTTTAGCTGCTTCATTTTAATATTTTACAACACTTGCCGCCGAAATTTAATTTGATTTTTTTTTTTTTAATTTCACACACAAAGTTTAATTTTTTAAATGTTTTCTAAAAAATCCACTCTCCACTTTAGCACCACATTCGTACAACACTTTGTGAATTCACTTGGAATTGTTCTAATTGAATTGTATGTATGTATGTATAAAATTAGAGGTTTTTCTGTTAATCAACGGCTATTGTCTTAGAGACCCCCTCAGGTGGTCTATCAATCAGTCTGAATATTAGTTAGAATATTTTCAGATATACATATGTATGTACATATGTATAAATAGTACAATTTTAGTCTGCGTCCGAAATCCGTCTGACTTTCTTGTTTTGTAAACACACTGCGAATGCGCGCATCCCGTCTCTTGTTCTGGTATTTATTTAATATTTCCCTGTATGTTGGCTTGTTAATACACAAATATTGTAATAATTTTTCGGTTTGGCTTAGTTTTTGGCTACAACTCATTTTGACATACATACATACGTACATACGTAACGCTTATTGTTGTTGATGTCGCCTTTGTTGTTGGTGCGCAATGATGAAACACAGAGAAGCCATGCGCAAGCTGCTGCCTCAGTGAATCTGCGGCCAAATTAAGCGGCGTCGCTTGGGGTGGCCGTGTGGCGTTTCGCTCTCTCTCTCTCTCTTACACGCTCTCTTGGCTAGGAGTGCAAAATATTAACTGAAAATGTATGATTAAATTTTTATGTTTAATTCAGAATAAAAATGTAAGAATTCAAAAAAATATAAAAATAAAAAAAAATATATAAAAATAAAAAAAAATATATAAAAATAAAAAAAAGATTAAATAAAACAAAAATAAAAAAAAATAAAATAAAACACCGTCAAAATGCTAGCTGAGCGTGGAAAAGTCGTTAGTTGAAATTCATAAAAATCATATGCAATAATTAGAGTAAAAAATGGAGAGATAATAAAATGCTAAATAAGCACGCCAACAACAAATATCATAAAAACTGTGCACATTTTAATGATGAAAGCTGTGGCTTCTAAATACATACATACATATGTATGTATGTATGTACATACATAGGTGGTAAAGAAAAACAATCAGAATGGTGTCGTTTTATGTGTTTTTATTTTTTAAATTTTTTTTTCATATTTTAATATGTAGGTATGTATGTTTGCTCGTTTAGGCGATTATATGATTATATAAACATATGCAAATTCCCACCTAAATTACGTTGAAAGTTTAACCGAAAATCATTTATTTCAATGTCAACGACTTCATCATAACTTGAGAGGGATGAATTTTGAGTTTTTCACGAAAAACGGATGCAGGGGATTTTCGATCATTTTTCATTCAGCAGTAGTAATATGCGTGGAAATACATATAGGGTTATCTATTTGGTGGTTTCAAAAGTACAGTGCTGTTTTTTGACATCTGTCAAATTCAACTGTCAAAGCAACGATGATTGTGTGCTTGAACAAAATTTTCTTTAGCGACGAGACATACAGCCTTGGCCAAAAGTATTAGGCACCCCATTAATTACTGAATTTTTGATTTTAACAAGTGGAGTAATGAAGTTTTATTAGTAAAACAGTGAAAATACAATGAATTAGTGATAATAACATTAATATTTAGTAGGTCCACCCTTCGATTTAATAAAGGCAGCAATTCTCTTAGGCATGCTCCGTACAAGCTTTGCACATTCGTCCGCACTTATAGCGTACCACTCGTTAATTTTCGTTAATTAAGGCATTCTTTAAGGCAGTTTTTGATGTTATACTGTGTTCCTTAAACTTGCGTTTTAAAATAGCCCACATGTGCTCAATGGGATTAAAATCTGGAGACTGTGCAGGCCAATCTAACAAAAACAATGTTGTTATCACTAAACCAACGCATCGTAGTCGCTAATTTGTGAGAAGGAGCATTGTCTTTGTGTCATTGGCTGAAATTGTACCCCGTCAAAATTAGTATCGCCGAAAATGCGCGTTAGCGAAGGTAGAAGAACAACTTCTAATATATTTAAGTACTTTTGACTGTCCATGCGACCCTCGCAAGCGAACATCATCAGCAGCCATGCAGCCCCAGATCATAATGCAGCCTTCTCCATGCTTAACAGTGGGTACCACGCAATCTGGATGATATTCTTAGTCAACCCGTCGCCTCACGAACGTCACACCAGGTGTTCCAAATATCTGTAGAAAAAAAAAAAAAATGTTTTTATAAGATTGACACAAACCTTCAAAATTGCTCTAGGGTAAGAAGCTATGGCTCTTAATACTTTTAGACGATCTTAACTAAGCTTACCTCGAAGTTTGATTCATCAGACCACAGAACATTCGACCAATCTTCTTCCGTGAAATGTTGGTATCGGCGAGCCCATTCCAAACGAGTTTTCCTATTCTTTTTCAGAGAGCCACGGCTTCTTTCGTGCTTTATATCCTTTTAAATCTGCTTCCAGAAGTCTTCTTCTAACTGTTCGAGCACTAACTGGTTTACTAAATTCATTCGAAAGGGCAGAACGATCCTTGAGAGACTTCTTCTCGTTTACTGGTTAGACGCTTTCTTCCACTTTTTGATTTATTATTGTGGAGACGAAATCCGTTGGACTTTTCCCCTGTGGGGCTGCGCAAATGACCGTGTCTATGCGGATAAAACTTTAACTCTTGAGCACTTGAAAGACTTTTGTGCATAGCCCATTGGCAGAGAAGACAGGCTAATAGTGCAAAGGGAAGGTGGACTCAAAGTCTGATACCGCACCGAGAGGCAGGAAGCACGGACACGGATGATTTAAAAGCAACCTCCTTTGGCGATGGCTACGACTCTCCGCTTCCTAACATCGAATTGGATCACTACATTGTGAGTCCACTTTGGTGATGTTATTTTTAGTCTAGCTCCTACTCCAATTTTGCTGTGTTAGAAATGAGTTTGGAGAGTTTGACATTCCCTGCTGAGAGGTGACCACAATTAGAAACCCTGGCCATCCGAATGTTAGTACGCCAAGCTTACCACTCGGCTACTGCAGCCAAGACCAAACGGGAAAACAAAATTATGAAAACTAGTTATGGTTACACTTAAGACTAATTATCAAGTGGAAAATTACAACAAATATTGTTCTGCGAAAAAAATCTAAGTCGTCATGGAATATTTTATCAAATAATGAGTTCAATGCGAAACAAGCGAAATCACCGAAGCGAGAGAAGTCCAACTAAATATTGTCACAAGTCGAAATGCTTAGTAAAAAAAAAATTAAATAAATTAAGTAATTATAAGTCAATTGTTTAACTCACTCAAAGTCATAAGTGGCGCATGCGCAATATATTAATTTAAAAATAAATTAGAAAAATT
The DNA here is from genome assembly GCA_037013455.1 of Ceratitis rosa. Taxonomy (NCBI): domain Eukaryota; kingdom Metazoa; phylum Arthropoda; class Insecta; order Diptera; family Tephritidae; genus Ceratitis; species Ceratitis rosa. Next base: position 8,296,697 of record JAWMAG010000001.1, on the reverse strand, counting down.
ACACAAAATCAGCTAAAGTCAAGAATTTCTCAAGTAGATTCAGAGTAGAGCTCTCTCGTTTGAATAAATAATCGAAAAGGCGAAGGAAAAAACTCCAAAATTTATTGAGGGCCACAGAACAAAAGGTTTCTAATAATAATTTTTTGCTTTGCTTATCCCGAGGATTTTGTTACGTAAGAATTTGAACTTGATTTACATACATACGTCTATGTATGTGTGTAAATATATTATTAGTGTGTAATTAATTTTTACAAATGTCACCAAAGTTTTAAAAGAATATTCAAACTAAATTTGACTACTTGACGACCTTCTTTAAGGTCTGCTGATCATAAGATGCTATCGGCCGAGAGTAATTACACATGTGTACTTTTAATATGTATATTTTACATACATGTACATACATACATTTATGTGTATCATAGGCGCCATACACCCACACGCGCCACTAAAATCTTTATTAATTTTGTTGCTTGCTGACATGAACATTCATATACATATGTATTTTTGCATGTGCGTAAATTTATATACTATAGTATATATATATATAGTATGATTATAACTATGGCTGCAAGTACACAAATTAATTATAAGTAAATAAATAAAAAAAAATGCTTACAAACTCAACAGCTTTATATTTAGCCTTAAGTTGGGCAATTTTCGGCAGTGTACCGTAAAGTTCATTATGTCATACATACATATACATATGTATATATAAATTCCTTATAATTCGAGCGCGTAATAAATAGGCGTTAGACTACGCAATGATATGTAAGCCGGATTCATGGTCACGGTCAGAAAAATTAGAAAATTATATTGAGTTCAACACCCACGAAAATGGTGCAAAATGAAATTTGCCAAGAAATTTGTTTATGTTAATTTCAAAATTGCTTTTTCATTAGAAACGTTTATTTATTATTATGAAAATTACATGGAATCTAAAGTAAAAATTCTTATGAATATACATATGTTTGTATTTATCAATTCTAGTTTAGATTTTTTAAACACATTTCCGCAATTAAACAGAAAAACAATTTCAAAATTGTTCTTAATTTCAGCGTAGCGGCCAAAGATGAACTTTGACAGTCGGAAAAATAATATCCAAGACAAATGTGGCTCGAAAAGTAGAAAGCTGTGCTTTTTAATTGAATGGAACTCAAAAACATACATACATATGTATTACATTAGTTTTTCAAATTAACATTGCTCAATAAAATAGAGTAAGAGGCTACATGGCCTTATTACACTGCTTCTGGGACTCCTTCCTCTCTTCAAATGGCCTCTCCACCCTTCATGGAACGCCAGCCCGACGGAACATGGTTTCGTTACACAATAAATTATTTTCAATTTCCTACTAAGTACATATTTACTAATTAAGAATAACGCTTATTTCTGTATAAAATTTTATAATATACGTATGTATTTCTATATCACTTCTAATTACAAACAGGCTTCAGCCATTCTATGAATTATCAATTATTTGGACATCATATGTATAATTAATTTTCAAAAATGCATTCATTATTACTTCAGGAGAATTAGCACATAAATTAATTCAATAACAAAATTTTCATCTAAAAAATAACAAAATATTAAACTTCAAATTTCTAATTAAACTTCAATTCAGCGACAAAAAGCAGTTATTTGAAGCACTCTGTATAGGCAAGAGTTGTATTTGCTGACCACAGGGTGGTGCCAGCTTAAGACTTTATTCACTATATAATCAACAATAATTTTAAAGTTGCAACAATAAATTTAAAGTTGCATTATAATTTATTTTAATATCTTCTCATTTACACATATTCCAATTGCAAGATTGCAAAATTTTGTTATATATTACCACTTATATTAGAACGATAAATGCATTCAAATTTTGCGCTACACATAATGTTGCCATATCAGCACACTCGCTCATGAACAATTGGTAACCAACAGCAGCACCGCAAATACACACTCCATGTGGATGTTGTGGATGGTAATTCATCGTCCAACGAAACGGTGGAAAGAATATAAAACGAAAATCGTCGGTTCATTTTTTCACGATCCTTTCTGATTTTGCTTTGGTTCTTTGCTAAAAAACAAATTGGGAAAGTTCTATTTTTCAACGCTGAGCGCTACAAAAATATAAACGCACAAAGGCAATAGAAATATTAAGTGTTGTGATTTTACTTAACATATAAAATAAAGGTAAATAAATACAAATATTTTGAATTACACAAAGAACAATGCAACAAGTCGCTGTAAAAACAACATTTTATGGCGCTGATTCATCCGGCGGTCTACGACGACATGATTATTAGCGCTGTTCGTTGTTCTTTTGTGAGAGCGTTTGCTTAATTGTAATGAATTAATTTATTGTTTTCAATATTTTTTTTTTTTTGTTTCAGCAATTAACGCACAAAGTTCATAAATACAACGAAATTTAAAAGAAAATATGGAGACCCCAAATGAATTTCCTGTACCATCTGGATCCAGTGGAGCTGCATCCAATGAGTAAGAATGAGACTTATTTTCATTTCTTTTATTTGGATTCAAATGCTTAATGTTTTGTCTATTTGCTGCGCTAACTTTTTGACACTATGTCTTATCATTTTTGCTAGGTATTAATGCTAACATTGCAATTAGCAGATAGGTATTCGCCATCTTGGCTAATATGCATTGGCTACATTTGGAATAGAAGTCTATATGTGTTTGTACGTTTGTGCCTACGCAAATATATGCCCAACAGTTTTTGGTTATCTACTACATGTATGTAGGTTGGTTGGCTGGTTTATAACTGCAGACATTTTACTTATAAATTTATGTGTATGTATATGTGCATACAATATAAATGGACTTGGTTACAATAGTGTTTTATTAAATTCCATTAGTGATTTCAACTTGCAGAAATAGAATAAGCTAATAAAAGCACATAAGTTTGTAAATTGTCATTTCTCGGCATACATTTGTATGACGGCGTTGGTATGACCTGAATGGCCTTAGAAAGTTTAGCTGACATTTGTATTACTACTATTGATACGGTTATTTTGGTATTTCCAGATTAGGGCTGGTGGGGTGTATTTGACAGCTTGTACTTGCGTGCATTCATTAGTTTCTTAAAATAATCAATTGTTTTGTTGTGTACGCTTAATGAATACTTAATTGTTCTATATACAAAAAATTGGGTAGTGTTAAGAATTTTTTTCCACTACTGGTGGTTGATGACGGAAAATGCGTCAACTACTGCAAAGTTGGATATTATATAAGGATTTTCTAAGAATGCAACTGGAAAATTTTTCATAACTAAATTATATATCTTTCTGATTCATGCTTAAAGTAAAAATACATATATTTTCATCGTAAAAACATAAATTCCACTGAAATTGTCATAATATCCAACTTGTGTAGCAAAATACTTAAAACACATCCAAACCACATAACGAAACCATAATATTTATAGTTTAGTGTTTGTATAATGAATGTGTGTGTTACTTTATACAGGGTGTTTTAGGTGGGCTAGACATTACACAATGCGCTACTCGCCGTATGGATAACAAAAAAAAAAAATATCAGCAAATCCAAAATGCAATAAGACACCCTGTTATTTTATGTAATCTAACCATATAATATTATATATAGTTTTCCTGTTTTACCCCCGCCTCCGAATTCTGCTACTCCCAGCAATAATAATCAAGCACAAAAGCGTCTACAGCAAACTCAGGCAAAAGTCGATGAAGTCGTCGGTATTATGCGCGTCAATGTAGAGAAGGTGCTGGAACGTGATCAGAAATTATCGGAATTGGGCGAAAGAGCTGATGCTCTAGAAGCTGGTGCCTCACAATTCGAACAACAAGCTGGCAAATTGAAACGTAAACAATGGTGGGCAAATATGAAAATGATGATCATTATGGGCGTAATTGGTGTGATTCTCTTAATTATCATTATCGGTGAGTAAAAACATGCTAGTTTAATTTATTTGCATTTTTAGAGCGTAATGCATACATACACACATATCTACAATTGTAAAATTGGCATTCTTACTATTGAACAATTACAAATATGGCTTTTGACATTTGGACTGCGGCGCTCGTGAATAAAATAGATTAATATAATTAAGGAATTTTATTACAAACGTAAAACGTTTGAATGGTGGTGCTGTAATGTTATTAATACTTTTTAAAGTAATCTTATTAATAATTTTCATTTTTATTTTGCTTTTTCTTATTTTTTATTTTCAATTTTGTGGCCTTGACATTTTAGCTTCTTATATTTTTATATTTTTTTATGTATAATACAAACATATATCGCTTCTGATTGATCAGTTTTATGCTTTAAGGTAGACTTAAATTTTTTTTTGACTCTTCATTTTACTTTTAATGGTTAAAAAATCAAAAATCAAAAAAAAATTACCAAATTTCTTTTATTTTCTCTAAAATGTTTAGTCTAATCTAAACACACTACTAATATGTTTACTTATGTACATAACTAGAAATGTTTACTTTTACTCACATATATTTTATTCTTATTGGTTTGGATTTGGTTTCCACTTAGACTATTTGAGTCTAATATTATTCTTTAAAATTTTTATGTTATATAATTAAAAAAAAAAAAACAATGGACGCAGCATATTTTAATGATAAATATATATAAATTTTTGATACAAAATTAATCGTCTAGTAATGGTGAAAGAATTTTTGTTAAATTTTTTACTTCTACATTTTAATTTTACTAAAATTGGTATAAATTTTAAACTTTTCTTCACAACACTTCTCAAAAATTTCAAAATTAATCGTCTGGTGATGGTGAATTGCATTTCTGTTGAATATTTTTTTATTTCTAAATTATAATTTTACTAAAATTGGTATGAATTTCAATCTTTTTTCCACGACATTTCTCAAAAATTACAAAATTAATCGTCTAGTAAAATATCAAAATGAAATTGCAACTAATATTGTAAAAAAAGAAAGAAAAAAACTATTTGTTTTTGTTTAATTCTAAAAAATTTCAAAATTAATCGTCTTGTAATGGTGAAAGAATTTTTTTTAAATTTTGTTACTAATAAATTTTAATTTTATTAAAATTGGTATAAATTTCAAACTTTTTCGCACATCATTTTAATTTAATTTGCTAAATTTTATTTCTTTTTTTACCAGCTGATAAGATGTTTAACTTTCCTTATCAGTCAAGCACAATTAGCACATTTGCATTTACATAAATAACGCATTTTACATGGTGTCAGCAAAATAAATTCTTTAATATGAGTAATGAAAAAGTCAATTACTTTTTGTATACAAATTGAAACCAAATTATTTTTGCCATTTGTTTTTTTTTGCTTTTTTTTTATTTACAGTTATGCTCTTTTATTAACTGGTAACCACTTACCATTTGAAGTCTAATGATCAGCATTTTAAGTATATTCACTATACATATACATATGTATGTACTTTCTAAGTTTGTTTGTTTGTGTGTGTGTAATGTTTATAGTTTCAAATAATTTAAAATTTCCAAAAAAAAAAAAAACATAAATGCTAAATATTATTTAAGTAAGTCCAAAAGTAAATACTTGCACCAGCACAACACATCCGCAAGCCATTATTTCGTTCAAATGAAGTAAGTAAAAGAATGCTCAAAATTGACAACAGCAACTATTTATTGTAATAGTAAAAAAATACACAAATTTCTTAAATACATTAACTCTTAATACTTTACTACTGTCTCCTTTCATGTGTTTTTGCAGTTTCCTTCCTGCCATCCAGCAGCACCGATACACACAATCAAGTCCAAGGCACTTCTGCACCGTAAAAAGCTCAGTTGACTACAGTGGCCTTACAGCGGTTCCTTGCTAAGTTGATTGCACGCATTTAAAGTGAATCTTTTTTTTTTTACAGAAATATATACACACAAAATGCAAGCAAACAATAATCAATATGCATTGAATCGAATTTTTCAAAAATATTAAAAAAAAAAGGAAAACAATACAACACAACAATAATAATTAAAACAGCCGTAACTGAATGTCTTAAACCAGTATACAATTAAAAAAAAAATAAATATATATATACACGTATATACATAAATTCTTATATGAAAAAAAAACTAAAATATACAAAATGTATGCCTTAAAATATACAATTAAATGATATCAGAATGAAATTGTAACTAATATTGTGAAAAAAAGAGAGAGAAAAAATATTTGTTTTTGTTTAATTCTTGTATTTGTTTAATATTTCTTAATTTTGTGTATTACGAATTATTTAATTGGACATTTGTAATTGATTGTAAAATTGTATGTGGTTACACAATATACATAAATGGAAAGCAGAAAATACATACATATTGACATTTTTATATATGTAAATATATTGAATGTTGCGATAATTTGTAAAACATATAAATCTACACACCTATAAAGATATACAAATGTATTTTAGTGTTTTTTTCTGCGTTTTCGAAGTATTTACATTCTACATATACGAAAAACAGTGTATGAGATAAACTATTTACATACATACATATAATACAAATATATAAAATATAACATATATATACATATACAAACGGAAAATTGTAAACTATACACACATCCAAAATAAATTAAGCAACAAAAAGTTTATTTTTGGAAAACACTAAAATGCGTGTTTATTACTCCAACAAAGTTACAAAAAATAAATACAGATTGCATAAATATTTTTGGAAGATTTTTTAACTAACATCATATTTAAACGTCATAATTATATATATTTATATTTATTGCTTGTTTTTTTTTTTATATGAATATAATAGAATTTGTTGAACTTTTTTTTTTTTGCAAATTTGAACATAAAACATATTTGGTTGAACATTAGAAAACACGCAATGAATTAATTAATTAATTAAGTAAAATTTGTGTGGATTATGTGAACTTTATACATTATTATTTCTTTATTATTTGTACTTGTTTATTTTTTTCTAATTTTTATTTTTTTATTTTTTTATTTTTTTTTTTGCATTATAATTTCCCAACTTCATGTATTTCGACGAAGAGCAATACGCCCATCGAGTAGAGCGTCATATAATTTATATAGAATAATGTACCATACATATGTGGTCCATAAGTGTCCATCCAAATGAATTCGGCGCGGCTTATTGCACGCCCACACATAAGTATATACTGGAAAAGAGATGGCATTAGTGACGATGTTGTTGTATCGATTGTTAAAAAGTTGATCAAGCGATTCATGTGAGGGGAGCATATTTTTTTATAAATAAAAATTTCATTTATGTCTGTATATGTGGTCTGTGCCTTATACTTACAACGGACATAAAAAATAACATTGTCAATGTCATAACCACATCGAAGTGTGGACTTTTCAGTGATATACCAACTATAATACCCATTGAGGCGACCAAGAAACAACGACAGGTCCAAGCGAATATGAAACGTGGTTTATATACATAAAAATCCTGTGTGTAGAAAGTAGAAAATGAAAAAAAAAATATTACTTGAAATAACTTTAAATCATGCCTAAAGCATGAAAAATGAAAAAAAAATATTTATAGTTTCTGAATATTGAAAATCTCTTTTGTATTATAAATATTACTTTGTAGAAGTGTAGAAGCACACACACACACATATTTACTTACCTTCCTGGATTGCGCTACTACGATGCTGCCTATTATGACAATCGCTGAAATAATACCGGAGAACAGCAACTGGCTAAAAACGGAGGAAGAGATCGGCATAGCAACAGCAACGGTGGAAAGCTGAAGCTGGAATAAAGCAAAATTATTTAATAAATAATTTATATTGTTTCACAACGCATAGCTGTAGATGAATTTTCATCAATGAAATTTGAGATTTAAATTTGGCTAAAATTAAAAGAACGCCTAAAAGCATGCAATAAAATTAACAAAACTGAGACTGAAATTGTTAAGGCGTAGGGGAAACTTTCTGCAAAGGTGCTGATGGGCAACCGAAAATCGAACACTAAGTCAGAAACAGTCTTCTTCTTCGTTGGTGCAGGCAGCGCTTTCGTGTTTAGAGCCTCTTCAACAATAGCGCGGAATACGTTATTTCTCTATTCTGTTTGGCATCTTTTGGAAAGGCCAAGTGAAACCAGGTCCCTTTCCACCTGATTCTTCCAACAAATTGAAGGTCTTCCTCTGCTTCCACCAGCGATTACTGTATCGAACAACAACAACAACTGCATCGAATACATTCAAAGCAGGAGTGTTGTTTTCATCCATTAGCACGACATGATCCAGCCAACTTAGCCGCTGTTTCTTGATTCGCTGAACTATGTCAAAGGCGCTGAATAACTCGTTCGCCGTTGCCAATGCGCAAAGAACCATAAATTTTTCACAAAACTTTTCTCTCGAAGACTGCCAAAACCGACTTATCGGTTGTCTGTCCACAGTCACAACTCTGATTTTTTCAGTCCGAAAAATACATCTTTTAGGACAGCAAAAATATCATTTCAATCAGTCTTCCCTAACTACGCCTTCAAAATACGCCGAAATTACCTCCTTGACTTCATCATCGGTGCTAATTTTTTACCCAGTGAGTTCTTTTTTTATTCTTTGGAAACAGTTTATGACCACTCGGAGTCAGTTCTGGGCTTCAAAATATCGAAGCCCACCGGATGCAGGACAGCCAACACAATGGGGATCTTTTGGGCATGCGCAATTTTTCCCATAGTTCATAATGATGAACCCAAGTCGCCAGCCTCCAGTAACAATTCGACTCAATATCCAATTCGACTATACTTCTCTCCTTTACAGAGGTCCGGAAATGTACGTGAACACCCTATGCTCTGTTACTTTTGTGGAGGCTTGAGCATTTTTGCAATCCATTTGGCGCTGAGCTCAGTCATGCAAGATTTTAAAAATGGTTCCAACCATTTCTACGACTTGTTTCTTCTTTAGTTGAGTATCGTTGAGAACAATTTGTTCACCTTTTTTGTAGAAGTTCTGGTCGGTTCACCTCGATGCTCCTGCCCGACCTCGGGTCGTCTTCAAAGGACTCCCTTCATTACTATATGGTCAAATGGTCTATAAGGAAGACCATCAGGCAACAACTACGCCTTTGTCCCTGCAATGGACTTCATCTCACTGAGAGCACCAAACAGCCCTACTGTCATACCATTAAACATCCTAATAACCGCCATTCGCTGGTCAAACCACTGTGTGGAGCTCAAAACTCTAAAGGTTGCGGCCCTAGAGATTTTAATCTACTCTTCCAAAGGGCAGGGCATTGACAAAGGGAGTGCCTTAAGGTTTCAGAAGTTATTAGATGGTACGCTCAGACTCTTTTCGGGGCTATCTAATAGAAGATGCTCTGCAAGAAGACCTATAATTTAGATAGACTTATTTCTGACCACCTTGCACGGTTCACATTATTCGCATTGAGACTTTTCCATCTTGACTTTTCGCGTTGTAACCGCTTAACCTATGGATTTATAAGGAGATTTTTTTATTTTATATTAAAAATACATTCGGTGGGCTAGACATTCCCTGCAGAGGGACGACCTTTATTAAAAAAAAATGTTCCTATAATCTTTTGGAAGTTGGTCGAGACAGGGTTCGACCCCTGACCTTCGGAATTTGTAGTAAGCAATGCTAACCTTCCGGCTATTGCAGCCGCCAAGCATCTTTAATGAATAACTGTCCTATAGTTAGCTTCCAAGTGGAGATGTGCAAAGGCCAAACTCTTCCATTATGGCGAAAGTAGAAGGGAAGTGCCCTTCCTTACAAGCTCGTCCGCTCTCACATTAGTCACTATGTTTCTGTGTCCCTTTTCGATTTTATTGTTGCAGATTCCAGGGTTCTTAATGCGCTCAGACGATCTGAGGTCACCATTGAGACTGTAAACTAACAATTTCGATATCGAATAAGAATACCAGTAGCAAGTTCGAAAAATGGCATCACTTGGCTGAACTAATAGTTTCAAAGTAGTTTTTAACTAGTTCACATAACTACCACGTACTTACCATTATAAATGTGTAGAAGTAAAATACCGCTTTATGTCTGCCTTTCGTAATGAGATCGTAAAAGAAGACCAGGGTGACCAGCATCGTGAAACTACACGCAAACGGCACTAAGGCGAGATAGTAATGACGCCGGACGAAGCTAACAACTGCTGCGCTGCAACAAAAAGAATTTATTTTTGTATAAAACAAGCGAGTAAAATCGTAAAACAATTATTGTTGAGATGCATTCACACTCCCCTTACACCTCGCTTACATTTTATATAGCATAATCCATTCTATGATGCCCAAAATTAGATAGAAGAGCGCATGCATATGCACCTCTATTAGGTAATCGGTGTGTATCTTACGCGCCGCGAGTACACCTTCGGGTGTTTTATCCTTCCACAACGGTACTTTTCCCCAAAATTTAATTTCCTCCTCTTGCTCTTGCTTCGGTTGTGGGAATTTGGGTTTCCTTGGCGGTGGCACAGGCGGTAGAGACTGATTGCGGGTAAATGTGGTCACTTCAATGGCCACCGCGGCTGCTGTGGACGTTGTTGGTTGGGCACCGATTATTTTCACCAACGGCATTGCGCTTCAAATGTCAACCGATGGAAAACCGATTCGTGTTATTTGTATACAAAAGGAAATTCTCGAAGAAAAGAATAGAAAAAAAGAAAAATAAACACTTTTACATTTTGCTTGGCGTTTTTTTTTCTTTTCTTTTCATGTAAGGAAAAGTAAGTTGTAAAATTTTCACTAGTCTTTTTTGTGCTCGATATTCGTTGTAGCCATATTTTTTTTTTTTTTTTTGTAACTTAGATTCAGCTTTATAAGTGAATTTACAGGTACCCTTTGATAGCCGAGCTAACAACAGCACGTCAGACGTTTCTTCTTCTCATCGTCACCGTTCTGGTCAAATGAAGCCAGGTCTTTCTCCACCCAATCTTCCCAATGAAGGTCTTCCTCCTCCTCTGTTTCGGACGAAGGAATAGTTGGAGTGGGCATATCCACCCGAATGTAGACACTGCAACTTGCTTCGCTGGACAATGTGAATGTTATCTCGCATACCTATCATCGCAGTTGCCAATGCGCAAAGGTCCACCAATCGTTCGCAAAACCCTTCTATCGAAAGTTCCAAGCGCCGACTTATCGATTTCGTCATTTTCCACATTCCGCAACATATATCCGGGCGGGAATAATAAGACACTTGTAGAGTTTGGTATTTGTTCGTAGAGAAAGGATCTTACATTTCAATTGCCTACTCAGTCCAAAAGAGCACTTGTTGGCAAGAGTGATTCTGCGTTGGATGTCAAGGTTTTCATTGTCATTGGTGTTGGTACTGGTTCTCAGATAGTCAAAGTTATGACTATCAACAGTGGGGTGGGAACGAAAACGTGAATGCGTTGATTGTTTGTTTAATTACAGAAGATACTTGTCTTTTTGTCCTCGCCTACTACCAGAGCCACTTGCCTCACTTTCCTGATCCAGTCTGGGGAAAGCAGAACTCACGGCATGGCAGCTGTTGAGGTTGCTAATGTTATTATCAAAAGCATGTGCCAAAAGTTCCAAGCTCTCATAGAAGATTCCCCTTGTCTGAAACCTCGGTTGGCTCGGAGGGGTTCTTATCCATTCTGGTGTTGCTCAGACCCAGCTCACACAGTCATTGTAGGGCTACTAAACTCTGACTTTGCGGCGTAGAGGCAGCTACCTTTCGTAATCTGCTTTAAAATCGGCGAAGAGGTGATGTCTACCAGTACTCTTTCCATGAGTTTTTTCCCCCAAAATTTGGCACATAATTAAATGTACATTTTCCAGGTTTGAAGCGACACTGATAAACCAGTTCGTTGCCGGTGGGCTTCAGTCTTTTACGGACCTATCCCTAGTCTGATGGTGAAATTTCTATACCATCGTCATCGATTCAGTTTCACCACCACTCCATTTATTTGATGGAAAAGTGGGCTGCGGAATTTATTCTCCTATGCTTTCATTGAATATGAGCATGAGACTACCAGACCACTGTAGCGTTTTCCAAGTGGAACTTTTTGCAATCATGGAGGCCGCTGAGTGGTTGCATAAATCTACGGCAGCAGGTAATGGCACTACGTCAAAAGTGGCCATGAAATGTAGGAATCTTCTCAACCAACTCTCTACTAAAAATAGCACTGCCGTTGCCTGGGTACCTGGATACGGGAAAAGAATGGGATATTATTCTAATAATTTTTGCAGCTGCTGCAGGTACGAAGAAGAGGAGGAGACCATCGAGCACTACCTCTGTCACTGCCCAGCTTGGACATTAGCGCGACACAAGTTCCTTGGGAAACATTTCTTCGATTGTCTCGTTGAGATAGCCTCAGCAAATATTGGAAATCTCGTTGCCTTTATAAGGCACACGAAATGGTTTGATCATCTGAGAAGGTGAAGGCAGGAGCCTCAGCGGTATCACAATGGACCAACATATTGGCTTAAGTGTGCTGGTAACAGCAGCGGCATCAGTTCGACTCAACTCATCATTCCATTTAGCAGGCTGGAGCAGTGTTCTTTCATCGGCATCGGTTAGGAGATCTTGAAAAATCTATAAGCTGTATTCTCTCATAAAATTTTCGAGCATTTCCCTTGTTGGCCATATTCTCAGGCTCTTCATATTTTCGCATTTCAGTATCTTGAATTTTTTGTCGGCAAATGGTACTCACTTCTGTTTTCTATTCTCAATAGCTTTCCCATACTGTGCGCATTGCAGCCGAGCGTAATATTGCGATGTACACAGTCGTTTGTTTCATACAGTGTTACGACAATCCTCATCGTATGCAGCTTGAAACACCGTCCCACAGTTCTCTGGCCTGGCTGTCTGCTCTGGTTGCTGCTTTTTGACATCGAACCTTCCATGTGTTCGCTGACGTGCTTTCATGGCAACGCAGGGATATTTGGATATCTTGGCTTCAACAAGATTGGTCATGATAGGACCGCGGAGAGTAAACATATCTAAATTACTGGAGACTATTAACTATGTATATCCACAAAAAATGGTTGGGATTATTACCGTGAATCTCGCCAAATACATTTGTTATTGGTTTGAGTAAGCACAACGATCGGAGCACTTGAAGAGATAGCACGAGCCAGTATGAAATGGGTTAGAGCTGTGATCAGAAGAACATCTAAAAAGTAAAGAATCATAAATCCTCAAGCCTTTCGGAGGTTTGGTGCGACAATCAGTCCTTCCTTTTTTTTACGAAAAACCTCGAGACGCCCACCACAAATCAGCGAAGAAGCTCGGCCGAAAACTGCTTCAGTAGCTATTAAGCGCTAATTATAGTTTAATTATACTTACTTTTTTATGACTAAATACTTATAGATAAGCTGTGAATCACAATTTGCATAAGTTTTCCCATTAAAACTGAACAATTACTTTCTATAATTGCGCACTTGTAAGTGAATGAGTTAAACTCAACCGAGCAACACTTTGTTTCTACGAACAATCCGGAATATTATTTTGTAAAAGATGAAGATCACACTCCTTTTCGCTTGTTTCTACTGTCTCTTACTCAATATTGCGGCGGCAAGTGGTGCTGCTATAATGGATCTGTATCAACGCTGTGAGCTCCGTTGGGGGGATGTGTTGCCAGAATCTTGTAATGCACGGTGTACTCTGCTGGGACATCGTGATGGCTACTGCAATGACAATCGGTTTTGTATCTGTCGCGATTGAGGTTATAATGAAATGTTAAACGAGATTTAAAATAAATTAAAATTAAAATTGTAAAGAGGGCCTTTCATTGCTTTAGTAACTTTCAAAAACATCTACATTACACTCTGTAAAGGTTAGGTTAAGCTGGTCTCACATAGTCGATAACACATCCATAGTGTTGCCAGGCAAACTACATGGGACCAAGCTGTACTTCTACATTCCTAATGTGTCTTTCTTCTTTTCGCGAGCTTAATTAGTCGTACTGTCCCCTTGACCTTTGCCGATTGAAGATCCTGCAGCCTTTTTACGTCAAGCATAGCCTTTATCTACCGAATGCTGGACATTCACAGATTACGTGCTCCACTGTCTCCACACATTACTTGCACTTCCTACATTTATTGTCCACAGTCAGATCTATAATTTCGTCTATCTAATAACAATGTTAGCCTGGAAATCCAACGCAGAAACACTCTTGCCAACAGGTGATACTTTGGCCTGAGTAGGCAATTGAAAAGTAAAGCCCTCTCTCGGCGAACGAAAAACAAACTCTACAAGTCGCTCATCATACCGGTCCTACTATATGGCGCAGAAGCGTGGACGATGTCAACATCTGATGAGTCGGCTCTAGGAGTCTTCGAGAGAAAAGTTCTACGAACGATTTATGGTCCTTTGCGCATTGGCAGCGGCGAATATCGCAGACGATGGAACGATGAGCTGTACGAGCTATGATATTGACATAGTTCAGCGAGTGAAGAGACAGCGGCTATGCTGAAAAGAACTCCAGCTTTGAAAAGTACTCGATGCAGTACCCGCTGGTGGAAGCAAAGGAAGAGGAAGGCCTCTACTCCGTTGAAAGGATCAGGTGGAGAGTGACCTGACTTCACTTGATATTTCCAACTGGCACCAGACAGCGAAAGGAAGAGAGGAATGGCAAAGATTCCGAAAGTGTTGCACGACAATGCCAGACCACATAGGGCCAACGTAACGAAGGAACTGCTCGCCGCGTTTGAATGGGATGTTGTGAACCATCCCGCACATTCCTCTGATCTACAATAGCTCCTTCAGATTACTATATCTTTTCCTCCCTGAAGCCGCACATGGATAGGGAAAAGATTTTCCACAAACTAGGGGGTAAACGAAGAGGTGGAGAAGTGTACGAAGGGCATGACGGGAAACTACTTCGAGGAAGGCATACCAAAATTATTATGCCTAGAGAAGAAGGGACTATGCCGAAAAATAGCTTCCACTATGGGCTTTAGAGATATTTTATTCAATTAAAATAATTAATATTATTTTCTGGATATTTTTCGTAAGAAGCAGGAGTAACCTCGACCTTCCGCAATCGGTCTTGGGCTCAGGTTTGTCCGGTGCCTCTGTTCAAATTTTACGTTTATTCTTCAGGCGCGTCCCTCAGGCAGTCAAGCGGTTGACTGAATGTTTTTTTATTTTATTTTAAATTCTTTTAATTATTGTGAATTATTTTAACAACATTTTCTTCATACTCTTTCTACATATTTTCGAAAAAAAAAAAAACGCCTTTCATGGAAACTTCAATTTTGTTTGTAAAATTATTTGTGTTTTTTATTTTTGTGTAAATAAAAAAGTGAAAAATTTATAAATTATAAATTAATAAAATTACTGAGAAAAAAGAAACTCGTTAACCAAAATACCCAAATGGCATTATGGCGGATGATCCAAATCGCACATCGAGATTGTTTCAATATCGCCAAGATCGTTCCAGATTCGCCTGCATTGTCTACACTCTGGCTGTGATCTTTTTTGCGCTCTCGATCATGCAATGGATCTTGATGATCGCGCTGTAAGTGCAACGCGTTGCAGAATAGTTTTGAGAATTCATTCAAATAGTTTCATTCTTTCAAATTGCAGTGATGGATTGCGTCATTTCATTACGGATTATTACTACGTTTCGGTAATTGCGCTCCTGATCAGCATGCTGATGGTGACGGCTTTTGTGTTCTTCGAAAATCTACGTTTCGCAGCGCCAATCAATTGGTTAATCACAATAATTATTGTAAGTGAAGTGAAATGGGCAAATTGTGGTTGTGATTAAAAAAAAAATAAAAACAAAACTCTTTCAGGTATTAATGACCACCTGGGGCATTTCGCGCGCTATAGTCGAACCATCTCTAGTACTCTTCGCATTCACTGTACTCTTCGTGGCCGCTTTGTCTTTCATCTTCATATTAATTGGTGTTTTTATACGGGTAAGTTGAAGGTTCTTAATAATTTTTCTAATTTTTTTAAGGTTCCATTTTTATTCAAAAACATGCCTAAACGGTGCATCGAATCTTTGGAAATGGAGAACATATTTTCTCTAGCATCTTTTACCGCCAGTCACCAGTCGCTAGCCGTGTATACCGATCATATTCAAGATTTTCATAATATTTCTAGAACTCTTTATAGCCTGAAGTTCTTAAATCTGTTAAGGAATATTTTCTCGGGCACTCCCAAGGCCGGGAATAACAAGTCTTCCGTGTGTATTTCTGACGTTGAATAAAAAGCTCTTCATAAAAATGCATTGACCGTTCGGAGGTGGCTTAGGATAAACTGTAGATCTCTCCATTTGTAGGAAAAACATCATGGCGCATATCACAAATTTGAGAAGGAAAATCCCTTCAGCGGTTACAAAGCGCCAATTATATATTATGTCAAGGAAATATGATTACTTTGTGTAAATTTGTCCGATTTAAGTCAAATATGTGCCGTTTTGTTCGTTGCCAACGAGATGCCAACTTCATTTTACCCCTATCGTAGAAGTCAGCGTCCCTATTGGCAAAAAACTCGGAGACCCAATTTTCACAGGCTTCTCTTGAGGCCAACTTCTCACCATTAAGTGCGTTCGCCATGGACAGGAAAAGATGGTAATCACTTGGTGCCTGGTCCGGAATATAAGGTGGGTGTATTAGGATCTCCCATCCGAGCTCCTGGAGCTTCTGGCGCATCACCAAAAACGTGTGTGGCCTGGCGTTGTCCTGATGGAATACAATTCGGCCCCTGTTGATCAAAGATGGCCTCTTCTGGATGAGTGCTGTCTTCCAACGGTCCAGTTGTTGGCAGTAGAAGGCCGAATTGAGTGTTTGGCCATAGTCCCCTATGTCATCGTAGTAGATGATTCCTTGCCAATCCCACCAAACACACAGCAAAACCTTCCTGGCCGTCAATCCTGGCTTGGCTACCGTTTCCGCCGGCTCACCGCGTTTCGACCACGACCGATTTCGCTTGACGTTATCGTAAGTGATCCACTTTTCATCGCCAGTCACCAAACGCTTCAGAAATGGGTCGATTTCGTTGCGATTCAACAGCGATTCGCAGATGGAAATTCGGTCCATCATGTTTTTTTGCGTTAATTCGTGTGACACCCAAACATCGAGCTTCTTTTTGAATCCAAGGTTATGCAAATGGTTCCAAACGGTTTTCTGGCTTATCTTTAGTTCCTCAGCAAGTAAATAAGTGCTCACGTGACGGTCTGTTTCCACTATTTCCATGATTTTATCGCAATTTTCGACGACAGGCCTCCCGACGCGTGGTGCTGCTTTGACTTTGATATCGAAATTACCGGAACGGAACTTAGCAAACCACTTTTGTGCTACACGTTCGTTCACAGTTTCAGGCCCATAAACTAAATTAATTTTTTCAGCCGCTTTGGCTGCTTTTTCGCCTTGATCGAAGAAAAATTGTAAAATTTAGCGAATTTTCTCTTTGCTGGTGTCCATCTTTGACGAGCGCTCACAACGTACTGAGGCAATCAATCGAAAAACTGTCAAAGACAAACTTTTAGCGCGAATAAACACGTTTTCAGCGCTGTATAGTGTGATATGATGCAACACGTAACACTAGTACTATGGATAATAACGCCATCTCTTAGATAAAAACCGAACGAAATTTTTGACCTAATACTATAATATATAACTTTTTTTTCAGCACGATTTAACGCTGGACGTGGTGATACTATTCGTAGCTGCCGTTATATTCTTCATAACATCGGTATTCTTTGTGATGTTGCAGCTTTTGGCCGGTGTTAAAGTAGCTATTTACATATATACGGCAATTATAATAATAACGGTGCTAATGGTGAGTATTTAACAAATATTTTAAAAACATTAATTTTTCAATAAAAATTATATTGTTTCGAGAAATATTTGAATTTTATAAAAATAAAATTAAAAATATTTTTTTTTTTTGAACAGTTCCTTATGTACCACGCACAAACCATAAATGGCTATCGTTATGCAGAAATGCGTCTCAATGATTATCTCTTGGCCGCACTCATTATCTACCACGATATGACACTGCTGCTGGTCATGTCCTTTTACTTGATGGCGAAAATAATTTCACTGTTTGGTGGCAGTGGCCTGCATTTATACGGCGAATCTTGGTATGTATAGTGTATTTAATATATTTTTTTTACTTAATTGTCAATATTTTTTGATTTTATTTTCTCTACTCCAGTTGTAAAAACAGCACGAATGCAACAAGTCGTTCCCTCGAAGAATTTGAGAATTGGCCAATTAATCAAACCACTAGCGATAATAATGTAGCGCCAATTTATTTGTAAATTATAAAGGGATTTTTTTTTTTTATATAAAAATTTGTTGTACTCACGAAAATGTTATATTATTGAAAATTCTATGTTTTTCTTCATTTGTGTAAATAATGGTGTATGTTTGTAAATTTTATGGTACCTCTAGCGTTTGAGAAATGTATGTATATAATATTATACTGCTGCCTATGCATAATAAATAAAAAAAAAATTATTTTAAATTTTTAATTAAATAGTGTATAAATAAATAAAAAAAAAATTATTTTAAATTTTTAATTAAATAGTGTAAAAATAAATAAAAAAAAATAAAATTATTTTTTAATTATTTTTAATTATTACTTAATTTTATTTTTTTTTATTAAATAGTGTAATAATAAATAAAAAACCATTATTATTTTTTAATTAAATAGTGTTAAATAACACCGGAACATTTATTGATCATTATAATTTGTTAAGTTCAATTTTCAGAATTAGACATAAATATGAGTTTTTTTTTGAGAATTTGAATTTCTGAAATTTGTTTTTTTTTTGTTAAACATCTTTTTTTTTGCATTAAAAGCACAATTTATGTATTTTTTTTTTGAAGTTTGAGAGTGTCAAAAATTATAACATAAAGTTTTTTTTCTGTTCATTATGTAATTTTGAATTTTTCAAAGCGAGTTAAACTGTATTTTTTGCTTTATAAATATATTTTAGCATGTTTATGCATATATGTGTGTATATATTTTAAAAAGCGCTAAATATTTGTAATTATTTTTTGTATTTTTTTTTTTTTTAAATATTTCAGCATTATTTTTATTAAACATTTTTTTTTAAATGCCTGCGCGTTATATTAGTCAAGCATTATTTTAATTTGTTTTTAATAAATTATTACAACGGTTTTGATTACACTTGCAATACTTTTTTTATTATTTTTTATTTTTAATATTCATAATGTATTTTATAACATTCACATGCATATATATTGTAATAGTTGATTTTCTGCGAAGCGTACATATGTATGCAGCATGCAGACTTAATTTAATGTTTAATTTTTATAATTAATATTTCATGTATTTTATATATATATTTTTTTTTGTATTTTTTTAATTTTTTTTCTCAAGTATTTCCATCAGAGTTTCATGTAATTACACTTGGAAATATATAACTATGTATACTTAAGTATGTAAATATTGTATGTTTAAGCCTACAGTCACTGTTCATATAGTGGCAAAGATGGTCGTTGCAGAAAAAAAAAAATACAACTGTCAAATTATTTTTTTTTATATAGAGAGGCGGGATAAAGCCCAATAATACATAGAGTAAAATGTAAGATATATAAGTATATGTGTATTTATATATAATAATATATTTAAGAGTATTTGCATATAATATTAAGTACATTGATATCATATATGTAAGTATATAACGCATTTTCATGCGAGAATAAGTATTTAATTGTTTATATATATGAATAAATATAGATATATATTATTTATATATTGATATTGAATATGTTTTTCAAAACTCATCATCATTCAGTGCTTAGCCCATCGAAAAGCTTAATTATTTAGCTCACTCAATAATTTTTTTGATTATTATTTTTTTACTTTTTTTTCTCTAACGTCTAGCAATTCACACTCTTTTGAGATTTTTACACACACCTTTATAGTACACCTATGTACGTAGATATCTATTTATTTAACTTTTTAGAATTGTATGTAATATAGTATATTTGATAATTAGATAAAATATTTTTATTTTATTTTTTTTTGCTACGTTTATTGTAGTTTTTTTATGCACTATTTATTGCTAGCACAGCAGAAGAACGCTTCATTTTTTCGGCAACAATTGTGGGTATTTTTAATGAATAAGCATATTTTGAAAATTTAAAAATAATTTAGCAAAAAGCATAACTTAACATAACATAACTTAACTTAACGTAACATAACATAACTTAACGTAACATACCATAACTTAACATAACAAAACTTAAGGTAGCAAAACATATTATAATATTACTTAACACAAAATTATTATAACTTAACGAAGCAAAATACAACATATGAAAGCAAAACATAACATAACGTAACATAACATAAAAGCTTAATACCATAGATAATTACTTAAGATAACAACAAGGCAGAAAATAGCATAACATAAGACAACATAACCATATCAAAGTATTACATAACGTAATAGAACATAACTTAGCTTAACATAACATAGCAAGGCAGAACATAACATAACATAAGACATTATAACATAGCTTTAGTAAGGAGAAAAAAAGAGAACATTACCCAACATAATTTAATATAACATAACACCACATGAGGTTATATTACATAGCATACCGTAGTTCAACATAATATGCCATAAGGCAACATAAATAACATATTTTAACAGAACATAAAATAACATTGTTTAACATTAAGTAACTTAACATAACATAACGTAACTTAACATAACATAAAACAACATAACACAACTTTAGTAAGGACATAAAAAAGAGAACATAAAGTTTCCCAACACAATTTAAGATAACATAACACAACATAAGGATATATGACACAGCATAAATTAGCTCAACATGACAAACCATAAAGCAACATAAATAACATATCTTAAAATAACATAAAATAACATTGTTTAACATAACGTAACATAACATAACGTGACGTAACTTAACATAACATAACGTGACATAACTTAACATAACACAACGTAACTTGACATAACATAACGTAACTTAACATAACAATGTAACTTAACGTAAAACAACATAAAATGGCGAACACACAATAAGAGATTATACCACAACAACATCACACAATTATGCAATGTAACATAACATTAAAGAAAATAACAGAATTTAAAACAACATAAAATAGCAAAATATAATATAACGTAAGATAACATAAGATAAAATAACAGAACGCAACATAGCTTCATATAACATAACACAGGAGAACATAATATGCCATAACATACCATAAAAAAACATAACATAGCTTAACAGCACATAACTTATCTCAACAGTATATAACATAACAAAACATACCGTAGTTCAAAGTAACATAACATAACAAAAAAATAATATAACGTAACATAACATAAGAAAACATAACATAACATAACATTAACACAACATAGCTCACTCAGTATTTAATATCTTTTTGTAAAATATGTATATTTAATGCATACTTTTATGCCAGTATTATTATTATAATTAATAATATTATAAACATTATTCTTTTATGCGCTCATATTCAAAATCCTTCCAGTTCACGCACACTTTGCTACTTACGTCTCATCTCCCAAATGCCTCTACTTTTCCCTCCACCTACTACTACTCACTTTCTACACAGAATCAAATTAAATCCAACGACGAAGAATGCGACTGTGCACCCGATGATGTAATTGAATATTCCTCAGAGCTACCGCAACGCGCCACCTGCCACGCATCAGCATCCGTCTCGTCCTCCGAGAGTGTCGCTGCGTTAGCCGATAATGACAACAACGTCGATGTGTTCGCCGTCGTCGCCGTCATCTGTCCTTGACTACCTTGACGTCCGCTGGGTGCGCTGTAATAACGCGTAACATTCTGACGTTTCGATAACAATTGCGTAGACATGCTACATGTGTCCGCTTGAGTGGACGCCGACGATATTGACATACACTCCGAAGCGCTTTCATCAATGCTGGGCAAAGTGTTTGCAGAACGTAGCGAACTGCCTTCTAAATTGATAAGTCGCGCCGGCAAAGCGCTCACGCCACGCGCTGACGCTGTAGGTACAGGTGCAGCATCGAAACTGTGAAACAGCGCAGTCCATTGTGAGTCGGCATCGGTTGTATCACTGCTCGGTGTGGTGGGTGTGGCGCCACCACTTGGTGTATTTGCGTTAATTATGGTGTTCGAGAAGTAATTATTTGATGGACCCACACTCAGACCGGTATCTAGATAACGCTTGCCATGATATATCTCCTGCATGGTATTGGCGCGCATAATGGCACGTGTTGTAGCGCCGAACGCTTGCATTTGCGGCACGACATTATTATTGTCAGCGCGCGCTTGCAATGGTGACGATGGCGTTGTACGCAACGATGCCGGCGCTGTGGATGAGGCGGTGGTCACAGCGAGTAGGGGCTGGGCGCTTGCCAAAAGCAGTTTACAACCGGCGGACACGAGTTGCGTACTCGGCACACTATGAGCTGAGCACATTTCGTCGGACAGCTCATCGGTTACCTCATCCAGAATGGCATGTAGCGGTTTAAAGTGATGTTGCGGTGTTTGCGTGGCGATGCTTTTGCGGTGCGTTAGCGCTGGGTGTGTGGTGGGCGAACTTATAGCGTGTTGACTTAGATATTCAGCGGCGATCTTCGTCGTGGAGTAGGCTGGCGGCGTTGCTGTGCGTCTAGCCGTTGGATAGTCTGTGTGGGTGTGTGTTGAGGGAAGGACAGGGTTTGGAAAGAAAATCGCATGAGTTTTAAGAAAATAATAATAACACTTTCGGTGCATTCACACAGTGAGTGTGTGTAGAGAAATAATCTTATAGTGTTCGCAGCTTTAACCGTAAAACACTCACAGTGTGAACACACCCATTGAATAATAAGTAAAAATTTATATGAAAATTCTTTTCCGATTAATCCTGCTTTCAAACTCCATTTGCGTGTTAAGCTTTACAAGGACGATCAGATAGCAATGACAACAACAACAAATATAAATACAACTACATTATTTAGCATTTGCAAAAGCGGCTTGGCGTCTACACTACCTTGAGTGCATACCTTCCGTGGACTCTTCACTATCCTCACATATCGGATTTGGATTCTTATTCCGTTTAACTGGTGAGGCGGTACCGTTAGCCTCTGTACTAGAGTTGTTTGTGCCCGAATCGAAAGAATTCTGTACAACAACATCCATATGAGAGTCCAAAGAGAATTGCTTGCCTGTGAAATGAGCGGAAAAATATGAAAATCAGTATAAAGTAACCCGAGCTGAGAAATTTAGTAGTAAAGAGGTATTCCATATAAGTGACGAACACAATGCAACAACAAAAATATATATTTCCTTTATGTGTTTTTTTCTTTTACCAGACATTAAAATACCGCGCACTCGTCGTCGCATCGATGGTGATTCCTGGTGCTATGAATCCGGTGGAAAAGTGAGGTGTAAACCAAAATATTAGAATTTATTATTTATTAATTATTCTTCACTTTAAAAATATATTTATTTTACTTACCGCAATACGCACGCCAGCATAAGTTTTAGCCAAGAATTCATCAGCGTCGAATATAGCCGCAAATGAACCGTTGACGATTTTCGGCGAGAGTGGTGAGTTGGAGAGTAAAAGACTCGAACCGAAAGCTTCACTTTTGTCTTTGGTATCTGTGGATTGGAAAGGAAGAGGTATGAAATGTTTATATATTTTTATAGTTTATATCATACTTAGATAAAATCAGACCCAAGAGATATCTTAAACTGTCCAAAAATAATTTTTATTGCAATGGTCATGCTATTTCTTTTCTCAACCACATTTTTTTTCAGAGTAGTTCTCTTAATAATTTCTTTTTTTTACCATAAATATTTTCTGAGTCTTCCGTTGTTAGTCATGGAAACAGCATAACAGCTGTCACGCCTTCTTTAGTCCCTTTTTCTTTAGTTTCTCAGAAGTGTGTGAATGGGCTTAACCTAACTTTTCAAGAATTATACAGTGTCCTGAAAGAATGCGTACTTTCCCAGGCAGTAGCATGGAATTGGAAGACCAGCATAGTAGGCACCTACCACTGTGTAGTTAAGAACGCGGGTCTACAAATACAATGAAAGTTGGAAGTCGATAATCTGCCAATCACAACAGACGGCTCACTGCTTTCCCTGAGAGCGCTCTTCGCCTGCGAAACTGTAGACTTCTGACAATGTCGCAAGAAAGCCAATGTGGTGAGGATTGTCGCACCGCAGACTGCCCATCGTGAAGAGGAAAGCGTGATACATTTGCAGTGGGGAAAAAAGATGTGCGAGTATGAAGCTGTCCGATTTTTGGCCGAACTCCTCCATCACTTTGGGTTATTTTTGATGTTTTTCAACAGTTTATTCGGAGCCGCCTCCGAACGGCCGATGGATTTTTATGAGGAACCTTTTATTTCATGTCAGAAATACACTTGGAGAGCTTGACATTCTCTGTCGAGGGGCGACCGTAATTGGAAAAATTAATTTTCTGTAATTTTTGGATGTTGGTCAAACCAGAACTCGAGCTCTGGTCTTCAGAACAGCAGTACGCAATATTAATCAGTCGGCTATTGCGACCGCGATCACTTACAGTATCTTTCCAGAACGGCTGAACTGGTGACTGATGTCCACTTCTGAGGGAACACTTCTCCAGTCTGCTGAATAGCAATGAAAGTGAAACATCCGTAGGTGGTGTGTACGAATTATCTATCGATGATGATGTAATAGATCGTATAAAAACATGCCTGGCGATGGAAATCTCCACAAAAAGGGGAACCTCAAAGTCTGCGCCAAACAACAAAAAAAAGTATCGAGCCTACTGTGTGAAAACACTGAAGTCCACCGTCAGCAAATTGATTTGGCTTTATCAGTGTAGCTTTACTAGATCTGGCAAATCCACCATTGATCAGATTATCACATGCGCCAAATCTTGGAAAATAAGCGTGAAAAATGGATCAACACACACCCGCTCATCGTCAATTTTAAAATCGCCTTCAACAGCACAAAAAAGAGATGCTTCTATGCCACTTTGTCTGTATTTGGCATCCTCGCAAAATATCGACTGATTTTTGGCACATATTGGGCGGTATCTCAGCCATAACTTGAGGAATGTTGGTTTTTAAGTGCTCAAGAGTTGAAGTCAACTCCACAAAAAGAGTTCAACTGTGTCAAATCGCACGATCTCAGTGGCCATTAGACATTGCCGAGACGAGAGATTATGCGGACGGGAAATTTCTCTCGCAATTAAGCCATATTCGCTTGTGTTGTGTGGCATGAGGCATTATCTTGTTGAAGCCACACATAGTTCAAGTCATGTTCTTCAATTGCAGGCCAAACCAAGTCGGCTATCATAACGACCATAATGCTCCGAACTGACAGTTAAAGTGATTTTCAAAGAAACACACTTCCGGACCAAGGAGTGCACAAGACAGTAAGTTCCTTTTTTGTGGTCTCCCTTCAATTATTTGAAGATTCTTAGAGCCCTAATTGCGACAATTTTGCTTATTTACATATCCTCCGATTGGTAAATGTAACTCTGAAAAAAATTTTGTTGGAAAAATCGCCGGCCACTACTTGTTGTTCAAGCACCTAATCGCCGTATGTGTAGCGTTGGCTTCGGTTGTCGTGTAAGCTGGACTTTATATGAATGTAGAATGCAAAATACAACCTTATGTACCTTAAGAAAATCCCAGCACTCGAGGGTCGTGTACACCTTCACTTACACTAGCGATATTTGAAGTGGAACGAGCAACACCGAGAAAGGACCACAGGTCTTACAATATCTGTAGCCGATTCAGTCTCTTCAAATTTCTTTAAAATTTTACCAATTGCGTGAGTAGAGTTGGACGATTATGTGTACCATGATCTCCTCTTTAAGGCATGAAACGTGACCACGTTTGAATCGGCATTTTTGTAGTAGGCTTCCACAATATTAACTCGTTTTGCGGTTTTCAAGCGATCAGCACACGTTTGGTTTGCCAGTTAAGTTCGACAGATGTCAAAATGCAGCTCTGTACTTTTAAAACCACGAAATGGATAACCCTATATTAATACACATTTATATAGAGAGAATTTTCATTCTTATGTCTCACACTTTTCTAATTCAAAGCTTGGAAAAAATATCAAAAAATAACAGAAAATGAATTTTATTTCTATTTTTTTTTTTTTTTTTTTAATAATTTTTATTTTGCATTTTTCCAAGTATATTTCAATATCCTAACTGTAGCTTAGCACACTGGCGTCTTTTTGTTAGTTTTCTTCTACAAATTGGTCTGTATTAAATTTCATAAAAAGCGCGTTGCATACTTTTAGGCGTGTACTAACTAAGTTGAATTCAAGACCGCCTGCTACGGAAGTTGTTAAACAATTTGATAATAGAAACATATGTACATATATAATATAAAACGATTTCTATTTTTTCCTATAGCTCAGACTGTTGTTGTAATAATTTTTAAATTTTACAAAAAAATATAGTCTGTTTCAGCTCAAAAAATGATTTTTTTTAAATTAAAGCTTCAATGCAATTTTTATATATATTTTTAAATTTCTTAATTGCCTACTTTCAACTTACCTTTCAGATAAACTTTATTTCTATTCGATATCGTTATGTTCATTTCGTCAAGTATCATAGACGCCACACGCCTAATCTCGTTCCAATCCTTCACAATATCATCGACCGTTGTATTTGTAGAGGTGACAGTGAAACGTATGACATATTTGCCCTTCAAGGACGATGGTATGCAGTGCAAATTACCGCGATGATTCAGACGTTTCAAGAGACGTTCGGTAATTTCATTGTCACCTTTGATGCGAAACACCACCATACCTAGAGAGTTATGAGAATAGTTTTACTTTTTTCGCACTGAAACTACATTTCTTCATTTTGCCACTCACCCAAATGCCTTTTAGCTGGTATCTCGAAACGATGATCGGCCAATACGAGCGCTTCGAACTTTTGCGCCAAACGTACACCTTCGCGTATATGCTTCTGTAGGCCCTTAATGCCGAACGAACGCAAAACGAAGAATACTTTTAAGGCGCGAAAACGTCTACTTAACGGTATTTGCCAATGCATATAGTCTATGGAGACACCAGAATTTTCATGCTGCAGATAGAGTGGCTCCACATTGAATGTACGATGTACGGCGGTGCTGTCCTTAATCCTTCAAAGAGAGTCAGCAAAACAGCTAAACAAATACTAAAAAAATAAAAATTTACTCACCACAATGCTGTCGCATCAAAGTGCACCATCAACCATTTGGATGGATTGAAAGCAATCGAGTCGGCGCGTTCAATGCCTCTTAGCCAGGTGCGAAATTCAGGACAAATGAAGGCGCTGCCCGCATAGGCGCAATCGACGTGCAGCCAAATATTGAAATCACGACACACAATGCCAATCTGGATTGGGTAATGAAAGAATATTTGAATGGCGGCTGCTCTTAAATTGCAGGAAATTCACTATTTGCAGTTACCTCTTCCAAGCTATCAAAGGAACATGAGCCCGTGGTGCCGAGTGTAGCGCAAACCTTGAACATTTTTGAAGAGAAAATTAAAATTGGTAATAGAATTCTAAGGGGGTTAAAGAGTTCTTGCTTTTCAATCCACCAGAAGGTACGAACCACCCCAAATCACAAAGTAATGTCGAAAGGAGTGAAGAAGCCAATAAGACCTATTTGCTATGCGGAATCACTGGGTTCGACAAAGTTACATTTGTGGATAGACTGGAAAACATTCAGAGCAACTTATCCAAATCCCTACTCATTGAAACCCGTTGAATCAATCCAATCCAAGCCCGGACAGGATAATACCAGCCAGCATCGACTCAGTTCATGTACGGAGAGGTCAAAACTAGACAACAGGATCGGTGGCGGAATTTACTAAGAGGATCTTGGTATCTGTAAATCCTTTCGTTTACCGGATCAATGTAATGTTTTTCAGACGGAATTGCTGGCTGTACATGAGGCTGTCAATTGTCTCAGGTCAATGGTGCTCTCGTTCGCATTCATATTTTTTGCAGATAGCCAGGTTGCATTACGAGCTCTGGAGCCTGTAACAGTAAAATCTATGGTTTTAGAGGATTGTCGCAGATCAGTTAACGTGATGGTTAAGCAGTTCTCTCTGAAACTGGTATGGGTACCTAGACACAGTGGCATACCGGCTAATGAGATGGCGGACGAGCTTGCAAAGGAGGGCACTTCCCTTTCACTTTCGGCATTATGGAAGAGCTTGGGTATGCCGCTCTCCACTTGGAAGCTTAATATACAGAAGAGAGTTATTCACTAAATTATAAGATGGAAAAGTCTCAATGCTTGTAATGTGGCGAAGACATTAAGGCCAGACTGGAACGTAAGAAGACCAGGTGACCTTATCGAGCTAAAAAAAAGATATTTACAATTATAGGTCTTCTTATAGGACATATTCTAATGGGCAGACACGCCGAGAGGTTGTTCGTACCATTTAACAATTTCTGCAGAAGTTGCAGAGAAGAAGAAGAACCTAAAACCTTAAGACACTTTCTCTGCAAATTCTCTAGGGGCGAAAACCTTTACTTTAGAAATTTGAACGAGATAGTGGGTGCCAAGATGCGGCGACCGCTCAGTTTCCACAGCTTCAAACTCAACACACTGGTTCGGTTGGTGTGTGAGGGTCATTAGGACTTTATTCTAAGCCTCCTCCGAATAGCTGATGGTTTTTATTAGGAGCCTTTATTTCATATCAGAAATACACTCGAAGAGCTTGACATACCCTGCCAAGGGGCGACCACAATGAGCAATATTAATTCCTTAATTCTATAATTTTGTGTGTGGGTCTGACCAGAACTCGAACCCTGGCCTTCCGTATATCGGTGGTAGGCGATGCCAACCACTCGGCTATTACGGCCGTCTTACATAACTATAAATGAGCTGCAACCCTATGATATTAAATACAAGTTAGTCTTGGATGAGTGTAGGGCACGCCCAAATACTAAACTCTGCTAAAAATACACTACCATTTGTTAAAAATATACAGCCGACAACATTTAGAAAATCGCTTTAGGTGTTGGTCAGGTTAGGACTCCAGTCCATGTCTCTCCGCGACTACTACTAACCACTCAACTACTGAGTCCAATGTCAAATCACTTTAAAAAGTAAACTCCAAAAAGTTCTCCTTACGGTCTTCATCCTCATTATGAGAAAGCTGTCGTCGAATCACACGGAAGTTCTCGAAACTCTTCTCAACTCTGTTCCATTCCATCTGTAGAATGAATTTCAAGTGGACTACAGCTTCCATGCAAGTTCGGCTTGAAAAAGGTGCAAAGGCCAAATGATAAATTCTGCACAGCTTTCGGAGAAGGAAACAAATCGACAAATCCATTATTTCTAGAACAGAGAATATTAACGACGGTAGTAGAAGTCTTGAAAGCTCCGTGTTTCATATAACGAAAGGCTGGGAACACCCTTTGGGAAAAAAGAAGGGAATCTCTCAATTTTTATGCACTAGAAACATGCTAACTAAATCAACTCTCTTTACGAGGAGGGCATATCAAATTCCTCGACAAAGAACGACCCTCATCAGGAGGGACAATAGTGAGAGGCATGAGGAAACCACGTGCAATGTTGTCAGATAGTTTTGGTCTTTGAACGACTAGCACAGAAGGGACTCACAGTCGAAGTTTCCTTGAGGATTTCATAAAACAAGCTGAAAAGGAATCTCACATAGGTGCAATAGTGGTTTAGCAATGACCAAGTAGAGTTAAGTGCTTTAGTAAGTGAGATTTAGCCTCGTAAGCAGGCCAACCCAATTCTCAGCTAACCATAAACCGGGCATTTTAAAGCAATATGAACTTGTAATACCACGAAACCCAGAGGTTTGGGGCTTTCGGAATGAGAATCATGTTTCTTCAGCTTATTCTAATGAGACACCAAATCTCCATACTATGTATACCGAATTAGAACAACTCATGAAACCTACAAATCTGTTGACAGAAGACATTTGGAATGGGCACTCGTCTTTCTTTAGAACGTATCTTTGAATGGGTTTATGTGCAATGGAATTCTTGTTCGAAAAACTGTGGTGAATCTATGTTGGAGGCTCGCAGAGAATAAGGAAAACCGTGAAGATGATGAATTTCTTTGGTTCTTAGCGAACTTTTAAGGAACCATAGACTAGAGTATTGACCAAATCAAGAACATCAACAAAAATTTTTGAAAGAAAACTTTCCAAGACATCGTGAACTGAGCGAAATGTCGCTTTTCCTTCCCACCTCAAACGCTCATTACCAAAGTCTGGAAATCATTTCTGAATAACTTTTCGCATATTTTCCCTTTCCTCGAAACAAATTAACACAAATTTTTCATACAAGTGCACCAGTTGTTCATTTTCTTATTGTTTATTATCTGTCATTGCTCGTTCGCCAATTCGCACACCCTCGGTAGTGATTACTTTGATGGCAGCAAAAGCAAGATTTAATCCTCTTTGGTCTGATTGAAATAAAATATGAAGCGATTTGTATGGCGCCTGACATGTGCCGCATGCCGACAAGTAACTTAACGGTAAAAGCCAACTACATTCAGCGTAGAGCGTAGTTGCTGAAATTAATTGGTCCCCATGGGATCGGACGACGCAAAAAGGGTGACAACAGTAATCAAGACTAAAGCAGACGCGTCGCTCTCAATGTGGTTTGGTCAAAAGTGAGAGTTATTTCGTATTTCACTTGACAGAATTTAATTGCTAAGCTCTTTTGCCAAACCAATTTTAATGGCATATAAATGAAGTGGTATATTTTTAGTTTAGTAAAATTACCCAAAACGGCACAAGACCCTGCTTAATGTCATCCTCGATGGCCTCACGCAACGCTTTGCCGCGCATTGCCAAGCTGTCGTCGGCCTCAATGAAACGCATACGCACCAGTCCTGCAAGTGAAAGGGAATATATGTATTGTATTTGTAGGTTTGTACTTGCACTACGAGTACTAAGCTTCTAAGCTGATTAAAGAAGAAAACACACACACACTCACCTATTAACGCTGCCTTCTCCACACTCGAATGTGCCTGATCGGAACAGTAGGCCACCAGTCGTGCATTGATTTCCGCATCCTGAAAACCGGGATGACGTTCGTGGAAACGTTGTATGGCACGTGTACGTCCGGCTAATAAACACACCAATGTCGCCTCACTCGCTGTCGTCTGTATAACACCGCCACCTGGACTTTTATTATGCAAATGTAGAAAGTCATCCGGAAGGCCAATCATTTTACCCAACCAATTCATAACAATCACTTCAAGTTCGGTACAGGCAGGCGAACTGGCCCATGTAAAACCCAAACAATTAATAGCATCGGCTAACATATCACCCAGCAGGGAAGGGAATGAGTTGAGCGCAGGAAAGTAGGCATGCATATGTGGACTTTGCCAATGTGTTATGCCGGGCATTATGACGCGTTCCACATCGGCGAATATGGCATCCCAATTCTCACCCTCAACAGGCGCAAACTCGGGCAACAGGCTGTGCATGTAGCCTGGTTTGACATCGGGAAATACGCGACGGTCTCGTATGTTCTCCAAATAGTCGGCAATATAGTCCACCATCTCCTTGCCTGGGGGAGGGAATATACACGTATGTATGTACATAGGCGGGGTTAGGGAGAGTGAAATATTTTAGATGTGGACTTAAGTAAACTAAAATATTCTTTAAACTTAATCTTTCTTTGAGAAACCAGAAAGTTAAACTAAAAATGCAATTTCTGGTGATTTATTTTCTTAACTAAATGAATATTGAGTTTCGAAAGACTTTTTCAGAAAAACTGCTATTGGGTTCTAAAACAGTTTTCAAAGGATGAAGCTGTAAAATTCAAACTGTATACAATCACGATCTTAAATGAGGATAATTCACACAACGATCACAGGAAAGAACGTCGGAAGACCACTTTCGGCAGTAGAGATCGCCATAAAAGAACTCAAATGAGGTACGAGGGGTTTAACGAAAATTCGGTGACTTTTAATTTGTTTATTGTTAAATCTAAAAATACCAAATCCTTTGCCTTTACCTTATTAGTCTTCCTTTTAAATTTTACAACGATCGGCTAAAATGGAGACGAGAAAACGCAAGATAGCTGAGGATAGGTCAGACGAAATTCCATCACCAACGTAAACAGAAATTCACCATTTGATTTGATTTGGTTTCGGCGTAATTTACAACCAATACACAGTTTCAGTGAATGTCAAATTGCATATGGAACGTTTGCATCGTCTTTAAAGACTATTTCTAAGTGGTTCCGAACTTTAGTAAAGTCGTTACTGTTGACGAATCTTGGTTCTATAAGTACGATTCAGAAACCAAACAGCAGTACATGACATGGAGCCCAACAGGAGCAAACCCACCCGTAAAATCTGAGCAACAAAAATCCGCAGTAAAAGTAATGATGTCAGTTTACTTCGCCCGATCTAAAATCGTAGCTGCTGCTTCCACTGGAACAGGGTCAGACGATAACTGCAAAATGGTACACCAAAGAGTGCTTACCAAAAGTTTTCAATAATGTGTTGGAAAACAGGAAGAAAGAGGATTTGCGGCGCTACTTTTTACATCATGACAACGCGCCATCCCACACTGCTGAAATAACGAGTAATTTTATTGCGATCTCTAGGATCGAAGAAACACGTCCACAACCATATTCCCCGGATATAACACCTTGTGATTTTGGTTATTTTCAAAAATTATAAAAATTTAA
The DNA here is from genome assembly GCA_037013455.1 of Ceratitis rosa. Classification (NCBI taxonomy): domain Eukaryota; kingdom Metazoa; phylum Arthropoda; class Insecta; order Diptera; family Tephritidae; genus Ceratitis; species Ceratitis rosa. The sequence continues at coordinate 8,264,117 of JAWMAG010000001.1, read as the reverse complement.
AAGGAAAGGTCTTTAATAGCAACGAGGAGATAATTAATGCGGTTAATGCTGAACTTGACAAGCTCAAAGAGCAAGATTTTGAAGACTGTTTTCAGTATAGTCTTAAGAAATGCATTGAAATCAAGGCGATTATGTAGAGAAGATAAAAAGGGACAAAGATTACGAATAAATACAAAGAGAATTTTTTTTATTTTTTTTTTCAGGCCAACTTACCGAACTTTTATTAATCCCCTCGCATTATTAAAATAAACTCATTCAGATAAGATATTTGCTTCCATTCGAAGCAAATTAACTGATCATCTTGTCGATAGCCATTATTTACTTACATACATGAAATAAAATGCTTCTCATAAAAATCCATTACTCCGTTGGAGTGATTATATGCAGAAGAATGATGCTGCAAAAATTGTGTATTACTTAATATCTGGTAGGTCTACTCAAATGCTTATCATGATGAGATCGGCTATTTTGAACTTTTAGTCAAATTTTTGGAAGTTATTCTATTTGAATGATCTTTGGCTACTATAGCCTTTGACATGGAGTTATGGACTGTATCCACGAAGTGCTAAACTAGTACCGGAAGTTTTACTAACTATTAGCAAAATATGGATTTAGGGTTATGGCGCTGAGTAAACACTGAAGTACCTAAAGAATTCGAATGAAAGTTAAGGGGTTTTCTTCGATTGTTAAAGATAATATGATTTCCTACTACAGCATAGAACGTCCAGCCTTCATTGCTGGCAGGTTATGAGCAATTTAAGCGAGGCGATCCGTCATAAACTACCGGTTTTGTTGAAATATAGCATTTAGATACTGTGTTATACAGATCGCAACTAAAGTAAACCAATTTACCTGCTAAAAGTCATAAATAAGATCAAGGTATGATCTAAAAACTGGACTACCAGTAGATACAAGTATATTGATCTAGTGAAAAGTAATCCATTTTTTTTTTCAAGAGATGGCTTTAGTGATCTGTATTTCGCATTCTATAAGCACGATCAGATAAGGATAGATGGCGTTAGAAGATAATATTTTGTACAAAAAAGGATAATGGGAGAAGTGTTGATCACTTAACTCAGTAGTGTTCAAGCGAATGTTAAATATGGGCACCAGCAAAGAGAAACTACGTTATATTCTAAAATTATTTTTCGATAAAGGCGAAAGCGCTTTACAGGCAGCTGAAAATGTGATTAGTGTTTGAGGTCCTCATACGGAAGCATTCAATTTTGGTTTCGACTGAAAGCTCGATGTAAAAGGTGCTTCACGGTGTGGAAGGCCAATTGTCGAAAATTTCGATAAAATAATAGAAATCGTTGAGTCTGACCATCACGCAAGCATTGTTTCGATTGCCCAGGAGCTAAATAAACATTGCACAAAAAACAGTTTGGAATCACTTAAAAAAGACTGAATACATAAAGAGGCTCGCTGTATGGGTGCCACATGAGTTCATTCGAAAAAAACTTCATAGACCGAATTTCCCTCTGCGAATCGCTGGTGTATCGTAACAAAATCGACCCATTTCTTAAACGAATGGTGGCTGGTGATGAAATGTGGATCAGTTACAGCGACGTCATAAGAAAACTGTCGTGGTCGAAGGGCAGTGAGCCGGCACAAATGTTTACCAAGCCAGGATTGACCGTTTGATTGTATTAACAAGGAATCATACACTATTCACATCCACATCCACTCTTAATTCAGACCTATGTTTTCAGCAATTGGTCCGTCTGAAGGACAACCCCAGACCACACAAATCGATAACGACTCGCAAGCAGTTCTGAGAGCTTGGTTGGGTGGTTCTTATGCATCCGCCTCATAGTCTGGACCCCGCACCAAGTGACTACCAATCATTCATGTCTATAACGCATGATTTGGCTGGTGCAGAATTGGCCTTAAAAGATGCATGTGAAAGTCGATTGTGCCAATTTTTTGCCAAAAGGAACAAAGGCTTCTAGGAGAGAGGCATAATGACATTACCTTCAATATGGCTAAAAGTTATCGAGCAAAACGATTTATGTTTGACAAAAATCGGAAAAATCAAACAATGGCATATAAGGTCAACAATTTAATACAAAAAATGATGGATTACTTTTAATAACAAACTAGACGTATTTTTATACCTTTCTTATACAAGAAATGGTATATTAACTTTGGTCCGAAGTATGCACATACCAGAAAGTTAAGAGATAATCCCATTAAAATGTACACAGCTTAGATCGGAATGACGAGTTGAGTTGATTTGTTGGGCATGTCTGTCTGTCCGTCTGTTTGTTAGCAAACTCGTTCCTCAGTTTTCGAGAATTTTCAACCCAAAATTGCTACATGACCATTTGTCGGAAGCGGTTAGATCGAACCACTATGGCTTATATCCGAATCATTTTTCTGATTTGAGAGTTTGGGCCGAAATTCCGTCAAAAAGGTATCTTTAAGCGTGAGATTTGGTAGAATGTGTACAGGCTCCGACACTCGAAGTGTAACCAATTAAATAGGCCATTTTGTAGAGCAAGGTCCGAACTAAAAGATACACCAGTCTCGAGGCGCTGAAGAAAGCCATTGCCTGCGAGTGAACCAAAATACGGAAAGTCACTTTCGGGCAGTTTGTGATTCGTTTTTGGACCGTCTCAAGGCCATAGTCGAAGCAAAAGGTGGTCATATCGAGCAAAAGTAAATTGTAAATTGTTTGTGTTATTTTCACACAGTTTGTTCTTTGAATTGGGTGTATGCAGTCTACTAGTATTATTTCGCGTCGTGTTCATCTGTGGCTATATTCATTTCAAAGGTACTGTCATTTCATTCATTTGAAAATGTCGAAATTTGAACCAGATAAAGTGTTTTTGCAGGGAGTTTTTCTTCATTACTTTAACATGAAGAAAAGTGCTACCGAAAGAAATCATATTTTACTGGTCACCATAACCATGTTTTAGCCGAACGAACGTGCCAAAAGTGGTTTGCACGGCTTAAAAGTGGTAATTTCGACTTAGACGACGAAGAACGACCCGGACAGGCAAAAAAAGAAGAACTAGCAAAAGTATTAGGAGTTGATCAAGCAACCGTTTCCAGACGATTAAAATCATTAGGATTCATCCAGAAGCTTGGAAATTGGGTGCCTTATGAATTAAAGCCAAGAGACGTCGAACGTCGATTCTGCTCCTGTCGGAAATGTTGCTTCAACGCCACCAAAAGAAGCCATTTTTGCATCGGATTGTCACTGGTGATGAAATATTGATTCATTATGATAATCCAAAGCGCAAGTGATCGTATGTGAAGCCCGGCCAACCATCGACATCCACGGCAAAGCCGAATATCCATTGTGCCATGGTTATGCTATGTATTTGGTGGGACCACAAGGGTGTGCTCTATTATAAGCTATTGAAATCGGGTCAGACGATCAATGGGGACCTTTACCGAAAACAATTGATTCGTTTGAAAAAGGTCATCGGCGAAAAACGATCAGAATATACGACCAGACACGAATTAATAATTTTTCATAATGACAACGCTCGGCCACATGTTGCAAGGCCAGTTAAAAACTCTTTGGAAAACTGTGGGTGGGAAGATCTACCTCACCCGCCTTATAGCCCAGACATAGCACCTTCCGATTACCACTTGTTCAGATCAATACAGAATGCCCACACCGGAGTACGCTCTACTTCAGAACAGGGTATCAGAAATTGGCTCGATTCTTTCTTGACCTCCAAGCCGGAGAAGTTCTTTTGTGATGGGATCCACAAACTGCCAGAAAGATGGGCAAACATCGTAGCTTCCGATGGGCAATACTTTGAACATTAAATGTATAACAATTTTTTCACAATAAAACCTTAATTTTCGAAAAAAAACCGCGGGATTAATGCATACTAGGGCTATTAGCCCTTTCCTGCGAGCGACTCGTAAAAAGTCAAGACATCACATCATCATCAAAATTTCAAAAAAACGTCTCAGAGACTTTCACTTTATTTCATTAGTCACAAAATATTATAAAATTAAAGCTTATTTGCATTTTGTAAAAGCAAAAAAAAATAAATAAAAGAAAATTGTGATTCATCAATTTTTATTTGCATTACAAAATAAATGTTGAAGATTGCGAATATGTGCGAAAGGCAAACAGAAGAAGAAGAAATTCAAAAAAAAAAATTATTTTTTTTTTTGCAAAAATATATGTATGTATGTGTACATTTAGCTAAACTAAGCAACATGACAGAATGCAAAATGGATTGAAAAGAGGCAAAGAAAGGGTTGTACGAGTATGAAAGTGGAGAAATGGCAAGACACACACTTATGTGTACATACATACATACAAATGTATCATAGATATGGAAAATGTTAGAGGAAATGTTGAAAAGCTGATTATGGTATATGACAACGAAAACAAAGAAAGAAAAAAAAACAACTGTACAATGGAATGCAAAAGTCGAAATGAATTTTTATATGTGAGACCCAAAGCTGGGTTGACTACCGAACACACACACACACACACATACATTTACTATAAATTCATTGCTTTTTCACACTACACGCCAATGTGTTATGCTTATTTTTATTGCAATTTCCAAAGGATTGACAAATTAAATTAAGTTGAAATTTATATGCAAATAAACTGGGTGGCGATGGCGAAAATCCTTTGCACTTTGACTTTTGCTGCTGTGGCTGCGGCAAGCGTCAGTAAATCCAATTTTTATACGTATGTGAGCACCCACAGAGCGGATTTGGAAAGAAAAGTTTCTATATTTTAAGAAGACAAACGTAACATGTATGTAGGCACACACACACACACACATATACACTTAATTGATACTAAATACATTTGATTGTTTCAAAAAAAAAAAAAAAATACGTATAAATTTAATTTTATTGCTCACCCCGGCGACGATACTCGTTGACATCCATACTGTACGCCTGCTGAAGACTTGTTTGTTGTTCCTTCCTGCTGCTCCTGCTACTACAAATATATATTTAAAAGTCAATTGCGCCCAGCTTCGTTTTCCAAATCGACGACTCGAGGTTGAGAAATTTGCCTGGATCGATGTTTGTAACCACTTTGCAGCAATGCCAATGAAAAAATTTCAAAAAAAAAAAAATCCAATGTCACATTAGAAACCACAAATCAAAATTTCTTTGTTTTTTTTTTAATTATTTGCACAGTTGAAAGTTATACAAATTACAAAAAAAAAAAAAATAAAAAAAAATTAAAAAAAAAAAATAGAAATTTTGATTTGTGGTTTCTAATGCAACTTCACAAAAACCAATGAAAATGTGTAAAAATTTCTTTGCGCTCGTTGCACCAAGTGCGCCTTGTCTTAGCTACCTTTCGGTCTTTTACCTGTGCTACAAGTCAACACTTTTTCTTTCTTTGCTCGCGGCGCTGTGCAAGATTCGTAAGTAGAAATCGAAATTCGCGCACAATTCGTATGAACGCCCACACACCATACGTTTTGCTGGTACGGAAAAGGTTTCAAGGCGTACACACACACACAGACATGCACAGAAGTGTGGGCGCCGCTTTCTAAGGCTTCTTGCATTTTAGTTGCGGAAAATGCGTGGAAATGAGCATAGTTTTCTGTTTTCTATTTTTCTTTATTTTTCTTTATTTTTTTTTTGTTGCTTACCAAATAGCAGCTGTGAAAATATATAAATATATATATCCAAAAGCGTATGTACCGTTAAATATCGTTCAGGCGTATCAGGGTTGTTGTGTGGTGCGAGTGTTGTTGTTTATACTCGGCGCTTGAATTGGTTATTGTAGAATGACAATTAGTTGACGTTTGGGCTTGGAAAAATGCACCAGGTTCCACGAGGGGGTGCTAAAGGGTGAAAATAGGAGAAATAATATATTTATTTAATACTTGCTTAATAGGCTACATATATGTATGTACATACATGCATGCATATAAAAAAATCACAAAATAAATAAACCCGAAAAATTCTTCGCTTATGACAATATTTTATTGTGGAGTGTGGTATACCAGGTGTGTTAGTTGAAATTTGCCGGTTTTTTTCCGATAAAGAAAACACTTAGTTTTCAGAGGAATCTCAAAATTTTTTTATACAAATTATTGACCATTGGCTTCTACACATTTCGCTCATCTCTCAGGCAAATTATGGATACCATTCCAAAAAAGCTTTTTCTCTTTCGAGGCAAACCATTCGACGAGCCATTTTTCGACTTCTTCAAAATTAGCGAAGCACTGCTCTGCAAGGGAGTGTCCCATCGATGCGAAAAGGTGATAGTCGGGCGGGGTGAGGTCTGGAGAGTACGGCGGGTGCGATAATATATCCCAATTAAGTGTTTTTAATGTGTCTTTCACCAGTTTAGCGGCATGAGACGGCGCGTTGTCATGTTACAAGATAACTTTGCCATGTCTTCGAACCCATTCCGACCGTTTTTCGATCAACGCATGATTCAAATTGCTCATTTGTTGTTGGTAGCGATCCGTGTTTCACCGTTTCACCAGGTTTTAATAACTCGTAGTACACCACACCACACTGGTCCCACCAAACACAGAGCATTGTCTTACGGCCAAAGCGATTTCGCCTTGCAGTCGATGGGCCAGCTTCACCAGGGGAAAGCCATGATTTTTTTCGCTTCGGATTCTCAAAATAAATCCATTTTTCGTCCCCCGTGACAATTCGATGCAGAAAAGATTTCCTTTCGAATCGTTGAAGCAGCATTTCACAAACGGTTTTTCGATTTTCCATTTATCCATCGTTCAGCTGGTGTGACACCCATTTTCCATACTTCTGGATCTTTCTCATGGCTTTTAAACGTTGGCAAATTGCTCCTCGAGTCACATGTAGTGTTTCTGCCAATTTTTGTTCCGATTGGGTTGGATCAATATCCAATAACGCCTGCGATTCCTCGTCTTCGAACATTTTCGCTGCGCCAGGATGAAATCTCCACTTTTAAATTAACGAAATCATGTCTCACATATTCTTATCAATGGAGCATGTTCACCATAAGTTTCTACCAGCAACCGGTGAGCTTCAGCTGCTTTTTTCTTTTGATGAAATAAGAAAAGCAACGAATGCCGCAAATGCGATTTACTTGGAACGAAACTCGACATATTCACTGAGGTAAACAAATAGGTATGACGCTATTATTTTGGCGGAATGTGACTTGCGTATTTTTGTAGGTTAATGTCAATAGAAAAAAATGACATACATGCCAAATCATAAAAATTTATACATATTGCTAGCGAAATCTACTAATAAAACCGGCACACTTCAACAAACACACCTGGTATATGTATTTAGGTATTGTCGTGTCGTATTGTTAAGGTCGGTGGCTCAAAGGTCTGCAAAAAATAAAACTATATAAGCCCTGTTAAATCCAAACTTCCCTTAAAATATCGTTGGTTTCGTTACTTGTGTGGCACGTAGCGTCGTCTTGTGGACAGTAAACGTTGCCCAGATCAATACCATCCAATTCTGGCTATAAAAAAAATCATAATTCATCTCTCGATAGCGCAATCCATTCACTGTATCTGGTAAATTAGGTCCAATGACGCCGACCGACCATAAACCACACCAAGCAAGCTTACACGTTGAGGATAGAGAGCATTTTCAACAATAAATCTTGGGTTTTTCCTGGGCTTCCTTAAAATTCTCTATATTTTTGGAGTTCAAAATCACATAATTTCTGGCGTATATGGATATCGTTACAATATTATTTTCACCAAAAACTTATCAACATGCAATGAAGTATGAGCAGGTGGATTATCGTATTGCAAAAGCCTTGTTCCATTGCTCATTTGTTAAGAAGTTGGTGTAGCCCGCCTGAGAAACAACAAAGCGGTGGAGGCCGATGAATGAACGAATGAAACGAACGCAATACTGATATATATGCCATATAAGGTACTATCGAGCGTGGTAATAGTGTGACTTTAGACCCGTGAGATCTACAAATGATCAAATTAGGTCAAGTAAAAAGTTCGTTCGGTTTTATTTAATAGATGGCGTAATTGTCCATAGTACTTAGTGTTACGTGTCGCATCATATCATACTATACGACGCTGAAAGCGTGTTTATTGGCGCAAGCAAAGAGAAAATTCGCTATATTTTACAAATTTTCTTCGATCAAGGCGAAAAAGCAGCCAAAGCGGCTGAAAAAATTAATTTAGTTTATGGGCTCGATACTGTAAACGAACGTGTAGCACAAAAGTGGTTTGCTTGGTTCCGTTCCGGTAATTTCGATGTTAAAGATGCACCACGCGTCGGGAGGCCTGTCGTCGCAAATTGCGATAAAATCATGGAAATAGTGGAAACAGACCGACACGTGAGCACGTATTTAATTGCTGAGGAACTAAAGATAAGCCAGAAAACCGTTTGGAACCATTTGCATAATCTTGGAATCAAAAAGAAGCTCGGAGTTTGGGTGCCACACCAACTAACGCAAAAAAACATGATGGGCCGAAATTCCATCTGCGAATCGCTGCTGAATCGCAACATAATCAACCCATCTCTGAAGCGTTTGGTGATTGGCGATGAAAAGTGGATCATTTACGACAACGTCAAGCGTAATCGGCTGTGGTCGAAATACGGTGAGTCGGCGAAAACGGCGGCCAAGCCAGAGTTGACGGCCAGGAAGGTTTTGCTGTGTGTTTGGTGGGATTGGCAAGGAATCATCTACTACAAGCTGCTCCCCTATGGCCAAACGCTCAATTCGGCCCTCTACTGCCAACAACTGGACCGCTTGAAGGCAGCACTCGTTCGGAAGAGGCCATCTTTGATCAACAGAGCCCGAATTGTGTTTCATCAGGACAACGCCTGGCCACACACGTCTTTGGTGACGCGCCAGAAGCTCCAGGAGCTCACATGGGAGGTCCTAATGCACCCACCTTATAGTCCGGACCTGGTACCAAGTGATTAGCATTTTTTTCTGTCCATGGCGAATGCGCTTAATGGTAAGAAGTTGGCCTCAAGAGAGGCCTGTGAAGATTGGCTCTTCGAGTTTTTTGTCTTCTACGAGAGGGGTATAATGAAGTTGGCAACAAGTTGACGAACAAATCGGCGCATATTTGACTTAAATCGGACAAATGAACACAATGTTATCATATTTTGGTTAAAATCAATAAAAAACCGAACGAACTTTTTACTTGACCTAATATTTACCAAGCGCCTAATCTTGGGGGAAAAAAAACGTGAAAAGAAGATTGACACACACACCACCTTTTCGCCGATTTTATAGTAGTCTTCGTGCTATAGAGCAGATGCCTGTACGCCGCATGTCCCTACAGAGGGAATGTCAGCGTAGACATCCAACGCAGAATCACTCTTACCAACAGTTACTATTTTGGAATGAGTGGGCAATTGAAAAATAAAGTCCTCACTCATCGTCCGAAGAAATGAAGCTCCAGCTTTGAAAGTATTCGATGCAATACACGCCGCTGGAAGCAGAGGAAGACCTTAGACCTCTGCTTGCTAAAATTATACGACATGTTGGTCATTCTAAATGCAGATATGGAAGAACTTTTCGACCACTTTTTGGCACATATTGCGCGGTATCTCAGCCATAACTTGACGAATGCTAGTTTTCAAGTACTCAAGAGTTAAAGGTTTATTCGTATAAGCCGGTGGCCCTACAAAGAAAAGTCAGACGGTATCAAATCACTCGGTCTTTGTAGCTAAATGACATCACCAAGACGAGAGATCACGCGGACGTGATGTTCCTCACGCAATAAAGGCATATCCGATTGTGTTGTTTGGCTTGTAGCATCGTCTGGTGGGTGCAATGGCCTCCTTCAATCACTTGAAGATTCTGCTTATTTGAGAAATGTATCTCGTCGCTGAAGAAAATTTTGTTCACAAAATCGCCGTTCATTGCTTCAAGCCCCCAATCGACATATGTATGGCATATGAATGATCAGCTGGCTTCAGTTGTTGTGTGAGCTGGACTATATATGGATGTAGGTGTGAGTCCAAGTGCAGTATACTCCATAATGTACCCTTAAAAAGTCCCTACTCATAAGAACGTCGAGGGTCGCCTACACCTTCACTTACCATACAGTAGCGATATTTGAGGTGGAGCGAGTAAAATGGTGATGACCAGACCTTACATTATCTGTAACCGATCCAGTCTCCTTGAAATTTCTTTAAAATTTTACCAATTGCTTGAGTCGTTGAACGATTGGACTATTATGTGCTCCATAATCTCCTCTTAAAGCACGGCCAACAAGGCCACGTTGGATTCACCAATTTTTGTAAAGGGTTTTAACAATGTTTGATTGGACAGTTAAATTTCACAGGAGTAAAGATACAGTGCTGTACTTTTAAGACCATGAAGTAGATAACCCTTTATATACATATAAGAGGTGCCACGTGCCCTTTCCGAAATTCGAAAAAAAACATAACACAAATAATCTGTATAAATTTGGTTGAACTCGCTTCAGCCGTAACAAATCAACCATTCGCCAATTTGTATGTCTTAGTTAGTATGGGAAGTGCCACGCCTTGTTATCAGAATTCAGACAAACTTGTTAGAAAGTCATCTGAATAATAATCCGAATGATCCGACGCTAAATAATTTTGATTCAAATCGGTAGTGTTATAAGGTAACACCAATTGTATATATACATAAGTTAAGCTTCATTTGAAGAGAGTCTCTTGTACCTTGGTTACATTATTATTTTTTTCCCAAAACCACACTACATTTTTCTTTTCAAAACAACACAATTATTTGCCATTTTAAATTAAATTTTATTCACCTCTATTCAGTAAACTGTTCGAGCATGGCCAACGGCCATTACCGACTGCAGCATTCCACGCACGGACTGCGTATTTATAACAATACTCCGAGTCCTGCGCCAAAAGCAATCATTAAATAGAGATAAAAGCATGATAAATTCATTGCTTATTTTGTGTGTGTGTGTACTTAACAAAATCACTTGCAATTGGCTCCACCAACGAAAGGGTAGTAAAATCTCAATGTCCTTTAGCGGCTAAGATGCTACAGCAACCCGCATTGGTCGAGGTAAAGCTTCGTAGAAAAAACGACGATAATAGTGTATGTTGCTCGTACGCCAGCCAATCAGATTGCAGCAGCATAGTGGGTGGTTAACGGTATTCCGGTATACTCGCAATACAAGTAATAGTTATGAATACTTTTTATCGTTAGTTTCAGTTACATTCCAAGCTGCGATTAGCTGTAATAATGCAATGGAAATACATAAAACGTATTTAAGATGACAACTGATAAGCACATAGCACCATAAATATACAAATATTGGGTCTAGTAAAAAGTAATCCATTTTTTTACACTAGTTCACCTTAGGGGTTTGTATCACGCGTTTCGTTCCGATTAATTTTCCACGGTGTGGAAGGCTATTTGTCGCAAGTCTTGATAAAATAATGGATATCGTCGGGTCTGACTGTCATGCGAGCACTGCTTCGTAAGCCTAGGAGCTAAACATATAGTTTGGAACCACTTGAAAAAGGTTGCTTATACAACGAAGCCACATAAGTAGTTTACCAGCAAAAACTTCATGTACTGAATTTCCATTTCTGATTCGAAGCTGAATCGTAGCAAAATCGCTACATACCTAAAGCGAATGTTTACTCGTGATGAAAAGTGAACCTCTAACAGCAACATCTAATAAAAACGGTCATGTTTGAAGGGCACTGAGCCACCCAAAACGGTCTCCCAAGCAGGAATGATGGTCAGGAAAGTTAGTTTGATTGTTTGGTGTGATTAGTCCCCCACGACGAACAGCTTCCCTATGACCAAACTCTTAACTAGGACCTGTATTGTCAGCAATTGGATCGTCTGAAGGAAGCAATCGCTCAAAAGCACCCAGCCTTGGATAACAGGAAGGGAGTTATGTTAAGTTATGTTATATCAGGACAACGGCAGACCACAGGCAACATCGATAGTGGTTTGCCAGAAGCTCCGAGATCGTGTGGGTTCTTATGCATCTACCTAAGAATCCGGACCTCGCACCAAGTGATTGCCTTCTGTTGCTCTCTATGGCAAGGATGGGAAGCCTGTAAAAGTCGGTTGTGCCAATTTTTTGCCAAGGGTCAAGGTACAAGGGTTTCTATGAGAGAGGGGCATAATGATATTACCTTTAAAATTACAAAAAGTTATCTAGACAAACGGTGCATATTTGACAGATACATAAATCTGATAACCATTAATATGGTAATTAAAGCCTTCAATTATATATAAAAATAATGGCATACTTTTTACTGGACCTAATATGTACATATAAGATAAATTTTATGTTTGCCTAACTTCTAAGAAAGTTATTGTAGATTGTTCGAATGTCATTTTTCGTATATACTCCATATTGTAATCTCCTGTAGGCAGTCCAAGGAGTAGTTCTGCGTCGTAGTTACGAAATTAATTTCCTGTAAGTAGTCCACGGAGTACTTTGAAGCTATGCAGATGTAGGGTACATGATCCAGCCCTCTATTGTCCGCATGGCTCTTACATACCTACATACACATTGATAGGGTTTTCCAAAAAGAGATGTTATTTTCAAGAGCCTGCTATTCCGGTAGATGTCACTTTTGAAGCTGTAATTTTTTGACATTTGACAAGTAAAAACTATGACGGTAATAAAAATGAAACGATACACGCTTCAACAACGCATTGAAATGATTAAAATACACTATAAAAATGGTGAAAACCTGGCAGAGGCGGTTCATAAAACTAAAACATTTTTCGTTCGTCGAACCGCAATACTGAAATTAGTGGAAAAATGGAGCTGTTGGAACAAGTTAGTGATGTAAAGAATAAAACACATTCACGTCACTCAGGAACAACTTAGAATATTGTTGATGTAGACCAAAGTTTTGAAGAAAACCCAGGTTTGCCCATTCCTGTACGTTCTTTCGAATTTGGCATTCCACAAACGTCATTACACCGTATTTTGTATGAAAACTTGGGTCTTAAAGCTTATAAAGTTCAGTTAACACAAGAACTCAAGCCGGCCGAACATCAAAAAACGTCGTGTCTTTGCTTCTTGGGTGCTTGAAATGCATTAAAATGATCCGGAATTTCAACGAAAAATCAACTTGACTGGTGAGGCTCACTCCCACATCGATGGCTGCGTCAATTACCAAACTGTCGCATCTGGGGCTCGGAAAATCATAGATTGTTGGTTGAAAGCCTTTCCATCCCAATTTTTTAACTATTTATTTCGATTTATGGTCCGGCGCCATCATTGGAACTCACTTTTTCGAAAATGAGGCTGGAGCAACAGTTACTATGAATGGATCGAGAGATTATTAATGACTTTTTATGGCTGGAATTGAATGGTATTAAACTGGATAATGTTTACTTTCAACAAGACGACGCTACGTGCCACAGAAGCAACGAAACCAACGATATTTTAAGGGAAAAGTGTTCGGACCGAGTATTTCTCGAAGAGGTGATCGCAATTGACCAGCGAGATCTTGTGATTTAACACCTTGCGACTTCTTCCTTTGGGGCTACATGAAAGATAAGGTCTCGGACAATAGGACAACGTCGATTCAAGACCTCAGCGAAGGAATTCATGAAGCTACTGAAAATTTCATAAAAAGGATACGGTCCTGTAAGCGTAGCCGTGGCTGAGGTTGATATTGTTTTCCATTTTTAATGGCATATCCTTCTCTTTACATTCAAATAAACATCCGATTTATCTTAAAAAATGCATTTTTTTAATATCAAAATAACACCTCTTATTAGAAAATCCTGTACATTCTATTTACATATACGAGTATTTCAAGCGCGCAAGGAGTAGTCGCATTCTTCGCACGGGCTTTTCTTTGTTGCAGGCAATATTTTTTTTGCGAAAGCTTAAAATGAGCTGATAGTTCATTGCAGTCAAAACTCAGTTCACGAATGGTCATATAAATGTACATATGTATGTATGTATGTATGTTTGCTTGTACGCTTGTGCGAGTGCTTGCAATTTGTTTGGCTAAATGGCAGCTAATTATAGCTTGAAAAAGATACCGCTACTCATATTTGACATTTACAGTGCGTATACATACATACATACATACATACATATACAGGGACATACATATGTACATATTAAGTTATTAAAGGTATTAAAAAAGAACAACAACACAGTTGTAACGAAATAAAAATTGAATTGCTAAAAAAATACCGCCTAGTTACAGCGGCACATTCAACCATACAAACATATGCACATACATATGTATGTGTATTGCTCATTTCTTGTGGCGTCATGCTTGGGGTCAATGAGCCGCGTCGTCGTTGATACAACTCGCAATGTTTTGGCTTGTACCAAACAAAAAAAAAAAAAAACAACAAGAACAACAAAATTATACCGCTATATTTTGGAGCTTCTGAAATACAAATTGCCAAACCAGCAGCAAGCGAAAGAACGAAAATGAAAATAAATTAACAAGAAAAGTAATAAAAATTAAAAAAAAGCAAAAGAAAAACAACAACAACAACCACTATAAATAGCTGTAAATGAAGTTGGAGGCAGCAAAAACAAAACAAGAAGTGAAGCAACAAGTCAAGAATTTCAGTTTTTAACAAAAGAACAGTTATGTATTGCTGTTGCGTTTTACGACCGCTAAATCCATATGTACATATGTATGCTTGTATGTATGCATGTACCGCTGTATTCACCGCTTCTTCTACCTTTGTCACTACCGCCGCTACGTATACACTACTAGTATTGCTATTGTTATTGCTGTTGCTGCTGTTGTTGTTTGTGCCGTTAGTCCATTGGTATTTTTATTACAACACACACGAAAAATTTCGCCAAGAAAACGCAAGTAAAAGTTTGGTTGGTTGGTTAATTTACACCGAAATTCGTAAATTCTGCGTTGTCGGCTTAAAGCGTAGGCAGCAGCAGCAGCAGCAGCAGCGCCAGTGGCAGCAGCAGCAGCGCCGTTTTAGCATACGACAAGAGAGTTTTTCTTTTTTCGTTGGCTCGCTGGTATTGCTTGTTGAATGGTTTATAGTTGTTGTTGTTGTCACACGATATGATATTGCTTTGTCACTCTTTTATTTAAAATTTTTTTGTATATAAATTCATTTCGATTTACTATAGGTATTGTGTGTATTTTGCCATGACAACTGCCCAGCGCGAAAAATTTACATTGAACATACATACATGCATACACGTTGTGTCACAAAAATAACCGAACTTTAGTAAAATACACATTATATTATCTTTGAAAGTTATTATTTATTCAAAATAGGTTCCATTTGACTCAACACAACGCTTGGAACGATCAACCAGCGCATGCATAGATTTTTTTATGCCATTTATAGAAATGTTCTTCAGTACCTCGGTTACGGCTGCTACATTTTTTTAAATTTTTTTTAATTTTTTAAACTTCAATTTCAATTTTTTTTTCAAGTTTGACACAAAATTTTATATTTGCTCTTTGTTCCATTTTTTTTGGAATCATTAGCACACTTTTGGTTTTATTGAAATGGCTGTCACTTTTACATCTGTCATCCGACTTACATGAAGTTAGGTGCGCTTGAAAGAGGATGAATGTATCTTTTTAATATTGCAAATTTTCAATAGATGGCGCTGTATGTTGTATGATTTAAATATAAAGTTCGGTTATTTTTGGGACACACCGTGTACATATAAATGTAAAGGGTGTTTTTTAGATTAATAATTTAATGTTATGGCTAAGAATTTAGCTTCATTATAATAATGTCGGACTAATGACCGCCACAGCCGGCTGAACTGAATAAATTCCAGTCGATAGACCGAGCAGCCCAGCAATAACGCGAAATATTGCTTTCCAGAGCATGTCAGGTTTATCCAAAAAAAAAAAAAAAAATAATCCGAAGATATTAAATCACTCGAGCATGGACCCACGACGCGAGATAATGAGCTCACCAAGAGTTTCCCTCAATAAACTGATTGTTTCGTTGGTTGTTTGGCATGTAGCGCCATCTTGTTGGAGGAAACAAAGGTCGTCCGCATCCACTTATTTCAATTCAGGCACGAAAAAGTCATTAATCACGACTCTGTGGAGTTCCCCAAATAATAGTCGGGTGGTTAGCATTGCGTACTGGCATTCTGATAAACAGAGTTCAAGTCTTGGTTCAACCAGATTATAGAAAAATAATTTTTCTAATTGCGGTTGCTCCTCGGCAGGGAATGTCAAGCCCTCCGAGTATATTTCTGACATGAAATAAAAGCTACTTATAAAAAACCATCTGTCGTGCAGATGCGGGTTAGGGGTTCAAGAATTTACCCGCGGTAAGGCATATCTGTCGTAAGAGGCGACTAAAATCTCATAGTTCCCGCGACAGTCGGGTCTTTATACCGGAACGACCCGGATTTTTTATCCGGCCAAGGACTGTCACTCCCGCAACATTCTCCAAAAATTACTTTGAGGAATATATTTGCGGTTACAATAACAACAGGCGGCTTAGAATGAATTGTAGGTCACTCCATTTATTGGAAAACATCCAGACGCACGCATCGGAAGAGCGGAAATTACATACAGTGTTTTTTGAAGAAATATGGGTCAATATTCCCTCTGCCCATAGAACACACTAAACAGTGACTTTTTGAGGATGTTCTCTACAATGGCTTATGGATTATGATCACCACAAACTCGACAGTTTTGCTGGGTAGGTATTGCCATTCAACCAAAAGCTGAGCTTCATCAATGTACAAAATTTTCTTGTGATAAACGGAATGTGCAGTCATCTCGTTTTGAGCACATTCACCAAACGTATGACATGCTTGACGGACGGTCGGTTTCAGTTTTGGCACGAGTTGGATTTTGTAAGCCAGAAAACCAAGATCCTTCTGCAAAACCCTCCGAAAAGTGGATGGGCACAGTTTCGATTGCTGCGTGGGTTGGCGGATGAACTCATTCGGTTCTTCTTCTCTACTCTGTTCCATAGCAGCAATAACATCTTCGGTGCCAACTGTGCGGCGTCTCTGAGTATGTGCATTATACACTGGGGTAAACGCGGTGCGAAGCGGTTTCATGGTTGCTCCATTTACGGACTCCGCTGGGTGATTATGTTGACCAAATATTGGATACGGTGACGCGAACCATTATATTGGTAGTAAATTTGATTGATTTGCAAACGTTGTTCCATAGTAAGCCTGTACATTATGAAAAGAAAAGCCGAAACTGATTACGAACCAAGCAACAGTTGTTAAAAATGGAAACTTCGAAAAAAGTCGTGCCTCATTGAAAACAACACGTCTAAAAAAACACCCTTTAATTTTGTCATTAATTTTTTTTTTTTAATACTTATGAACTACCTAGCTGTAGTCATAAGAACTTAAAGCTTTTTTTTTAAATAAATTAAATTAAAAAAATAAATAGAAAAATCAAAAATTGTATTAGTCGAATACATAGGCAAAATACTTCTATGGGTAACTGTAAGTCACAAAACATATGTACCTATGTATGTATAGTATGTAATTTAATTTTTTTTCAAGCATTCTTGTAGTGCCTGCGTACACTCATGCATTTGTATCAAGCAAATTTTTTAATTATCACCTAAATTACGACACTCAGCACTTATGTGGGTGGAAATTTCCGACCTCAATCAAAGTTCTTAGTTTTCAATTTTATCTGTCTAAAGTCCGTTTTTTGCTTTTAAGTAGACACGGAACTTAATACATACATACATACATACATTAAGGGAAACCAAACGGTATCCTCTGATAATAATGACTTTTATTAACTTAAACACTTCGTGAAGAAATGAAATTTTCATTTAAATGAGTAAAATATGTGACGGAATGAAATTCGGTGATAACAGTTTATTTGGGTATTTTTCACATTTTTGGTGGGATTAAAATATTTAAAAGGTTTGAAATCGGTTTTGGGGGGAGAGTGAGAGAGAGAGAGTGAGCGGTTTTATTATTTTTACATTAATCTGAAGGCTTTATTTAATATACGTGTAGTTAGAATTATCCGATTTATGTCAAATATAGTAGGTCAAGTAAGAAGTTCGTTCGGGTTTTTATTGATTTTTCAAAATATGATAACTTTGGGTACATTTTTCCGATTTAAGTCAAATATGCGCCGTTTTGTTCGTAAACCTGTTGCCAACGAGATGCCAACTTCATTATACCCCTCTCGTAAAAGGCTGCGTCCCCATCGGCAAAAAGCTCGGAGAGCCAATTTTCACAGGCTTCTCTTCAGAACAACTTCTCACCATTAAGCGCGTTCGCCATTTACAGGAAAATATGATAATCACTTGGTGCGAGATCCGGACTATAAAGTGGGTGCATTAGGACCTCCCAACCAAGCTCTTGGAGCCTCTGGTGAGACACTATCGAAGTGAGTATCGTGGAATTATCCTGTTGAAACCCAATCCCCCTGCTGTTGCCCATAGTTTTGGTGCTTTTGGGCGATTGCTTGCTTCAGATGGCCCAATTGCTGACAGTAGAGGCCCAAATTAAGAGTTTGGTCTTAGTAGAGCAACTCATAGTAGATGATTCATTGCCATTCCTACCAAAAAAATCAACGAAACCTTCCTGGCCTTTAATCCTGGCATGGATAATGTTTGTGCCGAGTCGTTTCCCTTCGACCACTACCGTTTTCATTTGATGCTGCTGTGAGTGATCCATTAATATTATCAGTCATCATACGCCTCTGAAATGGGTCGAGTTTGATTCGGAGACGTTTTTTCTCCTACGAGACTTCGTCAATTTTTTCATTAGAGCTGATTGCCAACGCACAACATCATCAGGCGAAAGCGTATAGCGAGCCGCTTGCTAGAGACGTCGAAATTAGACTTCATCGAATCCTTAAACATAATGTCTCGCAGTAGCCTCCTCTCTTTTAGCCTTGTTCTAAGACACAGTTTGATTAACGGATCTTATACAAGAGTTGCTCACGTTTCCAGAGTGCAGAGAGCGATAATTTCTTGAGTTATAAAAGCTAAAACATTCTCTATCTCTGTCGATAGGTCGACGATCGGTGTTTAGCTCAGAGATGATGTTCTCGTATAACAGCTTCTTCTCTACAACGATGCATCCCACACATGGGGTAAAATTTAACAGAAAGGTCGAGGCTATAGTTTTCTTTTGACAACGCTTGAATTTATCATTATGTTGTTGTTGTTGTAGCGGTTTCTTAACCCCGCTTGGGACAGGCTTACTCAATCTAAGTGGACGAGGTCATCTAAAGGGAGGTCCAGGAACGTGCTGTTTCGACGGGATTGGACCAAAGGGAGAGGGGGTTAGATGAGTCGGTTTAAGGGGGCATGTGAAGAGGTGGTTTGTGTCCCAATAGGAACTGCTTGAACAGCAAGTGATGCTCCGGCAACATCAGGAGGTTTCCTGTCGCGGTTCTAAGGGTGGTGTTTTGACAGGCCTGTAACTTCTTCAACTGCGTCTCGTTCGTCCCCGGCGCCCAGATCAGTGCAGCATAGTTTACGGCCGGCTTTGTAGGTTGCTAGCAAGGTTTCTTTGTCTTTACCCCAGGTGTTGCCGGTTAGCGCTTTGAGTATTTTGTTGCGGCCCTGGAGTTTTGCGGCAATTGCAGTCGTATGCGGAGTGAAGGAGTGCAGGCTATCGAGTGTGACTCCCAATATCTTTGGGTTGTTTATAGTCGAAATTTTCACGTCATCGACCTTCACATCTAATTCAAGCCTGTACTCCTTCGTCCAGCTGGTGAAGAGGGTAGCCGAGGATTTAGTCGGTTGTATTTTTAACTGTCTTGCATTGAAGTAGTGAGAAAGATCGGCAAGGTAGCAGTTCACTTTCGAACAGAGGTCATCAATATACTGGCCAGACGACAATATCGTGCAATCATCGGCATACGAGGTTAAGGAAACTCCTTTTGGTGGTGGACGGAGTTTCGATATGTAAAAACAGTAGTGGGGAGAGGACGCTGAAGCGATTTTCGGCCGAGCTCCTCCTCTAATTTGTGGGGCGTGTCTTGAATGTTTTACCAAGGAAGGTTCTGCAATTCATTCCGAACGTCCGATGGATTTTAATGAGGAGCCTGTATTTAATATCAAAAATACATTTGAAGGACTAGAACCCTGACCCTCTCTCCAAGAACCAAAACCAAACTCAACAAGTCCCTCATTCTCATTCCCGCCCTCCGCTGGTGGTGGTAGGCAGAGAAAGCGGAAGGAAGACCCCCACTCCGTTGGAAAGACCAGCTGGAGAGCGATCTAGTTTCAGTTGGTATTTTCAATTGGCGAAGAGAAGAAGGAATTGCGAATCACTGTTGATTCAGCAATAATCGCGAGTCTATGCCAGTGAAGAAGTAGAAGATTAGAACAGGGGACGAAACATGGATTTGCAGGTAAGACGTTGAAGGCAAGGTTCAATCATGCTTGCGGCTTGCGGAGACATTCTGGCTCGTCAAGACCGATTAAAGTATGATTAAAAGAACGAACGTCTATCTCAAAGGTCGACTTCGAGGAGTGTTTCGGGGACTTACTTACTTACTTTACTGGCATAGACACCGCTTACGTGAATTAAGCCGATTTAACAGCATTGCGCCATTCGCTTCTTCTTTTTGCTGTGTGGCGCCAATTGGAAATACCAAGTACAGCCAGGTCCTTCTCTACCTGGTCCTTCCAACGGAGTGGAGGTCTTCCTCTTCCTCTGCTTCCACCGGCAGGTACTGCATCGAAAATTTTCAAAGCTGGAGTAGTCGCATCCATCCGGACCACATGGCCTAGCCAGCGTAGCCGTTTCGGTGACACAAGTGCATAATCTCTAATGGGGACTACTGTAAAGGCGGCAAAACAAATGTAGATTAATAATTAAATATCTCTCGTGAAATCAAAGATCCACAAAAAACAATAAATTCACTTCACTGCAATCTTCAGAGCCTCTTCAAATCTTCAATAACCTTTTTTTAAAAAAAAATATATAAAAATCCACCTGTCAGGTATGCCATAAGGTACTGCATGGTGCATGATATATGTATGTAAATACATATGTATGTGTGTACATACGAGAATATAATTCTAACTGTAATTTCGGTTAGCCTATGAATCATTATCACTTTTTAATACACACACACACGTCTGAGACAATTTGAATTCCAGTAGCCAAATTTTTGAAAATACAAAATTAGGTTACACCAATGTCAATAATAATGATGTATGTAAATATGTATGGTATGTATATATATGTATGTATAAACAATTTGTACATTTGCATTATTTGACAGTTTGGTGAAAAAAATCCTGCACGTACATATAATTTATGGAGAATAAATATATGTACATACATATGTATATAAGTGCTTAGTACGCAAGTGGCAACGCCAATCACAAAAAAATATACATACATACGTATATAAATAAGCGCACATTTATCAATATATATTTACGCTGATGTGGTTGTACATATGTATATGCATTAATGCACAATCTCAAACATACATACATATTTAACCAATTTATTAGCCGCTTGTTGAAGAAGCTTCTTCGTTCGCCACCATAAAATGCATAATGAATTCTGAAAATTTCTCTTAAACTCCTCTGCGCCGCTTTTTCTCTTTCTCTACACTCTCACACTCACGCACACACTCTCTTTTGCATTTCATAGCAGATAATCAACAAGAACAACAACAATGCCGGCACCACGTGAGGGCTTACGGTTTATGTTTTTTTGCTTTTGTTTTTGTTTTTTGCTTTTGTTTTTGTTTTTGTATTTATATTTTTCTCTCTTTATTTGCAATCTTCTTGCTGATTTCACAAATCCATATAAACTTTTTTATTTATACATTCTATACGTATTGCTGCTTGCTTTCTTCGCTACACTCTTTTTTCGTTTGTTTGTTTGTTTGTTTGTAAATAACAACAAAAGCAACAGCTTTAACGAGCCTCTTTGGTATGCATATGTTTGTATGTACATACACATATGTATGTGTGATTCTTTTTATGAGTTTGTTGGGTAATATTTATTTAAACTGCGGCAATTTACCTACTCACATAGATACACACGTGCATATGCTCACTTATATGTATGTATGTATGTATGTGTATATGTATGTGTATATCTGTATACACTGTATTATTCACTATTCGCTTGATTGTCTCTCTTCGCTCTTGTTCACACATTTTTTCGCTTTTCGTTATTGTTTTGATTACATTATTCTTAACTGCGGCGAAGTAAGAACGTTCGATGACCTCTTGCTGGAGGAACGTTGTCGTTGTCGTCCGCCGTCGTTCGTACGGTTTGTTCTTTTTTTAACCCATTTTTTGCTTCATTCTTTTTGTTCTTGTTGTCATGAATGCCGTTGTGTTTTGTATGTGTTGTACTTATTGTTATTGCCGTTGCTCGACGTGTTGTTGTTTGGTTCTTTGCCGTTTGCTGTTGGCTGTTGGCCATTGTTGCTGGTTCGGTTTCTCGACTAGCGGTACTTCTTAACTCGTTTTTCGACTTGGTAACTGCCGTACAACGGCAATAAGTAGATATGTATGTACAATATACTATGTACATATATACAAATATAATATATGTATGTATGTACATATGTATGTATATTTATCTGCAGTTATGAATCCAGATATGTTTGCATTTTATTATTTCCCGCTTGAACGTCGACAGCGCCGTCAACGTCAACGTCTGAGGAGGTTTTCTTTGGCGCGCCATTGGACACAGCAACAGTTAGTAGAAGAAGAAGCAGCAGCAGCAGCAGCAGCTGTTGGTTGTCGGCTGGCGGCTGTTGCTGTTGCTGGCTTTACTGGGAACTGATCGTTAGTTGGTCGCTGCCAGCTAACAAATATTACGAAATCTCAACTCATACAAACACATACACACATACATACATATGTATATGTATATATAAGCAAGCACACATCTCCATACCGGCTCCATACATCCGCTCGTTCATCATGATGAAGCTGTGGGAAATAAAGAATCGATTTTAATGTTTCCTCAATGCAATTTGTTACCAGATTTTTTACACATTTTTTATGAATAAATATGTATGTACATACATGTGTTTGTATGTATGCATATCCATACCTAACAGTAATTTGGCAAGGCACTTTTTGGTTGAATTGCTGCATTTTTTAATCGCATTAAAACAGAAATTAATATAAGAAGAAATGCAAATTACAGTTAAGCTAATTTTCAGGAAAGAGAAGAACAAGAAGAAGAAGCAGAAGCAGAAGCAAAAATTGATATGCAGTTGCTAACAGTAAAAAAAAATAAATAAATAATAATTGAGCGAAGGCGATTAATTCACACAATGCTAATTAATAATACAGGCATACGAGGGGCGACTGATAAGTTTGCGGCCTACGTTACACTCTGTTAGTGCTATTAAAAAAACTATAAATTTACAAATGACTATTGACTAATTCTGGAGCGCATGATATCAACCATTTTCATATAAAGGTCTAATTTTTTTTTATAAATTTTTTTTTTTTAATGCAAGTCAGAATTTGCCAGTAACCGGACACTCATTATACAAAACTAATATGTATGGTATGTATAACGGCCAATAATTCTATTCATAGATGGGCATAAATCCCATTTGACTATGGTCCTCAGCAATTTCTGTGTTTCTAAAGGCATTATATTAGGTCAAGTAAAAATTTCGTTCGGTTTTTATCTAGAGATAGCGTTATTGTCCATAGTACTAGTGTTACGTGCCGCATCATGTCATACTATACGGCGCTGAAAACGTGTTTGTTCGCGCTAAAAGTTTGTCTTTGACAGTTTTTCGATTGATTGACTCAGTACGTTGTGAGCGCGCTCGTCAAAGATTGACACCAGCAATTTTTCTGCGATCAAGGCGAAAAAGCTGCCAAAGCGGCTGAAAAAATTAATTTAGTTTATGGGCCCGATACCGTAAACGAATGTGTAGCTCAAAAGTGCTTTGCTAGGTTCCATTCCGGTAATTTCGATGTCAAAGATGCATCACGCTTCGGGAGGCCTGTCGTCGAAAATTGCGATAAAATCATGGAAATAGTGGAAACAGATCGTCACGTGAGCACTTATTTAATTGCTGAGGAACTAAAGATAAGCGAGAAAACCGTTTGGAACCATTTGCATAACCTTGGATTCAAAAAGAAGCTCGATGTTTGACGAGGATTGACGGTCAGGAAGGTTTTGCTTTGTGTTCGGTGGGATTGGCAAGAAATCATCTACTACGAGCTGCTCCCCTATGGCCAAACGCTCAATTCTGCCCTCTATTGCCAACAACTGGACCACTTGAAGACAGCACTCATCCAGAAGAGGCCATCTTTGATCAACAGAGGCCGAATTGTGTTCCATCAGGACAACGCCAGGCCACAGACGTCTTTGGTGACGCCCCAGAAGCTCCAGGAGCTCGGATGGGAGGTCCTAATGCACCCACCTTATAGTCCGGACCTGGCACCAAGTGATTATCATCTTTTCCTGTCCATGGCGAACGCGCTTAATGGTGAGAAGTTGGCCTCAAGAGAGGCCTGTGAAAATTGACTCCCCGAGTTTTTTGCCAATAGGGACGCAGCCTTCTACGAGAGGGGTGTAATGAAGTTGACATCTCGTTGGCAACAAGTTGACGAATAAAACGGCGCATATTTGACTTAAATCGGACAAATGTACACAAAGTTACATATTTTGAAAAAATCAATGAAAAAAACCGAACGAACTTTTTACTTGACCTTTACATTTACATTTACATTTTCAGCTGTGTAAAATATAGCGTATTTTCTCTTTGCTAGTGTCCATCTTTGGCGCACGCTCAAACAAAACTGAATAAACCAATCACAAAACTGTCGGAAAAGTTTTTTTAGTACGAAATATTAACTTTCTAACGCCATCCAGCCGAACCCGATCGGATTTATACAACGCGAGCTACAGATATATCACGCCATAATGGATTTCTTTTTACTACACCAATATTATATTTTGCTCTTCGTGTATGTATATTCGAAGAAAGTCTGACTTTTGTGCAACCACTTTATGTTTGGTCGAGAAACCAATTTTCGGTTATGGTATTGACTATGTCTTTTGGTGGTCTAAGTTAAGGAAATATCACCAGTGTAGGATTGATGCTCCCGTTGGCGGAAAAAACGATCAATGTTGTTATTGCATCTTTCCCAGGGCCCGCAGTTAACTGATATACGTTTCTGTATCCTTTCGGTGCTATAACCTTTCCAGTTTATGAACAAAGCGAAAAGCTGGTTTGATTATTAAACACATGAGTTGGATGCTGTAAATTGTTCTCGTAGTTATTTGCGGTAAGATAGTCATACAGCTCCGAGAACCCAGTCCCTATAACTGGTCCACGCTTTCAAAGCTCAGGATTGCCTTAGTTATTTTTGCTTCTTCCTCGCTTATTAAAAATGATTGTAGACCCAAAGCAAACAAATTTTCAGCGATCTTTCCATTTAACCGATCTGTAAACGTTGACTTTGGAATGCCATAAGTGCTTACTGCTTTCCGAATATTCATCGCCTTTGTCTGATTTCGTCATTCGACGGCAACTCCAGAGGTTGTTTATATGGGACCTGCCTCCCCTGCTAGCATATTTGTCAATCATTCTAAAAATAATTTTAATATAAACAAATATTATTAATTATAGGGCTTAAGTACCTATTCTAGTAAAAGCGAAATACGGTCCTTTCATTGCAGGTCCCATTAGCAAGTAATCAATTAATAATATTCCCACGCCATCCCAGAAAATGGTAGCCATAATCTTCGACGCCGACTTTTCCACTTTGAATATTTTTGGTGGCCTCTCCCCTTTTTTATCCACTGCATCGACTTCTGTTTGTACTCGGGATCATACTGATTAATACAAGTTTCATCAATTGTTACAATGCGTTCAACCAAACCATTTTGGCTCAACTTCAAAAAATCTTTACAACTCTCCAAAACATCGCTGCTTGTCGAGCGGAGTGAGCATTTGCGGTACCCTACGCACAGTGATTTTTTTGATATTCAAATCTTCATGCAAAATCGCTCCAGCTCGTTCTATGCTAATCTGTAATCCTGCTGCTATCTGCCACAATTTAATTCTTCGATCAGCCAGCACTAATTTTTCAACTTTCTGACTATTTTTTTTTGGTTACGACTGTCACTGGGTGCTCCGGGCGGGAGTCATCTTAACAGATCTCTCTTCCTGGTTGAAACAGCCGAGCCCATTTTTTCAAACATCACAGAGTCCTGAAGAACCTATTACATCTCTTTGAAAATTTCCTTTCTTTTTACAAAGAATTAAATCACAGCACGGTGCTCCAAATTGCGAGAATCTCCAGTTGCCGTTGACATAGTGTTTTTGCTTGTTCCAGGAAGGAAATGCTAATGCTAATGAACTTAATCAAAAAGGTTATTTTTACTATTAATGAGTCCCGCACTTGGTATTATCAGTAAAGAGATGATGTGCCATCACTAACTACCTTAGGCCGCAAAAAAATCTGCCGCCCCTCATTAGTAGGTACAAACTACTGAATTCTAATTCGACTCATACCAAGCAGATCTGAAGACTTTCATCTTGAATGACTTTGTGAGATTATTCCAAATCTCAGTCGGAGGAGCTGAAATTAATAAATAAGCGAGGAGTAAACCGCCTTCCTGATAGATTTGTATGAAAATCTTTGTCTACTTTATGTTACTTACATACTCTCTGCCCATAATGCCCAAATGCATTTAAGAAATGGTATATCATCTTGACCTTGATGAGGGCTAGAACTTATGATTCCCAAGGTGAAAGTTTGCATAGCTATCCACACTGCTACAGCGGCCTCCAAGCCCAGCCGGCGGGGTAGGGGTTCAAGAATTATCTCGCAGTAAGGCATGCTTATCGTAAGAGACAACTAAAATCCAAAAGTTCGCGGAAGAGTCGGGTCTTTATACCAGAACGACCCGAATTTTTATCCAGCCGAGACTGTGACTATCGAAACATTCCCCAAAACCTACTTTGGGAAATATTTTTTCGGCTACGACAATCAGATTGCAAATTATGTGATCCGTTAAGGTATAGTCAATAATTCTATCGAGACGAAACTTGTAACATAGATTCCATAAAATACAGAGAGTGTTTCTTCGCCCTTCAAGGATCAGCGTTTGTTTCCACTTTTGAGATTGGTTAAACTGTTCAATTCTTGGCTGTAAGCTATCCTCAAATACAAAAATATTACGAATAGAATGAAAAAGAAATTTTAACTTTCTACTGCTTTAGATGTGCTTTTGATAAGAGACTCAACTCTATTAGGGTAGTTCACTGACTGGGGATTTTTTTTCGAGTACGCTCAGTGATCTCGACTTCATCCCTGACTTTGTCTGAATGGGAGGACTGTTGAGACGATGAGAAGAAGCTGCTAGCAGGGAAATGTAGTAACCCACTGCAGCCATACATTCAAGCTCGACGGAAAAGTCGGTAGTAAAACGATCCAAGTTCGGATCTTCTGGTGTATATCAGACGAAAAACAATACTTTCAAGGAAACGGCGAAGTCTCTGCTTCGATAGGATTTATCTAAGTATGTAAGTATTTACTAAGACAACCCAACGATCATTGCCGTAAGAAAGCCATTGAGCTTGTAAAAGTAGTTACAAAAAGGTTGCTCTTCTGCTCGGTAAAGTTGTCTTTTTTCACGCTAATTATTTTTTTAATTTGCCAATTTTTATTGGGAAACTTGAGATAAGCCAACTTGAATCAGAGAACATTAGGAAGCTCTCGAAAACCTAGGATCACAACTCTCATTAGCACTCTCTTCGCAATTCATATAATGGGTTTTAGATCACTTATAATACTGTTGAACTGGTCTCAGAAAACAATGTGGAATCTTTCTTAAATACTTTTTTCTTGATCTATTTATTTAGAGTTCTCAGGGGGTTTGTCACAAGTAGAGCTTATTTAAGTCCAACACAGTCAAAAAGAACAGCTTAGAATAATCTCTAGCAGCTGTGAATGTCACTTAAGAGACATCGTGAGGAGTTCCTTCCCACCTCCAGGCAGGATATCGATCATTAATGGCAGCTGAAAGCATGCTACTTAGGTTAGATTGAGTTAAACTGGCTGATCCATTGGGTCTCAGAGGGCAAATTTAAGCCCATAGTGTTGTTAGATACACTACATACGACCCAACTGCACTGTGACACTCTTCATTGTGCTTCTCTTGTGTAAAGAACATTACTGTGTCCAGCAAGTACAGTCTTTGTCTGCCGAATGCTTACGTTCTCCACTATCTCCATACATTCCCCACATTTCTTGCACATTTTGTCCTCAATCAGGCCTACAATTCTCCCATAAGCCTACAATCCGGCCTCTTTACCGCTAGTAAAAACTTTGTAAGTTTAACATTAAAAGCTTTGCCCATAGTTTTCGTGTATCCGCAGCTCTTGGCTCGTTCCCAGAGTCTATTGGCCAGACGAGTGAGATTACTTCTTGCATTTGCTTCATTTCTCTGAATGGAACTGTTGCGTCCATTACTACGTTTTGTTCTAAAAGGACACCCTCCTTAGCCAGTTCGTCAGGTATCTCATTGCCTTCAAAGCTCGTGTGAACTGGGACACAATTTTAATTGTTGTCTCCGTTTTTTTGAATACCAAAACTCTGCAGTGGCCCTCCCGCCATTTTTAAAGCAAATATGTCGACTTGGATGATACTGCAATGGCTTAATAGCTTAAATTACTTTCTTATCGCTAGTTGTACGCAGTAAACTGAAGTCTCCACTCACTCGTTCTTTTTAGAACCATCTGTAAAAATATGGAGGGCTTTGCCTGCTTCTTTCAGACCTTCGCTCCAGCCATTCGCTCTAATGTAGCTGATAACAGCTTCACGAAAATTAGACGCGGGATTACGTAGTCTATTCATGTACTTAGGGTTGGATGGTTGAAGTGGTTGCTGAGCATCAGCTCACCTAGGCTCCAAGCGGGCCCATTGTGATACAACTGAGAATCCTAATGAGCTCCACACGCTAATCAAACCAGGATGAGTAGTCGCCGCATCTTGGTCGACGCTATCTTGCTCAGGTCTCTAAAGGATACCGCTCCCAGAGACTTCAACATACTCCTCCAAAGTACGGGGCATTCGCAGAGAAAGTGCCTTAAGGGTTTAGGTTCTTCTTCTTCTCTGCAACTCCTGCAGAAACCGATCTCTCTGCGTACCTGTAGATATCTCCTTCTTTTTTAACTTGATGAGGTCACGTGACCTTCTTCCGTTCCGCATTGGCCATAATGTCTTGGCCACATTACATGCATTGAGACTTCTCCATCTTCAGTTAGCATCTTTAAGCGGCATACCCAAACTCTTCCATAATGATGAAAGTGGAAGGGAAGTGCCTTTTCTTGCAAGCTCGTCCGCCCACTCATTGCCCGGTATGTTAATGTGTCCAAATACACATACCAGGTTCAGAGAGAACTGCTTAGCCATAACGTTAAGTGATCTGCGGCAGTCCTCTGTTACTCCAGAGCTCGTAATGTAGCTTGTCTGTCTGAAAATATATGGAGACGATTATCCGAGAGCACTTAGGGTTAGTTTCAGATGAAAATTGCGCCGCCGTCATCTGTAAGCAGAGATCTATGGAGTTCTAGTGTCCTTACTGGCAAATTTTTTTCACTCTCTACAAGTTTTTTTTCCAGAATTTATTAAATTTTGGGGGAAATTTCAATAAAAATTTTACTATTTTCCAACCGAAAAAGATTTCCAATACTTAAATGAGCCAATTCATATTTCTTTGCTGGTGGAAACAACAATTCCTTGATGACCAGCAAACGACTTGTTGCTAAGTTTTATTGGCATGTTGGTCACTCGACCCATATGCAGCGTTCGCAAAGTGCTTCACCATAGAAGCTGACTGTTAGAAGCGACCAGCGAGCCGAAGAAAGCCAGTTCTACCACACTACCAACAACAGCAGCTGCTTTCTTTTACACTTCCTTCATCTTCACAACAACACCTTCGTCATCTCTTTGCGACCGCATCGACATCTTCTATAGAACAACGAAAAAAGAAGGAAAAAACAATAAACATATCAGCTTGTTTTGGTTTTTCCTGGGCGCAACAACAATAACAACAACGATCATGTTAGCAAAGAGTTAGCAGGAGTATTATGGCCTTTCGGCAAAAAGACGAGCAACACAAAAACGACGAACGATGCGATGCGACGCGCAGCCAAGCAACGTTCGTTGGATAGTACACGAAATGCGACAAAGAAAGGCGCACTACTCTCACCTACCAAATGCAGCAGTCCGCGTATGAAACAATTCATTGCTGCTTGTTGTTGTTGCTGTGATGGCTTTTGCTGCCGATCCGCGATACTGACGTCGTCCATCCAAACCAGCGGTGCTGTTGTGTTGAGGTGTGCTAAACAATTGAGAAGTGCTGTGATGTGTAAAGTGAATCGCTTCGTCATATATTTGGAAAGTACCTTTTTAGTTCAAAACGGATTGTCCAAGAAAGCATCCGGATGCGGAAATTTTGCGCGAAAAATCTAATCAATCGAAAAGTATAAGAAAAGTGTTTCAAACGTTTACAACAAACAAGCAAACAGCTGATAGACGCAGGTGCAAAACGAAAAAGAAACGACGCGCATGCGTATTTGACTAATTAGTGCAACAGGTGGCAGAGGTGCGTTGCGTACATGTGTGTTAGTGTGTGAGAGGGTTGTAGTGAAAAGTTTGTGTATAATTGAGTGTTTTCGAAGTTTTTGTTATAATTTTTCTACACACATACATAAGTATTTAAACAATTTAA
The DNA here is from genome assembly GCA_037013455.1 of Ceratitis rosa. Classification (NCBI taxonomy): domain Eukaryota; kingdom Metazoa; phylum Arthropoda; class Insecta; order Diptera; family Tephritidae; genus Ceratitis; species Ceratitis rosa. Next base: position 8,233,548 of record JAWMAG010000001.1, on the reverse strand, counting down.
ACGTAGAAATGAATTTAAATGTGATATAAAAAAAGAAAAAAAAAATATATATATATATTTTTCTTGCAGTTTGTACACTCTTCATGTGAAAGCAAAGATCTTTTCTTACGATCGCGCGCACGTTTGATCGATGAAATTAAATACAGTTACATATGCATACATATATACAAAGTGATGTATGTAAAATGTGATGCAATGCTGGATTTTTATGATTTTATCCATATAGTACATACGTGTATGTACAAAAAACAAAACTATATATGTATATACATAGATATGTAACTACAATTGTTGTACAAACATAGTAAAGTGTCGCATAAAATGCACGAAGTTGCACGATCAAGTGACTACGCACATTACCATATCGTCGTACAAATACAAGCAATCTTAATTTTGTGTGAATGAAGTGTGACCACAAATCAAACGAGTATCATGCCCAGCACAATAAGAGGTGAGTCTCTGTCGATTTTATATAAATATATAATACACTAATGGTAACCTGGTGTGTTTTGCGGCAGTAAAATTATTATTCAAAATAATATAAATTTATATATACATAAATATTATTTTATTATTATAAATATTATCATTATTATATTTTATTTCATAAGTTTGGTCAATTTTTTTAGGGAATATTTGTCTAAAATTTCTTTGTAACCTCGGCAATGCACTGCCGATTGAAAAAAATGAAGCAGCCGTAACCGAGGTACTGAAGAACATTTCTATAAATGACATAAAAAAATCTATACATGCGCTGGTTGATCGTTCCGAACGTTGTGTTGAGTCAAATGGAACCTATTTTGAATAAATAATAACTTTCAAAGATAATATAATGTGTATTTTACTATTTTATATCCAAAAGATTCGGTTATTTTTGGGACACACCGTGTACAATTACTTCAAGCAAATAGTGTAATTTCTGTTTTTTTTTTGACATCTGCATTGTGATAGCTTCAGCTTCGAATTTGCAGTCTTGCCAGCTGGTTGCAAATTATATTAATTACAATAATCAAACTCTTTCGTAATTATCTCTACTTTGTTGCAGATATTTTATTATTTATTTAACTTATATAAACGCTCTTTTACAATAAATGAAAATTCTCAAACATGTGGCAACTCTTTTCAAAAATATTTTCGCATTAAGCATTTCTTAAGTAAACTTAGACTTGCTACCTAAATTGTGTCTTTTATTGTATTAACAATTTGATTGCATTTAAAATTCAAAAAAGTGGCAACCCTCAAAAATTTCACTATAAGCCTATATAGTTCCTTTTATTTTTTTGTATAATAATTAATCAATGTAATTTTCCTTCAATAAATATTTTTGTAAAGTAAGTAACTAAAACTTACAAACAGGTGGCAACTCTTTTCAAAAATATTTTTGCATTAAACATTTCTTAAGTAGACTTAGACTTGCTATCCTTATTGTGCCATTTATTGTATTAAAAATTTGATTGTATTCAAAATTATAATAAAATGGCAACCCTCATAAAAATTTTCACTATAATAATTCCTTTTATTTTTTTATGATAATTAATCAATGTAATATTTTTTTATTTCAATTAAAATTTCAGTAATGTAAGTAATTAAAAATTTCGAACAGCTGGCAACACGCCTGAAAAATTGCTCCACCATTTACTCTCGCAAATTTCTTCATTTCATTTACCACCTAGTAGTTTACACGCATAATATATGGTAGAATGCATCTTATTAATTCTTTTAAATTGATATTTTTAAACAGGTGGCAACGCTGCTAAAAATATTTTCTTAATTAGTCTTTCTTTAATCCCTTCAATTTGATATCCATATTGAAATATTTCATTTATTTTAAGACTTTATACAAATCTAAATTTCAAGGTAGGTGGCAACTCTGCCGAATTTAACTGGAACACACACACACACACACAATTATTCAAATTAGCTTGAAATCGGTCAAATACACCCTCTTATAGCAGGTTGTTATGGTATATATAAACAATTTGAAAAAAGGTGGCAACTCTGTTTAATTATGTTTTTAACTATTTTTTAGTTTTTTTGACTACACACACAAACAAAATTTTAATAAAATCGGTCACAAATAAACATATCAGACAGTGACCTGTTAGAACACCTGTTACCTTGGATATATCCCCTCTCTTCTAAAGAATGCCTTTATTGTGATCTCTTTCTGCCCCATTTAGACCAGGTTTGACTAGTTTTGCGGCGATTCGTAACCAGTGACCCATATGGGATATACTAGGTTCTGTTTGGCCATCTTCCGTAGAGATTAACGACTGTCGAATACAACTTTGAAGTTTTGCGGAAATTATGTTGTCCTTGTCTTTTAATCCGCTTTACTGCTTCCATGATAGCAGAGATCTCCGACGGAAAGTCACTGCAATCGTCAGTTAGAGTGAATCCGTGCATATTTCCACGCTAAAACCCCAGATTGATACTTAATATAACATTCTTCACTGCTGGGGAATCGTGTTCTGAAGTAATTTCCACTGATGCACTCTAACGCACCACTCAATCGCATCAAAAAGGAGTGATGGGCTTGATACTAAGCTACGTGTGTTCTTTCTATAGTTTAATCTCTTGTCTAAGATGAAACCCAAAAATTTTGCCTATGTTCCCAGGCTAAGTTGAACACCGCGCAGAATCAGCTGCTGATCTTATGCCTATGGCGGACGCAGCTGAGAGTGTACACGAGGACCGGACTGATATATTTATGTATGGAACGACTTGGCGCATTTTAAGTCATAAGTTTAGATTGAAAGCATACAAAATACAGCTTGTGCAAGAACTGAAGCCACTCGACCCTACCAAGCGACATCGCTTCGCTCTAAGGGCGCTTGAAAAGTTCCAAGAAGATCCAACGTGTTCGAGCCAAATTTTGTTCAGCGTTGAGGCTCATTTCTGACCCAATGGGTACGTAAACAAGCAAAATTGCCATATTTGGGACGAAGAGCAATCTGAAGGGATCCAAGAGCTGTCATTTTATTCAGAAAAACCAACTTTTTGGTGTGATTTGTGGGCCGGTGGAATCATCGGTCCATATTTCTTCGAAAACAATGTCAGTGAGAACGTAACCGTCAATGTTGACCGTTATCTCGCCATGATAACCGACAATTTGATGCCTAAAAATTGAAGCTCGTGATCTCGGCGACATTTGGTTTCAACAAGACGGCGCCATTTCACACACATCGCGCAATCAATCAATGGATTTATGGAGAGCACACCGCGGTGAGTAGATAATTTTACGTTTTGGGCCGGTCGATTGGGCACCAAGATCGTGTGATATCACACCGTTAGACTTTTTCCTGTGGGGATATGTAAAGCCTAAAGTCCAGGCGGACAATCCCGCTTCGATTCAGGACTTGGAACAAAACAACACGCGTGTCTGTTGCAAGTAACCAGGTCAAATGCTCGAACGAGTCATCGACAATTAGACTCAACGGATGGACCAACTGAGACTTAGCGACGGCCAACTTATGAAAGAGATATTCTTTAAAAAATAAATGCCAAAGAATGTTCTTACGAAGGATAATAAGCATTTGCCATAAAATTTGAATTTTCTATGTTTTTTTCCTTAAAATGGTAGAGAACCCCGAAATAGCTCACCCTTTAGATGGGTACCACACTTTACTGGCAACATAAGGAAGGACAAGGTTTCTGAGAAAACTGAGCAGGACAAGACGTTCCTCTCTTTCAATCAAGTAATTGAGAATTTGTATGGAATTATTATTAGGGTTGGGGGACACTCTGAACAGGAAGAGGCTCTCTGTGGCTTTTTTAAGGCAAAAAAAAGTCAATATTTCTTCGTATTTTTTGTCATAATCCATTGTTAGAACATTAGTAGTTTTTAAAAAATTTTCAATTTTTTTTTACGAAATATGTATGTACCTATGTATGTATGTACATATGTATGTATGCATTTATTTTTGCCTCCTTAATTTACGAAATTTTCATGCAGAAATCATTATCGCTATTGTCTTTAAACTTTACACATGTAAATATATATATATATATATACATTCATACATACATATGTACATATATATGTATTGTATGTACCTAGTGTATTTGCATTAAATATTCAACTCGCGTAATTTGTTGAAAATCGTTATTTACCGTTAATGTACATATGTTGTTAAATTGCGAAATATCCAAGCAGGCAACAGCACATACATACATACATACATACACACAATGAAGAAGTAAAGAAGTTGAGAACCTCGTCCGCCTCACGCCGCTGCCAATTTACAGCTAACGTAGCCAAGAAATACAAACAGCTGCTATGGCTTAATACTCTTATAAGTACGAGTACATACATACACACATATGTACGCCTGCAACTAAGCTTAAAAACGTAGCGTTTAAGCTGTTTGGCGGGGCCAAGTGGTCGAAAGTCGGTAGAGCCAAAGCGGCTTTAGAGATGACCCGCTGTCAAATGTTTTCATCATCAGCATTAACGAGAAAAAAAGGTTAAGAGAAAAGGGGATAGAGAGAGTGAGAGGGGGAGGGAGAAGGTGAAAGAGAAAGAAATGCTTTCTTTACACTCGAAATCGACATTCGGCCGCTCTTTGTGAGGAGAGGTTTTAACTGCAATTTTGAACTGTTGAAGCAATATATACATACATGCATACATATGTACATGTACATGTAGTTGAACATAAAAAATTGTGAAAAATATTTTCTAAACAAAATTTTTGTTGATAAAAATATTTAAAAATAAAAATAAAACAAAAAAAAAATTTAACTAATTGCCAAATATGAGATAAACAAATACAACAACAAAAAAAAAAATCGAAAAACAATAACAACAAGCAGTAAATTGAATACAACTACGCTTGATTCATTGTAGTGTCGCTTGCTTTTCCTTCAGCAGAGTATCATCAATCAAATATTTACATCTTGTATATGTATATATGTACATATGCATGCATGTATGTAAGTAGGCTTTGAGTAATGTTGCTGCGCCCAAAAGTTGTTAGTCAAAGAATGAAGAAAACAAGCAGTAGATGAAGAAGAAGAAGAAGAAGCTAAAGATTTCGACTATAAAAGACGATAGGCGGTGGCTGGGGACACGCTTCCCTCAATTGGTCAGCCAACGTACGCGCTTTAAAGCAGCTGACAAACACTGTATACAAACATACATATACATCCCGCCAGCGTCCCAATATGTACATTTGTATGTACATATGTATGTATCCAAGTACACATATGTACATATATGTATACATACATATTTAGATATGTACTTGCCCGACGGTGTATCCCATTTTCGTCTGAGCGAAGAAGACTTGCTGCTCTTCCTCCGCTGCTTCTTCTGCTTCTTCTAAAGTTAGCCAACAGGAATTTATTATTTATCAACATCAGCGCTATTGCTTCTTTTTATTTTTGTTGTTGCTGTTGTTCTTCTTCTTCTTGTTGTTGTTGCTGTTCCTTATAGTTGTAATTGAACCGGTCGTTACTAATCTTGCAACACAGTTGCGCAACAAGCAACCGATAACAAAATACCAACAACAACAACAGCAACAACAACAACTCAGAATCAACGGTACTGCGCGCCATGAACGCCACTAACGAACGAATAACTGGTTTATTTGTTGTTACAGCGGCTGCTATTGCTTTTCTGGAATTGTTGGCCATTTGGTTTGGTTTGGTTGGTGGCAAAAAAAACTGGGACTTTATTACGGGACTTTTACTACGCTGGAGTGAACAGGTTTTGTCTGTCGACAATTGTTGCTGAAGATGTTCAAGAAGAAGAAGAAGAAGAAGATGATGAGAACAACAGTGAAGAAGTAGTAGCGGCGGCGGCAGCAGCAGCAGAAGAAATGTTTCAAGGAGAAGAATCAGAAGAAGAAGAAGCTCGCACGTAGAACACGAATGAGATTTGTGGCTAATTGATGGCGAGCCAGAAGAAGAAGAAGAAGAAGAGGTATAAGAAGAAGAAGAAGCAGAAGAGGAAGAAGATGAAAAAGAAGAAAAGAAGAAGAAGAAAAAGAAATGAAGTAAAAGAAGAAGAAGAAGAAAAAGAAATGAGGAAAAGAAGAAGAAGAAGAAGAGGTATAAGAAGAAGCAGAAGAGGTAGAAGAAGAAGAAGAAGAGGAGGAAAAAGAAGGGGAGTAAAAGAAGAGGAAGAAGACGAGGAAAAACAAAGGAAGTAAATGAAGAGAACGACGAAGAGGTAGAAGAAGAAGAAGAAAAGGAAGAAGAAAAAGAAGCAGAGGAGGAAGAAGAGAGTAGGAAGAAGAAGAAGGAGAAAAAGAAGAGGAAGAAGAAAAAGAAGCAGAGGAGGAAGAAGAAAAGAAGGAAGAAAAAGAGTAGGAAGAAGAAAAAGGAGAAAAAGAAGAGGAAAAAGAAAAATATAAGAAAGAAGAATAAGCGGAAGAAGAAAAGGAATAAGAATTAGAGAAGAAGAAAAAAAGAAGAAGATGAGGAAGAACAAGAGGTAGAAAAAGACGAAGAATTAGAGGAAGAAGTGGAGGAAAAAGAGGAGGAGAAAGAATAGGAAGAGGGAGAAAAATAAGAGTAAGAAGAAAAAGAAGAGGAGGAAGAAAAATAAGAGGAATTGAAAAAAAAGAAAATGATAAGAAAGAAGAAGATTAAGCAGAAGAAGAAAAGGAAGAAGATGATGAGGAAAAAGAAGAAGAAAAAGAAGAGGAAGAAAAAGAAGTAAAAGAAGAGCAAGAAGAGAAAGAAAAAGAAGAAAGTGTGAAGAAAAAGAAGCAGAAGGAGAGGAAGAATAATAATAAGAAGAAAAAAAAGAACAATAAAACTAATAAGAAGAAAAAGAATAAGAAGAAAAATAAGTAGAAGAAAAAGAAGAAGAATAGGAAGAAAAAAATATGAAGAAGAGGAAGAATAAAAATGCCCATGCGACATCCGAAGATGTTATGATACATCAACACACACGCACCACAATCAATCGCGAGCTCAGCACTCAGAGAAAAAATTACTTCGTTATGTTACAACAACAACAACAACCATACTTATTTTCCATTCAGCGAGTAAAGCAAAAACCACGATTCTGCACTGCGCATGCGTGCTAACTGTCTATTCCAATTTACACGCTGACACACGCAGCCGTCATGCACTTGTAGGCGATGGATGAACATACAGACTTATGTATATACTTATATACATACATACATACAAATTAAACATATTTGTTGTTCTACAGGTAACATTACAATTCTACCGGTGCTTACTCACCCTCACCGCGTTTGCATCGCGTGATCCGGCCACAGCTACTCATAAACATTTGTACATATAATTCTACATACATACAAACATATGCTGAATGGAGAAATCTTCTTTGCAAAAAATAACATCAATGAAAATTGTTTCGTCAAAGGCTCCAGCTGTGTACGCTGTCTTTTGGTTTTTTTTTTTTTTTATAAAAATTATTGCGTTTTAATTTGAGTGACGGAAATTCCTGTCAAAAGAGTATGTATGTATGTATGTATGCATTAGTTCTATTTGAATTTAATCAATGCACATTCACAAGTTTTTCCATTAGTTTTTGAAGTGATGCGCTTATGATATACAGCAGCAACCTTTATCTATGTGTCTATGCACATACATACATATATACATAAGTATTAACGTATTATATAATACAGAACAATGCTAGGCTGAGATACGCCCAGGTGTGCATAATGCCTTTTGCATTCCGCACATCCCAGTGGAGATATGCATTCGATTTGAGAGCCACATCTTCTACTTTACTGAGTGGCGAACTCCACTTTCATTGTACACCATCTTCAGCCAGTTGTTGTTGTTGTTGTAGCCGCAAAAATATTCCTCAAAGTAATTTTTGAGGAATGTTGCGGGAATGACAGTCCTTGGCTGGATAAAAAATCCGGGTCGTTCCGGTATAAGGACCCGACTGTCGCGGGAACTATTGGATTTTAGTCGCCTCTTACGACAGGCATGCCTTACCGCGGGTAAACTCTTGAACCCCAAACCCGCAGGGTTATCTTCAGCCAGTTGTTTCTTCTATTAGCAATTCGGCACCAATTGGAGATGCCAGGTCCTCCTCTAACTAATCTTTTCAACATGCAGTTCGAGCCTTCCTCTTCCTCTGCTTCCATCGGCGAGTATAACGTACAAAATTTTCCGAGCTGGGGTGGTTTTGCTCATTCGGACGACACGTACTAGTCTGCGTATCCGCTGTCTCTTGATTCACTGAACTATGTCAATGTCGACGTACATATATCTCGCCCAGCTCATCGTTCCATCGACTGCGGTTTTCGTCGTTCCACCATAAAACTTGCGCAAAAGCTTTCTACCGAAAACTCGCAACGCCGGCTCATCAGATGTTGTCATCGTCCATCCCTCCGTACCATACAGCAGTTATATAGGAGTCATAAGCAGCGACTTGTAGAGTTTGGTCTTTGTACGTCTAGAGAGGACTTTACTTTTCAATTGCCTACTCAGTCCAAACATTACAAGATGGGCCATCTGTTTTCACTAAATTGCAGTGTGGGATTGCTCATAAAAAGAGCTCTTCTTCTGATATTGTTTTTTCAGCTTGAGCTTGCAATGTCGTACCACAGTCTACAGATACCGATTTGCTGATGAGTATGTTTAGAGAGTAGGTGTTCATGTCGAGTAGAGCTATCTTGACATCGGACCATCCATATGTTTATTGACGGACATTATTTGTTGAATAGAGACTATCCGACTATCCGAGACCCGAATCGAGGTTGGCTCCTCTCAACATATGCACGTCTTGAACATTAAGGTCATGTTGTACAGCAGGATCGATCTGGTTTCGGGTTGTTTTCGATCCGAAAATAGCCATATAGCTTGGTGAATTTTCTTGTCTGGGAATCGAGTACTATACGACCTGGCCCAGTCGATCATTCTTCAACCATTTGGCGATGTTTCTGGAGTAAGGCCTCCGCTTTGGTAGAAAGATCTAGTGATGAGGTAGGTAACTGTCTTTATTTGGTGCCCCCCTTCCTACGGCATCCGAAAGACAGCCACGATGTCTTGTGGGAACAATATCCTGAGTAGCGAGTTACGATATATATGCATATTTGCAATGAGAAGTAGAGATTGGCTGAAATTCGCCAGTATGGGGTCAGAAGTTAGCTAATAGGCTATACATAAGTAATTCCTTGGAAACATATCGAAGGTTTCAGGAGTGTGGCAAACTTCTATTTCTAGCCCCAGCCCTCGCTTTTTAAATTGAATAAGGTTTTCACCGCATAAGCAGAGCAAATAGAAACGAGTCTACAGTAAGTACACTAAACAGAGCTCAAAATCCTCTCGCTAAACCTCTCAGGTAAGGAAAAATATCCACCAGCTTTTTCCTCCTTCGGTTGTTTCATTTACGGCGCTACTGCATTTAAGGGTTGAAAAATTCACCATACAACGATGTTATCAACGACAACAAACAACGCCAACATCACCGCAGCCACCACCATCACTACTACTATGAATTTCCAACTTTTCCTTGCTCGCTGCACTTGGCATTATGCCTACTAACCCTATTTTCCAGCAGCGAGTCCTATTTTCTATACATGGAATTTAGTTCAACATGCCGCCGCTCGTGCCCACCACCTTTTCCCGCTGCAACATTCCAGGAAATCGCATACATTCATATATACGAGTATGTATGTATCTACATGAATTTGTTGGTGGATTCACTTGTACGATGACAGGAAAACGAAGCAAATGATAATCTTTTCGTACGAATAAGGACGAAAGCTCTAATGTATAAGTAAGAAATATATCGGTTGGTAGGTTAACTTTTTCATATGCACGAGGTCGGAAGTGGTGTGAAGAGCTTGCAGAGAGTTAAATCAAAATACAATAAAAGCAAACGGAAATTTAATTTGAATTCATGAATGGGTAGGGGAGCGAAAATATTAAATAATTGGAAAAAGATTAGGGGAAAGAGATAAAATAAAATCAAATGAAATTGAAAAAAATAAAATAAAATAATATAAAAAATAAAATAAAACAAAAAATAAATAAAGCAAAATTAAATAAAATAAAATAAATAAATATAAACTAAAATAACAAAATAAAATAAAATAAAATAAAATAAAATAAAAAAATTAAATAAAGCAAAATAAAACAAAATAAAATAAATAAATATAAACTAAAATAAAAAAATAAAATAAAATAAAATAAAACAAAAAAATTAAATAAAGCAAAATAAAACAAAATAAAATAAATAAATATAAACTAAAATAAAAAAATAAAATAAAATAAAATAAAATAAAATAAAATAAAATAAAATAAAATAAAATAAAATAAAATAAAATAAAATAAAATAAAATAAAATAAAATAAAATAAAATAAAATAAAATAAAATAAAATAAAATAAAATAAAATAAAATAAAATAAAATAAAATAAAATAAAATAAAATAAAATAAAATAAAATAAAATAAAATAAAATAAAATAAAATAAAATAAAATAAAATAAAATAAAATAAAATAAAATAAAATAAAATAAAATAAAATAAAATAAAATAAAATAAAATAAAATAAAATAAAATAAAATAAAATAAAATAAAATAAAATAAAATAAAATAAAACAAAATAAAATAAAATAAAATAAAATTAAATTAAATTAAATTAAATTAAAATTAAATTAAATTAAAATTAAATAAATAAAATAAAATAAAATAAAATAAAATAAAATAAAATAAAATAAAATAAAATAAAATAAAATAAAATAAAATAAAATAAAATAAAATAAAATAAAATAAAATAAAATAAAATAAAATAAAATAAAATAAAATAAAATAAAATAAAATAAAATAAAATAAAATAAAATAAAATAAAATGAAATAAAATAAAATAAAATAAAATAAAATAAAATAAAATAAAATAAATAAAATAAAATAAAATAAAATAAAATAAAATAAAATATAAATAAAATAAATTAAAACAAAATAAAATAAAATAATATAAAATAAAATAAAATGAAATAAAATAAAATAAAATAAAATAAAATAAAATAAAATAAAATAAAAGATAATAAAATAAAATAAAATAAAATAAAATAAAATAAAATAAAATAAAATAAAATAAAATAAAATAAAATAAAATAAAAAAATAAAATAAAATCAAATTAAACAAAATAGAATAAAATAAAATTAAATTGAACAAAACAAAACAAAATAAAATAAAACGAATAAAATAAAATGAAATAAAATAAGATTAAATTAAATAAAATCAAATTAAATATATAAAATAAAATAAAATAAAATAAAATAAAATAAAATAAAATAAAATAATGTAAAATAAAATAAAATAAAATAAAATAAAATAAAATAAAATAAAATAAAATAAAATAAAATAAAATAAAATAAAATAAAATAAAATAAAATAAAATAAAATAAAATAAAATAAAATAAAATAAAATGAATTGAATGAAATAATATAAAAAATTTAAAATAATTTACAAATTAAATATAATTAAAGATAATAAAAGTAATAAATTAGAAGAAAAGGAAATTTTTAAGCAAAGTAAACTAAAAACAGAATATGTTGCACAAATTAATGTTATTCAATTTTTAGGACTCGGATGTAACAATTGTAAATTTTTTGAATTTCTTATTAAAATTTAAAGCTTCCAAAATCTCATGCACTTTTTGTCCTCCCAATTAAAGTAACACCATTTAAAAAAGTTGCATTAAAACTTGAAAGCACACTTCCAGGCGCACTGGAAGCGCTTTTGTGTGTATACAACATAACTCGCCGCTGGATGAGCGCGAGAGAGAGAGCGGGGCGGCATACGCAAATGCCAATGTTCACATACGTATTGATGTGTATGTGCGAGCGTTTGTTTGTGTCCTTGCTTGCGTGTTGCACACTGTGCCTGCCAACATAAACGAGTATTTTCCTTTAGCTGCAACGCAGCACAACGTTCCTTCATACGGTCGGTCGGTCGGTCGGTTGGTCGTGTGCTTGCTGGGTCCACAAAACAGCTGCTAGTGCTTTAAGAAATAAACCCAAATACTCATGCATATGTGGCTAAAGAAATTGTTATAGAAATTTGCAATTATAATATTTTATATCAATACAAATTTGTTTCGCATTTTCTTCACGTGATGTGACAGAATACCATATATATTTTTTCGAACAATTCATAAAGAAAATCGGCAAATTTTCATTCGTACAAAACAATGGCGCTGCAGCGCAGTCAGGAGAAGCGCATTTGCGCACAGCTGTGATTTCGTTGTGCGCCACCCTACTTTCTTCCATCGGCATCCAACGGCAAATAAAGATATAAACAGAATGAAAAAATGAAAATAAATATGAAGTGCATGTGCAAGAATGTGTGTACGTGTGTGTGTGTGTGTGAGTGTGAGTGTGCTCGTGTGACAGTGAACTAAAAATCGATTATCAATACGAATAATGTCCGCAGTGTTGTTGCAGCACACTTCGTACACACCAACAACAACAATAACGCCACTTTATATGGTGAATTGCCGTTCTTTGTTGCAGTCTTCAACATCTTCACCGCCTTAATCAACATTTCACCGTTAAACGGAAATATCTTACAATACAAAGGCATTGCATACTGCAAGGCGCATAAAACTTTGTTTTGCATATAAATAAGCTCAATAGCGTCTTCATCTTCGTCGGTATAATTCCTCCATTTCCAATTATCAACAACAGCTAGCGCTCGCAACAATCCTTAAAGAATCATTCAGAGTTCGTTTATTTTGTGAATTATTGAAAAATTTTACGTTTCTTCATTGTTGCTGCTTTTATTATTACTATCATTTGGTTAACTCAGTTGTTGTATGGTGGAAAGGAAGGCGCGCGCATCGCATCGCATCGCATCGCATCGCATTGCTGCATTCGTAAACACCGTTAGTTGTGGTTGTTGTTGTTGTTAGTGCACTATATGCAATCGCCAACCGATTGCGTTACCGTTCCAGCTGCCGAGCGTACGGATGGATCCTTGTGCAATAGCGACGAAAAGTCGAAAGGAAAAGGAAGTATCACAGCGACCAGCAGAAGCAGCAACAGCAAAGGCAGCAATGCGAAAACTTTAGAGCGTGCAATGTTGCAACAATAAAGTGGCATTAGAAAAAGTTGAAGAAAATTTAAAAAAGAAAAGTAAAGGAAAGAAAATCAAAAAATTATTTAAGAAAATTCTATGGAAATTGCATAATTACAACAGCACTAAAGCAGAAGCAGCAGTAGCTGCGTAGTGCGTGTGCATTACTTAATCATACATACATACATATATGTATATGTATACGTATAATGCAAGTGCAAACACACTTTTCTAAAATGTGAAATAAATATTGCAACGCAATTAACGATTAAAAATTGAAAGAAAAAGAAACAGATAAAAGGCAATATGAAAGGAAAAAAATATTGAAAAAATTTAATAAAAACTGAGAAAAAAGTGAATGTGATTTTTTTTTTTTTGGCAAAATAAACTTAGACTCCAAACGCATTTCTACGTACACAACAAGCAAATACACAAAAATACATGCATACATATGCATTAACACACATACGCACACAACAAGCAAAGGAAAATATGCGAAAAAAATAATGAAGAAAAAACAATGAAAACATTAACAGCAATTTTAATTAAGCAATTTATTTAGAAAAAAAAAATACTTTTAAAATTAAAAATATATACATATATTTAGTAACACTAAAAATAAAACACCAAATTTTTAAGTTTTCAACAAAACAATTTTATTGAATAATTAAAAATCAATTAAAATATAAACTAAACTAAATGCAGCAATCATTAACATCGTACAACTAACGGTAACTGTGGTGCATCGGTGTATTTCGGTAAATCCGCTTCAGATTCAGTAACTGTTTTTCGTCGTAGTCGTGGTCGTGGTCGTGGTCTCTGTAATGCTGTCGTCGTCTCTCATTCCCGTCACCGTCGACGCTGTCGTTGTTGTTCTTAAGTGCACTTAAAAGGCTGATTTTTTCTTATTTTGATGTTGTGCTTCTACACTCGAATAGATTCGTTTAATAAGATACACAGAATACAAATAACAAAAATAATAAAATAAGTGAAAAATTTAAATAATAAAATTAAAAAAAAAATCAGAAATAAAAAAAAAACTTTCCTTATTAAACTAATAAATAGTGAGAGTGAAATTAACTTTACGACTCATTCAAAAATAATTTATTTCAATTCTATAAAAGAATTAATGAATTGTTCGGTAAATTATATGAAAAGTGCAAGGAATTCACCACTGCGCAAATAGTAAATAGAAGGAAGAAGGAAGAAAGAGGAAAATTATAAAGCCCAATAGAAAGCAAAACATTACCTACGAACGAAATGACTTAGTGGAAGGGAATATAAACAAAAATAAAAAACAAATGTTTTTAATGAAAATACCATAAGCTTTTCTTCGTCAAACTGACACTTTTGTCGGTGAAAGAGAGAAAGAGAGAGAGGTGAAAACGAGACAAAACTACAAAAATTACTGAAAAACGTAAGAAAAAATAAAGAGTGCAAACAATAAACATATTATTTTTTAATTAAAAAAATTAAATTAAATAAAATGGAATAAAAAAATAAAAAATAAATAAATTAAATAAATTAAATAAAAGTGAAATTAAGTAAAATGGAATAAAAAATAAATAAATTTAATAAAATCTAAAACAAAATAAGTAAAACGAAATAGTTAATTCAAATAAAATAATGAAACATTTTTAAATAAAGCCATAAAGAAATAAAAATATATAAAAAAAATAAAATTAAAAAAAATAAAATTAAATAAAATTAAATAAAATAAGATAAAAAAATAAAATAAAAAAATTAAATAAAATGTAATAAAATAAGATAAAATACAGTAAAGAAATATGAAATAAATTAAAAAAAAATAAATAAATTATATCAAAATAATTGGAATTCAAATAAAAAGAAAATAAAATAAATTAAAAGAAAATAATACAAGATGAAATAAAATAAAGTAAAATAAAATGAAAAAAGTAAAATGAAATAAAAAATTCAAAACAATAGAAAAAATATAACAAAATGAAATAAAAATAAATAAACTAAAAACGACTAAATAAAGTTAAATAAAATATCGTAGAGTAATATAAAATAAAATAAATGAAAATAAAAGAAAAAATAAAATAAAATGAAATAAAAAATTAGATAATATAAAACTAATTAAACTCAAAGAAAAATAGAAAATTAAATTTCATATATAAAAAATAAGTAAAATAAAACCAAATAAAAAACTTAAAATAAAATAATAAAAAATAATAAAATTATAAATAAATAGAAAATGAAATAATAATAATAAAAAATAATAAAATAAATGAAAAATTGAAATGAAATTAAATTAATTGGAATAAAAAAAAATTAAATAAATAAAGTTAAATAAATATAATTGTATGAAATAAAATAATATATACTTAAATTGAATAAAATCAAAATAATTGGAACTAAACTAAAATGAAATAAACTAAAGGAAAATAATATGGTGTAAGATAAAATGAAATAAAGTAAAATAGGATAAAAGGGATAAAATGATATAAAAAAGTTTAAAACAATAGAAAAAAATAAAACTGAATGAAGTAAAAATAAATAAACCAAAAATAGCTAAATAAATTAAAATAAATGAAAATAAAAGAAAAAATAAAATGAAATTAAAAAATTAAATAATATAAAATTAATTAAATAAAAGAAAAATAGAAAATTAAATTTCGTATATAAAAAAAAGTAGAATAAAAAAAATTAAAAACTTTAAATAAAATGATAAAATAAATAAAAAAATTAAATAAAATAAAATAATATAAATAATTAAAAATAATATAAACTAAAAGAAATAATATAAGATAAAATGAAATAAAGTAAAATAAGATAAAAGGAATAACATGAAATAAATTAATTAAAATAAATTAAGCAACATGAAATCAAATGAAACAATTTTAATTAAAATAATAAAAATAAAAAAAAAAATATTTTTTAAATTAAATAAAATTAATAGAATTGAATAATATAAAATAAAAAATTAAAAAAAATTAAATAATTTCAAATCAAATACAGTAAAATAAATTTAAATTTAATCAAATTAATTCATTCTAACTTTAGTAAAATAAAAAAATAAATAAAATTAAGTAAAAAAAATAAATAAAATCAAGTAAAATAATTTTAAATAAAATAACAAAAAAATAAAAATAAATAAAATAAAAATAAACTAAATAAAATAACAAAAAAATAAAAATAATAAAAAATAAGACTATATGAAATAAAATAAGTTAAAATGATATAAATTGAAATAAAATTTATTATAATAAAATTTATTGAAACAAAGTTTATTGAACAAAAATTTATTGAAATAAAATTTAATTAATAAATAATAAGCAACATAAAAAAATTAACAAAAATTAAATGAAGTGAAGTAAAAGAACTACAAAAATATATTAGAATAAACAAATTAAAATAGAACGGAAAACTCAAAATAAAACCAAATAAAAAATAAGATAAAATATCAAGATATAAAATAATATTAAATCAATTATTATTTAATGAAAAATAATAAAATAAAGAAAAGGAAAATTTTATTATATTATTAAATTAAATTTAAATTCATTAAAATAAATTAAAAATAAATGAAATGATTTAAAAAATAAAATAAAGTATTTAAAAAAAAAATAAAATAAAATTGATTAAAATAAAATTAAATTTCTTTCGTTTTGTTTTATCTTATTCTTATAGAATGAATTAAATAAAACGAGAAATTAAGTATTATATGTGAGATTTGTCTTTCTATATTATATCATGCTTTTGGGTAAGACTCGATTAGATTGAAGTGACAACAAGCGCGAAATTTGAGGTTGTCGTTGGGCATACATTTTTTGTATAGCTAAAAACGGGAAACTTATTCAAGTCCCTTCAATTTAAACAAGTCTTACTTGATGCCATGATTGAATTGAGAGCCTTAAAAATCATAGTAATAATTATTTCTTCTATAATTCTATAAATTAATATTTTTATACAGCAAATCTTTTGGAAAAAAATGAAGTAAAAGTGAATAAGACTTGAAAAAAAACTCGACTGAATGTAATTAAGTTATAGTAAAAGAGTGCTTTTATTTAAACAAAATAAAAATTAATTTATTAAAATTTAAAAATATATAAAATAATTAAAAAGTAGTAAACATTGATACATAAATAGCAGTATACATATATCCCATACGTTATACAAGTACATTAATAGCAGCCATAAAACCATTAAAAAAAATTAAAAACATGAATAAATAAAGTAGAAAAAATTAAAAAAATGAAAATATTAACATTAACCACATTTCAATAAAAATTCACGCATTCCAGCATTCAAATCTCTCAGTGTCGCATTATTACCCAAACTGCCAGAAGAAAAGTGTATGTGTACCAAAGTGTAATGAAAATATATAATGAATAATTATTGGAAATAAAATAAATATATTATGTAAATGAACTTTCAATATATATATACATATATAAATATATATACGCTTACATGTAAATAAAAAATATCACTCGGCAAACGAAAGATCTCTAAAAATAATAGCAAATCGAATAACCAAAAAAAAATAAAAAAAAAAATTAAAATAAAAATAAAATAAAAATATTCGTATATACATACATGTAACTCTGTGGATGTACTTATATACATATAAACTTGTGTAAAAAAAAAAAATTAGTTCAAACAACTTGTACTGGCATGAAATGAAGAGACTAATCGGCAATTTTTCTACAAAAAAAAAAACAAAAAATAATTAAATTTATATATACATATATATGTAAAAAATAAAACATTTTAAACGCGTTAAATTAATTTTAAACAAATATAATTCAACTACTTAAGTACATACCTACATATATTTAAAGTAATAAATTAAAAAAGCGCTACATACATATACACATAAATATCAATTATTCAAAAGCTAATAAACATAATTGCCTGCATAATTACATACATATAAATATTATAATTATAATATATTATATACAAATACACGTAGACGCCATCAACTTCTAATGGAAAATTTAATGGAAAATTATCTCTATATACATACATATATGCAATAAATAAATAAATAAAAATTAACAGTTACATATGTATATACATACATACATACAAGTGAAGTTAAACTAAAAATTAAAAAAGTTTATGCACAATGAAATTAAAATAAAAACCATTAAATAATAAAACAAAAACGGGATAAAAAACATATGTGTATTTTCACATAAACTCACACACATGCGCGCACACACACATGCGCAGAAGTGCATATTTTGTATAAATATATGTGAGTACGTGAACTTTTCGTAAATATAGCTGTATGTGTATGTGCAGAAATGAATGTAAACAAAAAATTGCAATGCTTGCAATGGGTGACCCACTCCAGCCCAGACGAAGAAGAGTGTTGTTGTTGTAGACCGAAGAATGAACAGCGTATAGACACATATGTGTACAAATTAAGCAAAATTCAAAAAATTAATGCAAAAAAGTAAAAAATTTCACAAAATTTTTTTCGTGACACGAAATTTTCCAGCGCACATTTAAAGAAATTTATGAGTTTAGCGTGAAAATTGCGCACTAAAAAAATATTAAGCATAATATTAAACAGATTGTTGCAAGTAAATGCGTGCACGCAACGTGAAAATGTATGTGTGGTTCTAGGGAAATGCAAACAATGTGGCAAGCGCTCATAAATTCATGTTAGACAATGTAAAAAGAAGTGTAAATCAAGAAAACGTGACGTCACGTAACACTCATGCGGGGTAAAAATGTACAAAAGTGCAAAATATTGAATTAAATTTTGTTGACTCTCACTCACGCAAGCGTTTATTGACAACATGCGGGCGTGTGTGTAAATTCACGAAAATACGAAAAGGTTGCTGAATAACGATATTTTCGTCGACGCATGCAGAAATCACGTAAATTGAAAAGAAAATCACGATCACTCACGCAAACATTACATACATACATATGTATACGAAAAGCTAAGACTATTAGAACTTACAGCGATAAGCGTTTTATAAAAAAAAAGTAAAAATAAAACTCGACTTTTTGAATTCAACGCAACAACAAAAGCGTGTGTCACGCGTGAATTTGAAAAAATTGTGATTTTAATATCCAAAAGTGACTGCATAAAATACGTAAAATACGAAATACCAACATTTTAAGCGCACGAATGCAAACGTGATATCTCAGCATTCAAATAGCATTTATATATAGTAATCACGCAAAAATCACGAAATTTTAAATCTCGTATAGGCGCACAAAAAATAAAAAATGGAAAAAATAATAACAGTAGCAAAATTAATATTAAGAAATGCTTAAAAAAAACTGCTCTCACGTACACTCACGCAAGCACTATATTTACAATATACATATAAATGCATTGAAAAAGTATACATAAGCATTGTGAACATTGTGTCAGAAAGAGTGAATTCGATACTCACGAAAAACTCACGCAAAGAAAATTTGTGCAATGGCATATGCATGTAACATTTAATAAAAATTCTAACATATTAAGGCGACTTAAACACATGTTCACTGATTATTGAAGATAAAAGTATGTATGCACATACGTGTACACGAATTTTTGCGTGAGTATTGCACCTTGCATAGACTGACAAGTAAATATTGACTGAATAAAATGACGGCATACGCATATAATTGTATTAAAAAAGATTTTTATGCAGTAGCATGAAAAATATAAGACTCACGAAAAACTCACGAAGTGTGAGAGCTTGAAAATTGGTCATCAATGTTACTGCATGAATTGGTTATGGCAAATAAGCATAAAAATACGCTTAACTATGCATACTGCAAATACCCATTCGTGACACGAACAATTAAAATAGAAAAAAAATTAAAATTTGATATTACGCAACTAAACGCACAATGAGAAATTGGATATTTTTCAATTACAAATAAAAAAAATCATTTCGTAAAACACCAAAGCAATACAACAACAACTTAAAGTATACCAACAAACGCCCAAAGGACTTAAATTTACCATAAACCATACAAAAATTGTCAACTCGACTCTAATCGAACAACTCAAAGTACGCATTTAAATGTTGCCCATCGACACAACGCTCGCTGCCAGCTCCGCCAAAGTGTCCCACAGCTCGCCACCCTACACGCTGCGCTGTCGACCGTCGCGCAATACCAGCAACATTGTGTTGATCACACAACAACAGCAGCAGCAGCACCAGCAGCAGCAACAACAACAACGACAGCATGAACACAAAAGTATTGGTGGTGGACGTACGGCGGACGATGTCAGCACAACTTCAGTGAATGTGCACAGCATCAGCAACAGCAGCAGCAACAACAACAGTACGCACACACTAACGGCAGTCAGCGCTAGCAGCAACGACAATCCTTCAAACAGCAGCAATAATAGTCATGCAGCAACGAGCTTTCGCAATAAAATGCCATCGATCTCGATTATACCATTGCCGGTTAACAGCACGATCGGAAGCGTCTCAGCCAACGCGAGTTGTAGCGGCACTACGACCACAACCATGGTACGTACCGTGACCACGTCGAACAAGGCCACATCACCGCCACCGTTATTCAACTCACCGCCGCGAGGTAATCACCTGACAGGTGGCGGCGCTGGCAGCACACAGCCGCAGCGTCCCATACTCCAGCATCAATATCAGCAGACTGACAAGTGTACTATACTGAAATTCGATGTGTTACGTAAGCCGACGACGAGCGCCGAGCTGGTGCCACGCAATATCATAACAACAGCGCCGAAAACGCAAACCACCGCTACAGCGACCATCACAAGCGGCCTGGCATATGCAACGACGAATGCCGAACGTCGTCAACAGCAATTGCAGGCGTTGCAACAATCGATTTTCGATCAGGAGATGTCCGACGACGCTGAAGCGGATGCGGAAATAGCCGCTCTGCACCAGCAAGTGCTCGACGCGAGCAGTGCCACACTCGCCACTGGCAGTCAACCGATTATTGTGAAGATTGAGCCAGCGCAATCGTTTCACATCGTCGACGAGTCGGATACGCGTGTGCTGAGCTTACCGCTCTCCGATGCGGATAAGGTGGGCGCTAGTTGGATTGATTTGAAGGATATTGCCGGTTTGCAGACTACTTCGGCTACATTGGTGGATGTTTGTTTTGATTCACCGCCTGGTTTGTTGCCCGTCAGCGCCAATATGACATCCACTTCCACCGCTGAGGCTGTGGTGCAGACTGCTATGGATACGGCGGCTGGTGTTGGGCACACGCAGGTGGCTAAGAAGCAGCGTCAGTTGGTTGTCAAACAAGTGCAGGTGCAAGAGCAATCGACGGCGGTGGCGGCGCCGGCTGCGGCAGCGCCAACTATTATTGAGACTGTTATAACACCATCGACGGTTGTGACTGTAACGGCAACAGCTACGACGTCGACGGCGTCCACAGCAACGGCTACTGTGACGCGTTTGAATGCGAGTGAACGTAGTGTACAACAACAACAGCAACAGAAACAGCAGCAGCAGCAACAACAGCTGCAAAGTAAGAGTACAACAACAACAGGCACAGCCATAACACCCTCGTCATCGACGGGCCTAAATGCCGGCGGAGCCATGACAGGTGGGTCCTACTTTATATATTACTATAAGTTTTTATGATAACTTTTCAAAGCGTAATGATAGTGAAGGGAGGTTTTAGCCTTGGATTTACATGTTTTGGTCGTTCTGTGTGCTGCAAAAATATTCCCCAAGCTAGTGTTTGAGGAATCTTGCGGGAGTAACAGTCTTTGGCTGAATAAAAATCCGGGTCGTTCCGATATAAAGACTCGAATATCGCGGGTACTATAGGATTTTGGTCGCCTTTTATGACAGGCATGCCCTACCGCTTGAAAATTCTTGTAGCCCTCCCCACAGGGGATATGGTGGGTTTCTCGTTAATACTAACTATGAATTTGTTATAGGGTTCATTTGGAAGGTGAAGAAGTTTGGTCCAAAGAGTAACCTAATCTCTTTGGACCAAACTTATGTACCTATATAGTTCAAGGAGGGAGAAAAAAGTGGCTTAGGGCCATGTGTATATTCATTTTATACAATAGAACAAGTTTCACTTGCGATCTCTGCTGAGCAGCGTATCAGATGTCAACTTCCGTAAATTTGGACCGCTTTTAATTCATGTAGGGTCCAAGTAACACTCTTGGAAAAGAGGTTAATTATGATCACCGTTGTTAATTACTATCGATATCCCCAGTAGGCACCTTATTGAAGCTGAACCTCCACCTATGCACAACAGAAGGGGAGTACTTGATTTAAAGAGCACCATCCAGCAAAACGTGCAACAACCGCTGGAAAGGACGGCGTACAGACAACCACTGAACGCCATGCACCAGGAGTCAGTCAACACCTTCAAAGACTCCCTTCCCGTGAATGGCGTGCTCGGAGTTAAACCACCACCTATTGCAGACAATGAGCTCGAGCTGAATAATGTATGCCTTGCATGTGGAGAGTCTCCACACGACACTAACCACCTCTTCACATGACCCCTTAAACCGACTCATCTAACCCCCCTCTCCCTTTGGTCCAATCCCGTCGAAACAGTACGTTTCTTGGACCTCCCTTTTGATGACTTCGGCGATTTAGATTGACAAAGCCTGCCCTAAGCGGGGTTAAGGAACCGCTACTACAACAACTACAACCTTCCTCAGAAGGTATGAGTTTTTTATAGCAACCGGTCTTCTTTAAGATTTTCCAACCTTTCATCAATTACCATACGATACGACATCTACCAGGCATCGCTAGATTGATCCAAGTAGCCCAGCATGTGCTCGTTGGTCGTGTCTAAATTTATCGA
Organism: Ceratitis rosa; assembly: GCA_037013455.1. NCBI lineage: Eukaryota > Metazoa > Arthropoda > Insecta > Diptera > Tephritidae > Ceratitis > Ceratitis rosa. The sequence goes on along the minus strand of JAWMAG010000001.1, from coordinate 8,210,764 downwards.
GAGTGGCTTTGGAAGGAAATTTCTCTTACATAGAGACAGACAATCACTTCACGTGTTGACATGCGAAGGATGTTGGATTCGAATTATGGCCAGAGCAACATCTGAAAATATTCTGGTTTCGCACGCTCTTCAGCATAGAATATTCAGCTCTCTGAGTATATTTCTAACTCTCCAGTTACTACGCTAAAGATATCTCTCTTGTCCACTGCATGACTAAAGCGACAAGCACGGTCATGGCAGTTGCATTCAGAGCATCTTAAGATATAGTTTTTTCCAGGGAGAGTTGAGGAAATCTAGTTTGTTGGCTGGTTGGTTGAATGGAAAGGTTAAGGGACTGACCACAAGCGGCCGCACCTAAACCATAAAGTAGACTCATTATGTTCCCGCACATAACCCAACGATACTTTTGAAAATATTTTGCTCTATCTAATAAACTTGTTTAATTTCTTCCAACCATGTGTTCCCACCTCCGTAAAGTCGAACCATCGTGCACAGTGTAACATGTGACATCTCAACCGACTATAGGCCGGATACTCGCAATGGTAATGCTCCAACGTTTCGTTACCTTTTGTGCATGCTCTGCCCTCCGCCGATTCTACTTTACCTAGCTTGGGGAGATGATATCTCCGACAAAAAAACAATAAGAATATTAAGTTCTCGTTCGCCAAAATTAGTAACAGTTTGGTCTGTCCACAACCTCACTACATTGTAATAATTCAGTAAATATTAAACATTTTTCCTACGTAGGAACTATCTTACGTCCTCGCCGGCCGCAGTAGGCGAGTAGGCAACTGTAAGTGACATGAGCTGGATACCTTTCTCTCGAAAACTCTTAACGCCGACGCATCTGATGGTGTCATCGTTCATGCCTCTACACCATATAGCAGGGCGGGAATGATAAGCGACTTGTAGTTGTTTGGTCTTCGTTCGCCGAGAGAGGACTTTACTTGTGAACTGCCTACTCAGTTCAAAGCAGCACACCTTCGCAAAAGTGATTCTGTGCTGGATATCCAGGCTGACATTGTTGTTAATGTTAATACAGGTTCCAAGATAGACGAAATAGATCCTCTTTTCACGGGTATTATCCAATATTTCGCGAATATCTGGAATGTTTGATGCACCAGGTCTAAGGCCACACTGACGACCGCGATAGCCGAGTGGTTAGCCTTGCGTACTGACATTCGGAAGGCTAGGGTTCAAATCCTGGTGCCAGCAACATCCAAAAGTTATGGAAAAATAATTTAAAAAAAAATATTCAGTTAAATTTTCTAATTGCGGTCGCCCCGCGGCAGGGAATGGCCACCCCTCCGAGTGTATTTCGGACATGAAATATAGGTTCCTCGTAAAAAAACCATCAGCCGTTCGGAGGCGGCTTAGTAAAAACTGTAGGTCTCTCCACTTGTTGGAAAAACATCAAGATCCAATTATATATATATATTAGGTCAAGTAAAAAGTTCGTTCGGTTTTTTTTATTGATTTTTCAATATATGAAATTTTTCAAAAATAAAATATGATGAGTACATTTGTCCGATTTAAGTCAAATATGCGCCGTTGCCAACGAGATGCCAACTTCATTATACCCCTCTCGTAGAAGGCTGCGTCCCTATTGGCAAAAAACTCGGAGTGCCAATTTTCACAGGCCTCTCTTGAGGCCAACTTCTCACCATTAAGCGCGTTCGCCATGGACAGAAAAAGATGATAATCAATTGGTGCCAGGTCCGGACTATAAGGTGGGTGCTTTAGGACCTCCCATCCGAGCTCCTGGAGCTTCTGGCGCGTCGCTAAAGACGTGTGTGGCCTGACGTTGTCCTGATAGAACACAATTCGGCCTCTGTTGATGCCACACTGATAAGGAACAATCAGTTTGTTGACGGTGGACTGTAGTCTGTCACACAAAACGCCAGATAGGACCTCATATGTGATATCAAAGAAGCTTACTACACATATGTTCCATCGCCATTGTTTGGGGAATCACGTTCGTCATCTACTGGTGTTACACTTTCACTGCCATTCAGCAGGCTGGAGAAGTGTTCCCTTCGTAAATTCTGTATATCCTGGGCAACCGTCACTAGACGGGTCCTACAAGAAATTGCTCCGATCTTAAAACCTACTGTAAGTCGAGCATTACCATTGTGGGCCAGCTTCTCAAGCTCTTCATACTCATATGTCTCGGCCTCTTTCTTGTTCTTTTTTTGTTTGCCTTGCTTCCCTCTTCCCTTACCTAATCAAATAACGTTCAATGGGTACCTAAAAGTCAATAACCCTATTTAAGAACAGTTATTTCAAAATTCACTTGTAATTTCGAAATAAATCACCTTAACCGTTCGAAAGAAGACATAAAACCGTTGTACTAACCGTAGTGAAAAATTGCGAAAAATATTTGTTTAACGAACATAAACACCGAAAAATCAAAATAATTAACTTATAAATGTGAAACTGTTGTTTTTCTTGTTGGCTGTGATTTAATTGCAAAATCGACAATAACAACAACCACAACGCCAAACATGACATTGTTAGCTCAGTTGGCGGCATACAAAGTTGCGGGCTTCAAACTATTAGTACGGTACGGTTGCTTAAGTAGTGGAAGAATAAGAAGAAGAAGAAGAAGAAGAAGGAGAATATTTTTAACAGCAAATAATAGCAAGCAATTAAGTAGAAAAGCACAAATTAATATTTACAGAAATAAAAATAAAAATAAAAATAGAAAAAATAAAAACAGTAAATACAACAAATATTAGCAAATAACAGAATGAAGTTGAAGTTCGAGTTGGAGAAAAAAGAACTCAGAACTGCAATTTCAACCTGTAAAATAACAACAAAGATTCGTACATAAATAAATGCGAAATCCCCAAGAAGATTTCTCCACAAACACATACACACACACACACATATATATATATATGTATGTATGCATGCGCTTGTGTTTTATACATTTATTGGCTATTCACCTTTGCGTGGTGCGCTTTCAAGTGTCCCACTTTCCACACTCATCCAACTAATACGCGAACAACCGCAAGCAACAACAACAACAACACCAACAACAAGAACAAGAACGGCAAGGTAAGAATGAACATACAGGCAAAAATAAAATAAAATAATGATAATAAAAAACAAAAAAAAAAAAACAAAAAATAGCAAATAAATAAAGAATTGCCAGTGAACCAGCGAAGCAGGCGAAGAACCAACACGTTCTGGCAGAGAGCTGCGCGCAGATGTACAAATGTATGTATGTATGTATGTATGTATGCAGTATGCGCAAATACGGCAAATATAACTGCGCTAAGCCAGCAAGAAGCCGGTTGCTGCTTTGGCTTTAAGCTGCAACTTCAGTTACCTACAATACAACTTTGGCTGCGTCTTCAGCTAACTATGGCTTTGGGTGTTGCGGCTGGTTGTATTTATGAAGAGTTGCTGTTTGTTTTTGTTGTTAGAATACCCGTTCGCAATTGGACTTGGTGCTGGTTCGGGCCTACGGCTCATTCTTGAGCCTCCACTAAGTCTTTCTTTGCACTTCTCATTCTTACACAACAACGACTTACACAACACTTCAACTGCGCGCCGCCGCCGCCGCCGCCGCCTGCCGGCCTGACCGACCGTCTTTGCTACACTTGGTTGACTTCTCAACATTTTAACCGCATTGCTGTTATGCTGCTTATGGCTAGAACTCGGCTACTTCGCTGCCAAGAATGACGAAGCTCAACCGTGCATGATTTAAGCTGAAGTTGGTAAGAAGAGCCGAAGTTTTGGTAAGCATCAGAATCGTAAGCAAAGTAAGCAGCGGTGAGCCGCATTACGGTAAACACGAATGCGTAGAGGAAAAGTCCATGTATGGATATGTGTGTGTGTGTGTGTGTGTGTGTGTGCGATCATCAAACGGTGGACGTGCTCGCGGGTCTTCCAACATACATACATACCTACATACATACATATATGCAGTTAGTGTTAATAATTTTACCGTAGCACGAACCTTAGCGGTAAAAATTTTCTACTACAAACTATACAGTTAGTTTTTCAGCTTATTGGAGTTGTGTGCCAACAACAGAAGAAACCAGTAATGAAATTGCCAATAGACACGTAAAGGTGAGACACGAACGAGGCTATAAGTATCTCGTATACATACGAATGTAGAAGACAGTAGAACATCAATAACATCATATATGTATTTATGTACATGTGCTTGTACTTAGGTATTGTATATGTATAAGTATGTGTCTACATAAAAACTTAGCTCCAACCATGGAAGCCCATTGACTGCCTAGCCAACTAACTAACTGTCGGTCTGTCATGCATTAACTAGTACTATTTTGTGTATTTGTAGGTATATATTTATACATACCTATGTATGCATGTGGTACAAACTGGGCTGACATTGTCTTGTTGGCCAAAGAGGAACGTGATTTTGAATAACAATGAAAATACATACATTTTTATTTTATTTTTATTTTTTATTTTTTTTTTTTTTTTTTTTTTCGTTTTATTTTATTTTATTAAATTAATTTGATATTTAGTTTAAAATAATATAAGTTTGTATTTTGGGCCATATATTTGGAGCTTTAAGGCCGTTAAATTAAAAAACGAAAAATTTTTCATTTTAATTTCCTTTTTAAATATATTTTTCTATATTTAATTTTTTATTTTATTTTACTTTCATTATATCTTTTTAGTTTATGTCTCTTTTCCTTTTATTTTATTTTTTCATTTATTTCATTTTTATATTATATTTTAAATAAATGATTTAATTTAATATTCATTAATTTTTTTTCGTTTTACATTATTTTATTATAAATTTTTCAATTTTATTTTATTTTATATGTTATTTAATATTTAATCAGTTTTTTTGCCTATTTTCTATTTTAATGTTTTTATTTTAATTTTTTTATTTACTATAATTTTTAATTTTATTTTAATTTTTCTTATTTAATTTAATCATACATCTATTTCTCTATATATTTTATTTTATTATTTCAATTTATTTTACTTTAAAATAATTTTAATTTGTTTTAATATCTTATATACATACAATATGTTTTATTAATTATTTTATGCATTTTTTAAATTTTATTTTGTTTTTATTTATTATTTAATTTATTTCCTTTTTGCTTATTTTTTTATTTTAATTTTTTTCCATAATTTTTAATTTTATTTCACTATATCTTACTGCAATTTTTCTGTTTAATTTTATTTTAATTTGTCTTTTTCATTTAATTTCTATTTATCTATATATTTTATTTTATTATATTAATTTATTTTATTTTAAATAATTTAATTTAGTTTTAATACCTTTCATATATATTTATTTTATTTATTATATTATTATTAAATTTTTCAATTTTGTTTTAATTTATTTATTATTTAATTAGTTTTTCTTTAGCTTATTTTTTATTCGAATTTTTTTATTTTAATTTTTTTTATTTTAATTATTTTATTTTAATTTTTCTTATTTAATTTAATCATACATCTATTTCTCTATATAATTTTTTTTATTATTTTAATTTATTTTACTTTAAAATAATTTTAATTTGTCTTATATATATACAATATATTTTATTTATTATTTTATACATTTTTCAATTTTATTTTATTTCATTTGTTATTTAATTAGTTTTCTTTTTGCTTATTTTTTATTTTTATTTTCTCAATTTTTATTTACTATAATTTTTTATTTTATTTTACTATAACTCATTATAGGATTTTTATTTAATTTTATTTTAATTTGTCTTATTTTATGTTTATTTATTTATTTCTAGTTATATGTATTTTTTATTTTATAATATTAATTTATTTTATTTTGAAAGAATTTGTTTTAATATATTTTATTGGTTTTTATTTGGTTTTGTTTATTTTTAATTTTTAATTTTGTCTTTTATTTTACTTTCCTTTTTTCATTTAGTTTTCTTTTCATAAAATTTTTTCACTTAATTTTTATTTTTTACTTCATTTTATTATAATTTATATGATCTAATTTAATTCAATGTTAATTTGTTGAATTGTTCTTTGATTTATTTTTAAATTTTATTATATTTAAAATATAATTTATTTCGCCTTATTTTTAATAGTTTTTATTTGATACAATTTGTAATTTTATTTGATATTATTTTATTTAACTTAAGTTTATAATAATTTTTTAATTAAGTAATTCAATTTTATTTTATTTTTAATTGTCTTATTTCATTTTATTTATTTATTTTTATTTTCTTAAACATTTTGTTTTATTTAAATTTGTATTCTATTTTATTTTATTTTTCTTTTTTTGTCTTTTCATTTTTTTATTTTTTATTGTGATGCAACATTATTTTATTTCGCTTTATTTTATTTTCCTTTTTTATGAACTCATTTTATTTATGTTTTATTAAATTACTATGTAATATGTTTAATTTAATTGGTTTTAATTGAATGTATAATAAAATAATTCAATTTATTTTAACTTATTTTACTTGAGTTAAATTTAATATTAATTAATAAAATTTTATTTAATTTAATGTATTTTATTTTAATTTCATTAAATATATGCAAATTTATATAATATATTATTCATTATATATTTTTTTTTCAACTATTTTTTACCTTGTTTTTTTTTTATAACCATATATTCAATTTACCATATATTTAATTTATTAATCTTCCTTTCTATCTTTATTTTATTACAACGTATTTAATTTAATTTATTTTATTTATTAATATAATTTAATTTAGTTTAATCTTATATCATTTTAATTTGTTTTATTTTAATTAAACTGGATGCTTTAGTTAAATTATTAAATTTAATTTATTTTATTTTTTCCAATTTAATAATATTTTGTTTTATTATAAATATTTTTTAAATTTTATTTATTTTTAATTTATTTTTTTTTAATTTAATTTAATTTTTATTTGACCTTCTTTTAAAATATTTTATTTTATATTTTATATAATAATGAAGACGTGAAGGATTATCAAGTAAGCGACATGCGTGCATACATTTGTACATATATAAATATAATAAGCTAGGAAAATATGCATTTATATACATACATATCTACATATACTCGTATATCTGTATGAATGTATGCATACTCGTATATAAAAAAGCTTACGATTGGTTTTTCTGCTCGTAGCACTTGTTCTTAGCATTGTCTTTTATATGTACGAGTATGTATGTATGTATTTATGAAAATTTTTCGCGTCGCATGAATGAAACATCGCTGACAGTTACATGGCTAATCACAGTTACCTAAATGCATATTGTAAACAGTTCTTTACATATATGTACGTGTATATGTACACAAACATACTTGTAATATATTTGTGCATACATATGTATGTATATCCATACTCAAATGCGCTTTATGCCAACATTTTTATTGTCTATGCGTGTCTAGTTCTTCTAAATATTGTGTAACTGTGCGTTGCGCATGCGCAATGCCATAAAGTGAGTCTTTTGCAATATTTAAGTATAAAATTGTGAGTAACTGTTGTTGAAATGTGAAATGAATGAGAAAATGTAAACATACATATACCTATACTTACATAAATTAAATAAAAATATTGCGCTAACATTTTCTGTTTTTTTCTTACCAAAAAAAAGTTTTTATTTTGGGTCTGCTACATACCGAAAGAGAAACAAATATCCATTTTCTACTTGAGCGCCCAGTTTATCTACGACTTTAAAGTTATGATTTTCAATGGACTATTTGTTTTATGACAGGAAATATTTCATCCTGTCCCGTTCAGTACTAGAACCATTCAGGACGTTTCTTTATCCAGTCAGCAGAAAGCAGAGCTTTCTGTTGTTGAGGCCAATGATGTCATCGGCATTCGCCAGCAGTTACGGAAGACTGTTCCTTCCCTATTCAGCTCTGGAACTCGCATTGTGTTTTCCATAATTAAGTCACACGATAAAGACATGTTGACGTCCTCTCCTTTATTTTGCTGCCAGATTGACAAACACTCTTCCGTTCTCAAAACGCGAACTTATTTTGAACTTGATCTATTTATTTTCAAAAATATATACATACATATGTACATATATATATACAATTTAAACTAAAATTCCTGGAAAATAGCTTTTTCGTTATGACTAAATTTTGAAAATGAAACAATTTTCTTCAGACAGGCTTGTGCGCATGCCCATTTTCGCCACATCCAATCGGGCATGCAAAAAAGCGAAAAACACAAAAAAGCGCAACCCAAAAGCTAGTCAGAGTCAATAACGTTAACGAAGCGCTACGAATTGGCGCATACAAGCGATTCATATCCATAATTAGTTGCCACTGCCACTGCCGCGCCACTGCCGCTGCTGCTAAAGTACAACAATTTCATTGCACGCGTGCTACAGCACTCCGCTCGCGCTCAACGGCTGAGTGCATTATATATTATATGTACATACATACATATCTACATTACCACAAATTTTCATTATTATACGAAATTTTGCAAATTTAATTTTTTTTAAATTTTTTTTTTAATTTTTTTTAAATTTTTTTTTTTAACTTTTGTTTTTTCATTTTTTTCTCAATTTTTTCGCGGGGAATTTTTCGATACCAATATCAGCCGAGCGATTGGTTTGCTGTAAATTTGTGTATATGCCATGTGTGTTTGTGTATGTGTAATTTTTTTTATCTACCCCTTTTTTATTGCAATTTTGTTGTTGTTTTGGTTTTTCTTGTTGGTTTTGTTGTTGTTGTTTTTTCTTGTTGTTGTTGTTTTTTCTTGTTGTTGTTGTTTTTTACAATTCACCTTTGGCCATATTAGCGATAGAGGTGCTTGCTTGCTGGCGCTTGGCTGCTGCTGCTGCGGCTGCTGCTGCCACTGCTGTGGATGCGTTGTATTGTTGTTGCGGTGTATATTAGTACATATGTTTGTACGAGTATTATGTGTTTTGTAGCTGTAAGCTGTAGCTGTTGTTAGTTTTGGCCCTGAACATGGTCGTTGGACTTGGTTTTGGCTTTTAGTCTTTGAGCGCTCTTGGAGTATGTTTGTTTCACAATCAATTTCCAAGTTAGTTATTACAAAAGTATCTACGTGTATGTATGTATGTGTGTATCTGCACACTATCACTTTTTTGCTGTCTATTTTTATTTTTATGTTTTGTGTTTATTATTATAATAAATTGGTTATTTTCCGATGAATATATTATACTTGCATATTTAAATATGTATAATAGATGAGAGCAAACATACATACATACATATGTATGTATATACTTACATTTATAAATGCATAAAATGTTGTGTATGTGTGACGTACAATCAAGTCGATTATTATTATTATAATATTTATCTAGGTATATGTATGTATATGTATCTAAATCGCTTTGAAAGCTTCGAACATTGCACGATCACCTCTCGTCTAACAAAAGTTGAGCCAAAAAAACGAAAATAACGCGCCGTCTAAGCGCGCCAAATTGCTGTAATCGCTTGTTAGTCGAGCTTGGTAAAGAAGCTCGGCATTTCGGCAGTGGCATTCACATGTACATACATACATACATGTGTGTGTGTGTTAGCTTTTGCATAATATTTTATATGCAAAATTTATACGAAAACAATTTTTTTTTCCGCAAATTTTCGAAATACTTATTGATTTTATTCGCTTTTAATGACGTTTTTTATCTTCGAAAACTTAGTATAAAACACTGTTAAACGTGTATGTATTTGCATATAAAAGGTTATGCATTTCGTGGTTTTAAAAGTACGCAGCTATATTTTGACATCTGTCTAACTTAACTGTAAAACAAAACATGTTTTGTTTTGGTTAAAAGTGAAAAATTTCTATTATTTCGATTGAAACATTTGGAAATATTAACGTTAAAGCCGTTATCCAAATAAATTTCTTTTCGTTTTTACCCGAACCGAAGAGCTGCTGTTAATGTTAAATCGTTAACAGATAATGTTAAATGTTAAAATTAACATGTGCTGTTAAATCATAGCAAGCAGCCTTTTGGACATTAACGTTAACGATTTCATATCGATTTGATAACATGTCGCCGAAGCGAAACGATTTCTCTTCGTTGAGTTAATTTTGCCTGTTAGCGTAACGAAATGATATCGATCCGTTCCGGCGACGTTTCGTGCCTTAAAGAGGAGATCATAGTACACATAATCGTTCAACTCTGTTCAAGCAATTGGAAAAAGTTTAAAGAAATGTGAAGAGCTTACAGATAATGTATGGCCTGTGCATCATCGTCCTGCTCGTTCCATCTCAAACATCGGTGCTGTAAGTGTAACCGAAGACCTAAATGTGTTTATCTCTCAACGTTCTCAAGAGCTGGGACTTACTTAAGACCAATTAAGACGTATATTACACTTGGACTTGCACCTACATACATATAAACTCCAGCTCACATAACAACTGAAGCCAGTTGACCATTCAGAACGCGGTGCATACATTAAGACCAGAAAGTTTCCGGAAATTGTAATTTTTACTGCCTGCGCTAACTATTTTTCAGCACTTTTTTTGTCAAGTTGATAGCATTGCCCTTACCAGTTTGTTTGCAGCAGCTGTTGAAATCAGCCTACCTCAGTTCCCTCTGTGAATTTTCTTTAACGGCCGCAATCGAGTTGAAACTGGTTCCACGGAGTAGTAACCTGAGTTTTGGAAACAAAATAAAGTTGCGTGGGGCCAGATACGGTAGTTGACCGATGGTATTGAACGAGTTTTTGGTCTTAAAATCGTTCACAACCATCGCACGCTGCGGTTTCCGGAAATTATTGACCCACAATTTCGGCCATTTACGACGGATGTTTTCGCGCAAATGCCTCAAAACGCTCAAATAATACTTATTATTGACTCGGGGGATACATAAATATGTAAGCAAAATTTACTTACATTTTCTGTCTGGTAGGTTCTTTGATCCGAAGTTGTGATTGAGCCTTACTTCTCTGAAAATGACAACGACAAGACTGTCACTGTCAATTCAGTGCATTATGGCCGACTTTTTTTGATCTGTAGTTGAAAAATTTGACTTGGACAATCCGGATGGTGCAAAATGCCAGACAACATGAACAAACATCGTTTTATTGCGATAGAAATTTACGGGCCGCGTAATCTCTCATCTCGGCGATATCAATTGGTCACTGAGCTCTTACAGTTGGACTCTTTTTGTGGAGCTATGCGAAAGACCGTGTTTATGCCGAGAAACTTCTAACTCTTGAACACTTGAAAATCATTATTTGTCAAGTTATGGCTGAGATAATGTCCAATATGTGCGAAAAAGTGGTCGAAAATTGCCGCTAACGGTTCAAAGTTTGCAAAAAATTCCCGAGGCGGTGATTTGTAAAATGTAGTGTTTCACATACATGCAATGCCAAGATTCAAACTTTATAATAAAATAGCAATTTCATGAAAAAAAATTTTTTGAAATGCATTTCATAAATGTATGTTTATTTAAGAAACCACAAAATGGATAACCCTGTACATATGCTGTATATATTATTTTTATTTTTTTACATTTATTTTTATTACTTTAATATTTTCTAATTTTGTTGCTGTCAGTTTTTTCTTTCTATTTTTTTTTTGCATTTCATTTTAGTCTCTTCGCGCCATATTTAACATAATTATTTTAACTAATGAAAAAATAAAAGAAAATCATAAAATGTTTAAAGAAAATAAAAGCGACCATCATTGCATAATATACAAAATTTGCAAAATTAAATGCTTGCAAAATTTGCCAAAATGCAAATTACAATATATGTTTTGCACAAATCTCCAACTGAAACATGCAATTTGTTGCACAATCCCCTTTTTGTTATCCATTTAGCTAATTCGAACAGGTATTTAATTGGTGTTTGGGGGTTTTGGAATCAAAAAAAAAAAAAAACCAAAGTTAGTTTGAAGTTTCAAGGGCAAACTCCTTAAAGACCTTACGAGTGGATGTGCAAATACCTATATGTATTGTATTATATTAAAAAAATAAAATAAAATAAAAAATTTAAAAAAATCATATAATCATTAGCTAAAGATACACACGAGATTTATGTGTCTGCATGTCAATTTAATTGTGAAAAAAAACATGAATTTATACAAAATGCAATCCTATGAATTATTTTCATCGCTGCCAAGTCAATAAGTTGCACAAAAGTTTTATGCAATTTTTCATATGAAGAAATAACCAAAATATGAATTGTATTTTTGGCATTAAACACGCGCTAAAAACTATTACAGAATTGTTTGAAGGTTTCGTTTAAAAAAATTTTCACTAAATTAATTTACGAGGAATATTACGGTTAAAAATCAGGTCATTTTGGTATTCTATTGCGGGAGTTATTGAATTGTAATCGCCTCTTCCGACAGCCATGCCCTACCGCGTCTAAACTCTTGAACCTCTAACTCGCCGGGCCACAGACTCTGAGGTCAGCTGCTTTAGATTTAACTGCTTGCCTCTTTAGGATGTCACACATAGTCAATGCTACGTACATAGTTCTACCAGATACACTACACCACACTACATGCGTTCAACACACCTCCTGTTGTGTCGCTAGTCGGAAGAATTTTGCTGTTCTTTTAGCAAGTTGAAGCAGTTGTTAACTGCTTCATAGTGAAGATTCTAAAATATATCCCCTTCAAGTGATCTCATCGTTTGTCTGCAGACTACCCGCAGAAGGTCTGGAAATTTAGCCAAAGGGCATGTAAGGATTTGGACGAATTTGGGTTGATTTATTTCTGGAGTGTGTGATTATACCTACCGTGGACCATGGACTTGTTGGTACATCAGTCGGTAGCAATGACTGCACTTCGTCTAAGAGAGTAAAATTCATGAACTACCCATCCATCTATAGGGACACTCGACAATATTGAGTAAATACGACTTCATACCAAGTTAAACAGATCGATGTGGTCCAATAGTATTTACTGATAACCACTTTAGAATACGAACTCCCAGCAGGGTAGAAAGGATAGATAATTACAATACTCCAAGGGATAGCCTGGAAATATACACGGACGGATCAAAGCTTGAGGGCAAAGTTGGCGGAGGTGTCTTCTCAGAAAACCCTCCGATGGAACTCTCGTTCAGGCCAGCTGACTATTGGAGTGTTTTCCAAGCGAAGATATCAGCTATCATGGAGACTGCAAAGCAAATTGAGCCAGCTTTGAAGATAAGGATATCATCAACTCCAGCGATAGTCAGGCAGCAATAAAAGCATTGGGCTCAATTACGATAAACTCCAATTAAGTGCTGAACTGTCACTGATCTTTACAGGAAACTGTCTCTGACGTGTGTTCCTGTTCACAGCGACATCGAGGGAAACTGTAAGGCGAATGAACTTGCATGGCGAGGTACGGCCAAGCAGATTCTTCTCAATAAAGAACGCATTAGCTTGCATTTTGCTACATGCAGACTGCTTATCAAGGAGTTCATATATGAACAAGCCGCTACAAGGTGGAATGATATTATAATCTGCCGCAAAACCAGGCACACATGGCCGAAATGGAATAAGAAGAGATCAGGAGATATGTACCACAAACAAACAAAAAGAGGTGACATGTCAAAAGTAATCAGAGTTCTGACAGTCAACTGTCTGATTGGACGGCACGTGTAAAGACTAGGGGCTCCCTATAGAAGATGCTGCAGAAGCTGTAAGGAGGATGAAGAGGAGGAGACGTTCACCCCTCTCTTATGCCGCTGTCCTATTTGAGCAGGGCGAGGTTTTGTAATTTTGGGACCCTACTGCTGAATGGTCCAGTCCATCGAAGATATCTGATGTCAAAGTCATCGATCTAATGAGGTTCATTAGAGAATCAAAATGGATGGATGATGAAACCTGATGGCTTAAGTTTCTGTGGTATCACAATGGGTCTTAGTCAGGCCTAGGTGCCTCCGACTCGATAGACCGGTAGCCACTGCAACCTAACCTAACGTGCATGATTGGCTGCCTTGGAGCTCCTTCTCCAGTGGATTGATATTTAATGTCGCCGTATAACTCGTTCCATCGGCTGCGGTACTCGCCGTTGCTGATGCACAGAGAACCATCAATTGTGCGCAAAACTTTTATCTCGTAAACCTCCAACGTCGATTCTCCAGATGTTGTCATCGTTCACGTTTCTGCATCGGGAGCGATAAGCGACTTGTAGAGTTTGGTTTTCGTTCGTCGAGAGAGGTCCGAAGTGGCACCTGCTGGCAAGAGTGATTATGAGTTAGATTTCCAGGCTGACATTGTTGTTGGTGTTAATACTGGTTCCAAGATAGACTAAGTTATCAACGACTTAAAAGTTATGACTGTCAACAGTGAGGTAAGGGCCGAGTCGTCAATGCGATGACTGTTTCCTTGATGACAGAAGATATTTCATCTTGCCCTAATTTACTGCCAGACCCATATCCTTCTCTTCCTTATCCAGTCTGGAGATAGAAGAAGAAAGAATTCACTCTGTTTAAATACAGAATCAAAATCGTAAAGGTGTCAACATGGATTTCGTGTAAAGCGTTGTCCGAAGACCATCGTTTGTTTCATTGTACTCGCTGGTTCGTTCACCCAGAGGCTGACTTGGGTAACGACTCAAAGTGTTATACGTCGTGGAACTATCCGTTGTTCTTATGAGTTCCTGCTGTAATCAAGCCTTTCTAGTACCAGCGCCCTTTAGAGTCCGGCTGATGAATGAAATTATGGATTCTTTATCCATTATTTTTGGATTCAATTGAATATTTTATTTACCAAAGCTAAAAGGGCGCCGCGGTAGCCGAGTGGCTAGCATTGCTTATTGACATTCGGAAGGCTCGGGCTCAGGAATGTCCACCCCTCCGAGTGTAATTCGATATGAAATAAAGGTTCCTCGTAAAAAACTCATCAGCCGTTCGGAGGCGGCTTAGTATAAACTGTAGGTCCCTCCATTTGTTGGAAATATATCAAGACGCAAAAACCACAAATTGGAGGAGGAGCTCGGCCGAAAATCGCTTCAGCGGTCAATCTTGGCTTGGTGACTGTTCGAGCCGGCTCACAGCACTTCGACCATCGACCGTGTGTCGATTATTCTAGGACTTATCAGCGATTCACAGCTAGAAACTCGGTGCGTGAGGTTTTTTCTACTAACTATGTGAGTTGCAGTGCTTACTAACATGCTGGGGGTCATGGGTTCGAATCATGATCAGTCTAATATCCAAAAAAAAAAAAATTTAATTCTCCTCTCTCGACAGGGAATGTCAAGCCTTTTGAGAGTATTTGTGATATGAAAAAGACACATAAAACTCTATTAGCGGTGCAGACATCACGAAATTGAGGACGAGCTTGGTACAGAGCTCATAAGCCTCGGATTATATAAAGAGAAAAATCAATAATCAATCAATTCCAAAGTTTATCATTAACGACTTTCCATTAAAACAAAATTATGTGTACCATAAATATGTATAGATTTAAATATAGATACATACATATGTATGATATATGTATGTATGTATGTGCACACACCTGCTAGTTTGGGAATTTGGCAAAAGATTGGCTTTGCTAACAACAGGTTGACACTTCTTCGAAATTTTGCTATTTGGCCACCATTTGCGGTAGTGCAAAGAAAATAGGTGAAGTGGTAGTAGAAGAAGAAGAAGAAGAAAATAAAATAAAATAGAAATTTAAAAACAAAAAACAATTTTTAAAATGTGCGAAAAGTATGTAAGGTATGCAATATATGTATGTACATATGTATACCTACAAACGAATATGCAAATGCATTTACGTACATATGTATGTATGTATATGTATATGTATGAATATATGCATGTAGATTCCTTAAAAACCATACAAATGCATTTAAAACTAACAAATATACATATTATATATTCATATGTATGTAAATACATATATATTTTCATGTAATATACATAAGTATGTATGTATGTATATATGTGCAGTAACTTAAATATGCATATGCATATTTTGAATGTTTGCGAATGCATTTAACTTTGCGGCGCGCATTGTGTCATAAAACTTCTCAAACATACATATTTACGTACACATACAAGCACGCATACCACATGCAATCTTTGAACGACTCTATGCCACCAGCCTTAAGCTCATTGTATGTATGTGCATATGTATGTGCTCATTTACAAAAATATGCACATAAGTATGTATGTATATATATTTGTATGTACTCCCTTGCATACAATTCGCAACATTCATAGCTTAAAATGCACATATACATATGTATGTACATATATGTGTGCATACTTTTATGCTTTAACATGCACAAACATTTTAATGCATTTATGTACACGTATGTATGTATGTGAATATGCATGCTTAGCAAGTTGTCCGCAAAATGTAGGGCAATAGGATGGGATGCGATGGCAATCTATTTAAATTGGTTCAAATCACATACACAGCCAGCAGATATACTACATAGGTACATATACTTATGTACATGCATGTACATAGATAAATGTAATCAAAAGAAGACATAAAAAAGTCACTCAAATTCACTTTCAAACGCATAGCAAAGAAAAAATGAGAACTACTCGGACGTCAAGTTGGAGTTTTGAAGATGGCACAAGGCAAAGTAAAAGCTTTTATGTATGTACATACACATACATATGTAAGTATGTGATTTACTTTTGGTGTAAAAAAGTCGCATGCCAAAAAAATGAACTTGGATTGTGTGCTTCTAAGATTTATGCACAAAATTATTTACTGAACTACTCGTATGTATATATGCACATACATGAGTATATAATATAGTTGCTCAAGTAATTTATGGTTGAATAAATATACCTACATGCATGTATGTATAAATACATATTTACAAAAAATGTCATACATGATTTATTAATACATTTTTCGTGGAGTATATAGATATTATAAATACATATGTATATGTGCATTTACATTTATTGATATGCTGCAACTACCTACTTACTTACATACATAGATATATATGAGTATGTGTGTATATACATATGCATGCTGAATAATTTTTTTTAAAGTAAATTAGTAAATATATTAGACAGAAGAATCTGTCGAACAAATTTGGGTGACCAATGGAATTATTACACAAAAAGGAATTTTTAAATAAAATCTAAATTTCTTTTACTCTTCTTTATACTTTGTTTTGTTAATGATAACATCCAGTGCCATTAAAATTGTTGAATAACAATACTTACTTTTTTATTTTATTTAATACAATATTATATAATTTTGTTTTATTAAATTAGATATTGTTTTCTGATTTCATTTTAAATATTTGAGCTTATTTTATTTATTTTTTATATTTTATTAAATTTTTTTGTTTGTTTATTTTTTAGATTTATTGAAAGTTTTTTCCATTTTTTCGTTTTAGTTTATTTTAATTTATCTTTCTTTGTTCTATTTCGTTTTATTTCTATCTAATTATCATTTTATTTTGCTTTACTTCATTTTGATTTATGTCACTTTGTTTTACTTAAGTTTACTTAAATTTTTAACTGTATTTCATTTATTTTTTATTAACTATTTTTTTATTTTATTTCTTTTTTTATGTTATTTTATTATATTTTATTTTAATCAATTTAATTCAATTTTTTATTATGTTTTATTTTATTGCATTTTATTTTTCTTTTAATTTTTTTTTATTTTTTTATATAATTTAATTTTATTTATTTTTATTTTGATACTTATTATTAATAATATCATTAATTCTATTATTAATTCTATTTTTTATTTTATCTCATTTTCTTTTATGTTATTTTATTATGTTTTATTTTAATCAAATTTATTCAATTTTTTGATTATGTTTAATTTTATTGCATTTTATTTTTCTTTTAATTTTTTTTATTGTTTTTTATAAATTTTGTTTTCTTTATTTTTATTTTGATACTTTGCCTTGAATTATTTTATTTTAATTAATTTTACTTTAGCTTTTCACTTTATTTAATTTTCTTAACATTTAATTTTTATTCAATCTCATTTCATTTGCTTTGTATATTTTATTAGTTTAAATTTTTTTATTTCATTTTATTTTTTTTAAATTATAAATTTCTTGTTTTCATTTAATATTACTTTATTTCATTTTGCTATATTATATTATATTAGATATAAATTTATTTTTATTTAGTCTATTTTATTATTAGCTTATTTTAATTTGTTATGTCATTTTATTTTATTTATTATATTTTTAACAACAGAATAAATTATTGCTTTCTTTTATTTAATTGCATATGTTTTAGTAAATTTTTGCATTTTTTGTTGTGTTTAATTTAAATTAATTCATTTTTTCTTAATTAATTTTTTTATTGTATCAAGATATGTTTAATCCCATTTTTTTAGTTATTTTGTTTTATTTTATTTTCTCTTCTTTTATTATTCTTAATTTAAAATAACTTTTTGCTTTATCATGTCTTATTTTTTTATTTATTTAATTTTTTCATTTTAATTTTTTTAATTTAATTTTTTTTAATTTTTTATGTTATTTTATATTGCCTCAGTTTTTTGTATTGTTTTAATTTTTTTTTTTAATTAATACATTTTTTATTTTAGTTTTTTATTTCATTTTATGCTATTTTATTTTATTTTATTTTTTGATTTTTTATTTTATTTTATTTCATTTTTCTTATTTTCTTTTTTTTTTAATTTTATTTTATTTAATTTGCTTTAAGGGGTTACATACGTCCAGCAGCACCAAAAATGCGCTAAAACAAAAACTGTTTTCAGAAGGGATAACAATAGAAATAAATATAAAAAATTTTATACAATGTTTATTGGTACTTAAAGTTTATAAAAAAATATATTTTAATTTTTCTTTACAAAAATTAGTACATAAAATATCACGTGACCCAAAGTACAATGAAAAAAAAGTTGCTCCACGTTCTGCATCATTTATCCTTGGAATGTTGATGGATCTGTAAAAATAAAAAAAATTCTTGTAAAATGAAGTTGTAGTTATAGTCTGTCGAGCCGAATTTTTTAATTTCGAAAAATTTTCCAATTTACGGAATTTAGAAAAAAAGTATACGTTTTACGTCATAAATGTCACACTTTAATTATGTTCATAAAATTTTTTAATAAAAATATCGAAAATACGGCTCGACAGACTATAGAGAAAACATTTTCGAATATTTTAAAAAAAATCGCATCAAAAAATGTTAAAAACTGTATGAGTTATCATGCAGACCGTGCCGGGAAAAGTAGTTTCGAGAAAAACGCGTTTAAACTTTCATGTGCATTTCGCTCGGACAGCTACCTGTGTGCATTAAACTCTTGTCGGGCGGTCTGATTTTCTACCATAACTTTGTATCTATGGGGAATTTTTACAATCGACTTTCACAGAAATACGCCTAAAACTATAAAGAATAATAACCTATAAAAAAAAAAACGATTTTTTGAAAATTCTGGACGTATGTAACCCCTTAATTTAATTTAATTTTATTATGTTTTATATTATTTCATTTTATTTTATTTTATATTATTTTATAATATTTGATTTTATTTTGTTTCCTTTTATTTTATTTCAGTTTGGCTTATTTCATTTTATTTTATTATATTTTATTTAATTTATTTTATTTTATTTCATTTTATCTTCTTTTATTTTATTATATTTTATTTAATTCAATTTTATTTTATTTTAGTTTATTTTTTTATATTATAATATATTATTTTATTTTATTTTATTTTATTTTATCTTGTTTTATTTTATCACAAAAAATAAGAAATCTCACTATGCAATAATGTATTTGAGTTTTACTTCGATATTATTATTTTAAAAAGCAATAAATTATACAAAGTTACATAAAATAATAAATTCAGAAAGTTTCTTATTACTTTACATATGGATGTATGTATCTTCTGCTATCGTGCTTAAATATGGCTAGCTGTTCATATGCAAATTCATGAAAAGATATGTATGTACGTACATACATATATCTGCACCGAAAACATCTATTATGCACCAAAATCTATTGCTTTTACAAAACATGAATCAAAAGCCCTCAAATTAACGTGCATACATATTTTGGTTTATATGTATGTAGGAATGCACATATGTATGTACAACATTCATTGCTTCCGCCACCATGCTTACCCAGCCCACCGCCAAACACCCATAAAAGCGCACTTTGTAAACAGCTGTTCCTGAAACGCTTTACAGCTTACATTTGCTCTTGCAGCCCGCTGTTGGTTGCCACAAACAAAGAGAATACAATGTAATTGAAGAGCGCCACGTGTATGCGCAAAGAGCATGAAGAAGAGAACATTTCAATGCTCACTAACACAAACTGCGCTCTGCCGGCAGTGTAGCAGCGCTGTCACAAAGTGCTCCACCACCACTGCCCGGCGTACGAATGATCAGCACAAAAAGAACGAAATATATATACATACATACACACACAGTTACATGCATATCGACACAGAGATACAAATAACCACTCAGCGCAAGCAAGCAAAGCGAAAACTATCAACGAGTTGGACTATCTGCTGCTAAAGTTTTTGAGAAATAAAACATATGTATGCACATACACAGATGCAAGAGTATGCACATGTACATATGTATGTATTTATGTGGTAGATAAGTTTTATATTATATCTGTATGTAGTATATACACGTATGTATGTATGCTTGTATGTTGTGCTTGCTCCCAAACACGTCACTGCTCTATCCCGGTATGCCCGTTGCTACTCGCGCTTTTCCCGAATATGCTGCCGCCAATACACTCACTCACACACACACACACTCACACGCTGTTGAAACGTATGCATGTATGTTGGTATGTGTGTGTGTGTGTGTTTAGCTGTGGTACCGTTGGTTTGCTCAGCAACTACAGCGACTACCGCCAACCGCCCGCCGCTAGCCGCCAACCGCTTAGCCCGCACGTCTTTGCTCACCTCTAGACCGCCAGTGAGCCAATCTATCCAGAGCGACACGTCGCTGAATACAGTGAAGTATGCGCTTATGTGTGTGTGCTGGTGTGTGTGGGTATGCATGTAACTCTTCCCGGTTGCTTGCTACTCTACTTTGGCCGCTTTGACTCTTCTTTTACTCTGCCAACGGCAGCGCACACTAGTCAATATGTATGTTTGGTGGGTAGTTTTTCTGTGTGAGCGCTTGTGTGTGTGTGTGTATGTGTGTGTTTTGCCGCTGCGCAGTTGCTGCCACTGCCACAAAGTTAACGTCGACGACGACGACGACGACGAGACTTCATTCGTTTGTTGGTGGGTCGGTCTGTTGGCTCGTTGGCGCTTCTGTTGTTGCTATTGTTGTTGTTGTTATTGGTGTTTTTGCAGGCGCTTGCTTGTTGTTATTGTTGTAAAGTCCGCGCGCGCCGCCAATGTGGAGCGTTGACGATGATGGAATACAACGAACTCGATAACATTTTGAGGCAGTCTTTGGCTACACTTCGCATTGAACGTATCGCGGATATGTTGCGTTGCTTCGCGTTGCGTACAACAAATAATAAATACAAAATAACAACAACAACAGCATAATCATTTAAATTCAAATTGAAATTCTTCACTCGGTTTAGTACATACATATAAAGCAGCAACTCTACTTGCAACTCTTTGAAACAAAACACAAAAAAAAAATTAAACGAAAAATTTCGCGAATTTTTTTTTTTCTGTTCAAAAATAATTCATATGGATACTTTAGGTACAACAACAAGCAAAGAAAAAAATAATTGAATTTAATTTTTTTTTTTTTTTTGGTTAATTTGTGTAAAATAAATTAAGATTTTTATTGCCAAATATTTCCGAGAGTTAAAGTGAATAAAAAAGACTGTTGAGTGACATTTCTTGGACTTTAGTATGTGTGTGTGTGTATCCTGACTGGGCTGCAGGAAAAAAAAAATTTACGGTGGAAAATTCTTTTTAAAGTTCCTCGTCTGCGTTTTCACGTAAATTGCCTTAAAGCGACAAACGGTTTGTTAAGCGGTTATTTGTACGTACAAAATACATACGTGTACATACATTCATACGTATGTACATACGTAAGTGCATATGTGCATATTTACGGTCGGTCGTTTGATCGGTCAGTCGGTCGCAGGGTCGTTGGACGGTCGTTGGCTTACAGACTCGTGTTGTTATAGTTGCTTGGCGCCTGCATCCTTTTGCCAGCCTGAGTCCGAACCCTAACTCTACCTCTACCACTGCTTCTGCCCCTCCTCATCATCATCATCAACATCATCACCATCATCAACATCCTCTCAAGTCAATTGGTAACCGCTTGCGCAATGCAGCAACACCACCACCACCACCACTACTACTTTACCGGCTGGTGCATTTGGGCCGGTCGCTGTGCATAGTTGCAGGAGTCTGCATAACAACACACACTTGCTCTGTCACCCAACTACCAACCACCAACCACCGCCCACCAACCGGCATTCCCGACACATCACTCGGCCACTCGGTCTCTTCCTTGCGTTGTCGCGCCTCTGCAAAGTCATCATCGTTGTTGTCGTCGTCGTCGTCATCGTCATCGTCGTCGCGGTCGTCGGTGCCGTGGCTGTTCTCGTGCATACACTCGCGCGCACACACACATACATGCACTTGCATAAAGATACGTGTATGTAATAGACTCACGAGTTGCAAGCACAAAGCAACAACAACAAAAGCCATTAGAATAGCATAGCGTTGCAGCAAAGCGTCGCGCTGCAGTGACGGAAGTGACGTAATTTCCGAAACAGGAAGCAGCTAGAGCTACTAGAGCTTCTCTCATACATACATACATACATACATACATACGAGTATGTACATACATATGTGTGTTATGTCTGTGCCACAGTGAGCAGCGTACGAATGAGTGAAACGAACAAACGACGAACGAACAAACGCGCGTAGACAAATTCAATGGGGCCAACAACAGTAGTGTAGTGCTGCTGCTGCTGGCGAACGTTCAGCTAAAGAATAGGTGGAGGTGAAAAACTGTGAATGGAGCAAAAAAAATTGAAGAAAGAAATGTGCAGATTTTCAATAAATGAAAAATTAACAAATGAGTTGAAAATGAAAATGTGAAAGAGAAAATTTGTAAAAAAAAAAAATATTTAAAAAAAAAGAAAAAAAAATTAAAAAAAAATATATCAAATATTGAAATTTCTAAAAAAGCATATCAACACAAAATCAGCGTACACGCTATGCAGGATATACAAAAAGAAAACATATTAAACCATACAAAAAACCCGTTATTTAAGTGCCGAAAATAAAACGAAAGAAACCAAAATTAAAAAAAAAAACAACAAACAAACAAGATTTTTAAAAAACGACAACAACAAAACAGCATGTGCAAAAGTGCAGTGTTTATTATTAGCAACTCAGTGCAATATTGTGTAAAATCCATAAAAAGCATAATCAAAACAATTGAAAAGAACAAGCCAGCCACATAGAAAATCTCAATTCGATGAAGCGCAAGGCGCAAAGCCGCTAAGGAAGCAGCGCGCTAGAGACGTGTCGAGCCGAGTCGCGTTGAGTCGCGTTGAGTTGAGTTGAATTGAGTTGAGAACGTTGCATGCAGTCGTTGGATATGCGTTTGAATTTTACACAGCCGCATTGGTAGTAGTTGGGCGTTGAGCAGCGCGCAAATACACGCGCATACAATTGTGTATGTGTGTGCGTGTGTGTATGTGAAAAAAAAAAAAATTAAAAATAAAAATAAAAAGCTAAAAAGCTAAAAAAAAAGATTCCCAGGGAGTCAATTACGAAAGAGGTGCCTACTTACCCCCAACCCTTCCAAACCCCTGTGCTATTACCACCACCCTACGAACAGGCCAAAAGAAAAAAGAAAGAAAGAAAATAAAACATACGAAAAGCATAATTCAAATTGTTGCAAAAATGCAAAAAAAAAATTCAACAAATAACTTTGTAATTAAAATTAAATATTTTGGCAGTGACAAAATTCAAACAAAATCGAATGTTTTGGACAAAATTACCAAAAAAACCAAAAAAAAAAATATTTTATTGAAAAACAATTTGGCATAATTTCGGCAAAAAAAATTAATAATAAGAACATATTTCACATATTGTTTTTGGCAAAAAAGTGCAAGGAATTGTTGAACAATTTGGATATATTAAAAAATTGTTTTTTTTTTGGAAAAAACTAATTTTTTATATTTACTTGGATTGAAAAAGCAGTTGTTTGGTTAAAAAAATTTATGTTTTGTAAAATTAACAAAAAATAAAAAAAAATTAAATACTAGTGAATTCTTTGTGCACATATGCATACATATTTTTATTGATTTACCTATATTAAATGATCAGAATTACAGTTAAAATATCTGTAATGGGGTTTGCTCGTAAAATGATTACAATTTTTTGAAGAAAAATTATTTTAATAATATATTTCCGTAGTTTTTAATAGTATTGCTCTTAAACAAAGGCAACTTTTTATTTTTGTTGAAAAATTATTTAACATCTAATACGAAATAAAATAATTAAAAAAAAATTTAATGTATATACATACTTATTCAAAAAGTAGATATTTACATTTGGACAAGTATTTAGCGTAGCTTTGAAATTTTTTCTGGAAAACAACTTTTTGCTATTATTTTTATGCAAACTTTGTCTAAAAATAGATTCAGTGTCCGTGTGTTTTTCTTTAAAAGAAAAGTATAAAGTTTTCAAGCTGCATTTCACAACAACAATTTGTACTTGCAACCAACTCAAGGTTGAAATTTTAGTTAAAAGCTCAAAATATAATATAATTATTTTTTTTGGACACCATATATGCCTAGGGTGGACTTACTAGTTTTTTTTTTTTTTGAAATTCTCAAGAAAATTAAAATTTGATATTATACTGCAGCTCATAACTGCATAATTACAGATTTTAATATACAAATTAAATGTCAAAAAATGCATATGTTGTAATAAAAAAACTATTTATAGGAATTTTTATTCAGAGAAAAGCTTACATACAGAAAATCTATTTATAAGAAATATTTTATAATACATATGCTAAAAGTTACAAAAAAAAGTGACACAAATATTCGATTCATGACTTTTTTATGAAAATTTTTTTGATGTCCCATATGAAAATTGCAGCTGAAATGTTAATTTCACTTCAATAAAAGAGAAATATTTGTGAAAAATAATTTTTTTTTAAGTTTTTAGGATGTCCTATTTTATTTATTTTTTCTGAAAATAGCTTACTTTCAAGTAAAAAAAAACTCTACAATTCTGAGGCAAAAATAATGCATATTTTTCAAATATTTTTCATGGTTCTTATTTCAAAAAAAAAAAAAAAAACAGAAAAAAAAAATTAACTCAACCAAAATTATGGTCTAAATAAAAAAAAATTAAAAATAAAATAAAAATAAAATTTTTAAGAATTCTTGATAAAGATCTGAGTAGTCGGTTTATAGGTGCTGTAATACAAAATTTTGGCTAGGCATTAAATAAAATTTGAATTGACAGGCATCACGCCCTGAAAAATGTCGAAGAAATTTTATTTTTAGGTTTTTTTTAAATATATATAATTGCTATATGCTATTTCTATCTCAAATTTTTTTTTATATATACAATATTTATATGATTTTTCAAGCTCAATTTCTTAAGGAGTTTCACTACTTAAAACTTTCTGAAAATCAATTTTTTGATTTTTTTAATTTTAAATTCTATGAAAATCTGACAAAAATTTCCGGAGATACGTAGGTATACATATCTGAATTCGAAAAAAATATAAAGTTAAATAAATATATTGTACTATTACTAGTTTGAAACCTTAAGAGCATTTCTGTCGAAAGGTTATTGGGAAAGTCGGTCTCGGATGACTCCGAAGTGTTTTAGAAATTTACACAATTACTTAGATAAACATATTTTTCCATTAGTTAGCAAGTACTAAGGTTTGAAAGCCAAAATTTGTACTAAAATTTTAACGAAATTTCACTCGAAATCGATTTTTTTCTTCAGATTCACGCCTTTTGTCGAAAATCAAGTTTTTTTAAATTATTTCTTCAGTTAATAGCTATATAAATACATACATATGTATGTAGTAGCTTTAAAAAAATTCACCATTTTTTGTTTATTTCTTATAATTCAAGCCACCGATTTGAAACCAACCACAAAACACCTTTTTTGGTGATCATTCTTCAAAAATGCCTACCCTTTTATTTTTCACTGAAATAAATTAAAAATATTTCCTTCATTATTAAATATTTTTAACATTTACATTTATAAGCGTACAGCAGACGTGCTCAATTAACGAAACGATACCACTTCGTTTTGCTAATATTAATGAATTAATGAACAATAAACTATACGAAAGAATTCTGTTTCGTTTCGGCGCCTTGTTATCGAAACAAAATGAAATTTTTGAAGTTGAAACCGCAAATGGCTGCTGGTTATGATATTAACAGCACACTTCTAACAGTTAACATTATCTGTTAACGATTTAACATTAACGACAAATTTCGGGTAAAATTGAATTGTATTTACTTTGGTAACTGTTTTAACGATTGGCATATGCATACCAATGCCAAAATGGGATTATTGAAAAAAAAAATCTTAAATACCTACCTGCATTTAAAAAAATTTTTTTTTCAAAAATCCCATTTCGGCAACACAACCAATGTACCAAAACATGACATTTTTCTATAAAAATGTCTAAACTTAAATTTTCTTTTATTTATGTTTTCCTTTGAATTTGTTACATTTCGGAGATTTTATAAAAATGTTGGGAAAGATTAAAAACTTAATCTAAAACCAATTTAGTGAGTTGTTGTTTCATACAAAAATTTTTAAACTTTTTTTAACGGCCAGGAGAGCTTCAGAATTATTTTAAATAATAATAATAATTTAAATAAAACTTTATCGAACTGTTTTTGAATATACGTTTACCGAATAAAAATTGAAATTTCACAAAAATAATTTAAAATCTCTAATATTTTTTTCATTAACATTTTAAAACTCTCCCCGCACACATAACATTTCCCATAAATTCATTTGTAAGAAAAAAATTAATGCACAAAGCCACACATTAATCAAAGTAATCAAATCGTTGCTTTTTCTTTCGACAATCAGCAAAGCCGAAATTCGTAAAAAGAAAAATTAAAGAAAATAATTAAAAAAAAAAATGGGAAAACTACCACCAAACTAAACGACCTCTGCAATTGCATACATACATATGTGTGTATCATACATAAATACATACAGAAATATGTACATATAGCCAAATATGCGCATAAAATCCATATTTAATAATGCATATGTGCACTCTTACCTACATACATATTTACTTTTCAGTATATATATATATGTATAGCATCCCCTCATTTGCGAGTGAGTAACTATTTGGCCTACATTTTGCAATGTGAATTCCTGAACAATTAAAAGCGCATCTTTCTTTACTCTATGTACACGCACACACACACACACACACACCCAAACATATGCAGTCAATTGCAGACAGCCAACATAAATACATACATACATACCTGCATATGTTTGTTTAACAGCGCTGCATTTCTTTTGTGCTGCAACAAAGCCTGACTGACAGCCAAGCAGCAGCCAACCCAACCAAACCAAGCAAGCAAGGAAATGGTAGTCAAGCAAAGTAGCCAATATGCGAGCGCATCAAATGACTATTGTTTGCTGCTGCTTGTGCTTTGATTGAGTGCATAAATACATATTTACTTATACATACATACATATGTGTGTATTTAGAAATTTACATACATACAAATGTATTAAGCAGGTATTAAGCGCTTTCTTTTCTGTTTCAAAAAACCAAAATATCAGAAAAAAATTAAATAGAAAATAAAAAAAAAAAATAAAAAACAACAACAGCATTAATTTACAATGCAAGAACAAACTATTAAAAGCGTTTCCTCGGCGTATACGAATTTTTGTTGATTTTTTTTTTCGTTTTATTTGATTTGCCTTCTGTCTTTTTGGCTTTTTCTTCGCGTTTTATGCAGTGGCGTACTATATGTACATATGTATTTGTCAGCAAACCTAGCTAATTGTATACATTGATAGTTTAGCAAACTCAATTTAACAGCAATCTGCTTCACAGTAGCGTGTATCCTAACGTCTTTTCTCTCACATACACCCTACCTCTCTCTCTCTTGCTCTCACTCTCTCTCGCTCTTTCTCTTTCCCCACGGAAACTTAAAGAAAACTTTTTTTCTTAATTGTCTGCGCAGACCAGCAGACTGACTAAATTTTATTTTATAAACTACCTACTGTTTAGATTTGTCTCTAATAGTTTTTGAGGTTTTTGGTTTAACCCAGTAGTGAATTTGTGTATTTACAGTCTGTAAGTGCAGTGGTTTCTTTTGGACCCAGTGCAGTACTGAAATAAATAAATTTAGAAATTTGTTGAATGTGCTTTAAATGTCACAATTATTATTGATTAATATTATTTTCAGCATTATTGAGCTTTATTATTTTTGCTTGGAATCAACAAAAAAAAAAAATGGAAAAAAATGAGTTTTTAAATTAAGTCATCTTAATATTGTTTCAAATTCAGGAAATGTATTTATGGCTCTTGGGGCCACAAATCTGTTAATGCCAATGAGAACCCAATTTGTTTATTCTGCTAAAATGTGCATATGTATCAAATTAAATTTTCTATTATTTTAATTAATTTTAACTATCGCATATGAACGTGAAAATAGCAGAGATGCTCAACAAATGCAACAATGTTAACGTTGCAACAGTAAAAAAATCTCCGTTAAGGTTAAATATCAAATTACTGCTTACTGTGATTTAACAGCACACGTCAATTTCAACGTTTAACATTATCTGTTAACGATTTAACATTAACGACAGCTCATCGTTACGGGTAAAAACGAAGAGAAATTTATTTGGATAACGGCCTTAACGTTAATATTACCAAATGTTTCAATCGAAACGATGGGAATTTCTTCAATTAACAATAAATTTATCGTTACGATGCAGCCTTGGAAAATAGGCGAGTGCCCAGTAAGGAGGTGAATAAGGAGTAGTAATTCGTAACTCCATATCTAATTTTTTCGTACATCGCAGAGCTCATTTCTGTCTCAGGGACTTCAGTTAGTCATAATTGTAACACCCTGAAATCACATATCTGACTAGTGCTTTGAAGACGAAAGCTCATCGAAGTTTTTACTACAGGAGAATAAGAACTCTTCTCTCAAACATAAGATAACATACACACAAACATATACGCCGCCAATATTGCACACAATCCAAACTATGTACATACCTAGCTATGTATGTATATACAAAATCTAATATATACATATTTGTATGTAAGTGCATATGTACGTATGGTATGTCTGTATGCATTTTCTAGCTGTTAGTAGAACAAAAGCTATGTTGCTTTTACCCAGCAGGCGGAATCACAAACACAATTACAGGCATATCTCTGCTTAACATACTAATGTACATATATGTATATGCCTCTATGTGTGTGTGTGTGTTGTCTACAGAATAAGCATTTTTCCTCAAAGCAACAGCACGAAGAGAAAGAAATGGAGAAATTGAAATGTTTGCTGTTTTCTTTTCTTTTTCTTTTTTTTTTTTTTTGCTATAATATTTGTAGTAACAGTATACGAGTACCGTACGAAAAGCATTTGTACATACCTAGATATATATATACATACATACATACATACGTACCACTTCTAGCATAGGTCATTGGTCTTTTTCGGCGTCAACGACACGACGACTAGCAAAGCAATCTACAGTTCTACAGCGTAGCGACGGCATGAAACGCGCAAGCGTCAACGTCAACGTTTACGTTAGCTTCATCATCGTCAACAACAACGTCGTCGTCGTCGTCATCGTCATAAAGTAACTATGTATACTATATAAAATGCCGTCTGACTTCTCCGTGTCACACAGTTATTTGTGTCGGCAACAACAACAAAAAAAGCAACAAAAATAAGAAAAACCCGAGCAATAGCAACAAACTTAGAATAGAATGAGTGTACCTAGAGTGGAGGAGAGCAACGAAGTGTGTTTTTGCTATGTTATGAATTGGAATTTGGTAAATGTATGAATGGTATAAGCGTGTGTTGCGCCGTGTGTGTGTGTGTGTGTGCGTGTGTGTTTGAATTTTTTTGTGGGGGTTGCTGGGGTGGCAGCTTGGTCGCGCCGAAATATAGCGGCGACACCGGTTCTTTCATTTAATTGTGGGCGAATGTTTGCGATTGTTTGTCGTTGTCTATTAGATTTTGCCGCTAGCCGGCTCATCGTTTGGGCGGACGAGCGAACCTTCGTCTCTGTTGTCTCGGTTCCTCTCTGGTGGCGCTGCATATAACAGCGGTATGTGATGTACTGTTTATCTACATGCAGTTAACATGTAGCATGTAGTGTGGGTGTGTGTCGTTTAAAATCCAGCTGGAAGCCATAAAAATTTGAATATTTGTTGATGTGAGATTTGTGGGGAAAAAAAGAATCTATAATTGGCATATCATAGGAATTGTTTGATTAAGGGAAATAAAAATAAAGTGGGGATAGTTCAGTGATAAAAGTTTTGGTTCACTTTACTTGATATTATCCTTTCTGGGAAATCTTTGCAATTTTTATGCAACCTTTAACCTTTCAGAGTAATTTACTGGGCAATCTAAATTTTTTAGGTGAAATGTTTATACTTGAAAACAACATTTAATACGATTTAGATGACTGTTTGATTGTTCAAGCAGATACTTTTGAAACTTCCATTTTTTATAATTATTATACATTTATTTGAAAGAAAAAAATTACATTATATGATAGTTACAAAAAAACGCATTTGCAAGTATTTTGATAAGGCAAAATTTAATTAATCTAATTTTTCAAAATTGTTGTAGACACGCGCTTAATTTTCATTTCGGAGTAAACCGAAGAACTACTGCCACTATACTTAAAAGTCAATCTGAGTAGCAGCATCGTCGACTAACGAATATTAAGTTGTCTATTAACTGTACATTTAATACAATTCAAATACAACAAAAATAATTTAATTTTTCTAATTGTGGTTGCCTTTCGTCAAAGAAAGTTTAATAATTTTCGTAAATCCATCAAATATTTATTTATTTTTTAAATAAAAATTTGTATAACCAAGTCAAACTCATGGCATTGCACATCGAAAGCCTTTTCAAATAATTTAAAAGTAAACGTTGCCTACAATTTGGCGCAAAAGAAAAATTTACTTGGCTTATAGTTAAATTTTCTGCAGTATCAGACGTTATTCTCCAAAATATTTTATATTTTACATATTTATAGAAGAAACCCCGCACCGGAAGCAAGTTATAAACGCTTTGTAAATTTCTTGTCCATAATAAGGAGTCAAATACAAGAAATGCCTATAAAGTTGTGAAAAAATCAAATTGTACTCTTCAACAATACACAACTCAGAAGAAGCTTAGATAAGCGGTTCATAATAAGTTAATGGTGAATTTAGAGCATTGTATTATGCACAAATTATATTTGGAAAATTTAGTAGTGTTCGAGTTGCCTACAACTAGACGCTAAAGTCTCTGAATTACTTATAAAACACGTCACATACAATTAGGCAACAAAAAAAAAATAAAAAATTTATTAAAAATTTAACTACGCCTTTGATATATTATTAATATTTTCAAGCAACAGATATACATGCATAAGTCCTCCTGAATTGTATATAACTTGCATATTAATAAGAAAAATACGGGTCAAAATCATAGAAACTTGTTTGGCAATGAATTGTTGCCTACATTTAGGAGTTACTTTTTTTATTTCCCCTTAGTTTTGCACAGAATTCCGTGCAACAGAATTTTTATACATTTTTTATTTTTATTTATTTTTTTTGCTAACAAACAGTGTTGATTTATGGGTTTCTCATCAAGAACATTATATAATACATAAATCATGTGCGCTGAGTCCGATTAGCGGAGCCAGATATAAATTTAATCAATTTATTTTCATTACTGGGCTTAAATGTATGCAGTATATGCAATAAAAAATAAAAAAAAGTTCTTCATATACAAAATTTGACTTTGTACCGCTAAATCAACTTGCAACATTACACAAGTTTTGCTTCGAACGACGGCATATTTAAGTGTTGATTGGTACATATACATTCGTACGTATGCATTTTGTACATAAATATATGCATTTTTTACATAAATATATGTATGTACATATGTATAGGTATACAAACAAATTTAACTATGCCGGCAAATAATTATGCACTCGCGATGGGTCCTGCTGTTTGCAGCGTTAATTTGATTTTTTTTTTTGATTTAGCTCTCAGCTTTTTGGAGCTTTTGTAGGCCGAATGACTGCTGCATGGTATTGCAGACGACCGACACTGCTGTTGGCGATGATTGCAGGCGCATAAATAATTTTATGTTATTTCCTATACATATGCATATGTATATATACATACATACATATTTTTTATAGGAACAATTTTGAAGCCTTACTTGCATACATACACATGTACCTAGAAACAAATATGCAGAGAGATAGATTTATTTTTTATGTACATATATATGTGTGTATCGCATCTATGCCGGTGTGCTTATATGTAAATATGTATATGCATGCATTTACCTAGGTGCAGTGTAATAATAATCATACCATTTGCAGTTAGTCGCGCGACACGAAGTAAATTTCTCCACATCCAGCACCACTAACAACACTTGCTGTTGGCACAATTTCTGAGCAGCGCTGTTAACTGCATTAAAGCAGCGCTTCGCTGTCGTTCGCCAACGTCGCTGTTCGTTCTTCGTTTGCGTGTGTCGTGTTAATGTAATGTTATGATTCGTTGTTAAGCTGGGTGGTGTTGTTGCTGTTGCTGCTGTTGTTATTATTATTACAGTATGCTGTTACCACTGCTGTTGTTGTTGTTGTTATTGTTGCCTTTTTAGTGGTGATGATGATGATGATGTTCTTTCTAGCTGTTCTGGTTAAACGCTGTTGTAACTGTAACTTGCTGACGTTGGCGTTCAGTGCATACATATGTATGTATATAATACAATACATTTAAAGAAATAACTGTATAAATGCTGCCACTATGATTATTCAGTTCAGTTGGTTGCCCCAGAGTTGCTTAAATTGCTATTCACTGTTATTATTCGTGCTTATTGTTGTTGTTGTTGCTGGTTTTAACGTCGGCTCAAGTCATGGTGACGTATACGTACATAGGTATGTACGTACTATCCACCCATTCCATGGTGATCCAGCTGGTTGGTAGCGTGCTGTCAATTTGGCTTAACAACGTGTGCATACATACATATTTATGTATATATGGAAATGCATATATATACATATAGATGTATTTGTATGTTTGTGTGTGCGTTTCTATGTATGTATGTATCCAAATTATTTATATATATGCTCAAGTGTAATCATTTATTACATACTGACATATGTACATGTATAAATATCTACATACATACTTATGTATGTAAAATGATTATTAGACAAGAGTGTAAACATGTTATATGTATGTACATATACAGTTAGATACCGGTATTCTAGCCGCATTTGGTTACCTCATATATGTATGTATATGTATATATTGAAACATTTTTTACATCTACCTATAATATGTTTGTATGCATGTATGTATATTGGTATGTGTATACAAAATCCATACGCCTGTGTTTGTGCATTTCTTTTTATGCCTGTATTTGTTTCAGTATGTGTGTCCGTGTGTGCTTCTGCCAGCCAGTATTTGGTTATGTTGTTTTGTTCTTCCTCTTCCTTTTCCTCTTCTGCTTCTTTCTCATCCTCGTCTACTATTTCTTCATGTTCGCTACGCTCTGCTGTCACCAACATCGAGTGGAGCTTTAGGTCATAGAACTTTTGGGTTCCTGCTGCTGTTGGTGTTATTTGCATGTTGTTTTTGTTATTGTTGCTGTTTTAATTTTTTATTTTTTTTTGCTTTCTTTTGTTCTTTTTGTAAGTTGAAAACGTATTTTTCCATTTCTGTTTATAGCTACATACATATATTTGTATGTATATATGTGTGTATATATGTACGTGTGTGTGTTTTTTATTTTTTCTTTATTTCGTTATTGCTACTGTTGTTGTATTTTATTGTATATATTTTTTTCTTATGTTCTTTTGCTGTAACTGTAATGCAGAAGAGATTCCACATACACACATTGCATACCAAAGCATATCACCAAAGGCCGTTTTTTGTTGGGTCAGCAGTGATTCATTTGTATTAAATTAATATTGTCATGTTTGCTAGCATTTTTAATTATTTGCCCGAAGAATAGCGATATTTTAAATGAAAAATACATATATCTATTATGAGAAAAGTGAGAAAGATTAAGTTCGAATAGAAGTGAACATAATATGGTTGGCTAATATTTACATATGTATACATACATATTAAGCGCCTTATTCCCGAAGGTCTAAAGTACCCAAAAAGTGTATTTTTTTGGCAGATATATGGAGCTCATCCTCTCTATGAATTTCTTAAATATTCGATCTTAAGTCCACAGATCGGTCAATAGTAAATAGAAGGCCTGATATGTGGGTGTCAAGTATATTTCTGGATTTATGTCAGCTGTTTTTAGTAAGACTTTACTACCCATACATATCAAGGTTGGTCGAGCTCTTTAGATTGAAGCCTTAAATATTAGATATTATGGCAAGCGAGGTGCCATGGTATTCGTACCCATACTAGACCATGTGAGTTGTAAATAAATATGCTTAGTAACACATTTTATATTTATTATTAACTGAACTAATTTCCTTTGTACCGCCAGTAGAATCTGAGCCCATAAATTCGCTATAAGCAGACTTAACTGTGCCCCAAAGAACTTTCAATTCATCTTTTTGGATTTCAAGACTAAATTTATTATGTTCTATTGAAGCTCTGTCCTTGAAATCGCACTCGAATTCGAAAAAATCTAATTTATTTTTAAATCGTTCGGTTAACAAAAAATTTAGTGTAAATATATTATAAATAGCGCTTTGCCCAAATTGGTATTGGGAACACTTTTTCTTCCAGAAAGTGGACCTGAGATAGATCTATTCGGATAACTTGAATTCGTGCAGTGATTTGCCTGGTATTTGGTTGCAAATTAATAATTGAGATGTAGTAATATAAACTTAATGTAATACCTTTAATTTCCAAAGCAGAAAATGTAATTTTTCAAGTGAGGTGAAGTGAAGTGAAATGAAGCTATTAGAAGTTGCAATTTCTATTATGTTCAATGGATGAATTATGTATATGTATGTATACATGAAAATTTTTATATACATGTATACATATGTATGTTTTCTTGTACGTATGTTTGTATGTGCATTCCGAAACTACCCCACAAACAGTTATTTATCGATTTTTTTTTCTGCTGCCAAGCAACTCATATGTACTACATACATACATATACATTACATGCAACCAGCTAAATACACACTATATACACCTACATACATACATATGTACATATGTATGTGCTTGTTAGTACTCCTCATGCTTTGGAAATATGTAGATATGCTGCCAACACACCCACTACAAGGGGACATCCAATATTTGTCACAGTGTTGTTGTGCGCCCTTTTTGCTGCGGAAGTTTGCGCAGCGGAGTTTGGAGACAAAACTTTATTTTCAGCATACGCAAGTGAAGGAATTTATTTAATAATTGGAAAATGCATTTCCTTACATACATTTATGTACATATGTAAATATATTTTAAACATTACATACCAATATTCATAGCAAATTGGAGAAATACTAAAAGTAACAGTAAATTAATGTAAATTAAATGAACGATTTTAAATACATACTCGTACATACACACAAATACAACTCCTTCAACAATCGATAGCTACAATCGACTCCAATATTTACTAATCAATCAATGCTCTCACTCAATTGGGGTGCGTACGACGGACTGTTGCGCTACTGCGGCAAGCAGCATCCCTCAAGTCTATAACTCAACACATTTACAGTGTCTAAAATAAAATTCTCGTTATTAACAGTATAATATGTATAAGAAATATTTATTTATCCCTAAAACAGTTAACAAAATAAATTTTATTTAGTTCTCACCCGAAACGATGTGCTGTCGTTAATGTTACAGCGTTAACAGATAATGTTAAATGGTAAAATTGAAGTGTGCTGTTAAATCAGGCAGTAGGCAATAGGCAGCAGCCAGCTATTTTAAAATTAACATTACGAGATGCTATCAAATTATTTCACTAATAAAAAAAATTTCAATAGATTCAGTTGAAATATTTAGAAATGCTATCGTTAAGGCAGTTAACAAAATAAATTCTACTTTATTTATACCTAAAAGAAACGCTATCGTTAATGTTAAATCGTTAACAGATAATGTTAGATGTTAAAAGTGTGCTGTTAAAATCAGAGCCAGCAGGCATTTGCAGTTTCAACATTAATAATGTCGATAAAATGGCACCGAAACGAAACAAAATCATTTCGTTGAATTTATTTATTTTATTAACAAAACGAAATATCATCGTTTCGTTAGTTGGGCAGCTCTGACTAAAAACTTTGAGGAGGAGTTGGTTTATGTTAGAGGCCCAAAAAAGTAAGGGATATTCGAAATATCAAAAGCAATAAATATTTTAATATATTTAAAAAATTTTGCAAAAATGTAGGTGTTGTTCCTAAGGATTATTAGAAAAGTATAATATAATTAGAATTATTTTTTTTTTTTTTTGAAAAATTTTAGCTTCAAAAAATTTTTTTTTTTAAATCATCATATTTGCTAAATCATCATCGGTGAAGGCATCGTTTTCCCTCATCTCCTACAGCTGGATTTTCACTACCATTCAGCAGCTTGGAGACTTGTTCTTTCCATAGACTGAGTTTAGTCTTGTATCGGTCATCAGCAATCTCTTTGGGTTCTATATTAGTATACTCCAGTATTGAAATTTTCTGTATGTCACTGCACTTTCTCATGGAATCGTGTGCATTAACCTTTGGTGGTTCGGCCAACTTCTCAAGCTCTTCTTACTCCCGCATTTCGGTACCTTTTTTCGGCATACGCGTCTCACGTTCCTTTTCAACTCTCGGAATCTTTTCCTTATATTGCGGCTTGCGGTACCGGCTTTTCTTTTGAGCTTACAGATAACCAAAAGTTTGATTTGCAGCTGTACATAATTAGCTTGAAATGCCATCTCACAGTTTCCTTATATCGAGTTGGTAATGACCGCTCTCAGAGCACAGGAGGTCAAGTTGAGTAGAAACCCGTTTGCTTGTTTGTTATGACAACAGCTTTTCGACATTGAACCTTTCTTGATGCATATCCTTGCAGCTTCAAAATAGTGGCCGAGTTCTCATTAGGTCCACAGAGCGTAAGCATGTCTGGAACACTGTCGATATGTCTATCACAACCTGATCGATTAGGTTGGTGCTTAAACGAGGTACCACAAACAATCAAACTTCGGGTCACTGTGTAGTCGAACAGCCTCAACCCATTTGAGAATGTTTCCTAAGGGAGTTTGAAATTTACGACTGTTGGCCGAAGATAACATCTTTCCCCGCCTTGGCGTTACAAAAGACTGACACAACTCGATATAGTGGATGGGGAGGGGTGAGGGGAGTTGGAATACACGTTCATAAGTTCTCCTCCGAGCGAGATATTGAAAAACTTCGCCCTGAAGCGTATTGTGGCGAGGTGTTCATCCACCGAGGTATATGCTACCACGAATTTGACCACAAAGAGCTACTTATATGACCGCAGTTAAAGTGTTTTACATTGAATACGACTTGTGCTATTTCAGCTGACATTATAATGACAAATTCTTATTTCTTTATTCAATCATCCGATCAAATCTCTCGGGCACTGTAGGCACACCACTTGCTCGTATATAGATAACCCCAAGCATTTGGTTAATAGCTACAGGAAAGTGTCTGTAGGTACTGTACATAACAAATAGAGTATTTTTTGCCTTTAACTTTGTAGATATGTGTATATGTACATATGTACATACAAATTTATGAATATATAAGTAAATTGTACATTTCGCGTTGATAATTGAATTTCCTTAAGAAAAATTTAATAAACATTTTTTTTTTGGCTAAACAATTACTTTTTCATCCAAAAACAAAAAATTATTCTCAAAAAAAAAAATAATGAAAAATAATTAATAAATATTTATAATTATTTAAATTATTTTTTTATTTTCGAATTTAATTTATTTTCGGAATTATCAGTTATGTATTATTATTATTTATGGAATTTTCACGCTCCATTCACACTTATCGCATAACCCAACCAACCAACAAACCAAAAGTAACACTAACAAGAAATCATTAAAACAAAAGAGATTAAAAATTTTAAATATTAATTAAAAAATTCCTTCATTAATAAAAAAAAGCGACCTCAACAGCAAATAAAAGAAAGTAAATTATAAATACGTACATACAACAACAACAACAACAACAATAGAAACAGCAAAACCACGAATCTCTGGCGCAAACAAAAAAATTAGCAAGCAAAGCAAACAACGCAGAACAAAAAAATAAGCCACAACAACAACTCGTGCAAAACAACAACAAGAAAAAATAAGCTGTAAAAATAACAACAACAAGTGCAACGCTTAAAAGAGAATACAATAAAAATCTATTTAAAAACAAAACGCAACAATAGTAATAATAATAAAAAACAATAACAACAACAACAACAACAATAATAAAGCAAAATTGAAATGTACTCGTCATCGTTGTCGTCGTCGTCGCATTTTTATAATAAAATAAATTCCAAATGTCTTCCGGAATAAATTGTCGTGAAATTTTCGTATTTTTGGAAATCTTAATTTGGAACCAAAGGGATCATCAGAAGAAGAGAAATCATCAACAGCAACAACAACAACAACAACAACAACAAAGTCAGCATAAACAACAACAACGGCACAACAACAATAGCACTTCTAGTGACCATCAACAGCAGCAACAACAACAACAACAGCAGCAACACAACGACGCAGTGAAAGTGTTTAAGTGTAAAAGTAATAATAACAACAACAATAATAATAATAATAACAATAGCATATATACAGCATTTAGCAACAATAGTAGCAATAGCAAAATTCACCACAGCAACAGCAACAGCAACAGCAATAGCAATAGTAGTAGCAGCAGCAGCAATAACAACAGCGCCGTTAGCGGTAGTCAAAGTAGTCGTAGCAACAACAGCAACAACAACAACAACAAAAGCCAAAAAGTCAACAATTATAAGCAAAGTGCTGGTCAGCAACAACAACAACAACACCAACACCAACAGCCACAAGAGTACGTCAATAGCAAGTACAACAACAGCAACAACAACAGCAGTACGCAGCATTTAAATCACTTCAAATTGTTGCAAAATCAAAGAAAAGTCGCACGCAAAACCTGTGCCAGCGGTCAACAATAATAACAACAACAACAACAACGCAACAATAAAAATCAGTCGAAAATTTCACAAACATCCAAAGAGGAAATACAATTTTTTGAGAAATTTCTACCAAAAGAAATTCGGCAAACAACAACTATTACGTGTGTATGTTTCTTTTCTATAGAGACGACGCGTTGTTAAAATTAATGAATTTTATTTGAACAAAATAAAAAAAAATAATAATTAAATAAAATTTTTGTTGTAATCAGCAAAGAAAAAACGTGTGTTGCATGAACTTATGAGCAAAAGTTGATTACGAAATTTTATTATTTTTCTTTCATTTTTCACTACAGACTCTTTTTGAGAAAAAGGACGAAAAAAAAACAAAAAAAAATTGTTTGTTGCAAACATTTCGCTAAATTGTTCGAACAAGTGTCTTAGCATAAAATAATATGTATATATATACATAAATATATATATATATATATATATATAATCATTAATAAGAAGATATTAAATAATCTACATACATACATATATGAACTATATATACAAAAGCAAGCATATATATACAGATATATATTAACAAATAAGTTGAATTTAACAAAAAACAAAAACAAAAACAAAAACAAAAACAAAAACAAACATATATTAATTAGTT
The DNA here is from genome assembly GCA_037013455.1 of Ceratitis rosa. Classification (NCBI taxonomy): domain Eukaryota; kingdom Metazoa; phylum Arthropoda; class Insecta; order Diptera; family Tephritidae; genus Ceratitis; species Ceratitis rosa. The sequence goes on along the minus strand of JAWMAG010000001.1, from coordinate 8,170,998 downwards.
AATAACCAGCAAATAGTACCTTTTCATAAATAATAAAAATATAAACAAAAAAAACAGCATATATATATATATCGACGAAAAGCAGTGCAAGTAAAACAGCAACAACAACAGCAAGTCTAACAAACCCTTTAACATACATACATACATATATACAAGCAGCGTAAAATAGAAAAATAAATAAATTCATGCAAATTTGTATGTAAAATGAAAGGGAAAAAATCAATAAAATATAGCGGCAACATTTAAAAAAAAAAACAACAACAACAAAACTGTGATACTAATATTTCACATTTACATACATAGTTATATTATACATAACAGTTGAAAATTTAGTAAAAAAAAATCAGAAAAAAAAATTCTTAGCAAAATAAAAATAGCGCAAAAATAAATAGAAAATTTAATAAGCAGAAGAAAAACAACAACAATTAGCCAACAAATAACGTTTCAAAATAAAAAATAATAATAATAAAAATAAAAATAAAAATAAAAATAGTGCAAGCAAAAAAGTTGACTTTTTTTTAGTAAGAAAATATATTTAAAAAATTCATAAAAGTTTCAAACTTTAATACATACATAGTAAGCAAGCAAGCAAGTACCGCAAATCATTACAAATTTATATACATACACACATACATAAATATATATGCACGTCTAAAGTACGTAATAAGGCATTTTTGTACTTTTTGTAAGAATCAAAAAAAAAAACAAAATTTGTTAATGAAGAACCAATGCGAAAATTTTGTTAAAAACAGTTTTTAAATATTAGCAAAAACAATTAAAAATAATTAGTGAAAGCCTAAAAATAATTTTTTAAAGCATAAAATAATTTTGAAAAACATAAAATAATTTTCAAAAGCCTAAAAACAATTAATTTCTAAAAAAATCCTTTAAAAATAATTGTTAAAAATCAATAAAAAAAAAATTGTTTAACAACAATTAATTTCAAAATAATACGTATTGAAACTTAAAACTAAAAAGTACCGCGAAAAAATATTGTA